>JAAALK010000079.1:108184584-108823360 GCA_019279435.1 Zizania palustris | reverse complement strand
CAGACTTGGTTTCTGTTCAAAATTCTCAAGCTCTTCATGCATGGCATTGATCCACTAGAATCAGAAAGTGCATGACTAACATCTAAGGGCTCGAAAGAAGCAACAAAAGCAGCATTAGTGAAATGAGCGTGAGAACGTGTTACCCTTTGATCAAGCTCACCAATGATCTGCTCGGGAGGATGTATCCTTTGGACATGATGTGGAGCCTCGCGGCGGGATGCAGTCTCCCCCTCAACTTGTGCGTTGGTGTGGTCCAAGATGACCGATGTTGAGGTAGTCGCTTCGGGACCTTGTGCCGAAGTAGTTGAAGCGGGGTCAGCTTCGGGGGTTGACGTCGAGGGTAGTAGGGGTTCATCCTCGAATTCTCCGGGATCTTCGTCTTCGAATAAGGTCTGTTCCATGTCGTGTTCATTTGCCTGTTCAAAAGCAGAACTAACAGAGGGGGTTGATTCATCAAAAGTCACATCACATGACTCGATGACAGTGTTAGTTTCCAAGTTATAAACACGATAGGAATGACCATGAGTAGTATAGCCCAAAAAGATCCCGTCAGAAGATCGCGACTCAAATTTATCCAAATTTCCACGTTTTAGGATGAAGCAGCGACAGCCAAAAACTCGAAGATGAGTAACCTTGGGCTGTCTCCCAAAACGCAGCTCATAAGATGTCAAGTTTAAAATTGAGCGCAAGAAAATTCGGTTTGAGATGTAGCAAGCAGTGTTCATGGCCTCAGCCCAGAATTTTCTAGGAGTCCTATGCTCATCAAGCATCGTCCTAGCCATCTCAACCAAAGTGCGGTTTTTCCTCTCAACAACACCGTTCTGTTGAGGAACCCGCGGAGCAGAGAATTGATGTTCTATGCCATGCTCCATGCAAAAGTCAACAAAGAGACTATTTTTGAACTCGGTGCCATTATCGCTTCGAATGAATTTTAATACACCTGGGAGTTCAGTGAAAAGTCTCAAAGCCAAGCTCCGAAAGTGTGAAAACACTTCATCCTTGCTGGCAAGAAAGAAGACCCAAGAGTAGCGAGAGTAATCGTCGACAATAACTAAAACATACCACTTGCCGCCTAAAGAACTAACCCGAGAAGGACCTACAGTGTCCATATGGAGAAGTTCTCCGGGCTGTTCAGTCATCACTGTGGTGACTGGCGAATGCGAAGCGGCAATCATTTTTCCATGTCGACAAGGAGCGCAAACTAAATTCTTCTCAAACTTGAGCTTGGGCAATCCTCGGATCAAACCTAGGGCGCTCAGACGAGCGAGCAACTCAAAGCTCATATGCCCTAGTCTCCTATGCCACTTCCAGAGCTCAGAAGTCGAATGTGCAACAAGACAATGAGAAGATCCAGACGACTCTGAAAAATCTGCTCCAAAAACTCTCCCAACCCTAAAGATCTTACACACCACAACGCCATCAGAATTGAGCACTTGCGAAGTATCGCGATGAAATCGCACTTCGAAGCCCTCATCAAGCAACTGAGATACAGACAGCAAATTGTATCCCAGGTTCTCAACCAAAGCAACATCTTTGAGAGTGAAGTTCGCGTTAATTCTTACCACACCTTTACCTTTCACTCTACTCCTTCGATTGTTTCCGAAGGTGATATGTTCCCTTTGCTTGGTTGTGGTGAGGCTGGAGAACCAAGCTGCATCTCCGGTCATGTGGCGCGAACAACCGGAGTCCATGATCCGCGTGCCCTCCAAGCCTCGACCTGTCGCCTACACATGATAAGAACGCCTCGATCGCTCAGTGCTGGGGTGAGTAAAATAATGACGAGGCATCCAGCACTGAGTGACAAGAGTAGTAGGCATAGTAAAAGTAGACGGTCTACGCACATAAAAATCAGAATGATGCAAAGTGCGAGGTCTACCTACATGCAAAGAACGCAAAGCATGTCGAGGTCTCCTACTCTGACGAGGTACAAAGCTACTCGCTCGAGGTCTACCACCATATGGAACATGGTGAACACCTCGAGGAGCAAAACCTCTCCGAGAAGCACGAGGAGCCTCAAAAACAGGACGAGAGTAAAACTCAGACTCATGCATACCTAAAGATGGGTAATGCATGTCCTGATAGCTCATCGCCTGTGCACGTCGCTCATCCTTGATGCGACGGAAACAGAAACCAATCAAATGACCCGCCCGCTGACAATAAGAACAGTGAAACACTCTCCTGGGGGCACTCTCATGGGTCACAGGAGCAACTCTCACAGGCTCCTTGGGTTTCTTCTGTGTGGTTTTCTTGGGAGGATTTTTCTTGGCAGGAGGAGTGGTTTTCTTTGGTGGATGGGTAGGCTTTTTGGCTGATGGGGTGTCCAACAGAGCTCTCTCTTTCTCTAGGGTGGTGGGAGAGGTGAAAACAGTTTTGGTCTTACTGTCTGAAGCTATCCTCTCAAAACCCAATCCTAGAGCTACCCCGGCTCTGTCAGCACACAACTTGGTCTTGGCCAAGAGCAAATCCATCCTACCCTTCCCCTCAGTGCATTTATTTACCACAGAAAGAAGGTATTCATTTTCGGACATGAGGTTTTCAGCTCGCTCTCTGACAGTGCCTAGCTGGTCCTTAAGGGTGATGCAAGTGTCACAAACAGGTTGCACATCCTTAGAACTACCGGCCCTCTCCAATCTAGCCTCCAAGTCATGAACATGCTTATCACGTAAAGAAATGCTATCGCGTAATAAAGAGCAGTTCATGCAATCAATAACATTATGAGGTCTAGAATCCACCTCCAAAAGCTGCTTCTGTGCAGTCTCAAGCTCAGAAAGAGTTTGAGCATGAACAGAACGCAACTGAGCAAGCTCACCCATGACAACAGAACAAGACTCACATTCAGCTTCATCAAATTTAGACTTAAGCATGGCATATTCAGTAGAAATATTTTCTAGCCTAAGTCTAAGGTCTTTCTTTCTCTAGCGGCTTGCACAAGCAATCTATCCTGACCTAGCACAACTTCATTCAGCTCATCTAATTTAATTAGTAGCTGGTCAGATGATAGGTTTACCTCAGATGAGTCAAGCTCATCGCCGCTGTGATCGCTGTCGGCCATGAAGCAAAGGCCGGTGAAGTCACGTCCCTTCTTGTCCTTTTTGTCCTCCTTCCTTGGGGACTCCTCCTCCTCAGAGCTCGACTCCTCAGTTGAGGATGTGTCGATGTCGCTGAGAGCAGCAACAAAAGCTCTGGAAGCGGCCTTGGCTACTTTCTTAGCCATCTTGCCGCGCTTGCCCTTCACAAAGGGCTTCCTCTCCTTTTTGTGGAATTTGGGGCGGTCACTCTCATCTCTCTTTTTGACCTTGGGGCAATTGGCCTTAATGTGAGAGGTGTCGCCACATTCATAACAGCCACTAAAACCACTTCTCCGCTGATCCCGTCTCTCATGATGAAAGCGGGTGAACCTCCGGGCAATGAGAGCAAGCTCGTCATCAGCTAGAGTATCCACCTGCTCCTTTGTGACGGAGACCAGGGAGGACAAAGCAAAACCATCTGCAAGAACACAAGTGCCTGATGTGCTTGGTTCTGCAGTGGTGCCACGGCTAGTGCTAGAAACCAATGCCAATGGCTGTGGCAAAGAGCTTCTGTGCACTGCAAGAGATGCCTTGGCAATCTCTGTGGACTTTAGCTTGCTAAAGAGTTCATCACAGGTTAGAGTGTCGTAGCCTGTGGACTCCTCAATGCTGGATATCTTCACCTCCCATATGCTACGGTCAAGAGCATAGAGAAGCTTGATAGCCCTGTCGTGATCACTGTAAGCAAGCGTCCCGTTGGATCGCAAGTTACTCACTATCGCGTCAAAGCGAGAAAACATGGCATCTACAGATTCACCAGGTGCCTGCACAAACAGCTGATACTGTTGATTGTAGGTGCTTTGGCGCCTGGCCTTGATCTGAGCAGAGCCCTCATGGAAGACAGTGAGTGTAGTCCAAATCTCCCTAGCAGTCCTAAGGTGCTGCACCCTATCGAACTCACTCCGACTCAAACCAATGAACAGTATGTTCCTTGCCTTCGAGTTGGCAATATACTGATCTTTTTCAGTTTGAGTGGTGCGGGTATCAGGGATGGAGTATTGTGAGTCCACAATCTCCCAAATTGCATTTCCTTGGCTTAACAAGTAAGCCTCCATGCGCACCTTCCAGTATGCAAAATCTGTCCCATCGAACAGAGGAATTTTACTGCCTCTATCCATGTCGCCAACAGATCACAAAACCGGTTAAGGTCAACTGGTGATCTTAACCTGGCTCTGATACCAATTGTTGGACCGGAAACGGCGACCAGAGGGGGGGTGAATGGGAGCTTTTAAAATTTCTGGCTAAAAACTTAGCCTTCGGTTCTGTTCTGTCTTCTGCGGAACAGGCTTCGAACACAACCTTCGAAGGTCTGGTTCGGAGGTACTTCGACAGCCCCGAACACAGGCTTCGCAGGAGCAAAAGTTCGAAGCCAAGAAGACTTCGCTCCACCAACAACCCTCGAAAATCTACTCTGCTAAGTCAGTGCAGGCTCCGCACACGAGGTGCTTCGAGCAGGCTTCGCACTTCACCCTTCGCAAGAGTGGACAGCCCTCTGAGGACTTCGACTAAGTACTTGGCGACAGCAACGGGTGCTGGGCTTCGTACCCGAAGGTCTACACGCACACGCAAATGGACTACGCTAAGGGCTTCGACACAAGTAGCACTACGGGAACAGAACAGGGCTTCGCTAGTAAGCAGCGAGGTCTTGCCTCGTGTTACACAGAGCGACAGCACACTGTAAAACACACTTCGCGATAAAAACACCCTTCGCCAAGACAGGCTTCGGTGAACTAAAAACAGCGAGGTATGCAATACGAGCTCAAGCAAAAGCACACAGAAGCAGGGCTTCGCCGCTTGAACAAGGAACACAAAATGTATTGAACTCAGAATGAATACAGCGAGGTCTGTCTACAGGAGCTCAACAGTAAATGCTCAAAGTGTTAAATGTTACCTACCGAGCCCCCATATTTATAGCCCACGGCTTCATCCTAAGGAAGTGACTACAATACCCCTAGGGTTTACAACAGATTTGTCTCTACAGAACTAAGGGGTACAAAAGGTAGTCCACCTTTATTTTGGAGGCTTCTCTGTCAGCTGCAGAGGGGACAGTGTCAGCCTTTTTCAGAACAGACAGTGTCAGCCTTTACAGTGTTGACTTCTGGAACCTCCCTTCGCACGCGAGGGGTGCGGAAGCTTCGGCGAGAAGCCTGCAGCCTGTTGGCCTTCGCTCCGCCGAAGAAGTCCTTCGATACAGTGACGGTTTTAAGCCGAAGCCGTCAAAGCCCTTGGGCCTTCGCACCACCACCTCCGGAGTGGATCACCACGGCTTCGCAGCTACTCCGAGCTCGAACACCGTCCGTCCGTGTACCGAAGCCATGCATGGCCGAAGCACCACAAGTCAACCTCACTCCGAAGCCCACCTTCGGAGTACCACCCTTCGAAGTCCCTCCTTCGTCCAAGGCCTCCGCATGAAGCATTCCATGAGCACTCCGTCGCAGTGCCTCTTCCCGAGCACACTCCTCGACGAGCCTCACCCGGACCATGCCTTCGATGCGCCTCGACTTCTGAGACCTTCGTCGGGTACCTTCGAGTGTCTCCCTCCGGAGCACACTTCGAACTCCTTGCCTCCTCAGAGGACTTGTTCCACCAACTCCGAAGTCACTCCATTCGGAGTACCTTTGAAGTGCCTCACCTCCGAGGACTTTGTCTCGGAGTACCTTCAGCCGGAGCCACGCTCCGCACTCTCTGCCTTCACCTGGCACGCCTCGACCCGAGGACCGACCCGGACCACCTTCGCTGCCACCGTGACGGAGCTCCCCGCTCTCTTGGCATCAAACCACCCGCTTGACCCAAGTTCACCTGGCTCGAACCCTGTCCGTCGCCTCCGAAGTCCCTGCGCACCACCGACAAGCAAACAAGTGTATCCAGTACTCCGGAGACCTCTCCGGGTTAGCAACCTTCGGTACACACTCCGGTGTACCGCCCAAAGTACCGAAGCCATCGGTACGAACCCAGTCATCGCGTACTGTCGGACCCCTCCGACGAGCACACTCCGCTGCACAGCTGCAGCAAGCAAACACCGAACACACTCCGGTGACACACCTCCGAACACCCTTCGGAGGTACCACCTCCGAAGCCCCTTCGGAGGTACCCTTCGAACAGAGGGTAAAATCCAGTCAATCACTCATCACAAACACCGAAACCACCCTTGGTTTCTCATGTTGATCGAAGACGAAGGTAGTACTCGAAGGCTGCGTCAGGCTTCGCTCACCTAGATAAGGGCTTCGTTCGCGTTGATGAAGAGTTCCATGGGGTTCGAGCGGCTGAGTTGAGCCACCAAGCCCCCCTGCCTCTGCATCTGCGCGGCCCTCGTGGAAGTTGTTGATGGCCGCCTCCGTCACGGCCCCCTTCGGCCGAAGAGGTTGGACAATCTCCACCGCAACCGCCTGCGCAGGCTTCGGCATAGCTGGTCTTCGGTCCACCACCTCGACTTCGTCGTCGCTTTGGGGGTCCCCTTCGCCGCGGCCGCTGCCTCTGTCTTCTTCAGACGAGGAGCTGTCGGACTCCGAGCTGCTGCCGCTGCTGCCGTTGTTGTTGCTGTCGAAGGCCTCCGCTAGCTTCGCCACGGTGGGCCTCACACTAGCATCATCCTCTGCAAAAAGTTCAAGTCAAAATCCACATATTGAAGAGAAGTATGTTTGAAGTGTTCACCTTCGTCGGAGATATCTTCGAAGGTAGAGGGGTCAATGTGGGCCCCCAGTCCTTTCGCTGCGAAGCCGGCACGTCGACCTCTGCGCCCAAAGTCGTCGTCGTCGAGGCCTTCGCTACCACCTTGGTAGCCTTTGCCGAAGCACTTGCTGGCTCCGCTTCTGTTTGAGGGTCCGCGGCCATTGCCTCCTTCGGGGTAGGGGCTTCGATCGCGGGGACCTCCGGCCGAGCCCTTGAAGTTTCGGGCTCGTCATCATCCCCTCTCTTCCTCTTGGCGCCGGTTGTCGAAGTTGCGAGGTGGGAGAAGTCCGGCAGAGCCGAGACCTCTTCTTAGCCGAGCAGGGTCCACACCCTGTTCCAGTACTCCCAAGACCCCACCGAAGCAAGTCGCTGGGCTTGCTCCTCCAGTGTCGGAGCCCCAACAACGCGCTCCGCTGCCGCGATGGCCTCCTCCGGAGTCCTCACTTCAAGATGGCCTTCATAAAGATCTAAGTCAGAATAAAGTTCCCAGTGAAGTATGAAAGTGGAAAGGCTTCGAAGTCTTACTGAGGCGTTCAAAGGCCACTTCGTTCAGGCCCCCTCGGCCCGAAGGTTAGAAGAGCCCCTCCGGCCAAGAGCACACAAGGGGGCTGAGCCGGAGAGTGATGAACTCCTCCGCGAGGTCCCTCATGGCCCATTCAAAGACAGCAAGCCTCGCCACGGCGTTGGGAAAAAGTTGAGGAAGTTCGAGGTTGTAAGCCCTCAGGACTTCGCTCAACATCCCCACTGCTGGCAGCCCGAGGCTGGCTTCGAAGAAGGCTTCGAACAACACCACTTCGTCGGCCCAAGGTCTTGGTATAGCCTCTGACTTCTCCGGAACTCTATGTTGGATCTTCGCCGCAATCCTCCCTTCGCAGGCCCTCCGGACAGACTCCTCTGTGGAGATCGAGGCCCTCATCTCCAGTGTTTGCTCGAACTTGTCGGATGGCGTCTGAAGGTCCCTCGGCACCAACTGCCTCGGTGCAGGCTTCGCTGCCTGCAGTTGAGCGGAGCTCGAGCTCGGGCCCAAGGCCAAAGCCTTCGAAGCAGCCTTCTTCGGAATTTTTGTGGATCTTCAGCGCAATGGGCTAAAGCTAGCGAGGGGTGCTTCGCGCGAAGCTAAGGAAGAGAAGGGAGTGAAGGATGCAAGGCGCTGAGAAAGCAAATGAGAAGCGTGCCAAAGCCGTGTGCAGTAAACCCCTATTTATAGGCGGTAAAAATCCCGACGGTTCGTGGGCCGAACCCACTGCCAAGTGGGCCTCCAGCGAAGGCGAAGCGGCTCAGCGCATAGTAACGGTTATTTTTATAGCCGTTGCGGAGTCAGTTGATCTCCCCGAGGTCATTCTGACAACTGACGCAGACATGTGTCACGTGCGCATTTCGAAGCTGCCTTCGGTCCAAGCTCCGAAGGCCTATTTTTCCCTGGAATTGTAATTTTCGGTCATTTGTCCCAAGGGCGCACGCATCCCTTCGTCCCGAAGGCCTACGCGCGAGGGGCTACTGTTGGGGGAATAAGTTTTCCCCTTGAACAGGGGCCAAACGACGTTAGCCTCCGACAGTCTTCGGCTCGGAGCCAAACACTGTTGAAGCATGTTCCTTTCTGGAGAAACTGTTTCCATGCCCCAGTTCGGAGCCCCAGTTCGGAGGTCTAGTTCGGAGCCCTAGTTCGGAGCCCCAGTTCGGAGGACCAGTTCGGAGCCCCAGTTTGGAGCCTCAGTTCGGAGCCCCAGTTCGGAGCACCAGTTCGGAGGACCAGTTCGGAGCCCCAGTTCGGAGCCCCAGTTCGGAGCCCCAGTTCGGAGCCCCAGTTCGTAGGTCCAGCTCGGAGCCCCAGTTCGGAGGTCCAGTTCGGAGGACCAGTTTGGAGCCCAGTTCAGAGCCCCAGTTCGGAGTATACTTCGGTGCCTCCCTTGTAGCCTTCGCCTGGAGAGCTCCGGCCCCTACTCCGAACCCAGAAAATATTTGCACCCTGCTACAGTGTAATAGCCATACTAGGGGCCCCTCTGCCCCTAGTATGTCGTTTAGCTGGTCAAGAAGTGACGTTGTCTAACACGTCTGTAAAGCTGTAAAGCACTTTGTACAGTAGCTAGCTCATTTTCCCCTTTTTGCCCCTTTAAGCCTAGGACTTATAGAGGGCATTCTGGTCTTTTCCTTTGGCCTGCGTGCCTATAAAAGCAGGGCCAAGCCCGTGTTACAGGATAGCTTCTCCAGGGCCATGAAACCCTGGAGTTCACCACACTACTCCAAGGCATATCATGCCAAATCCACCACAAACTGGAAGTAGGGCTATTATCCCCTAGGGGAGGTCCGAACCAGTATAAATCCTTTCTTCCCTTGAGAGAACCCTTCGAGGTTCATTTTACACACCATATACACACATACAAAACCTGTGCTCTTGCTAACACAATCGCTACAACATGTAAGGTCAAATTGCTTGAATTAGGAAATTATTTTGAGATTTTTACACAAAAATCATATCTGAAATCTGACTGAAAGCATAAATTGATTTACTTGTTCATTTGTCGGAATTGCAATAGTGTTTGTCAAGTAACCTTGAAATTTATATTTCATTGAACTATTATTTGGTTACTTGATTCTTGGAGGAGCTTTTGGCATCCTGAATTTGTCTATCCTTTGTGTCAAGTAAGGCTCAGAGTGTCAAGTAAAATTGTTAAAGGAGTTGTCTGATTGGTTTGAACTTGAATCTGAAATTTTGGAGGAGCGTTGGGTGATTTGATTAGGCCATCATTCACGAGAATTTGTTGAGGCACCTATTCACCCCCCTCTAGTCACCATTATGATCCCACAATTGGTATCAGAGCCGGTTAGATCACCAGTTGACCTTAACCGGTTTGTGATCCTTGTGGCGACATGGACAAGAACTCTAAAATTTCGATGGTCGATGGTCAAGACTACGCTTATTGGAAGGTGCGCATGGAGGCTTATTTACTGATCCAAGGAACTGCCATTTGGGACATTGTTGATTCCCAATATGTGATCCCTGAAACTCGCACCTGAGAGACTGATAAGTCACAGTACGATTGCAATAGCAAGGCTAGAAAAATACTGTTTATCAGTCTGAGTCGCAATGAGTTTGACAGAGTCCTGCACCTTAGAACTGCACGTCAGATCTGGACGACTTTGAGAACATTTCATGAGGGTAGTTCTCAGATTAAGGCTAGGAGGTAGAGCACTTATAACCAAGAATACCAAATGTTTGTGCAAGGCCCCGACGAATCTGTAGATGCCATGTTTGCGTGGTTTGATGGAATTGTTAGTAACTTGCGCTCCATTGGGACGTTAGCTTACTCGGATCATGATAGGGCGATCAAAATTCTCTATGCTCTTGATCGTAGCATATGGGAAGTAAAGATCTCAAGTATTGAAGAGTCCATGAGCTTTGAAACTTTGACTTGCGATGAACTTTTTAGTAAGCTTAAGTCCACCGAGATCGCCAAGGCATCTCGTTTTGGAATTGGAAACTGTTTGCCACAATCCATGTCACTAGTTTCTAGTTCTAGCAGTGGCATCTCATCTAGAGTTTGTGCTTTGTCTAGGAGTTTTGCCTTGTCTTCTTTGGTCTCTATCACAAAATAACAAGTGGACACATTGGACGATAAAGAGCCTGCTCTTATAGTCAAAAAGTTCACTAGATTCTACAATGATAGAAGAGATCAAAGAAGAGGAGGCACTTGAGGGTGTTTTGAGTGCGGTGATCTTAATCATATTAAAGCAAATTGCCCAAAACTGAAAGCAAAGAATGAACATGAACACAAATACCAGAAAAGAGAGAAAACCCTTCTTTAAAGGCAAAAGAGGAAAAGAGGAAAAGTGGCAAAAAGAATGGCTAGAGCTTTCGTGGCTGCACTTAGTGACATCGACAAGCACAACAACGATGAGCTTGACTTATCTGTGGTTAGTCTATCTCTTGACCAGATACTTGTTCAAAACGATGAATTACATGATGCAATTATTTCACAAGATAGACTGCTCAAACTTGCTACTAAAGAACGAAAAGAACTAAAACTCAAAATTGAATCTCTTTCTATTGAACTTGCTTTGTTGAAGTTAAAATTTGAAATTGCTGAATGTGAGTCATGTCTTGTTGTTATGGATGAACTTGCTCAGTTGCATCTTATTCATGCTCAAAACCATGAAAAACATGAAAATGTTCAGAAGCAACTCTTGGAGGTGGATTCTAGTCCGTGTGTCATCAATGAATGCTTGAATTGTCCTTTACTTGTTGAAAGCATTAATTTGAGAGATAAGCATGTTGATGAG
Organism: Zizania palustris; assembly: GCA_019279435.1. NCBI lineage: Eukaryota > Viridiplantae > Streptophyta > Magnoliopsida > Poales > Poaceae > Zizania > Zizania palustris. The sequence goes on along the minus strand of JAAALK010000079.1, from coordinate 108,812,345 downwards.
CTTAAGGCTAGATTGGAGAGTGCTGAGTGTTCTAAGGATGTGCAGCCTTCATGTTCCACCTGCATCATCCTGAAGGACCAACTTAACTTAGCTAGAGAGCAAGTAGAAAAACTCAAGTGTGAGAATGATTATCTTCTTTACATGGTAGACAAATGCACTAAAGGGAGGGTTAAAATGGATTTTCTTTTGGATAAAACAAAAATGTGTGTTGACAGGGCAGGGTTAGCTCTTGGGTTTTGTTATGAGAGAACTTCATCAAATACCCCATGCCAAACTTTGTTCACTCTACCTACTACCCTTGAGAAAGAGAGAGCCCAATTAGACACACCTCAGAAAGCTAAAAATCCTACCCAACCTAAAAGAATAATCATTCCACTACACAAGACAGACTCCAAGCAAAAACCTAGAAAAAATGTGAGGTTTGCACCAGAAACCTATGAACCTTCACACAAGAAAGTTTTCATTGCTCTTATTGTCATCGTGTAGGTCATTTGATTGGTTTTTACTATCGATGTATGTAAGATGAACGTCGTGCTCGTGCTTTAAACTTTCATGATTATTCTTCACTTGATTTGCATGATTATGGTTATTATACTTATTCTAAATATGAGGTTCCACATAGTTATATGAGTGGCTATGCCCATCATGGTTTATATTATGCTTCGTATGATGATAGACCACGTAGGAGTTTTGGTCCAAACCATTTTAGGAAACCTCAACATTTGCAAGAAGACCTCATGTTCAGTATGACTCTCATCCTACACAGTCTCATTCTTTACCTAACTCTCGAGTAGTTCAGTTCTGGATACCTAGGCACCTTATTTATAAACCTAGCACTGAGTACCCGAGATCTTCCGTCTCTACTTAGGGGAGGCATGGAAGACTGGAGGACAAGTGGATCATTGATTCCGGCTGTTCGCGCCACATGACCGAAAAGTATTCATGGTTCTCCAGCTTCACCTCAGCCAAGCATCGAGAAAGCATCACGTTTGGAAACAATCGCAAAAGTAGAGTGAAAGGCCAAGGTATGATTAAAATTAATGAAAATTTCTCTCTCACTAATGTTGCTTTGGTTGAGGACTTAGGATACAATTTACATTGTCTCACAATTTCTTGATGAGGGCTTTGAGGTTCACTTTGCTCATGATGCCTCTCATGTGCTTGATTCTTCTGGTGCTTTCATTTGCAAAATCTTGAGAGTAGGGAGAGTTTTTGGAGCTGATTTCTTTGAGTCATTTGGATCTTCTCATTGCCTTTTAGGTGAACCTTCTTCTAAGCTTATGATGTGGCATAGGAGATTAGGGCATATGAGCTTTGATCTTCTTGCGAGATTGAGTGCCCTAGGACTCATCCGAGGATTGCCCAAGCTAAAATTATAGAAGAACCTGATTTGTGCTCCATGTCGTCTTGGAAAAATGGTTGCCGCCTCGCATTCCCCCATAAACATGGTAATGACTGAGCGACCCGGTGAGCTTCTTCACATGGATACTGTTGGTCCATCCCGAGTTAGCTCATTAGGCGGAAAGTGGTATTTTCTTGTTGTGTTGATGACTACTCTCGTTACTCTTCGGTTTTCTTTCTTGTTAGCAAGGATGAAGTGTTCATACACTTTTGGAGCTTAGCATTGAGGGAGATTGTGAAACCAAGGGTGGTTTTGGTCTGGATGATGAGTGATTGACAAGGATGAGTGTTAAAGCAGTTGAGTGGTTGAGAGTGGTTTGAGTGCATCGAGGGGATCGATGGAAAAAGGTCGATTGGTTGCCAAGGTATTTGGTGGTGCGTCGTGTTCGTGTCTTGGCTTGTCTTGTATGTACAGGGAGGAGATGCTGACCAATTGTCGACGGCGGGTGATCGAGGGTCGAGTGGGGAGCATGATGCCAGAGGATCAGGGAGGTCAGGCGAAGTTGGAGAAGATCTCAAGAGTGCACGAAAAGATCGAGCAAGAACGGATGAACGATTTGCGTGGAGTTGTCTTATGTGTACCAGAGGAGATGCTTTGTCAACTGCCGATGGTGGGTGAGCAGGGTGAGACAGGGAGTTAAGAGCCGGATGGTCAAGGATACTAGTTGGAATCAAAAAGCAATCTCAGGCGTACGCGTTGAAGACAAAAGATGAGAGGCTTTGTCGGTTTTTGCTGAAAACCGTTGAAACTTTAAATGTTTTTGTTAAATTCAATAAATAGTAGTTTAGTGTTAGTTTAAATATTTCAGTTTTATAGTGTATCCTTTTCGTATATTTTTTAGAGTGGTTCTACTGTGAAAATATATTAAAAGGAGAGTTTAATTGTAATTTATCTTTTAAGACTTATAGGGTAATTTCCAGAATGTGCAAATCTGAAATTACCAAGGGGCTATGTGTAAAAAGTAGCTTCTAGAACTCGTGAGTGGTTGGGATATTATTCCCTGGTGTTGCTTAGCCAAACAACATACTAGAGACAGAAATTTTGATCCACAAAAATGGGAGAAAACTCTATTTGGATGAGCTCTTGATGTGCTACAGGATTTGCTGAAATTCAGATGATCGGCTACAGTGCAGCGCCAGGGTTCAGTGAGTTTTCTAGCGCAGAATGTTATTTTTGCTGAGATCAATTTTGTGATGCGTTTTCTGGTGAATCTAGTGCAACAGTCGATATTGATGTTTATACATCTTTTGTTGTGTATGATTTGAATGATCCATTTTTGAAAGTTGCAAGTGATTTCTGCAATATCTTCTTAATTATTTTGCTGATCAAATAAGGCACCACAGTTCTGGAATTTAACAGTTCTGGAATTGTTTTGGGTAGCACTTTACATTTTTGATGAAATGTGGCTTTTACTGTTCATCATGCTTGGCTGCACTTTTGGATCAAATTGGCTGCTCACAAATTAGTGAAAAGAGGATGCATATTTGGATGAAAATATCTTGATTCACAACAAATTTGCTGCCTCTAAACTTCTGTTCTTTGTCTAGTTACAGAATAGTTCAAGTTCTATCTTGAGTAATTCTCTTATCTGATTGATCCTTTATTTTACCAAAAGTGAGTCCAGCAACCTGTAGTTCATTCTATGACTCATTTGGTCTGATAATTACTCTAGGTCAGAATTTTTGATGCAGCACACATATCACTTTTCTGCCTGAAAATTGTGCATGTACTATTCCCCATCAGAATTTTGTCAGATTTCAAATTGTTTACTGATCTGTTTCAATCAACCAAGAGTACACAAATTTGAACAGTGGATGTACTTTTTTTCATGAGAAGTTCACAGAATTGAAAAGTAATACCTAAATGTTTGTGAGTTGCTGAATTCATGATCATTTCTTTGATCTGTTTTTAATCTGAAATTCAAGTTATATGAAATTGCTTTTAGGTCTGTGTTTAACTTGTAAACTATTCTAATTTGAATTTAGGTTTGGTTTAGTTTTGAATATTTTGAAATTGTGTTTGCTGCATTGGTTTTGTAGCAGGAGGGTGTACTAATTTATCTAAAATCAGGAAGAGTTGATTTGATTTGATATTCAGTTTGTGTTTTGGTTAGAAACTGAAAATATTGTAGAAGTTCTGAAAAACATCTTTGTTTCGGAATTCTGGTTGGGTCTTCATTACTGATTTGAGTAGACAGATCTGGAATCTATTTGGTATTGCAGCAAGTGTTGTAGATATTCTAGTTCAGAACAGTGACTTTTCTGAAATTTGATTCTGTAATCTGTTCTGATTTTTTAGTTTGCTTGAAAATTGTTGGTTGGTGTTTAATTCAAAGTCTGATTCAGTTGTAGTACTGTTCAATACATGTTTGATTCTGAAAGTGCTTAAAAACTCAGGGTTGAAATGGATTGTGCTCTGAAAATTGTTTTCAGTCCTGAACAGTATTGATTCAGTTCAGTTTTGTTTGACTTCACAACCATTTTTTCAGTTCTGGTTGTATATTTGAGTTTCAGTCTTGCTGAATTGAATTAGATGATCATTTTCTGAATTGCTATGGATGAACTTGCTGAATGTGAGTCTTGTCTTATTGTTATGGATGAACTTGCTCAGTTCCGTCTGATTCATGCTCAAAACATTGAAAAACTTGAAAATATTCAGAAGCAACTTTTGGTGGTGGAGTCTAGTCCTTGTGTCATCAATGAATGCTTAAATTGCCCTTTACTGATTGAAAGCATTAATCTGAGAGATAAGCATATTGATGAGCTTAAGGCTAGATTGGAGAGTGCGGAGTGTTCTAAGGATGTGCAGCCGACGTATCCCACCTTCATCACACTTAAGGACCAACTCAACTTTGTTAGAGAGCAAGTAGAAAAACTTAAGTGTGAGAATGATTATCTGCTTTCCATGGTAGACAAATACAGTGAAGGGAAAGGGAAAATGGATTTGCTTTTGGACGAAACAAAAATGTGCGCTGACAGGGCAGGGTTAGCTCTTGGGTTAGGTTATGAGAGAACTTCCTTTAATACCCCAAGCCAAACCGTGTTCACTCTACCTACTACCCTTGAGAAAGATAGAGCCCAATTAGACACATCTTAAAAAACCTAAAATCCTACCCAACCCAAAAAGATAATCATTCCACCACTCAAGACAGACTCCAAGCAAAAACCTAGGAAAACTGTGAGGTTTGCGCCAGAATCCTATAAACCTACACCCAAGAAAGTTTTGCATTGCGCTTTGTCATCGTGTAGGTCATTTGATTGGTTTTTGCTATCGCCGCATGAAAGATGAACGTCGTGCTCAAGCTTTGAACTTTCATGATTATTCTTCACTTGATTTGTATGATTGTGGTTATCATTCTTGTTCTGATTTTGAGGCTCCCCATGGGTTTGTGAGTGAGTTTGCCCCTCGTGGTGTACACCATGCTTCATATGGTGATAAACCATGTGTAAGAGGCTTTGATGTTTGATAGGTTGGGAGACCTCGTCGATTTCCAGGTTCACGCTTTGTAGGTAGACTACACACTGGTTATCATGGTTCATATTGTAGGACCGAAAGTAGCGACCAGAGGGGGTGAATGGGCGCCTAAAAAATTCTTGCTAAACTATATCCTAATCCCAACACCCAAACGAAGTTAACCAGACAAATAATATTAGCCAAGCGAATTACAGGAATTAAAGTTGTCCAGCCTAAAAATGATCAGTGGCCTAATTAAAATGATATTAAAGATAAACCAAATAATAATACTGCAGTAAATAAAAACACTTAGTTATATCACAAAATATTTATATTGTAGTCTAGAAATAAAATACTAATCAAAAGAATAAAATTTGGATCATTCAAAAATTAATTCAGAAATAAACCTAAAATATTGCACGTAAAAACTAGGATAAAAATATTACTGCGACTAATAATATTTTTCTTTTTATATGAGCAGATTAAGAAACACTTAAATAAATAATACGAGATAAGTAATAAAAATTTAACAGATTAACAAAATAACTACGAGATTTTATTTTTATTAATACTAATAAAATCTAGCATATAAATTAACTAAATAACTAACAGATTTAATCTAACTAAAAATTAGGAGATAAAAAACTTACCTGCATCGCCGTTCAAATCGCCGCGCAGACAATCCGGGCGGTCGTTGCAGTTCCGTGCGCCGCGCGTCGCCGCGGTGTGCTACTGCTGCTTCAGCCGGCGGGCCCCACTACAAAAACTACCACTGCACGGCGCGATGCCCGACGCAAGGCTTCGCCTACCGTGGAAAAAGAAACGCGCCAAAACCCGGCTAACTGCATTGCTTTGTTTGCCTTCAACTTTCGCTTGGACTCGTTCCACACGCCGCGCTGCCTGTGACTTTGTGCCCACCGAGGAGCTAGCTGCTAGCCATACAAGCAATAGCCCCTACGGGCTAGCTAAAACTACAGTGCTTCTGCTACCTTTTTCCTTGAACACCGTGCGCAAAAGGGAAGGCCTGTTGTTAATTTGTCACGGAATGCCTGTTGCCTAGCCTCAGTTCCATGAAAGCATGCCTCGGGCCGCCACGCTGTGCCGAGAGACAAACAGCTACGGACGACGGTAAATCGCCTGCGAAAATTTTCGGAGAAGAAAAGTTTTCGGTGGAAAACGAATGTCGAACCAGAAAAAGTTGGACTGTAGATTGATCTTGAAACGAAACAGTCATCTATCCCCAAGGGGATAGGGCCTATTTATAAGCGACTCCTAATACTTGAAAAGATTAATTTACCTTAACACCGACTCTAAAATAAATTGCGAAAATTACTAAAATATTCTTAGAAAAATCACCTGACACAAATAAAAGTATTCTGGACTTAAAAACTAAATATTAATATCCTAAAAACAAAATAATCATAGGTTGTCAGTTTTACGCCGAAACTAACAAAGCATCCACCGTCTTCGCACCGGGTACCCGGATTGGGCCGACCCGACCCCGCAGCTTCCTCAGCCAGGCAATAGCTCGTTGTCCGTGTACCTGAGTCAAACCCAGTCAACAGACCAGTGGATTATCTGCCGCTCCTAGCCCATGTACTCGGATTGGGCCAGCCCGACTCCGCGGCTCCTCTGCCCGCCTGTCGCTCGCTGCCCGTGTACCTGAGTCACACGAGCCTCAGACTCGGCAGTTCTTCACATCTCTCTTCCTTTGACTTCCGTTGACAATCACTCATCGCATCTAGAGTATCAAAACCATATTCTTCAACATGGTTTCTCACATATCATATGCATGATCAGTCTACTATTTTGCCTAGTTCTTGAGTTGTGTAATACTGGATTCCAAAATGGTTTTTTACTCACCCTCTCACTGAGCATCCGAGAGATACTAGCTTGTTTTGAGGGGGCGTTATGTAGCATTGCATGAGCTTCTGTTATATGATCAATTGCTTTTACAAGTACATGCTTTGTAATGCCTTTATAGTATTGTCTTTAATACTGTTGACTGTACTTGGCATGTTTTCATCTAATAATTGTCATGAGCATGGTTTTTATTTGTGAAAATTTGAAAATGATCACTACTTAGTCTAGAAACTAGCTTGAATGGGTTGAGTGCTTTTGCTATCTTTTACTCGCCTGATAGCTAGGTCCTTTTCACTTGGATGCTAATACGCAACTTGATTTCATCAAAAATGAATGAAAATGAAGAATGAATGATATTCATGCTTTTGTGTGCTAAAATTGAAAAGATCCAGGTGGGTTTGCTTTATCGCACTACATTGTTCTAGATGGCTTACCATGGCACTTTGGTATGAACCGGGACATTGAAGTGTATACCGAGATCAATGCTTTAAGTTTCCGATGGTCTTTTTCTTGACCTAGGGTTGACTTGGTCGGTTAGCATAAGGTTGACATGCAAATAACCCCTGGCACAAAAATGAAAAGTTGAAATTTATTGCACATCAAGTTTGCTGAAGCTCGTTGTTGTGGGATATGCTTATCTAGTGTGTGCTTGATTAGCTTTTGCATCTCATGCCTTGACATGTCTAGTATGCTAGTCTGAGTGGTGATACTTTTATTTGCTAAAATCTGAAAATGCTTGCTCATGCCTTTTGTTTAGATGGTATTCACATGAGGTTGTCATTCTATACTTTTAGACGATATTCAAGGCGAATGATTGTTAGTACTGTAATTGCATCCTTTTATCTCCTTGATGCCTGCATTGTCAAAGGGGGAGAAATTGTTCACAGGATGTTTTGGATGCTTTGGCTTTTGGATTGCTTGGATAAGGGGGAGTAATGGCTTTCATGTTGTAGTAAATTGCTTTTGATGCTTTTGCTTTGCCTTGCATAAGGTTTTTGTCCAAGAGGGGATATCTTTGACCAAGTGACATGTTTTGCTCTTTTATGAGTTTTTATGGTCACTTGTGCGCTTAACTTGCTATCCTCATCATGTCTTTGCTTGGGGTTGTCAATGCACTCATCAAGGGGGAGATTGTGAAACCAAAGGTGGTTTCGGTCTGGATGATGAGTGATTGACAAGGATGAGTGTTAAAGCAGTTGAGTGGTTGAGAGTGGTTTGAGTGCATCGAGGGGCTCGATGGAAAAAGGTTGATTGGTTGCCAAGGTATTCGGTGGTGCGTCGCGTTCATGTCTTCTCTTGTCTTGTATGTGCAGGGAGGAGATGCTGACCAATTATCGATGACGGGTGATCGAGGGTCGAGCGGGGAGCTTGATGCCGGAGGATCAGGGAGGCCAGGCGAAGTTAGAGAAGATCTCAAGAGTGCACGAAAAGATCGAGCAAGAACGGATGGACGGTTTGCGTGGAGTTGTCTTATGTGTACCGGAGGAGATGCTTTGTCGACTGCCGATGGTGGGTGACCAGGGTGAGACAGGGAGTCAAGATTCGGATGGTCAAGGATACCAGTTGGAATCGAAAAGCGATCTCAGGCATACACGTTGAAGTCAAAAGATGAGAGGCTTTGTCGGTTTTTGCTGAAAACCGTCGAAACTTTAAATGTTTTTGTTAAATTCAATAAATAGGAGTCTAGTGTTAGTTTAAATATTTCAGTTTTATAGTGTATCCTTTTAGTATATTTTTTAGAGTGGTTCTACTCTGAAAATATATTAAAAGGAGAGTATAATTGTAATATTTCTTTTAGGACATATAGGGTAATTTTTAGAATGTGCAAATCTGAAATTACCAAGGGGCTATGTGTAAAAAGTAGCTTCTAGAATTTGGGAGTGGTTGGGATATTATTCCCTGGTGTTGCTTAGCCGAACAACATACTGGAGACATAAATTTTGATCCACAAAAATGGCAGAAAACTCTATTTGGATGAGCTCTTGATGTGCTACAGGATTTGCTGAAATTCAGATAATCGGCTATAGTGCAGCGCCCGGTTTCAGTGAGTTTTCTAGCGCAGAATGTTATTTTGGCTGAGATCAATTTTGCGATGCGTTTTCTGGTGAATATAGTGCAGAAGTCGTATTGTTGTTTATACATCTTTTGTTGTGCATGATTTGATTGATCCGTTTTTGAAAGTTGCAAGTGATTTATGCAATATCTTCTTAATTATTTTGCTGATCAAATAAGGCACCACAGTTCTCGAATTGTTTTGGGTAGCACTTTACATGTTTGATGAAATGTGGCTTTTACTGTTCTTCATCATTCTTGGCTGCACTTTTGGATCAAATTGGCTGCTCGCAAATTAGTGAAAAGAGGATGCATATTTGGATGAGAATATCTTGATTCACAACAAATTTGCTGCCTGTAAACTTCTGTTCTTTGTCTAGTTACAAATGTTGGATATACATGGGTTTGTCCCATTTTGATTTATTCAATAATACGTTAAATGCAAAGGCCCACAATAATGCTACGGTGCACTAAAACTTTTAGTCCCATATTGAATGTTCACATGTCTTTGCTCAACTTAAATAGATGGACTGATTGTGTGTCTATTGAGAAGTTGAGACAGGCTAAGGGCATGCGCGGCGACGGTAATGGAACCGTGTTTTGCCACTGTGTCGCGCCACCCTAAAATACTGCGATGACTGTTGGCCTTCCGTCTCCCCATTCATGAGAGAGCTTAATTGCGGAGACCGTTGGCCTTCCGTCTCCCCATTCATGAGAGGTGACCGTTGGCCTTCCGTCTCCCCATTCATGAGAGAGCTTAATTGCGGAGACCGTTGGCCTTCCGTCTCCCCATTCATGAGAGGTGACCGTTGGCCTTCCGTCTCCCCATTCATGAACGAGCTTAATTGCGGTGACTGTTGGCTTTCCGTCTTCCTCTGCATGAGAGCTATATAAAGGGGGCAGTAGCTGGACAGAACAATATACCTTTTTTCTTCTTCCTTGCGTCGTTGCCTCAAACCAGCCCCGTCCCAACCTTCTGCGCGCACAGAGAGTTGGGAGAGCAGGCCTCCGAAGCCACGCCCGTGATCGAGACACCTGCCGGGTGTGCGGGCGATCAGGTTTTTGGGGAGCGTCTTCGCGACTGCTCGCTCCATCCTGGTGGTCGCGGTTGCTACGCACGCCATCGTCTTCCTCCCGGTGCCCGTTCGTGGGACTGCACTGCGAACAACGTCCTGCATCAAGCCCTGATCGACTACATCAAGCAACACGTTATGACGACTAACGTGAATGGAGAAACCGGTGCTTTGAGCATGGGTTCCTCCGCTGGGTACATCCTAGCAACCTTTGTGCTCTATTTCTTTAACTATATCATCTTGTGTGTGATGATAAATATGTTTCAAGCTACTGCTATTTATGTCGTCATAATAATCGTATGCTATTTATGGATTAAATTTAACATGAAAATGCCTAAATTCCTAACAACAAAATAGTTCAAGTTCTATCTTGAGTAATTTTATGATCTGATTGATCCTTTATTTTACCAAAAGTGAGTCTAGCAACCTGTAGTTCATTATGTGACTCATTTGGTCTGCTAATTACTCTAGGTCAGAATTTTTGATGCAGCACAAATATCACTTTTCTGCCTGAAAATTGTGCATGTACTATTCCCCATCAGAATTGTGTCAGATTTCAAATTTTTTACTGATCTGTTTCAATCAACCAAGAGTTCACAAATTTGAACAGTGGATGCACTGTTTTTCCTGAGAAGTTCACAGAATTGAAAAGTAATACCTAAATGTTTGTGAGTTACTGAATTCATGATCATTTCTTTGATCTGTTTTTAATTTGAAATTCAAGTTATCTGAAATTGCTTTTAGGTCTGTGTTTAACTTGTAAACTATTCTGATTTGAATTTAGGTTTGGTTTAGTTTTGAATATTCTGAAATTGTGTTTGCTGCAATGGCTTTGTAGCAGGAGGCGGTACTGATTTATCTGAAATCAGGAAGAGTTGATTTGATTTGATATTCAGTTTGTGTTTTGGTTAGAAACTGAAAATATTGTAGAAGTTCTGAAAAACATCTTTGTTTCAGAATTCTGGTTGGATCTTCATTACTGATTTGAATAGACAGATCTGAAATCTATTTGGTATTGCAGCAAGTGTTGTAGATATTCTTGTTCAGAACAGTGACTTTTCTGAAATTTGATTATGTAATCTGTTCTGATTTTTTAGTTTGCCTGAAAATTGCTGGTTGGTGTTTGATTCAAAGTCTGATTCAGTTGTAGTACTATTCAATACATGTTTGATTCTAAAAGTGCTTAAAAACTCAGGGTTGAAATGGATTGTGCTCTGAAAATTATTTTCAGTCCTGAACAGTATTGATTCAGTTCAGTTTTGTTTGACTTCACAACCATTGTTTCAGTTCTGGTTGTATATTTGAGTTTCAGTCTTGCTGAATTGAATTAGATGATCATTTTTTGAATTGCTATAGTAATTTTCAAGTAGAACTACAATTTGTATTTATTGAACTTCTGAGTATTGGAGAAGCAATTCATTTCCTGAATTTGTCCAATCTGTTTTGATCTAACTAAATGCTCCATCTAAACTAAAATCAGTGCTTGCTTCAGATTGTGGTCTGAATTAATACTCACTTGTTTCTGATCAATATCAAGTTCTCATAAGAATATGTCTTGAATGCATTTTGAGTATGTAGTAGTTCATTTTTGTGACTAAAAGTGTATATCCTGAAAATTGAATTTGTATCACATTTCAAATGGGAAGTATGACATAATATACATGAACTTGAAAAATTAGTACTAGATTGATCAGTCTTTTGTGTCAAGTATTGTCTCAAAGTTTCAAGTGAATGTGATAAAAGAGTTTTCTGAACTTTTGGTATAATTCATAGTTTCAAACATCAATTTACTTCTGTTGACCATTCAATTGTTGATCTACTCACGATAGTTCGAAATTTTAATTGTCGATAGAGGTCTTTGAAATTTCAAACTCTGAACAAGATTGAATGTGGTATTTGAACTGATATTGTTGCTCTGATTTGTACTGATTGGTTTAAATTTGAATGTGAACTTATAGAGGGGCATTGGGTGATTTGACCAGGCCATCAGATTCACGAAAATTAGTCGAGGCGCCTATTCACCCCCTCTAGTCGCCATTCTGATCCCACACTATTCAATGAACTCCTCGGTGCAATGAAAGCTATTCGAAGCAACAACGGCACCGAGTTCAAAAATAGTTGTTTTTCTGTTAGTGGTTTTGCTGCTGCGTTGAAGCCGAATGCTTTTGACGGTACATGCTATAAGAGATGGCACAGTAAGATGGTCTTATGGTTGACGGCTATGAACTGTTTTCACGTGGCACAAGGCAAGCCTGGGGATTTGGCCCCAGGCAGTTCTGAGGAAGAGACATTTGATGCGTCTCCTCAAGGACATGCCTTTAAGGTTGCTGATAACCTTTTCAGAGGTGCCGTGATCAGTGCAATTGCTGAAAAATACCAGGACTCTTACCTAACCTTCAAAACTGGCAAAGAGTTATGGGATGCGCTTGAGGCAAAGTTCGGTGTTTCTGATGCTGGTAGTGAGCTGTATGTGATGGAGCAGTTCTACGACTACAAGATGACTGAAAACCGTCCTGTAGTCGAACAAGCTCATGAGATATAGGCTCTAGCAAAAGAACTCGAACAGTTTCCCTGTGTGCTACCCGACAAGTTTGTGGTCGGCGGTATTATCGCCAAGTTGCCACCTTCTTGGAGGAATTTTGCTACCTCTCTAAAGCACAAGAGACAAGAGTTCACCGTGGCTGAACTCATTAGTACTCTTGATGTTGAGGAGAGGGCGAGGGCAAAGGACACACGCGGGAAAGGAATTGAGTCTTCTAGTGCCAATATGGTGCAGAAGAAAATTCCAATAATGCATCCCGTAACAAGAAGAAGAAGAACAAGCAAGAGAACGTAAAGCCTAAACAAACATCCACATTTAAGAAGAAAAAGGGCAACAAAGAAGGTGGATGCTTTGTTTGCGGGAGCACTGAGCACTGGGCGAGTGCGTGCCCAGACCGCAAATTTAAGCATGAGAAGAAATCAGCTAACATGGTGATATGTGAGACCGGTGGAGGAACACCAGGGTATGGTAATTATTTACCTACTGTTCTTTCAGTTTGTCATTCGCCTGAGTGGTGGATTGACACCGGTGCTAATATTCATGTGTGTGCTGATATTTCTTTGTTTTCTTCTTATCAGGTCGGCGGGACTGGATCCTTGCTGATGGGAAACGGATCATCTGCGCGTGTTCTTGGTGTTGGTACGGTCATTCTGAAGTTTACTTCGGGAAAGACGATGCCATTGAAGAACGTGCAGCATGTCCCCTCCATCAAAAAGAATCTAGTTAGCGGATCTCAAGTGTGTCGAGATGGTTATAAACTTATGTTTGAATCCAATAAGTGTGTACTTTCGAAGTATGGTACATTTGTTGGTAAAGGTTATGACTGCGGAGGCTTGTTCCGTTTATCGTTGCATGATGTGTGTAATAATGATGTGAACAATGTCATTTCAAATGAGTCGAATATTTGGCATTCACGATTATGTCATGTTAACTTTGGTGTTCTATCGCGGTTAGCAAAATTAAATTTAATCCCAAAATTTGATTTAGTCAAAACTTCTAAGTGTCATGTGTGTGTGCAATCTAAGCAACCTCGCAAGCCTCACAAGGCTGCGGAGGCGAGGAACTTGGCACCGCTGGATTTAATTCATTCTGATTTATGTGAGATGAACGGAATATTGACTAAAGGTGGCAAGCGTTATTTTATCACATTTATAGATGACTCCACTAGATTTTGTTATGTGTATTTGTTAAAATCAAAAGATGAAGCGTTGTATTATTTTAAAACTTATAAAGCTGAAGTTGAGAACCAACTTGAGAGGAAAATTAAACGGTTACGGTCTGGTCGCGGTGGAGAGTATTTTCTTTCTGATTTTTGTGCGGAACACGGGATTATTCATGAGAGGACACCGCCATATTCCCCACAATCCAATGGGATTGCCGAAAGAAAAAACCGTACTCTAACTGATTTGGTTAATGCCATGTTAGAGACTTCGGGTCTATCTAAGGAATGGTGGGGTGAGGCGATTTTGACTGCATGTCATGTCCTGAATAAAGTTCCCACAAAAGACAAAGAAATTACACCATTCGAGGAATGGGAAAAGAAAAGTTAAATCTCTCATATTTGCGTACTTGGGGTTGTTTGGCCAAAGTGAATGTGCCAATTAACAAAAAGCGCAAATTAGGACCTAAAACTGTTGATTGTATTTTCCTTGGTTATGCTTTCCACAGCGTTGGATATAGGTTTTTAATCATAAATTCTGGGGTACCGGACATGCTAGTTGGCACAATCATGGAATCCAGAGACGCTACATTTTTTGAGAGTGATTTCCCTATGAAAATTACACATGACACATCTAGCACTGAACCTGAAATACCCCATGAGCATTTTATTCCGATAGAACACATTGAGGAACCTCATATGAATAATTATGACGAGGATGACAGTATAACAACTCGAAAGAGTAAGAGACAAAGGATTGCAAAATCTTTTGGTGATGATTATATTGTGTACCTTGTGGATGACACACCAAGAACTATTGAAGAGGCATATTCTTCTCCTGATGCTGACTTGTGGAAGGAAGCAATAAGGAGTGAGATGGATTCTATTATGTCTAATAGTACTTGGGAAGTCGTTAAACGTCCTTATGGGTGCAAACCCATTGGAAGTAAATGGGTGTTCAAGAAAAAGCTTAGGCCTGATGGTACAATTGAGAGGTACAAGGCAAGACTTGTGATTAAAGGCTATTCACAGAGGGAAGGTGAAGATTTCTTTGATACATATTCACCGGTGGCTAGATTGACCACGATTCGTGTGTTACTTTCCTTGGCTGCCTCTCATGGTCTTCTCGTCCATCAGATGGACGTTAAAACAGCTTTCCTGAATGGAGAGTTAGATGAGGAGATTTACATGGAGCAGCCTGCGGGGTTTGTAGCAAATGGTCAAGAAGGCATGGTGTGTAAATTATTGAAATCATTATATGGTCTTAAACAAGCACCCAAGCAATGGCATGAAAAATTTGATAAAACTTTGACATCTGTCGGTTTTGTTGTGAACGAAGCAGATAAATGTGTTTATTATCGGTATGGTGGGGGCGAGGGAGTTATCTTGTGTCTTTATGTTGACGACATACTGATTTTTGGCACTAGCTTTGACATGATCAATGAAGTGAAGTACTTTTTGTCCAATAATTTTGAGATGAAAGATTTGGGAGAAGCTGATGTTATCCTTAACATTAAGCTATTGAGAGAAGGCAATGGTGGGATCACACTTGTGCAGTCCCATTATGTGGAAAAGGTTTTGAGTCGCTTTGGGTTTAGCGAATGTGAACCTGCTCCTACGCCTTATGATCCTAGCAAGAAATTGAGGAAAAATCGGAGAATAGCTAAGGATCAATTAAAATATTCCCAAATAATTGGTTCGCTCATGTATTTGGCTAGCGCTACGAGGCCTGACATCTCGTTTGCTGTGAGCAAACTCAGCCGGTTTGTGTCAAATCCGGGAGATGATCATTGGCGTGCTCTTGAGAGAGTATTGTGCTATCTAAAAGGGACAATGAGCTTTGGCATTCACTATACCGGGTACCCGAGGGTACTGGAGGGTTATTGTGATGCAAACTGGATATCTGATGCTGATGAAATATATGCCACAAGTGGATATGTGTTCTCACTAGGTGGTGGTGCTGTTTCCTGGAAGTCTTGCAAGCAGACCATTTTAACGAGGTCAACTATAGAAGCAGAACTCACAGCGTTGGACACCGCCTCGGTTGAGGCTGAGTGACTTCGTGAACTCCTTATGGATTTACCGGTGGTTGAAAAACCCGTGCCGGCTATTTCTATGAACTGTGATAATCAGACAGTGATTATTAAGGTGAACAGTTCTAAGGATAACATGAAGTCGACTAGGCACATAAAGAGGCGTTTGAAATCTGTCAGAAAAATGAGAAACTCCGGAGTGATAGCGTTGGACTATGTCCATACGTCTAAAAATATGGCAGATCAATTTACTAAGGGACTATCACGCAATGTGATAGATATTGCATCGAGTGAGATGGGCTTGAGACCCACTTGAAGTCTATCATGGTGGTAACCTATTCTTTGTGATCGGAGATCCCGTGAATTAGAATGGTGAAACAAGCTAGTGGTAGACTGAGAGGAAAGACCCTTAACAAGGTCCATTTCAGATGTATTTCTTTCCTAGCTGTATGGCAGGTTGGTGTTTTCACCTTAATGTGTTCCAAGTGGCTTGTTGAAGCAAAGATGTTGTCCTACAGAACATTTTTTGAGGAACACACCTATATGAGTTCAACTGCTAGTCACAGTTTATGAGATCTGGGTAATCTCTAGATACTCATAAAAGGCCCTGGAGTGTGACTTATATGCTCCAACCAGAGGGGATGCGTTTGGCAACCTAGTATCAGTAAATGACTTGGATGAAACTTATTACACACAAAACTGTCAATTCAAGGCATAGTCCATTGTACAGTTGTGAATAAGTGTAGTCTTTGCTCTAGGTGGATGTTCAACTTAACAGTCTCCACCGAAACACTGGTATATTAAACGCTTGAAAGACGAGAGCATTTCTGTGGCTTCGCATTGGTGGGGATTGTTGGATATACATGGGTTTGTCCCATTTTGATTTATTCAATAATACGTTAAATGCAAAGGCCCACAATAATGCTACGGTGCACTAAAACTTTTAGTCCCATATTGAATGTTCACATGTCTTTGCTCAACTTAAATAGATGGACTGATTGTGTGTCTATTGAGAAGTTGAGACAGGCTAAGGGCGTGCGCGGCGACAGTAATGGAACCGTGTTTTGCCACTGTGTCGCGCCACCCTAAAATACTGCGATGACTGTTGGCCTTCCGTCTCCCCATTCATGAGAGAGCTTAATTGCGGAGACCGTTGGCCTTCCGTCTCCCCATTCATGAGAGGTGACCGTTGGCCTTCCGTCTCCCCATTCATGAGAGAGCTTAATTGCGGAGACCGTTGGCCTTCCGTCTCCCCATTCATGAGAGGTGACCGTTGGCCTTCCGTCTCCCCATTCATGAACGAGCTTAATTGCGGTGACTGTTGGCTTTCCGTCTTCCTCTGCATGAGAGCTATATAAAGGGGGCAGTAGCTGGACAGAACAATATACCTTTTTTCTTCTTCCTTGCGTCGTTGCCTCAAACCAGCCCCGTCCCAACCTTCTGCGCGCACAGAGAGTTGGGAGAGCAGGCCTCCGAAGCCACGCCCGTGATCGAGACACCTGCCGGGTGTGCGGGCGATCAGGTTTTTGGGGAGCGTCTTCGCGACTGCTCGCTCCATCCTGGTGGTCGCGGTTGCTACGCACGCCATCGTCTTCCTCCCGGTGCCCGTTCGTGGGACTGCACTGCGAACAACGTCCTGCATCAAGCCCTGATCGACTACATCAAGCAACACGTTATGACGACTAACGTGAATGGAGAAACCGGTGCTTTGAGCATGGGTTCCTCCGCTGGGTACATCCTAGCAACCTTTGTGCTCTATTTCTTTAACTATATCATCTTGTGTGTGATGATAAATATGTTTCAAGCTACTGCTATTTATGTCGTCATAATAATCGTATGCTATTTATGGATTAAATTTAACATGAAAATGCCTAAATTCCTAACAACAAAATAGTTCAAGTTCTATCTTGAGTAATTTTATGATCTGATTGATCCTTTATTTTACCAAAAGTGAGTCTAGCAACCTGTAGTTCATTATGTGACTCATTTGGTCTGCTAATTACTCTAGGTCAGAATTTTTGATGCAGCACAAATATCACTTTTCTGCCTGAAAATTGTGCATGTACTATTCCCCATCAGAATTGTGTCAGATTTCAAATTTTTTACTGATCTGTTTCAATCAACCAAGAGTTCACAAATTTGAACAGTGGATGCACTGTTTTTCCTGAGAAGTTCACAGAATTGAAAAGTAATACCTAAATGTTTGTGAGTTACTGAATTCATGATCATTTCTTTGATCTGTTTTTAATTTGAAATTCAAGTTATCTGAAATTGCTTTTAGGTCTGTGTTTAACTTGTAAACTATTCTGATTTGAATTTAGGTTTGGTTTAGTTTTGAATATTCTGAAATTGTGTTTGCTGCAATGGCTTTGTAGCAGGAGGCGGTACTGATTTATCTGAAATCAGGAAGAGTTGATTTGATTTGATATTCAGTTTGTGTTTTGGTTAGAAACTGAAAATATTGTAGAAGTTCTGAAAAACATCTTTGTTTCAGAATTCTGGTTGGATCTTCATTACTGATTTGAATAGACAGATCTGAAATCTATTTGGTATTGCAGCAAGTGTTGTAGATATTCTTGTTCAGAACAGTGACTTTTCTGAAATTTGATTATGTAATCTGTTCTGATTTTTTAGTTTGCCTGAAAATTGCTGGTTGGTGTTTGATTCAAAGTCTGATTCAGTTGTAGTACTATTCAATACATGTTTGATTCTAAAAGTGCTTAAAAACTCAGGGTTGAAATGGATTGTGCTCTGAAAATTATTTTCAGTCCTGAACAGTATTGATTCAGTTCAGTTTTGTTTGACTTCACAACCATTGTTTCAGTTCTGGTTGTATATTTGAGTTTCAGTCTTGCTGAATTGAATTAGATGATCATTTTTTGAATTGCTATAGTAATTTTCAAGTAGAACTACAATTTGTATTTATTGAACTTCTGAGTATTGGAGAAGCAATTCATTTCCTGAATTTGTCCAATCTGTTTTGATCTAACTAAATGCTCCATCTAAACTAAAATCAGTGCTTGCTTCAGATTGTGGTCTGAATTAATACTCACTTGTTTCTGATCAATATCAAGTTCTCATAAGAATATGTCTTGAATGCATTTTGAGTATGTAGTAGTTCATTTTTGTGACTAAAAGTGTATATCCTGAAAATTGAATTTGTATCACATTTCAAATGGGAAGTATGACATAATATACATGAACTTGAAAAATTAGTACTAGATTGATCAGTCTTTTGTGTCAAGTATTGTCTCAAAGTTTCAAGTGAATGTGATAAAAGAGTTTTCTGAACTTTTGGTATAGTTCATAGTTTCAAACATCAATTTACTTCTGTTGACCATTCAATTGTTGATCTACTCACGATAGTTCGAAATTTTAATTGTCGATAGAGGTCTTTGAAATTTCAAACTCTGAACAAGATTGAATGTGGTATTTGAACTGATATTGTTGCTCTGATTTGTACTGATTGGTTTAAATTTGAATGTGAACTTATAGAGGGGCATTGGGTGATTTGACCAGGCCATCAGATTCACGAAAATTAGTCGAGGCGCCTATTCACCCCCTCTAGTCGCCATTCTGATCCCACACTATTCAATGAACTCCTCGGTGCAATGAAAGCTATTCGAAGCAACAACGGCACCGAGTTCAAAAATAGTTGTTTTGCAGAATTTTGCCTTGAACATGGAATTGAACATTAGTTTTCTGCACCTAGAGTCCCTCAACAAAATGGTGTGGTTGAGAGGAAAAATTGCACACTTGTCGAGATGGCTAGGACGATGCTCAACGAGTATAGGACTCCTAGAAAATTTTGGGCTGAAGCCATGAGTACAACATGCTACATCTCCAATAGGATCTTTTTGCGCTCTTTGTTGAATGTGACTTCTTATGAACTTCGTTTTGGGAGGAAGCCCAAGGTCACTCACTTCAGAGTGTTTGGATGTCGTTGCTTCATCCTAAAGCGAGGTAATTTGGACAAATTTGAATCACACGCATCTGATGAGATCTTTTTGGGCTACTCTTTGCATGGTCACTCTTATCGTGTCTTCAATCTTGAATCTAATTCTATAGTTGAATCTTGTGGTGTGTCTTTTGATGAGACTTCTCCATGTGTTAGTACTGATTTTGAACTTGCAAGTGAGCACGATATGAATGAAACACTTTTTGAGGAAGAAGAACCATCAGATGGTGAAGATCTTGATGTTGTACCACTATCTCCCTCTATGGCAACTCCAGAAGCTTCATCTACTTCGACAAGAGGACCTGAAGATTCTATTTCTGAGAGCTTGGAGCAAACTTCGGCAAGAGTTGAGGGGGAGATTTTGTCGCAGAGAGAAGCACCGCTTCATATTCAAAGAATGCATCCTCCTGAACAGATCATCGACAAGCTAAATGAACGAGTAACCCGATCTCATGCTCATTTCATTGATTCTGCTTTTGTTGCATATTTTGAACCGTTTGATGTGAGTCATGCTTTGTCTGATGCGAGTTGGACCAACGCCATGCATGAGGAACTTGAAAATTTTGATAGAAATCAGGTTTGGATTCTCGTTGATCCACCCCCTAACATTCATATCATTGGAACAAAATGGATTTTCAAAAACAAATATGGGAGCATGGGGCTATAGTGAGAAACAAGGCTAGGCTTGTGGCTCAAGGGTATTCTCAAGTCGAGGGGGTTGATTTTGGAGAATCTTTTGCACCGGTAGCTCGACTTGAGGCCATTAGGATCTTGCTTGCTTTTTCATCTTCTCGTGGCTTTAAACTATTTCAAATGGATGTAAAAAGCGCTTTCCTAAATGGTTTCATAGGAGAAGACGTGTATGTCAAGCAACCTCCTAGTTTTGAAAATCCCAAGTACCCCTATAGAGTCTTTAAACTTCACAAAGCTCTATATGGGCTCAAGCAAGCTCCGAGGGCCTAGTATGACCACCTTAGGACGTTCTTGATTGAGCACATGTACAAAATGGGCTCAGTGGACAAGACCTTGTTCACTCTCATGCATGGCAAAGATTTCTTACTCGTTTAGATATATGTTGATGACATAATATTTGGTGGTTCATCTCATACTCTTGTGGCCGAGTTTGCTGAATCCATGAGAAGGGAATTTGAGATGTCAATGATGGGCGAGCTGACTTTCTTCCTTGGTTAGCAAATCAAGAAAAGCAAACAAGGAACATTTGTCCATCAGACGAAATACACTAAAGACCTGCTGAAACGCTTTGACATGTCAAATGCAAAACCACTTGCTACCCCAATGGGTACTTCTGTTGCACTTGATCCATATGAAGACGGAGAAGAAGTGGACCAGAAGGAGTATCACAGCATGATCGGCTCCGTTCTTTATTTGATGGCTACGAGGCCGGATATACACTTTGTTGTGTGTCTGTGCGCTCGTTATCAGGGTTCTCCTAGGGCTTCACATCATCAAGCTGTCAAGCGCATTCTAAGGTACCTCAAGCACACTCTTGAATTTGGCATTTAGTATTCAGCTTCATCTTCATTATGCTTGAGAGGTTTTTCTTACGCTCACTTAGCTGGATGTCGTATTGATCGCAAGAGTACTTCGGGGACATGTCATTTTCTGGGTTCGTCTCTTGTGTGTTGGTCTTCCCGCAAACAGTCTAGCGTTGCACAGTCTACAACCGAGACTAAATATGTAGCTGCCGCTAGCTATTGCGCACAGATTTTGTGGATGGTTTCTTCTTTGCTGCACTTTGGGTTGGTTTTTTCACGAGTTCCATTGTTTTGCGATAACACGAGTGCAATTAGTTTAGCAAACAACCCAGTACAGCATTCTAGGACTAAACACATTGACGTGCGTTATCACTTTTTAAGAGATCACAATGAAAAAGGAGATATTGAATTGCGTTTTGTTGATACCCAGAATTAGCTTGCAGATATTTTCACCAAGCCTCTCGATGCTTCTCGATTTGCATTTTTGAGGGGAAAGTTTGGCATTTGTCATCCTTATGGCATCATGTGAGGGGGACTTGTGTACTTTTGCATATGCTTCTGAAATATGATTAATTGCTTTCACATGTACATGCTTTAGTGTGCACCTTACATTTCTGTCTTATACTCCTGTTGATTATGCTTAGAATGAATTCATATATCTATATGTCTTCAGCATGGCTTTTCTTTGTGAAAATTTGAAAATGGTCACTACTAAGTCTGGAAACTAGCATGAATAGGATAGGGTGCTTTTGCTATTCATTACTTGATAGCTTTGTCCTTTTCTCTTGGATGCTCATAAGAAACTTGATCTTGTTATGCTTAAAATTTAAAAAAAATTGAAAAATGGAAAAATGAAAAATGACAATGATGAAAATGAAACAAAAATATTGAAGTTGTGATAAAATTGAAAAGATCTGAGTGAGTTTGCATAGTCACACTACTTTGTTCTAGACTGCTTACCATTGCACTTTGGTTTGAACTAGGACATTGAAGTGTATACCATGATCAATGCCTTAAGCTTCCGATGGTTTATCCTAGGCTTGTCTTGGTCGGTTAGCATAAGGTTGACTTGCAAATAACCCCTGGCACTTAAAAAAATAATAAAAAGTTTAATTTCTTCGCATATCAGGTTTGCTGCAGCTCCTTGTAGTGGGATTTGCTTTTCAAGTTTGCTTTTGACTAGATTTTGTATCTCTTATCTTGCCCTGTCTAGTATGCTAGTTTGAGTAGTGATTCTTTTATTTGCTTAAACATCAAAATGCTTGCTCATACTGATATTTAGATTGTATACAGTTTGTGATGCACAAGAATTGTGTGTACTATAATTAGACTTAATCATATTCTGGAAGCATTGCATGTCTGCATTGCCAAAGGGGGAGAGTTCATGATTTTTTGTTGATTTTGTTGCTCATTGAGCGTTTGAGGTTGTTTTTGCACTATCATCCATCCTTGCAAGTGACATATCTCCTATTTTTGATTTTTTTCGAGCTTTCATGGTCACTTGTGTGCTTAACTTGTGTTTTAACCTTCTTTTGAGCTTGAGTTGTCAATGCACTCATCAAGGGGGAGATTGAGGAATATAGTGAGGATCGTCACTATGGTTCATGGTTATGATGAGTGATTGACGGGGTTTTTGTCATGGGGTTGTGTGTGGATGTTTGGATATGTGTGTGTGTGTGTGTGTCTGTGTTTGTCTCGTGTGTGCAGGCTTAAGTTACTCGTCAATTGTCGATGGCAAGGGATCAGGGTTAGACGGGGAGTCTAATGCCAGATGGTCGAGGGTGTCAGTCGAAGTTGTGAGTGGACTCAGATGTACGCATGGAGATCGAATCACTAAATGTATCAAATTCAATAAATAGGAGTTCAGTTTTATTTGAGTTTTTCAGTTTAATAGTGTTAACTTTTGGTATATTTTTAGAATTGTCAAGTTCTGAAAATATATTAAAAAGGTTGAGTCTAGTTGTATTTTTTAGTCAAATAGGGGTAATTTTCAGGGTATTTTATTCTGAAATTGCCTAAGGGTCTTTTTGTAAAAGTGTCTTCTAGAATGTGCCTACTTAAGGGGTCTTCATCCCTAGGTTTTGGCTGAACATTCAATGTGATTTTTAATTGCAATACACTAGAGAATCCTATTCGGATAAGTTTTTCTTACTCGCTACAATAAAATCAACACTGTGGATCATCATTTTCAAGCACTTTTCTACGCTGGTTTCCTCTGGTTTCTTCTCTGCATCTGCTTGAATTCGTTGTTGAAGGGACCAGCCACCACAGGGAAATATCTCAAGGATTCATGGCTACCATAAAGTGAGTTCTTGTGCATCTATACTCAGTTTCCCTTAATGAAGTAGTTGTTTGTTGTGTGCTTGAGAAGATCTAAAGTCTAGTCTGTGTTAGAGTTTATACTGAACTGGTTGTTTTATGAAGTGATAAAATACTTGAGAAAACACTGTAAAATCTGTTATTCTATTTTCATCTTGATTACTGCAGTGGGTTCTAGTCAAGGTATCATTGGTTTAGTTGAGAAGAGATTTGTCTGTTTGTGCTATATTTTTTCTGGTTGATTAATCTGTTCTTGGTGTAAAAGATTACTCTAACAGGTTCTCTAAGATTAAGAACTAACAAACAATGAGTTTGTGAAGTGAACTATCTCAAGCTTCCGAATAGGTAATAGCTCGAAGTAGTTCAAAGTTGTGTATTGAATATCTGAGTATTCGATGCCTATTACAAGGTGAGAAGGGGGGTATTTATAGGTAAAAACTCTAAGGAAAAGACCTTTTACCCCTCAATTACAACCGACATAGTGGAAACTATTCGGTACCCCGAATAGAGCTAAAATAGTAAAATGTATTCGAAGAAGATAGATAAGGCAGACGTCCCGTCAGTCTTGCTGTTTCCCACTACAGAGACGGAGTCTTTGGAGGGTACCTCCGAACTAGGGTTCGGAGGACCCTTCGGCTCGAACTTCATCAACTTTGGGGCAAGCTTCTGTCCTAAAGCTGCATAAATTGTATTTTCCTTTTAATCTTAATGGCCCTGGGGATGAAGTATTTCCCCCCAACAATAGCCCCTCGAATACGCTTCTCCAATTTGACCTATATAGCAGGAGAGTAGTATACGCAAGAAATATTTTCATATTCAGGGACTTAGAAAATTTTGAAGGTATTATAGCTATTCGAAGTGTCTTCGACATCGAAGTATGTCCGACGAAAGCTTTGAACTGGGATTCCTGTGTTAATGCTTCGAAGGGAAATGAACCATTGTGGAGGCGAAGCATCGTGGAGAGCCATTAATTTTGAGCCGTTACCCTTCAAGTAGCCGTTAGGCTCCCGGAAAAAGTAACGGTCAAAACTTTACCGCGGGTTCACACCTTTTTACCTCCTGGTCCCACCTGTCAGTGACAAAAGCCGAGCCTGCAATGTGAATGCATGTTCGAAATGCAGTAACTAGCGGAAAGGCTATAAAAGGGGGAGCCGAAGCCCATCAGAATTTTTTATAGAGCTTTGCTTCTAAGCTTCCTTTCTTCAACCTCCTAACTTTCCCCAACCTTCTGAGCAACCAACCGATGGCGAGGACCAGCACAATGGTGCCGGCCATGGTGGGAACTCTGGCGCAGAGGCAAGCATGGATGACATCAGTAGCGGTGGCCATGGCGGGGGCTCCGGGGAGTTCTTGGACAATGAACCCTCGGGAGCTCCTTCCACCATCCAAGAAGCCATTGCAGCAGAGCTTCATCCTCGAGCAATCAGCGAGTACCGTGGATTCCATCGAGGAAGCGGTGAACGGGAAGTTGGGCCCCGGCATGAGGACTCGAGTCCCTAGAACAGAGACGACCCCGAGGCCATGGAGCGGAGAAGTGGTGGTCTTCAAGGCTTTCTTCGAAGCCGGACTGGGACTTCCTGCGATCAACTTCCTAGTAGAGGTACTCAACATGTTCCACATTACCTTGCCGGAGTTGTCCCCCAACGCCATAGCAAGACTAGCCATCTGCGAATGGGCCCTTTGGGTAGAAGGGTGCGAAGGGAGATCGGAGGTCTTTGCCGCTACTCACAAAGCTTCCTCCCAGCCGAAGCCACAAGACGGACCCGGAGACACCAAGGTATTAATGGCGTTCGGAAGTGTTAACTTCCAACTTCGGAAGGAGTACGCGCAGCATTTCCCGGCGAAGGCCATCAACGATCGGTGGTACACCAACTAGATCCTCTGGTGGTTCTACGCCGATGTCGGGAAGGATTCCAGTCTCGTGGGGCCCCTTCAAGAAATCTCGTACCGGAAGGAGGCCGAGGTTACTCCGAACCCAAGCTTGCTTTCAACGCGGCTTGGGTTACTTTCTTCAATAGCCAGCCGTATGAGCATGCGAGATATGGCAGAGGAATTCATTGCCCTTCGGATCCCTCCTCTTGGAGCAGATTGGCCGATTGTATTTGAAATGCTTCGTAGGGGAGCTTCGAAGCCTAGGTAAGTCTTCACATTTTCTACATTAACACATTAGAAACCAGATAACATACTTAATGGAATGCTACCTCTTTTTAGCGTCTCCTTTGGCGCTAGCTCAAGAACATATCGCAAGATCCACTGAACGGGTTCTCGGAGCCCCTACAGTGGTGGAGAAGCAGCGAAGGGTAGAGCTGGTGGGAAGCTGGGAATGCTTCAACAGGGTGTGGAGTGCTCTTGGAATGGAGCCTCCTCCCCTACCATGCTTCAACTCAATGGGAGTGGCCCCCTGGAAGAGGAAAACCACCGCCGAACCCTCAAAAAGAGGCGCCAAGACCCCCGTCAAGAAGGGGAAGAAGACAGTGAAGTCTCCTCCTCAAGCATCTCCGGTGTCTTCGCATTCCTCTCTAGACATTCAAAGCTCCTCTTCAGAGGGCTCAGAAGAAAAATACTCTAACGTCTAGACAGGGAAGGCCCTTGAAGACTATATTTTGCAAGATAGCGAGGACGAGTTCCCAGCTGTAGCCAGAGACCCCGCTCAGGAAGCTACGGTAGCTGATGCAACACACTCCTCTGAGCCTGCCGCAGCTGGCTCAGAACTTGGGTTAGCAATTCCTAACTCACCCGTGGCTAGAGTAGTAGTGCCAGAGGTTGGGACATCGGCAGCAACTGCACCGGAGCAAACTTTGGTGGATGACCTCAAATAATATCTTCGGATGTACGAAGTTCTGGAGGACCCCAAAATTCTCCCCCGAGGCGTGGACGAAGGTATACCTCGAAGCCTTTGCCTTGGAAATTCTTGCAACAATTACCATACAACAACTATTCACTGAATACCTTAACTTTTGTAGGTGCGTCAAGAAGCGGCATGGCTCCGACCACCGGTGGAGCTTTGGTTTCAGTCGGAGTTGAGGCTCCAGCTGGTGTAGTGGCTCTGATGACCGAAGCTGTCTCGGGTGAAGTAATTCCGACCGAGGGGGCAATGATTGAAGGAGGATCCACTCCAGCCGAAGTACCAGCTCCAGCTTTTGTGCCAGGGAGGGGCAAGAGTATGACGAGCTTCGGCCCCCTCCCTACTTTGATAGCGACACCCTCCTCCAACGACCCTTCGGCGAGCAACTCGGAGGAGGAGGCTGCGGTAGATGACCGTCGGGCCCTGTCCTGGCTTCCTCTGTTGGCTTCATTCTTGGAGCAACAGATAGGGCTCCGAATGCTTCTAGAACCCTTGGCAGACAAAGGCCAAGAGGTCGCGAGCTCCAAACTGGTCTCCATCTTGAGCGAAGCCAGAGCACCGGGGCTCGATTTGGCCCTCGAAAGGGCTGCCCTTCAGGTATGCAACATATAGCAAGTGTATTTAATTAATGAAATTACTTTGTACTCACTTTGCTTTTTTGCAGCAATTCATCCTTGCTAGAGCGGTAGCGACTTCCAATGAGCTCGAAGTTAATCGTCTCAAGAGGAAGGTTACCACCCTCTAGTTTGCCCTCAAAGGCTCCGAGGACAAAACACTGCAACTGGAGGAGGAGCTCCTCGAGGAGCGGAGGGCCAGGGCCATCACCGATGAACCACTCCGGGCTAAGCAACAGAACAACACTGCACTCAAGGCTTCGGTCCAAGAGATCAAAGCCGAGCGTGTGGTGCTTAGGGCGGAGGTCGAGAAGCTTCGACAAGCTGCAGCAGATTCGAACGCACAACTAGTGGAGCTTCAAGACTCGGTCCAACAAGCGTTGGCCCAGAAGAGTGCTTTGTTATCTAGAATAGCCGAAGTTTCTGCTTCTGCTTCTGAGCTGGAGGCGGTGGAGACGAAGCACACCGCCATCGCTAAACAGACCATAGACACCCTCCGGGGTACCCTGTAGTATTTTTGCACGATGTGTCCTTCGTCTTTAGCTGCGGCGAGCGAGCCCCTCGAGCAGAAGCTGAAAATGATCCAAGCGGTGATGAAGTTGATAAAGGGCTCCGGGATTCGCTACGGAGAGATCTCCGGGCAGGTAGCTGGAATCGGAGTCCTTCGTCATGTCGAAGCCCTTGGGATTTCTGTTGCTCCGGTAGGGGGTTCAACGCCTGCAGGCTTCGCCGATGAAGACTTGCTGCATCCTTCTCTGGATGTAGCCTCTGCTTGGGAAGCTTTCCGGGCAATCTGGAAAACGGACCACAAAGTTGCAGCCAAAGCTTGGATCGACGAGGCTCGCTGGCAGAAGCAAGCTTAGATGAAGCCACCAGCTCTGACTTCGCCAGCTCTGACACCGCCTGCTCTGCCAGCCGACCCGCAGGTTTAGCTTTATAGGGCGCTTAAGCATGTACAATAAATCTTGTAAAGCCCTTTATATTAATGAATGAAAAGTTTATAAACGAGGAGTCTCTTTTTGGATGTTTATTCTTAGGTTTTGCTATGCGCTTCGGAACTCAACTTCGAAAGTACTAGAACCTAGCGAAGGGATCCGCTAGCAGTGGGCTATCCTCGAAGGCTTAAGGCCCTACCGACGCTCATGCTTCTCTGTTCCTTGGGGAGATCAAGGGGAAATAGCACCCTAAGTCCATCGTGAAGTCTTAGCTTATATTAAGGAAGAGGATAAGGAAGTAGCATCTTCGTCCTCTGAATATGTAGATTGGTTTGACTCGAAGTACCAAGCGAAAGACCCGGCGGAGGCTAGCTCCAAAAGACTTCTGTCCTAGGCTGAACTTCAAGAGGAGTAGAAATTAAAAAACTACGAGCTTCGAAGAAGAAAAACACTCGGACCAAGAGGAAAGTTTTGAAGACTCTGGGCTCCGAAGACCGAGGTGGTCTTAGAAATAGCTCTAGAGGTTGGAGGGGTCTCCGTTTTTATCTAGGCTTAGACCAAAA
Source organism: Zizania palustris (assembly GCA_019279435.1). NCBI lineage: Eukaryota > Viridiplantae > Streptophyta > Magnoliopsida > Poales > Poaceae > Zizania > Zizania palustris. Next base: position 108,784,038 of record JAAALK010000079.1, on the reverse strand, counting down.
TTTATCTTGATGTAATACAATATGATTACCTAATTAATATAATTTGTTTTGGAAGCATCTCTTGACTGTTCCTTATTCCCCTACCCCTCTTTGTGGGTGGGGGACCGTACGTGTTGCGATAGGGTCCGTCGGACATAATGATTGATATAACAACCTGATGCTTCGCACAACACTTGGTAATCATACTTCACTCTTTCATAGAGTTCTTCGAACTGTACGTTTGTATTATGATGTTTATAAGTTTTGGAGCTAAGTTTACACTTGTGAGCTCCAATAGCAGTTGCTTAGGACTTTAAAAGTGTTTCATTGGGCCGGAGCCTTGAAACCTTATTGCTTGGTGTAGGACCGAAAGTAGCAACCAGAGGGGGCTGAATGGGTGCCTAAAAATTTCTTGCTATATTATGACTTAAACCCAGCACCCAACCAACTTAACCAGACAAACAATATTAGCAACGCAAATTACTGGTACTATAGTTGTCTAGCCTAAAAATGACTGGTGTCCTAATTAAAATGATATTCAAAATAAACTAAATAAAAATATTGCTGTAAATAAAAATACCTAGATAAATTACTAATTATTTAAATTGCGATAAAAAAACTACTAATCAAATGAATAAAGCATGGATCATTCAAAAATTAATTCTGATATAAACGTAAAATATTTCACGTGAAAACTAGAATAAAAAAATTATTGTGACTAAGAAATTTTTCTTTTCCTTTTATATGAGCAGATTAAACAGATATATTTAAATAAATAATACGAGATAACTGATAAGAAGATTAAAGAATAATATCTAGCAGATAAAAAAATATCTATGAAAATACTAAAAACAATTTTACTACTAATTTAAAATAGATCAATATTTATTTAATTAACTAGCTAAAAAATAGCAGATTAAAACTTAACTAACAGATTTAAACTAATTAAAAATTAGGAGATAAAAAACTTACCTTCATCCGAGATATGCGAGATAAATGATGTTGAGATTTAGTCGTCGTCGGCCGTGCGTCGCCGAGGTAGCCTGGCCGTGAAGAACAATGCGAAGTCCTACTGCTCGTGGGGCCTGTCGGTGGAAACATCCTGAGAAAGCTGCAGCCGCTGTACACCCATTAAGTGCTGCTGCTGCCGAAGATTGAACACGCAAAAAGGTGGTGTTGTTGTGTTCTGCTGCCACACCGCCGTGGCGAAAGAAAAAGTGCCGTGGGGCCCGCCTGAGATGGAAATGACCGGACGAAGCACTTTCTTGGCAGCCGTGACCCTGCGTGCCGCGCGTGGAAACTGTAGCTTGAGGAACCGCATTCCCGTCTGTGCACTGCCGGCTGCTGCACGCGGAGGAACCAATGACACGCCGGAGAAAAAATTACTCGGAGAAGCAAAGAAGAAGTAGTGGCGGCGACCAAAAATTGTAGATCAAAACAATTACTAGCCGCACAAATCAATATGGACTGTAGATTGATAATTGAAGAAACAGTCATCCTATCCCTAGGGGGTAGGGGCCTATTTATAGGCGACTCCTAATACATGAAAAAGACTAATTTACCCCTAGGGTAAATTACACTGACTCTAAAATAAAATCCGAAAATTACTAAAATATCCTTAGAAAAATAAACTGACTCAAATAAAAATATTCTAGACTTAAAAACTAAATATTAATATCCTAAAAACAAAATAATCATAGGTTGTCAGTTTTGCGCCGAAACTGACAAAGCGTCCACCGTCTTCGTACCGGGTACCCGGATTGGGCCGACCCGACCCCGCAGCTTCCTCAGCCCAGCAATCGCTCGCTGCCCGTGTTCCTGAGTCAAACCCAGTCTACAGACCAGTGGATCCTCTACCGCTCCTAGCCCATGTACCTGGATTGGGCCAGTCCGACTCCGCGGCTCCTCTACCCGGCTGTCGCTCGTTGCCCGTGTACCTGAGTCGCACGCTCCTCAGACACGACAGGTCTTCATGTCTCTTTCTTTGACTTCCGTTGACAATCACTCATCACATCTGGAGTATCAAACCCATGTTCTTCAACATGGTTTCTCAATCTCCCCCTTGATGAGTGCATTGTCAACACCCTCTTCAGCACATCTTCTGAACCTGCAAAACATGTGGAAACGGGAAAACAAAGACAAAAGAAAATAGAAGAAAGAAAATAAAAGTTTAACCCTAATGACCAAAAACCAAACAAAAGCAAGAAAACGGTTATTATGGTTAACCAAAAATAAAGACTCAAAAACAAGTGCAATCGCAGAATTACCAACAAGCAACTCCCCCAGAAATAAATCCCAGAGAAAGCTAAAAAAGTTCCCTAAACTCCAAAATTTCTCCCCCTTGTTGACAACTGGACTCATCAAGTGAGACTAAATGCACTCTAAAGAGACATAGACACAAACCCCCCCTAAAATGCAGCCCCCCCTCAAAATATGCCATGTATGCAAATGGGGTGCAGGTGGAGTGTAAAAATCATGCTTCTTAGATATGATTAACTGCAATTACAACATCTAACAGGTATAGCGAAAGATATACTATCTAAGATACATGACATGATTAGTGCAAAAAATGATATCTAAAGAGAGTCACTAGCACACATTTTTTGATTTTTGTAAAACAAAAGCATCATCACATTTTCTAGTTGACAAGCAAAGTAAAGCATGAGATGCAAAATCTAACTGATATCTACCAAGATAAGCATTGTCCATAGCAAAGTGCTTCCGCAAACTTGTCATCTTTTTTAAATTTTTCAGACTTTTTCTTTTTTATTTTTTCATTTCTGCCAGGGGTTATTTGCATGTCAAACCTTATGCTAACCGACCAAGTCAAGCCTAGGCCAGAACTAGACCATCAGAAGCTTAAGACATTGGTCTTGGCATACATTACACCGTCCTAGTTCATACCAAAGTGCTATGGTAAGCAGTCCAGAACAATGCAATGCGACAAAGCAAACCCACCAGGATCTTTTCTGATAATCATAAAAATGCATAAATTTTTCATTTATCTGAATTTTTATCATTTTTATATCACATTTTTCATATTTAAAGCATATAGATGTCCAAGTTGCATATCTGCATCTAAGTAAGGATCTAGCTACCTGGCATGTAAAAGATAGCGAAAGCATTCAGCCTACACATGCTAGTTACCAGAAGCAATGGTGATCATTTTTCAATTTTAAAGCATAAAAGCCATGCATATGACAAATATCAGATATATCATGTGAACTGAAACCGAACATGATCATCGACACGTAATCAAAAACATATACTAGCTAGAGAAAGTAAAGCAGATTAATCATATAACAGAAGCAAGCTCAATGTGATTGATGATTATGCATGATATGAACGCACACAAAAAGACTCAACAAAAATAAAGAAAAAAGAAAAACTGACATAAAGTATCCTAAAAAGGATACACAACTCCCAAATCCCCTCGCAAACGCTCAAAAGTAGACTAATCTAGGGGTTTGGTAAAAATATCAGCCAACTGTTGATGGGTATCAACATGAACAAGATCAATGAACATGAGTGGAAGCAAACGGTCCAACGCCAGGTCTAGCAAAGGTGCTAAACCAGTGTCGAGCCATCTGCTCGTATGTAGGAAAGAAGAAGAAATCATATGAGTCTGGACCAAAACACGATTCAAAGCGCAGTCCTCTGTTCTGCCTAAAATCATGGCCATGAGGTCCAAAACCGTATCCATAATGATCTAGCGCTCTTGCAAAACGAAAGCCACCCTCCGGAGCACGATCATAAAAACCGTCTCCTCTACCACCACCTACATGACGTGGCCTGGCCTCTAGCCTCTCTCTACGTCGAGGAACTCTCTGTCTACCACCCTGCTGGTAGAACTGCTCCTGCCCACCACGAGCTCTCTCTGCTCGCTCAACCCGCTTCCGCCTGAAGCAAAACTCCTCAAGATGCCCGTCTCCCTAACAAAACTCACAGTGATAGGTAGGCTTCTTGGGATGTGGTTGAGGCTTGGGATTCTTTGGCTTGGTGGTGTTGGGTGTAGCATCTTTGGTGTGAGAGGGTCCAGGTAAGGAATCAAGAGAAGTGTGGAAAGGTTTAGACTTTGGAAACCAGATTTGCTTCTTAGGTGGAGATTTAGGTTGTTCTTGGAACACTCCATCCTTGGGCTGACTATACTTAAAGGACTCAGTGGAGTGAGTCTTGGGATATCTCTCTTCAGGAGTCATCTTACTCCACTCCACTGCTCGGCTATTGGCACTCTCAAAATTAGCCTTGGTATAGGTGTAACCTACCCCAAACCCATCCTGTCTCTTGAACTGCGGGATCATCATGCCGAGTTGTGGCTCTATAGCACTAATCCAACTCAGGATCTGACGGAGGTAAAAGTTCTCATTCTGAACATCAGCTAGTTCCTCTCTCAAGGAAACTAACACCTCCACCTGAGACAAGCAGATCTCACACTCTTTATCAACTTCGATAGACTTCTCAGCTTTTAGCTTGATCAACTCCATTCTCATGGACAAGCAGTTCTCACAAACAATGGGTGGAACTGACAAGGTCTCAAGCTCTAGCTTAGTCTGCTCCAACTCAGCTCTCACTCCAGCTAACTCGCTCAACTGCTCATCACTCTTGGCTCTTAGCTCGGCTATACTAGCTAAATGGGATGGGCAGTCTACACAAGGCACGATGACAGTGGCATGAGCATATTTTAGCTCCTGTTGAGCGCTTTCAAGCTCAGTGGCCATAGCGTCTCTCTAATCTACTCTCTCTGTGTACCTGGACTTAAGAGTCGTCAGGTCACACAACAACACCTCACAATTAGGGCACTCACTACTATCACCCAAGCAAGGTGAAGAAGACAGACTCTCAATCTTTCCCTTTGCCATGGCAAGCTCACTCTAAAGCTCATCTATCCTCTTCTTAGCCCCTCTAAGCAATTTCTCCTGATACTTCAACTCCTGACGGTTCTGTTCTAGTAAATTAACAACTTCTTGTTCATAGGAGGATACCTTTTCATCGTCGTCGTCGGAGTCATTGGCGGAGTCCTTTTCTTTCTTATCCCCAAGAGCCATTGAACAGAAGCTCTTGCGTGGTCTTCGGCTATGACGCGAGCGACTCTTCGGCTTGTCCCCGAAGGCCATGAAGCAGAGGCCCGCGGGATTGTCCCTGTCCTTCCCCTTCCTGATCATGATCTCTTCATCACTTGAACTTGAAGATGAGGAGGAAGGCGAGGATCTCTTGGAGTAGCTTTTCTCCATCTCGGTGAAGAAGATATTGTCTCGCTTCTTGTTCTCACGCCTGTAATCCTTCAGAGACTTTCGAAAGAATCTTGTCTTGGGCTTTCCCTTTGTTGAAGTGGAGTTGTCATACATGTCGGAGTCGTAGGAGTTGTCGCCGGTTCCCTTCTTGTAATTCTTCCTCTTGGGGCAGTTGTAGGACCGAAAGTAGCGACCAGAGGGGGGGGGGGGGGGTGAATGGGCGCCTTAAAAATTCTTTCGAATTAATGGCCTGTTCCCAATACCCAACGCACCTCAAAAGACTAAGTAGCAGAAAATAAATAGATAGCCTAAGTCTAAAGGTATCTAGCCTAGAAGCAGCTGATGACAAACAGAGTACTACCAAGGCAATGCTAATAGACAGATAAACAGTATATGCAAGACTAGACAAGACAAACTTCTCAGAAAAACAACCTCGGTGCACTATGAGAGATAAGAGAAGTCACCTGTTCAAATCTGTCTCCTGTTCGAAACTCGACGAAGCCTGCTTCGCAGATCAAAGCCTGCTTCGCTGGCCGAAGCTTGCCTCGGAGGTTGATGTCTACTTCGCTGGTCAAAGTCTAGTTCGGAGGTGATAGGAATCGAAGTATGTCGAAGGTGTTGTGAAAATGCCGAAGGTAGGAATCGAAGTGTGCTTCGAAGCAAAGTATGAGAAAATCGGAGCCTGCTTCGAAGTGAGTACTTCGAAGGCAAGACTTCGAACACAGCTTCGAACCAAGTACTCCGAAGCCAAACCTTCGAACAGAAAACTTCGAACACAACACACAGACAAACAAGCTTCGAACAAAGAAGCGAAGCCTGTTACACGACAAAGGCACCAAATTCGAAGCCTACACTCTACCTTCGAAAAGAGCAAGCTTCGAAAAGAGAGGTGAAGGCTGACACACGACAAAGAAACCAGAGCGAAGCCTGATAGAACGACAAGCTTCGAAACCAACTTCGAAACCTATCGAAGTGTGGACTTCGAAGAGCTTGAGGCAGAGTACCTTCGCACTGTCGTTCGAAGTATGCGATGCTATCAGCTCAAAAACTACTTCGTAGCTAGCAACTCAGGACACAGAACGAAGTTCGAGGTATGAACGAAGCCTTCGAGTATGTCAGATCGAAGCCTGCCTCACGAAGCTGAGGGGCTTCGAACAGAGAAGATGGCTTCGCCAGAAAATAGTCAGAAAAGTTGCTAGGGCCTGTCAACTTCGATCAAAAGGCTGCGCAGTAGAAGTAAAAAGTTGGCACTAGTGTACTGTGGCTACAATGTAGTAGTACTACTTGCAACAGCAAGAGCTAGTACACCTTGCACGAAGAACACAGCCAACAGCATAACAACTGGTGAACAAAAACGAATGCAGTACGCAGAGATTCAGATTCCCAAGGAATAAATGCACGCACTCACAGAGAACAAAAACTCACTGCATTTAATGAAGAACAGAATGAATGCAAGGGGAAAACAAGCCTCTAGCGGCGCACAGGGAGCAGGAATGAGAGAGAGTACGCAGGAAACAAGAAGAATGACCCAATGAATGATTCAAAAAGTGCTTTCTAGAAGGGTAGTCCAAACCCTAGGGATTGGGGCCCTATTTATAGGCTGCCCAACACTAGGAATATTCTACCAGCCCTTTAGGGTTTTTACAGACGCAAGAATAAAGGAAAAGACTCTACTGCCCTTAGGTATTTTTACAGACCTGACTGACTGACTGTGGGCCTAGAGATATAGATGACTTATCCGGAAGCTAAGATTTCGTAGCGATTACGGCTTCTCTTCTGGACAGTCGGATACAAGATCAATGGTTGTCAGTTTTGCACCGAAACTGACAAAGCCTCCACCGACTTTGCACTAGGTACCCGGATTGGGCCGGCCCGATTCCGCAGCTCTCTCAGCCCGGCAATCACTCACCGCCCGTGTACATGAGTCAACCCTGGTCAACAGCCCAGTGGGTCTTCTGCTGCTTCTGCCCCATGTACCCGGATTGGGCCAGCCCGACTTCACAGCCTCCTCTGCCCGATAGTCGCTTGCTGCCCGTGTACCTGAGTCACACGCGGCCCATGAAACAGCAGATCTCCTCTCTTCATCTGTCCTCTTTGACTATCGTTGACAATGTCTCATCACTTCTGGAGCCATGAGGCCCACGCTATTCAGCATGACTCCTCAATCTCCCCCTTGATGAGTGCATTGTCAACACTCCTCTTCTTCTGCTCTTCAACACCTGCGAGCAAATGTGGAAACACGAAAACAAAAAACACAAGAAAACAAAGAAGAAGAAAAAATAAGGTAAAAGTTTAACCCTAATGACCGAAAGCCAAACAAAAGCAAGAAGTGGTCATTATGGTTAACCAAAACATAAAAGCTCAAAAATGAGTGCGATTTCAGAACAACAAGGATATCAACAGAGTAAAAACTCCCCCTTAAACTCTGATCCCAAATTTTCTCCCCCTTGTTGACAAGTGAACTCATCAAGCACTCAATAGAGACACAGACTCCCCCTGAAATGCAACTCCCCCTCAAAATATGCAGTGAATTCAACTGGAGTGCATAAGGAGTGTAGAAAGCATGCTTCTCAAATATGATTGACTGCAATTACAGCATCTAACAAGTATAGCAAAAGAGATACTGTCTAAGACACATGGCATGATCAGTGCAACAGATGATATCTAAAGAAAGTCATTAGCACGCATTTTTCAGTTTTTGCAAACAAAAAGCATCACCACATTTTCCAGTAAAACAAGCAAGGTAAAACATGAGATGCAAAAGCTAACTGATATATACCAAGATAAGCTTTGTTCAGAAACAAAGTGCTTCAGCAAACTTGTTATCATTTCAATTTTCAAGCTTTTTCTTTTTTCTTTTTCATTTTTGCCAGGGGTTATTTGCATGTCAAACCTTATGCTGACCGACCAAGTCAAGCCTAGGCCAGATCTGGACCATCAGAAGCTTAAGACATTGGTCTTGGCATACACTACACTGTCCTAGTTCATACCAAAGTGCTATGGTATGCAGTCCAGAACAAATGTAATGCGACAAAGCAAACCCACCTGGATCTTTCAAGTTATGCACAAAAAGGCATGGAATTTTCATTGTTCTCGATTTTTCATCATTTTTATAGCATATTTCCATGTTTAAAGCATACAGATGTCCAAGTTGCATATTTGCATCTAAGTTAGAAACTAGCTACAAGGCATGTAACAGATAGCAAGAACATTCAGCCTACGCATGCTAGTTACCAGAAGCAATGGTGATCATTTTTCAATTTTAAAGCATAAAATCCATGCATATGACAGATATCAGACATCTCATTTGAACTGAAGCAAAGCATGATCATCGACAAGTAATCAAAAGCATGTATCAGCTAGAATAAGTAAAGCAGTTCAATCATATAATAGAAGCAAGCTCAATAGTGTGATATGTGAATATGCAAGATATGAACACACACAGAAAGACTCAAGAAAAGAGTAAAGAAGAAAGAAAAAAACTGACGCAAAATATCCTAAAAAGGATATACAACACCCAAATCCCCTCGTAAACGCTCAAATGTAGACTGATCTAAGGGTTTAGTGAAAATGTCAGCCAACTGATGATGGGTATCAACATGAACAAGGTCAATGACACCTTTCTCATATTGATCCCGCAAGAAGTGAAAGCGCACATCAATATGTTTGGTTTTGAATGGAGACACGGGTTTTTCCCTACACTAATAGCACTGGTGCTGTCGCAAAACAATGGAACCCTGGTAGGAAAGAATAACCCAAAATCTCGCAGAGTGGAAATCATCCAAACCAATTGTGAGCAGCAACTAGCAGCAACTACGTACTCAGCCTCTGTGGTCGAAAGAGCAACTCCAGATTGCTTTCGAGAAGACCAAGATACAAGAGAAGAACCAAAAAACTGGCAAGTACCGGAAGTCGACTTGCGATCCAACCGGCACCCACCAAAATTGGCATCCGAAAATCCAGATAAATCAAGAGAAGATGATGCTGAATAGAAAAGACCAAGATCAGGCGCATAAGTGAGATACCTGAAGATGCGCTTGACAGCCTGCCGATGAGACGCGCGTGGTGAAGACTGGAAGCGCGCGCAAAGTCCCACGGCGAACTGTATGTCCGGTCTTGTTGCCGTTAAGTATAACAGTGAACCGATCATCCCTCGAAACTCCCTTTCATTGACCTTGACGCCGCTCTCGTCCTTGTCCAGACCCCCAGATGTGCCCATCGGGGTCATCTGCGGCTTCAACTCACCACCAAATTCAAATTTCTTAAGCATGTCGCGAGTGTACTTACCTTGGTGGATGAAGGTGCCGTCCTTGGTCTGCTTGATCTGGAGCCCTAAGAAGTACTTGAGCTCACCCATGAGGCTCATCTCAAACTCACTGTGCATCTGCTCAGAAAACTTGGACACAAGATCATTAGTAGTACCGCCAAAAATAATATCATCCACGTAAATCTGAGCAACTAAAAAATCTGAAGCATCTCTGAGCAAGAAAAGAGTTTTGTCCACAGAACCCATCACAAAGCCCTTCCCCAACAAAAATTGCTTCAACCGGTCATACCAAGCCCTGGGGGCTTGCTTCAACCCGTATAAAGCTTTGTGCAACTTAAAAACATGTCGAGGAAACTTAGGGTTCTCAAAACCGGGGGGTTGCCTAACATAAACCTCCTCTTCTATGTACCCGTTCAGAAAAGCACTCTTGACATCTATTTGAAAAAGCTTAAAACCCATCGAAACGGCAAAAGCTAGAAGAATACGAATGGACTCAAGACGGGCAACAGGAGCGAAGGTTTCTTCAAAGTCAATACCTTCCTTCTGGCAATAACCCTGGGCAACTAGTCGAGCCTTGTTGCGCACCACAACCCCATCTTCACCTTGTTTGTTCTTGAATACACACTTGGTGCCTATGGGGTTGCATCCTGGTGGCGGCTCAACTAGTGTCCAAACCCGATTGTAGACAAAGTTATCAAGCTCTTCTTGCATAGCATTAATCCAATTAGAATCAGAAAGAGCATGAGAAACATCTCTGGGCTCAAAAGATGCAACAAACGCAGATTCAGCAAACACAACAAGAGAGGCAGAAGAACGCAACGTTCTCTCAGTCAAATCACCTATGATGAGCTCTGAGGGATGGTCACGCTAAACTTCTCGGGTTCCCTGGTGATCTGAAGTCACCTCACCAGAGTCATCAGCTGGCACCTCTGGACTCGACTGAGGAGGCTCGATCGTAGTGGAAGAAGTGATCAGAGGTCCGCCCTCATCCTCAGTCGAAGTCTTAGAAGGTGTGGACTCTGCGGGGGATGCAGAAGGCCCACCCTCATCAGCAGCTGGAGTATCCTCATCTTCCTCGAAGATAGACTCTCCGAGCTCATCATCACCAGAAAGCTCAAAAGAAGGAGTCAAAGAAGGCAAGGACTCATCAAATGAAACCTCACAAGTCTCGACAAGCAGCTGGGATTCGAGGTTCCAAACACGAAAACCCCGAGAATGCAAAGCGTAGCCAAGAAAAACACCATCCCAGCAACGAGACTCAAACTTGTCCAAATGCCCTCCCTTCTTGAGCACAAAGCACTTGCAGCCAAATGCTCGCAAGTGGATCACCTTGGGCTGTCTGCCAAACCGCAGTTCATATGATGTCTTACCAAGGTAAGCTCTAAGAAAGATGCGGTTGGCCAGATAGCAAGCCGTGTTCATGGCTTCAGCCCAAAAACGCCTAGGAGTCCTGTGCTCATCGAGCATCGTCCTGGCCATCTCGACTAGCGTGCGGTTCTTTCATTCCACAACGCCGTTCTGTGGGGGAGTGTAAGGAGAAGAAAACTGGTCGTCCAGACCCTGATCACTACAGAAGCTGACGAATTGAGAGTTCTTGAACTCAGAGCCATTGTCGGAGCGAATTGCTCGCATTCGACCATTGTTCTCATTCTTCAGCTTCAAAATCAGGTCATGAACAAACTGAAACGTTTCATCCTTAGACTCCAAAAAGAAAACCCACGAGAATCGAGAGAAGTCGTCAACAATGATAAGTGCATACCACTTCCCACCGACTAAATGTACCCGAGCTGGACCAACAGTGTCCAAGTGTAAAAGTTCGCCTAGATACGAAGTCATCACCTGAGTCACAGGTGAGTGAGAGGCGGCAACCATTTTCCCATGATGATAGGGATGACAGACTAGATTCTTCTCCATCTTAAGCTTGGGCAATCCTTGGATGAGGTCCATAGAGCTTAACCTGACTAGCAGATCGAAACTCAAATGACCTAACCTCCTATGCCACTTCCAGAGCTCTGAAGAAGATCCAGCAATCAAACAGCGAGAGGGGCCAAAAGAACTAGAGAAGTCGATTCGAAAAACTTTACCGAATGGTAAAATCTGGCAAATCAAAGACCCTCTAGAATCAATCACAGAAGAATTTCCCTTCTTAAAACGCACCTCCAAACCATCCTCAAGAAGTTGCGAAACATAAATCAAATTGAAGTTCAAATTTTTAACCAAAGCAACATTCTTCAAAGAGAAATGATCTGAAATGCGAATTGAGCCTATGCCACTTACCTTCCCTTGACCGCTGTTCCCGAACGTGATGTATTCTTTGGAGCTCGGGGGAGTGAGACTGGAGAACCATCTGCGATGTCCCGTCATGTGGCGAGAGCATCCTGAGTCCATGATCCAAACATCCTCCAGTCCCTGGTCCTGCACAATCAGTGGCTGTAAGTGGGAGCAAATGGTCCGGCACCAGGTTTAGTAAAAGAACTAAACCAGTGTCGAGCCATCTGCTCAAAAGATGGAAAGCAAAAACCATCAAAGGAGTTTGGACCAAAACGCGGCTCAAAGCGCGGTCCTAGGTTCTGCCTAACCCTGTGGCCACGAGGTCCAGAACCGTAGCCAACATGATCTGGAATTCTGCCGGAATGGACACCACCAACTGGAGCACGGGAAAGAAAGCCGTCTCCTCTACCACCACCTACACGACACGGCCTGGCCTCCAGCCTCTTTCCGCGCCGAGGAACATGTAGTCTACCACCCTGCTGGTAGAACTGCTCCTGTTCACTACGAGCCCTCTCTGCTCTCTCAACCCGCTTCCTTCTGAAGCAGAATTCCGCAAGATGCCCGTCTCTCTGACAATACTCACAATGATAGGTGGGCTTCTTGGGATGTGGTTGAGGTTTAGGATTCTTGGGCCTGGTAGTGTTTGCTGTGGTCTTCTTGGGCTGAGAGGGTCCAGGAAGAGAGTCAAGAGAAGTGTGGAGGTGTTTGGCTTTGGAGAACCTTTGGGTCCAAGGTATGGAGAACCTTGAGCACCTGCTCATGATCTGAAACTAACTGAGCACCCTCAGTCTTGTTGTCCCGAAGCTTGTTTATGATCGACTGAAAACGACCAAACAAAGCCTCAACAGATTCACCCGGCTTCTGTGTGAAATTCTCATATTCATGCCGGTAGGTCTGATAGAGCCGAGCCTTGACCTGTGCCGTTCCCTCATGGTGTGCCTTGAGGGTAGCCCAGATCTCTCTCGCAGTGGAGAAATGACTCACACGCTCAAACTCAGTGGGACCTAAACCAGAAAACAGAATGTTTACAGCCTTACTGTTGCTCGGATGCTGAGCAATGATACCAGCAGTACCCTGCTCAGTAACTGGCAATATGACAAACGTGGTGTGAACGCAAATATCCCAAATGTCCGAACCCTGGCTCATAAGATAGGCTCGCATGCGAGTCTTCCAATAATTATAACCATAGGCTTCCAAGGACGGGACCTTGCCAGGAGACGTCATGGTCACTACCGTGGTTTAGAACCGGTTAAGGTATGGAAAAACCCTAACCAAGCTCTGATACCACTTGTAGGACCGAAAGTAGCGACCAGAGGGGGGGGGGGTGAATGGGCGCCTTAAAAATTATGTCGAATTAATGGTCTGTTCCCAATACCCAACGCACCTCAAAAGACTAAGTAGCAGAAAATAAACAGATAGCCTAAGTCTAAAGGTATCTAGCCTAGAAGCAGCTGATGACAAACAGAGTACTATCAAGGCAGTGCTAATAGACAGATAAACAGTATATGCAAGATTAGACAAGACAAACTTCTCAGAAAAACAACCTCGGTGCACTATGAGAGATAAGAGAAGTTACCTGTTCAAATCTGTCTCCTGTTCGAAACTCGACGAAGCCTGCTTCGCAGATCGAAGCCTGCTTCGCTGGCCGAAGCCTGCTTCGGAGGTCGAGGTCTACTTCACTGGTCGAAGTCTAGTTCGGAGATGACAGGAATCGAAGTATGTCGAAGGTGTTGTGAAAATGCGGAAGGTAGGAATCGAAGTGTGCTTCGAAGCGAAGTATGAGAAAATCGGAGCCTGCTTCGAAGTGAGTACTTCGAAGGCAAGACTTCGAACACAGCTTCGAACCAAGTACTCTGAAGCCAAACCTTCGAACAGAAAACTTCGAACACAACACATAGACAAACAAGCTTCGAACAAAGAAGCGAAGCCTGTTACACGACAAAGGCACCAAATTCGAAGCCTACACTCTACCTTCGAAAAGAGCAAGCTTCGAAAAGAGAGGTGAAGGCTGACACACGACAAAGAAACCAGAGCGAAGCCTGACAGAATGACAAGCTTCGAAACCAACTTCGAAACATATCGAAGTGTGGACTTCGAAGAGCATGAGGCAGAGTACCTTCGCACTGTCGTTCGAAGTATGCGATGCTATCAGCTCAAAAACTACTTCGCAGCTAGCAACTCAGGACACAGAACGAAGTTCGAGGTATGAACAAAGCCTTTGAGTATGTCAGATCAAAGCCTGCCTCACGAAGCTGAGGGGCTTCGAACAGAGAAGATGGCTTCGCCAGAAAACAGTCAGAAAAGTTGCTAGGGCCTGTCAACTTCGATCAAAAGGCTGCGTAGTAGAAGTAAAAAGCTGGCACTAGTGTACTGTGGCTACAATGTAGTAGTACTACTTGCAACAGCAAGAGCTAGTACACCTTGCACGAAGAACACAACCAACAGCATAGCAACCAGTGAACAAAAACGCATGCAGTACGCAGAGATTCAGATTCCCAAGGAATAAATGCACGCACTCACAGAGAACAAAAACTCACTGCATTTAATGAAGAACATAATGAATGCAAGGGGAAAACAAGCCTCTGGTGGCGCACAGGGAACAGGAATGAGAGAGAGTACGCAGGAAACAAGAAGAATGACCCAATGAATGATTCAAAAAGTGCTTTCTAGAAGGGTAGTCCAAACCCTAGGGATTGGGGCCCTATTTATAGGCTGCCCAACACTAGGAATATTCTACCAGCCCTTTAGGGTTTTTACAGACGCAAGAATAAAGGAAAAGACTCTACTGCCCTTAGGTATTTTTACAGACCTGACTGACTGACTGTGGGCCTAGAGATACAGATGACTTATCCAGAAGCTAAGATTTCGTAGCGACTACGTTTTCTCTTCTGGACAGTCGGATACAAGATCAACGGTTGTCAGTTTTGCGCCGAAACTGACAAAGCCTCCACCGACTTTGCACTAGGTACCCGGATTGGGCCGGCCCGATTCCGCAGCTCTCTCAGCCCGGCAATCACTCACCGCCCGTGTACCTGAGTCAACCCTGGTCAACAGCCCAGTGGGTCTTCTGCTGCTTCTGCCCCATGTACCCGGATTGGGCCAGCCCGACTTCACAGCCTCCTCTGCCCGACAGTCGCTTGCTGCCCGTGTACCTGAGTCACACGCGGCCCATGAAACAGCAGATCTCCTCTCTTCATCTGTCCTCTTTGACTATCGTTGACAATGACTCATCACTTCTGGAGCCATGAGGCCCACGCTATTCAGCATGGCTCCTCAGCAGTCGATGATGAAATGACCTGGATCACCACACTAAAAGCATCCGTATTTTGTGTCGTGTCTTTTAAGCATTCTTTTATCATAAACACGTCGCACCCAGTTGTTAAACAGACACAGATCATCATCTCCTAGCGAATCAAGTTGTTCCTCGGAGAAAGACATCAATGAAAAAGCAGTACATCTCATGGCATTAGGATCACCAGACGGTGTCGCAAGTGCCAGAGTCTTTGAGCCAGAACCAGTGAGATTTGATCTCAATTGGATATCGACCTCTGAGGCCTTGAGCTTACTAAAAAGCTCTGCGACAGTCAAGGTATCATAAGACGCGCTCTCAACAATAGAAGAAACCTTGATCTCCCAGATCTTAGGGTCCAAGGTATGGAGTACCTTAAGTGCCTGTTCTTGATCCTAGACCAGCTGATCACGCTCGGCCTTGTTGACGCGAAGCTTGTTAATGATTGATTGAAAACGATCAAACAACGCCTCAACAGTCTCACCCGGCTTCTATGAGATATATTCATACTCACACCGGTAGGTCTGGTAGAGCCTAGCCTTGACCTAAGTTGTCCCCTCATGGTGTGCCAGGAGGGTAGCCCAGATCTCTCGAGCACTGGTGAGATGGCTAACACGCTCAAACTCACTAGGACCTAGACCAGAAAATAAAATGTTCACCGCTTTACTATTATTTTGATGCTGAGTAATTACATCTGCAGCAGTATCCAAAGCAATAGGCACTATGGTGAAAGTAGGATGAACACAAATCTCCCATATGTTCGAGCTCTGGCTCATAAGGTATGCTCGCATGCGAGTCTTCCAATAAGTGTAGCCAAAAGCTTCTAGGGACGGAATTTTACCAGAAGACGTCATGTGACGCCCCGATTTAACAAATCGGAACATTATTGAATTTCCAAAGAAAAACAATAATACAAGAGGTTCATCATGCGACACGTACATACGAGCAATCATCCGTGGTACGCATACAACAATTATTACAAAAGAGTAAAATTAAAATAAATAATAAAAAGCATGACGAACGCATTCTTCAGGATCTTTCTTCTTGACTGGGTCGGTACTCCAGACCATCCTTGTAGTAGGCATCCTCTGAATTGTGTGTCCAACGGGTATGAGTACAAAGAGTACTCAACAAGCCACCGCAAATGCAAATAGTAATGCAAGATAATAACAAAGGAAGGATAATGGCTAAAAGTGCGGAAAAGTACATTTTTCAGTTATTGCATTTAGTGTAGTCAAATTTAATCGTGCGGAATAATAAACATGAACATCAATTATACCATCTAACTCGAGGAGTACGTTTTCCCTCCTCGCACAACAGTCCTTACCTGTCAAACCATCATGCACATTCATTTAAAAGTAAACTAACTGTGGGATGTCACGCAACCCGCCCTTGACCGTGGGCTCGGCTTTTCGAAAA
The DNA here is from genome assembly GCA_019279435.1 of Zizania palustris. Lineage (NCBI taxonomy): Eukaryota > Viridiplantae > Streptophyta > Magnoliopsida > Poales > Poaceae > Zizania > Zizania palustris. Next base: position 108,767,582 of record JAAALK010000079.1, on the reverse strand, counting down.
GATTTATGACTCTGATCAGAGGTGTACTACTGTACCCACAAGGCACGCACTCATCCCAAACACCAAAGTGTAACGAGATGACCCATACCACGGAACTCGTGCCAAAACTTCAGCATGAAATGCTCCAAGCGATAACCACCCGCTCTAGGTTTTGCCGGGCTTCGGGATGCATCCCGACTAACGTCGCACCCCCTTTTGTGCCACGTTGGTACAAGCCACCCGCAGGTGCTGCTTGACCCATCTCCAAGTGGTGGCCTCGGTTTGGAACAGTCCATACCTTAGTTAGGACTTACCCATTAGACTTGTGGTTAGTACGGAAGTGTATTGCAATGGATCCCTCAGACCGGTCCTTATAGTACCCCGGGTGCTACCGACCAATGCCCTAGCTTGCACCCGGAACCCACCATGCATACACTCACAAACAAAACTCTATCACAAATAGAATTCCAAAGATAAGGATAACGGGGGATCATATAGTAGAACCAAGTTACTACGACTCATTTTTAATCCTATAGCAATCGTGTTGATACATTGGACACTAGCTAATAGTACTAATCATATGGTGACAAGGAGTTTAGGCTAGATAGCATGGCTTGGGTTGCACACCAAGGTCGGGGGATCCTAAATAAATATATTGTAAGGGTTCCATTTGACTAATGCATGTATATCCTATGTGTTTTAGCGATAGTTTAATAAAACATGGGTTCAATATGCTCAAAAGATTGGTTTGGTGACTTGCCTTGTTCAGCGAAAGGGGAGGGAGGAACTTCGGGAAAATATTCCGGCTCCTCGGTGGCGGCGTAGTCTTCCCAATATAAATAAAATAAATATAACATTCAATTAAACAATCCAAAATCACACAACAAGCATATAGGTTTTGATTGGGTTAATTTAAGGAAAATAAAGTTGTTAAGTTTCTGAAATTCATTTTATGAATATTTAAAATGAACTATAATGAAATATTTTCCTTTATAAAAGAGATTATAATGTGAACAATTTTATTTTAAGTTTTCTAACTAATTTAAAATAAGAGGTTCAGAGTAAACTTAGTGGTTTCATTCTACTAACAGGACGAGATTACACTGTACAGCTTCGCTCAGATCCGACTGCGTGGATTAAACCGCACAAATGATTTAATCTCCACCGTTAGATCTGGATCGCACGACCAGGATCAAATCCGACACGGCATGGGTACTCGACCCGTGCCGGTCATCTTCTCCGGCGACAGCGAGCAGGCTAGAGGCCACGGTGAGCGACGGCGAGGGGTCCTATGGGCTAAAATGGATGGAGGGGACTACGGGGATCATGAGGGTACATTAGGCGAGGCTTGGGGTCATCGGAGCGTGGTCGGTGACGAGGGTAGACGGTGGAGAGGTTTGGGTTCCTCGTCGGCGATGGCGTTCCGGCGGGGTTCATCGTCGGCGGAGTGGTGGCCGAGGTCGGTGCGGTCCTGGTGGTCACGGAGGTGCGGTCACCTAGGGCGGAGGAGGTCTCCGGTGATGGCGAGCGACGGCTGGAGTAAAGGTGGCGGAGTGGCGTTTAAGGGAGCGTCTCGGGCGTTTTGTTCAGTCTAAGCGCGAATGGACGTGCAGACTGAACGCGGTGGAGGTGAGGGGTTTAAATAGAGGCACTGGCGGGGTAGAGGGGGCGCAATCAGGGGAAGGCCTAGAGTAACGCCGACGAGCTCTTACCATGCATGCGAGCGATAGGGCGATAGCGCGTGGGTTAATGAGGGGAAACGGCCGGCGCGTCACGGGGGTGTTAATGGCATCGGCGAATTAACGCGAGGGGGCTGGCGAGGGCGGATCCGAGGCAGGATCGGGGGCCAGCGAAGTTAGGGGAGGTTGGCGCGAGGTGGACGATGGGTCCGACAGGTGGGGTCCAACGGGCAGCGGGCGCGGGTGCAACAGCGGGTGGGGCTGGCGGGTGGGGTCGGGCTCGGCTGAGAGCGGGGTGGTGCCGACAGGTAGGTCGGGTTGTCGGGCGCTCGCGTGAAGAGAGAGGGGTCACTGATGGGTGGGGTCCATTGGTCAGTCGGGGGCGCGGGGAGGAGTGGGCTAGGCTGGCCGGGAGAGAGAGAAGAGGGGGAGGGGTCCGTTACTGTTTCAATTCTTTTCCGAATAAAAATAATTACAGAAATTGATTTAAAATATTTGGGCTACCTCCAAGGGTGATAAAAATTTATAAAAATTCTCAAAAATATATTTTGGTCTTCGGAACTCATACAAAATTTTCTAGCCTCTGGTTTGGTCATTTCAACTAGGTTCTAGTTCAAATAGGCTAAGAAGGGCATTAAAGGTATTTCCAAATTAAATAATTCCAGTTGGGGTGTTACACGTCATGATCACTACTTGGGTTTAGAATCAGTTAAGATATTAGAAAACCCTAACCTCGCTCTGATACCACTTGTAGGACCGAAAGTAGCGACCAGAGGGGGGTGAATCGGCGCCTAAAAATTTCTAGCTATATTATGACTTAAACCAAACACCCAACCAACTTAACCAGAAAAACAATATTAGCAACTCAAATTACTGGTACTATAGTTGTCTAGCCTAAAATGACCGGTGTCCTTATTAAAATGATATTAAAAATAAACTAAATAAAAATACTGCGCTAAAAACACTACTAATCAATTGAATAAAGCATGGATCATTCAAAAATTAATTCTGATATAAACCTAAAATATTTCACGTCAAAACTAGAATAAAACATTATTGTGACTAATAAATTTTTCTTTTCCTTTTATATGAGTAGATTAAATAGGTATATTTAAATAAATAATATGAGATAACTGATAAGTAGATTAAAGAATAATATCTAGCAGATAAAAAATATCTACGAAAATACTAAAAACAATTTTACTACTAATTAAAAATAGATCAATATTTATTTAATTAACTAGCTAAAAATAGCAGATTAAAACTTAACTAATAGATTTAAACTAATTAAAAATTAGGAGATAAAAAACTTACCTTCATCCGAGATCTGCGAGATAAACGCTATTGAGATTTAGTCGTCGCCGGCCGTGCGTCGCCGTGGTAGCCTGGCCGTGAAGAATAATGCGAAGTCCTGCTGCTCGTGGCGCCCGCCGGTGGAAAAATCCTGAGAAAGCTGCAGCCGCTGGACATGCATTAAGTGTTGCTGCTGCCGAAGATTGAACACGCAAAAAGGTGCTGCTGCTGTGTTCTGCTGCCGCACCGCCGTGGCGAAAGAAAGAGCGTCGTGGGGCCCGCCTGAGATGGAAATGACCGGACATACGGAGCACTTTCTTGACAGCCGTGACCCTGCGTGCCGCGCGTGGAAACTGTAGCTTGAAGTCGCGTGGGGCCCGCGTTCTCGTCTATGCACTGCCGGCTGCTGCACGCGGAGGAACCGATGACGCGCCGGAGAAAAAATTGCTCGGAGGAGCAAAGAAGAAGCGGTGGCGGCGATCAAAAATTGTAGATCAAAACAATTACTAGCCGCACAAATCAATATGGACTGTAGATTGATAATTGAAGAAACAGTCATCCTATCCCTAGGGGGGTAGGGGCCTATTTATAGGCGACTCCTAATACATGAAAAAGACTAATTTACCCCTAGGGTAAATTACACTACTCAAATAAAATCCGAAAATTACTAAAATATCCTTAGAAAAATCAACTGACTCAAATAAAAATATTTTGGACTTAAAAACTAAATATTAATATCCTAAAAACAAAATAATCATAGGTTGTCAGTTTTGCGCTGAAATAGACAAAGCGTCCACCGTCTTCGTACCAGGTACCCGGATTGGGCCGACCCGACCCCGTAGCTTCCTCAGCTCGGCAATCGCTCACCGCCCGTGTACCTGAGTCAAACCCAGTCAACAGACCAGTGGATCCTCTGCCGCTCCTAGTCCATGTACCCAGATTGGGCCAGCCTAACTCCGCGGTTCCTCTGCCCGGCTGTCGCTCGCTACCCGTGTACCTGAGTCACACGCGCCTCAGACACGACAGGTCTTCATGTCTCTTTCTTTGACTTCCGTTGACAATCACTCATCACATCTGGAGTATCAAACTCATGTTCTTCAACATGGTTTCTCACTTGGTCACCTACGTCTCTTTTATAGATGCTTCGAACCCATAGGCCAAAAATCTATTCTTTTAAAGTCATTAGATTCTTATACGGATCCTAACAAGTCAGAGCCTAGAATCCGTAGGCTGGCCACCTTTGGCTCTTTTACAGATTCTTCGAACTCGTAAGCCGAAAATATGTTCTTTTAAAGTCCTTAGACTCTTCTACGGATCCTAACAAGCTAGAGCCTGGAATCCGTAGGTTGGCCACCTTCGGCTCTTTTACAAATGCTTCGAACCCGTAGGCCAGAAATCTGTTCTTTTTAAAGTCCTTACACTCTTCTACGGATCCTAACAAGCTGGAGCCTGGAATCTATAGGCTGGCCACCTTCGGCTCTTTTACACATGCTTCGAACCCGTAGGCTGGAAATCTGTTCTTTTAAAGTCCTTAGACTCTTCTATGGATCTTAACAAGCCAGAGCCTAGAATCCATAGGCTGGCCACCTTCGGCTCTTTTTTACAGATGCTTCGAACCCGTAGGCTGGAAATCTATTCTTTTTAAAGTCCTTAGACTCTTCTACGGATCCTAACAAGCCGGAGCCTAGAATCCGTAGGTGGGCCACCTTCGGCTCTTTTACAGATGCTTCGAACTCATAGGTCGAAAATCTGTTTTTTTAAAGTCCTTAGACTCTTCTACGGATCCTAACAAGCCGGAGCCTGGAATCCGTAGGCTGGCCACTTTTGGCTCTTTTACGGAATCCTTGAACCTATGGTTCAAAGGCCATTTTCTGGGTTCCTTGAAAGATGCTTACCTCCATAAGCATCACCGTTCTCTTGATGCGTCCACCAGGAGTAAGGAATATTTGAAGAGTAAACATAATTCGAACCTCCATCTTTATTTAATTTAGAAAGGTACTTTTACAATTGGTTGCAAGGAGCCCCTAAGCGTAATAACATTTAAGGTGCTCCGCATGCCATGCATGCTTCAACTCTTCCCCTTCTAAATTAGCTAATTTAAATGACCCGGGGCGCCCTGAGCGTAGGATAATATATGGTCCTTCCCATTTATTTCCTAGCTTCCCCGGATCTATTACACTTCGCAATACCAAATGACCTGGTTTAAGCTTGTTCACTTTTATCTTCGTGTCATACCATGCCTTCGTTTGGTCTTGGTACTTCGTCAAATTGGCAACAACTCGAAGCCTTGATTCTTCTGACAAGTCCAGCGAAGTGTTTCTTTCATCTTCATTTCTAGGCTCCACTACGTGGAGGGATCCACCTTTGAGCTCCGTAGGAGTCATGGCCTCATCTCCGAATAGCAACCTAAATGGGGTGAAGACTGTGGACCTGGCTTGAGTGGTCCAAATGGACCATAGAATCTTAGGGATCTCTTCGGTCCATAGCCCCTTAGCCAACTCGACAATCCTGCGATTCAAACCGGAGAGAATATTTGCATTGGCTCACTCGACGGTTCCATTGTATTGGGATTGGCGAATGGCTGCGAACCATAACTTGATGCCCAGTCCTTCACAAAATTCTCTAAAGGGTTCAGCTTTGAACTGAGTTCCATTATCCACAGTTAACTCCCTTGGCACTCTGAACCTGCATATGATATTTTGCCAAAAGAAATTTTGTACATTTCTTGAAGTGATAGAAGTTAGGGGTTCAGCTTCGACCTATTTAGAAAAATACTCGATTGCTACCACTACAAACATCAAGCTGCCTTTTGCCATTGGAAAAGGGCCGATGAGATCCATTCCCTATCGTGCCATTGGCCATACCGGGGCAACAACTTGAAGAGGTGTTGGTGGAAGGTGGCTCCGTCTACCCATCCACTGGCATCCTTTGCAGGTTCGAACTAACTCTTCCGCATCTCTTACAATTGTTGGCCAATAGAGCCCCTGTCGAAGTGTCTTTCCTACTAGAGCACTGGGGCCTAGATGGCTGCCACATAAGCCTTCATGAATCTCCTGAAGTGTATCTTGGCCTTCGGGTTGTGAGACGCACCGGAGTAGGGGTGAACAAACTCTGGCTTTATACAATATTCCGTTGACAAGCTCATAATTCTTAGCCCTTGCTTGTAGCCTTCGAAAATCGAGACCTTCTGACGAGACTCTGCCATTTTGCAAAACATCCATTATCGGAGTCCGCCAATCGACGACTAGGATGCAAAGGACTTCTATGGAGGGTAATTGATGCACCGTAGGCTTGATAAGTTCTTCGTAGAAAGCGCCCTCCGGGACATCTAATGCTCCGGCTGCAACCTTCGCTAGAATGTATACAAGTTGATTATCTGCTCGAGGGATACTTCGAACAGAAAATCCTTTAAACATTTCTTCGGTCTTGCGGATTTCTTCTAAATAGTTTGCAAGATGCGGGTTCCTGGCTTGAAAGCTTTTGTCAACATGCCCTGCGACAACATGAGAATCTATTTTTATTATAATCCTTGCTGCTCCAAGTGCCTTTGCCTTTCGGAGGCCTAGCAAGATCCCTTCGTACTCTGCGATATTGTTGGTGGTCTTAAAGTTGAGCCTCGCAGAATACATGGCCTTCTGCCCCGACGGCGATATCATCACAGCTCCAGCTCCGGCCCCAGATGCCTGATAGGTTCCATTAGAAAAAATTGTCCATAGACCTTCGGAGGCTTCTTCCGAAGCCCAGACTGTAGATGGAGTCCATTAAAAAAATTATCCATAGACAATCGGAGGCTTCTTCTGCGACTCGAAGATCTTCGGGATGATTACCAGGACCGTCGTCTAAGGGCGCCTCCTGATCATGAGTGAAGGCTTGAAAGTGAAGTCTATCTGCCACTTCTTGCCTCCACCTTGCTACTTCTTCCTGAAGCCGCGCTACCTGGGCAGCCGCGTCCTCAGGAAGGTCTTCATCTCCTCTAGAGGGGATCTCCAGGTCTTGGGAACTAAGGTAATCAGTTCGGATCACCGAGGGAGCTGCTCGGGGACCTCTGGGTGTTCGAGGTCTGGGGACCCCATCGGGGGTTGGTGGAATGACTAACGGTCCTGCACCGTTGGTCCGAGGGGACCTTCGGGGAGGATCGGTAGCTAGGCTCCGCTTGGGAGGCATGGCTAACGAAGTTAGGGTCCGAAGACCGAAGACTTCGACTAGTTTGGGAAGGCGAGGAAAGGCCTTCGAACTGCACTATGAAGCCCCTTACTGAAGGGTGCATGGAATCCTGAGACTCCGAAGCTCCCTCCGCAAGTGCTCTTCGAAGTGCAGTCAACGGCGGAGAACTACCTTTTAGAACTATGTTCCCCACGGACGGCGCCAACTAGTGGCACAAAAGATTACGCTAATAGGTTCTCTAAGATTAAGAACTAACAAACAATGAGTTTGTGAAGTGAACTATCTCAAGCCTCCGAATAGAATAATAGCTCAAAGTAGTTCGAAGTTGTGTATTGAATATCTGAGTATTCGATGCCTATTACAGGGTGAGAAGGGGGTATTTATAGGTAAAAACTCTAAGGAAAAGACCTTTTACCCCTCAATTACAACCGACATAGGGGAAACTATTCGGTTCCCCGAATAGGGCTAAAATAGTAAAATGTATTCGAAGAAGATAGATAAGGCAGACATCTCGTCAGTCTTGTTGTTTCCCACTGTAGAGACAGAGTCTTCGGACGGTACCTCCAAAATGGCTTCGGAGGACCCTTCTGCTCAGAACTTCATCAACTTTGGGGCAAGCTTCTGTCCTAAAGCTGCATAAATTGTCTTTGCCTTTTAATCAATGGCCCTGGGGATGAAGTATTTCCCCCCAACATCTGTGTTCTCTCTTGGTGTGTTAATCTAAGTTGAAGCAAAATTCTGCTCCTCTAACATTTTTAGTTGCTTCTGATCATGTCTTTTCATACTATCTATTTTGCTGTATCTTTTCTGCAATGATTCAGGTGCCTTGAGGTTTTTGCAACTGATTCTAAAAATTTCTAGTCTATCTACTTCAGAGCTTTGCCTGGGTAGATTTAGAGTTGTGGCTAATTACTGCTTATGTCAGTTTTTGTGAAGAGTTGAGTGATTCAAGTTTTATTTGGATTCTTCATTTTTTGATAGAATATTTTCTCAACAGCTCAAGGTTTTATTCTTCAGATTGATAACTAGATCAGATCATTTTTAGAGAATGCAATCTTCAAGTTCCGTGCAAATCTGATTTACAGCATCTATGAAATCATTTGATTAATCCGTGCTTGTATCTCTGATTCTCTATTTATTGCTGAGCTTTATATTTTGATACACAACACTTCACTGAAATGGAACAAAGTATTTTTGAATTCAGACTTAACTGAATTTGTGTTGTGCCAATTTTAATTTCATCTCAATTCTGGTCTAATGTGTCACAAATATTCTGAAATTGAGAATTGAGATTCTTGTTACTTTTGTCAATCTAAAAAAGTTGAGAAACTTTTCTGTGAACTTTTTGGAGGATCAATTGCTGAGATCCAGAGAATCTGATGTAGTTTTCACTGTTGTTGATCAGGCTCTTGTAGTTTTTCCTATTTGAAGAATAGCTTCTAAAAATACTCTACCGTGTAATATGTACACAGGGTTTTGATTGCTGTTGCTTATGACAACTGAAATATTGTACATTAACCTGCATTAGTACTGAACTACATGTTATGAGAAATTGCACATAGGTCAGTTTAAAACTTGCGAACCATTCTAATTAGCAGTTAAACAGTTTTCACTGTTTTTCATTTAAGTTTCAGTTTGGCACTCAATTCAGCTCTCTGTTTTGATTGGAACTTTGTTTGTATGGAAAAGGAACATCTGTTTTCAAACAAAATTTTGCCAAAGAATTGATGTGAATTCTACTGTGTACAAAGTACCTTCTTCATGTTCTGAAATCTGTTGATGAACAGTTTTGCTAAAAATACTTGAGTGATTATTTGTGCTATGTACAAAGAACATCCTTCAGGTTCTGTAATCTGTTGATGAATAGTTTGCTGAAAATATTTGAGTTGTGCTAAATAATTCTGCAAACTGAGTTGTGGCAATCTGAATCAAATTTCTAGATAGATTTATACTGCTTGAGTCAGATTTCTGTTTTGAGGTGAATTGTTAAACTGCTATCTATTTTCAGGTTTAAATTCAATTGGTTCAGTCCACATCTGATTTCTGAAATCATTGTTCTGTATCAGTTCATATTACCTCTGAAATCTCTGTTTTGTTTCAGTTGAGTGTCTGATCAAGTGTTGTACTAATTCTAGTGCTATTTTTGGTATTGTTCCTTGTCAAGTTTGTGCCAGTATTTCACATTCTCATCTTGTCTGAAACTAAAATTGAAGATAAACTTATGTAAGGTCAAATTACTTGAATCAGGAAATTATTTTGAGATTTTTACACAAAAATCATATCTGAAATCTGACTGAAAGCATAAATTGATTTACTTGTTCATTTTTCAGAATTGCAATAGTGTTTGTCAAGTAACCTTGAAATTTATATTTCATTGAACTTTTATTTGGTTACTTGATTCATGGAGGAGCTTTTGGCATCCTGAATTTGTCTATCCTTTGTGTCAAGTAAGGCTCAGAGTGTCAAGTAAAATTGTTAAAGGAGTTGTCTGATTGGTTTGAACATGAATCTGAAATTTTGGAGGAGCGTTGGGTGAATTCATTAGGCCATCATTCACGAGAATTTGTTGAGGCGCCTATTCACCCCCCTCTAGTCGCCATTCCGATCCCACAATATAAAACTCTTTTGAAGGATAATTTGGAAGAAGTAACCGATAAGAGGTTGAGGGCTCTAGAAGCTATCGAGAAATACAAAAGGAGAGTAGCTAGAGCCTACAGCAAAAGAGTTAAAGCAAACTCGTTTCAAGTTGGTGACTTAGTTTGGAAGACGATTTTGCCCTTAGGCACTAAAAGCCCCAATTTTGATAAATGGTCGCCTAGTTGGGAAAATCCTTTTAAGGTAGCTGAAATCGCTCCAGGTAATGCATACTTGCTAGAATATCTACAAGGAGAGCAATTTCGAAGAGCTTAAAATGGCAGGTATTTGAAAAAGTACTTCCCAAGTGTGTGGCAAAGCGCTTAAAAGCATCAAAAGGCCGATATGGAGTATATCATCCTTAGACTGTTGTGCTTTTAGCTCACTTAGTTTGATAAAAGGCAGGGGCATGTGTTGATAGCAAAAAAATGGCATTAATGACCAAGATTGTCAAAATATCAATTTTGGTAATTTGGGCTAAAAATATGCAACTCTGGTATAGGCCAAAGCCCTAAAGTGCTAGAGGCCCACCTGCATGGGGCCTCGGGGGCCTTTTAGAAGCCTGCTTCACAGGCTGGCTTCGGCCCGAAGGCCCCTCGGCGGTCTGCTTCGGCTCGAGGAGCACACTTCGGCGGGCCTGCCGAAGGCCCACTTTGGGTAGGCTTTGGATAGGAGTGTGATATAGATTTAGGCTTTTTTATCTCTAATCTTGATTAGGCTGAATCTTATCATATTAGAGTTAGAGATAAGAAGACTAGCCCCTATAAATACAGTGGTGAGGCCGGTTCATAGGCCCCGCACAACACAAAAACTCTTCAAACCCTAGTTTGAACCACACATTTACTTTTATTTACTTTCCGCATTAGATTAGTATACCTTCGTGGGTTTGCGCTAGAATCCCTCCGTCATCCACGCCGTACTTGTGGTAAGCCTTGTTGGTTCTCCTATGAATCATCCGTTAATCTACGTAACAAATTGCTATTACCTTGTTGGTTTGCTTGTGAACCATCCGTTAATCTACATAACAGATTGCTACCCTTCATTTTGTATACTGCTACACTTGGTAATTTGGTCTCTAGGCTGAATTGGCACTTGATCTTCATTTTGCTGCAGGTTTCATGTTCGGAGCCCATTCATCGAAGGTTTTCGGAGCTAGGAAGCTGATTTCAGAGGTTGCCAGAGAACCCGTCGGCAAGCCCTCTCCTCGTCCGTCCGTGTCGGATTCATCACGCTATTGTCGGTCTAGTTGAGTCCCGTGCACCAGAGCTGCTTCGCATTGGAGTTGCTTCACGCCGGAGTCATGCCAGAACACTCTGCATCGGACTTCGTCGCATCGGACTTCATCGCGCTAGCTCTCTACATCGGACTACGTCGCGCCAGTACCGCGTGTTGGACTTTGTCGTGTTAGAGGCTTTGCACTGAACCCTATCATTTGTAGGCAATTTAGCGTTGCGATCTATTTAGAGTCTGTCTTCGGCCAGATCAATCCGAACGCCGAAGGTTATATTTGGCACACCCTTCGCACCAGACACCGAAGGACACACTTTGGTGACCCTTCGCACGGTACTCTCCGAACAAATTAGGCTCTGTTCGGCTGATTGGTTTATTTTATTTATATATTTTGGCTAATAGGATTATTTCTTTGTGAACTGATTACCTGGCGACTCCAAATCCCTTGCCACTATTAAGGGTAGTCAGAACGCGACGTCAATGTTGTGTTACACTTAGGCTTATCCCTAAGTATCCACATGCTTTTTGATCATCGAACATGCTAAAGTGTGGGGGCACGTTTTCGTGTCAACACCTGCCCTCATATGTCTTCAAACATCTATCTGCGACATCTTTTCACACTTATTAACTGTAGCCGAAACCTTTCATCTTCCAGTACTTTGTAAAATTTTGCCATGGTTCTGGCTCCATATAACTCTTTCTTCTTCCTTTTTACTTCTTCTTCTTCGGCCATTCAAAATCACGATGGGTGTCCCCTGGTCTGATGCATCTACTTTTCTTTGTGGTGGTATCGGACTAGGCTTCATTCCTCACAGTTTTGTATTGTTGCTCTTTAAGCCAAAGATTTGATTTCTCTAATCCCAGGCCTGCAAAGATCTCAGCGTTTCGAAAATTGTACTCATGATTACCTTTCGCCGAATGTTGCAGGTGGTCCCCAATAGATCCGGTGGGATTGATTTGACCTTGTTGCCGAGGAGTCACCTTTTTCTTTATAAGTACCCTGATCACTCCACCTTTCTTCTTTATGCTTTATGTTCATTGCACACTTTATCCCTCGAGCTCGCTGCCATCTGCTTCCAGTTCTACTCATGATCGCCGCCGCTCATCGCCTTCTTCTCCTTCGCCGACCCTGCACGCCGGCAACACTAGCGATGGCCACCATCAATGTGATTCCCGAGGTAAGTCTTCGACATTCCCCCCTTTTTAATTATTATTTGGTTCTTCTTGGTTCGTCTACCATTTTACTTCACCGTTCCCCTTTTCTCACTATTTCTTTTTTACTTTCTTGTCTGTAGAACTTGTAGAACCAAGTTTTGATCCCCATAGCTACTCATCCATCTTGTTACTACTTGGGTCCTTTGGGTAATTCTGACCCCACATATTTTATCAATGTTGAAACTTGTCGAATTCCTTTTAAATATTCCCCTATGCTCTCTTCCGACTGGAACTCCATCTTCGAACCTTTCCTCCTTATTTCCCTAGTTGGCGTGACTGGTACCTTAGGGTATCAGCTACCTACCATGCCTTTTGGGATGAGCTTGACATCAAGCATTGCATCAGCCTCTCCCTCACTGAGCCATATCAGAACGAGCTGATGCTAGCCGCTTCCTGCTACTTCTGGTCTGAGGCCTTGAATGCCTTCATTTTTGGTCATGGGCCAATGAGTCCTTCCTTTCTTGATGTTTTCCTTTTAACTTGTCTTGACATTGATTCATCGGCCAACCCTTTCTCTTTCCATTCTAAACCAACGCACCATCTAAGCACCAAGTCTACTGATAGCTAGGGTCGATACATTGCGAGACATAACAAGAAAACTGGCCCCGTAGACATTCGCGAACACATCACTTTCCTCAACCTCTGGTTGGAGAGGTTTTTTTGTGTATCGGCTCTAGTCCCAACCTTCCTATTTCAGTTCCTAGCCGAACAGCTTGTCACCCACATGCGGGTCCCTCTTGGCAAAGACCTCCTTAGAGCCACCTACCATCCTGTTCACCTCGTATCGGCCAAACTATCGGCTGGCGATCCCATCGGCCACCCTAATGGCTCATGGTGGTTTCTTCAGCTCTGGCTTAATGTTTATACCACTGATGTTGTTGGAAGCCCCCCTTTTTCTCAAATGTGTTTCCCTGCCGATTTTCAAGAATCATCTTCTCCTATTTATCGTCGTTGCTCTTCCTTGTGCGAAGTGGTGGCATGTTTTTCGGCTTTTCCTTTATCTCATGTTTCCTTGGCCGCCTGCTTCAAAGGTTTTACCTTGGATTGTAAAATCGGACCAATTGGTATCCCTTCAAGTTTTACTCGCAGTACGAATGCCCTCATTGGCTAATCGTGCCTGATGTGTTCTAGGACGAAGAATCCCTCCACATCTTCACAACCGCTATTTTTCCTTTCTTGCTCTCTATCAATTTTATCGGCGAGCGTTCTTAGTAGGCCTCTAACGAGTTCTACCACCAATCGATCTTCGCGATACAATTAGGCTTCGGCCAAATCTAACCCCACTTATTATTTGTCAATCAAATCCAAGCTCATGGGGATGTTAAGGATATCATGTAGTGGTACCGCCTTCTCCATATGACCGATGGGATCTCTGTTCGTGATTTTCCTTCTTGGATAGCCTGTCGGGTGACCTTTATTATCTTCCGCCAATGGTGGAGTGAGCTGAAGGAGCATGTTTTCAACCGTCCTTCAATGCTTTACCAACAGCGGCTTCATCCAAGCGAAGCTGATGTGGGACCCGAGGTGGGCACTTCAACTTACTTTTTGCTTTGTTTCCATCTCCTTCCTTTCAGTTGATTACCTTTACTTTTACAAGAGGATGATCTTGATGCCCCTTTGGTGAGTTCCAGCGGCTAGTTGATACGATACAGGCATGTATCAGCCACTACCAACTTGGGTACCAGCGCCCCTACTCCCATGGCTTGGGTAAGTGGAAAATGGTCTAAGGTCTTGGCGCGCAAATGCTAGGCATCGACCCTGATCGTGCGTCGATCTGCTAGGGCCCGAGCCAACCAAACGAGCCCATTATCTCTGACTCCACAACCATTGGTAAGTCTTGACCCTTTTCTTGCAATGCTGTTTCTTGGAGCATACCTAAATCTTTTGCTTACTCTTGTAGCCGACGCCGATCACCTCTTCGACCGTGCAGGCCTCTACCGTCTGTGTTTCGCTAACAACCGAAGTCTCATCATCTGTCTAGGTTTGTACTTGTCTTTTGTGTTGTCATCATTTACTTCTTGTTTTTGACACTGGACATCTCCTTTTTTCTCAGCCACCACCATCTCTCATCGATGTTGACTCCTTCTATGCAATGTTTGACCTCAAGTCGGATGAACCTACCGATCCTCGATAGACTCAGGCCATCAAAGTTGTTGCCACCGGGGTCATGGCACGGGCCGATACACTAGAGGTTGTTGCCATCAGTCGTAATGTATCAGCCTCCGCCGCTCTGGGTGTGGACACCGCCAAAGACGTGCCTATCGGCACCGACGCCCTTGGGGTTAATGCGCCAGGAGGTGCTACTGCCAGTTTCGAGGCATCGGCTTCCAATGTTGACACCATTCACTGGGTATCTTTACTTATCCATTCTTTTGTTTTCTATTGTCCTTTCTATAACCAACACCGGTCTTCGGCGCAGCCGACGCTAGAGCAAGATAAGCCCGATGAGGAGCACTGGCCTATCCTCCTGGTTTCCATGACAAAGAGCGATACTTCAGACTCCTCTGCCGATGACGCCTTGCAACCGACCATCCCATCCACGCCATCCGACGTAAGTGTCTTCGTGTGTTATCCTAGCATGCTTATTTTGTTAATGCTTGTTGGGGGAAATTACTCCATTTCCAGGGCTTAAAGATTAATCCTTCAAAGGCTGAGGAGAACTCTGAAGCTAGTGAGCAGTCGTTTGGAGGTGGAGGCGCCAAGCCGAAGGGTGCAGTGATGTGAAGCCTTGATGACCCCTCCGAACGAAAAGCAAAGGCTCTGAAGCCGAAGGACGAGAGTGATAAGACGTTTGGATTATCTATCTATCTTATAGTGTTTTGCCTTCTATAGCCCTGACCCTGGTACCGAATAGTTTCCACTATGTCGGTTGTAAATTTGGGGTAATTGGGTCTTTTCCTTATGTGTTTCTACCTATAAATACCCCCCTTTGTACCCTATAAAAGGGATCCTCCGATAAATTATTCAATACACACATTCGGACTGCTCGAGCTATTATCCTACTCGGAGGTTCGAGGCAGCCCTAAAGCACAAACTCTTTGTTTGTTCGTTCTTGATTTCAGAGAACCTGTTGGTGCAACTTTTGCGCCAACAATGCTCTAACCTCTTTCTTTTTCCTAGCCCTTCACCTGAGAGTTTCCACTCGACATCAGCCCATATCTTGATGTCGATGTGGCTATTAGTGCTGCTTCGCCGACTGCCGCTCCACTGACCCCGGACATGTGGGAGACCCTATTAGACTTGCTGCATCGACTGGATGACCCAATCAAACTCCTTGTCAATGATTTGGGTCTGATAAGGGTCCGTTTCAACGACATCATGAGCTCCCTGACTCTGAAGCTGGTTGACGCCCTTATGCCCACTTCCTATCTTGAATTTCATTGGCTAGGGGTGCAGCGGGCTGTGAAGAAGATGGCTGATCGATCTAGCCACGCATCGCTATTGGAGTGATGAAAACTCATAAGGAGGCAGTAATGACCGAGGGTGCCCTCTTGGATTGCATCCAGGGCGAGTCATCGGCCATGTTGTTAGAGCTTGATCAGTCGCGGGCAGAGGAGGATGATCTGTTGTCGAAGCTGGACGGTGTCCGGACGAAGATCGTCGAGAAGGACAATGCTTTGGTCTTCTTCCTAGCTCGGATCGAGGCCGAAAAGCATCAGCTTACTGATGCCGTTCATCATGTGTTGCGTCGATGTTACGCCCTTCAGGGTGTCCCCGGCTCGGATGTCGAAAACTGGGTCATCCTGCAGAGCGTCGATGCCATATGGTTGTGGGCGATCGAAGCCATGCATTGTGCTCTTGTTTAGCTTTGTGTAGGGCCTCCATCTTGTAATATGAAACGATATGCTTTTGCAACACATTTGTTATTGATCCCTTGAACTTCAACATCGGCCATGTAAAGGTGATACCATCAATATCAGTTGTCTCACGTGTAGTCCTTTAGGCATTTATCCAAATGCTAAGGGTGATGCTTCAATATCGGTCGTCTAAAGGCGATACCATCGGTATCGGCTATCTTAGGCATTCCATGATATTCCTATAGTCCAGATCTCATAGTGATGTGATTGATTCGTTCTTTATTTTATCGTGAAGTTGAGCGCTTCCGAAGGTTGGCCTCGGTCTATTACCAGGTCTGATGTCTACCCCCTATAGCTCATCGGTTGTAGTGAAGCCTTGACTGAGTTTACCTTCTACTTCATCCACACTGCCTTCAAAGGGTAAGATTGGGTTGTTCATTGCCGACTGGTCTGATTCCATCATTTGATACTTAAAGAAAGTCACCCTCCTAAGCCTTGTTGGACATGCAGACAACTTCTTCCATCTCCCATACCAATAAATCGACTATAGCCACATTAACTGATTTATCGGCGAGAACTATTTCTACTTGATCACTGACCCATTGCATGAGGCTTTGATGCATCGTTGATGGGACACAACAATTGGCATGAATCCAATCACGACCTAGCAATAGATCAGATATCTTGTCGGCCTTGCTGATGTCGAAGTCATACTTCTCTTCATTGTCCATTGGCTTCACCCACGGACACAAGATCTATTTCTTGTTCCTGGTCCATTCAGCCATACTGACCTCCACGCCGGACCCACTGTCCTCATCGGAGTTCTAATGGGACGCATGGGCGTATGCCACCTTCTTTTGATACATGTCTCTTTTCACCTCCTGGAATCGACTCTCATGGGCCGATACCCGCTATACTAGGTGTGATAGGCTCTCAAACTGCTATGATGAAAACCTGACTTTTATTGGGTTCAAGAGCCCCTGGAATGCCAACTCGGCTAGTTGCGCATCACTGAGGTTCAAGATATAACACCTACTCCTCACGTCGTGAAACCTCTATGTGTAATCTTGGACTGACTTGTCCATCTTCTGCTTTACTACCGTCAAATTGGTGAGCTTCATCTCGTGTATGCCGACGAAGAAATATTTATGAAACTTCTTCTATAGATTTGCCCATCCTCTGATGGAGTTCACTGGCAGTGACGAGAACCATTCAAAGGCTAATCCTGATTATGACAGCGGCAAAAACTTGACCTTCAGTGCTTCTTCATCCAATGCCTTGCCACACTGAGCGAGAAAACAACTAATATGCTCGATCGTGGAGACCGTGTCCTGCCCGAAGAATTTGGTGAATTCGGGGACCTTGTATCGATTTGGAAACAACACCCAACCGAACCACTCCAAGTACAGTCACCAATACACGTAGGTCTGGTCTTTGAGCTTGAGTCCAAATTTGTCCCGAATCACCTCAGTAATTTGGTTAACCCAATCATCTTCTTGCTAGTTTGGTGCGATATATCTGTTAGTCGTTGGGGGCTGCTAATACTGATCTAGCCAAACAACGTTGTATCTTTGTTCTTCATTATAGTAGGGTGGTAATCCATAGTATGCGGTCTAATGGTACCCTTGAGGAATGACATCGGGTGCCCCCCTTGGCAGCACCAGATCTGGTAGCATGTTCCTAGTAACTACATATACCGGTCAGGGTACCTCTTTCCTGATCAGCCCTTGCGGTACGACTGAAGGTAGGGATGGTTATGTACCCCTACCAAAGGGGTACATGTTCTAGGATGGATTCTGTCTACCCACCCCTTGGAGCGTGAGCGTAGGTAACGGATCCATCACGTTAGTCTCCGGGCCGAATGAAGTGTTTGGTGGACCATGTATTATCGGCCCTTGCAATGTTCGCACTGACCGGTTGTGTTGAGGGTTTTGCAATAAGAACAAATGGTTGGTCGAGAAGTACACCAGGCCTTGTGCTACTCTTGGGCAATTGATCCGTCAATCGTCTTCTTGATCAACTCATGCAAGGTATTCGCCAATACCTCATACTAATTGATGAGAGCGTGATGAAGAGCATTGTTGCTTGACAACTTCTAGAAAAGTATCCCTTGGGCTATCGGCCCATGGAGGAATAAAACCAGCCACGGTTGGTCTAGGCAACTCACTCCTGTTGACAAGGCCAACTCGAGGCATGCCGAAGGCATCAAGGCACAATTTCATGTAGTTCTCAACGTGATCCAGTACCTCTGCTCTCTGTTCATCGGTCAAAGCATCCATGGTGAATGGGATGATGTTACTGTCATTGATTTCACCCACCAAGGATGAGTGATCAGAAAGAAGTGCCACTAGGCGTGCCAAAAATCATGTTGGTGTATTTTTTGGTCACACACATAGCCTGACAGATCTTCTTAACTCCAGTGTAGGTCCTATAATCTTAGAAGGTTCTGAGCATTCCAATCAGTTTGACCCTACAACTGATAAGGAATCATAAAGAAATATCGTTAGTAGAAACGTCGATTAGCTGTCGAGCTGATGACTGTGGCGAGAATAAAATAAGTAGGAATAAGCACGCCTATCAGCCATGGGGCCGATGACCATGCCCATGCTATCAGGCTGAACACTCTATCGGTCGATAGGATAACTGTTGGCGTAAAAGATTATGCTAACAGGTTTTTGAAGATTAAGAACTAACAAATGAAGAGTTTGTGAAGCAGACTATTTCAAGCCTACGAATTGGATAATAGCTCGAAGTAGTTCGAAGTTGTGTATTGAATAAGTGAGTATTCGATCCTTATTACAGGGTAAGAAGGGGTATTTATAGGTAAAAATCTTAAGGAAAAGACCTTTTTACCCCTCAATTACAACTGACATAGTGGAAAATATTCAGTACCCCTAATAGGGTTAAAATGGTAAAAGACTAATCTAATCAGAAAGAAGATAAGTCTTCCATCCTCGCTGGAAGATAAGCTATCTGAAGATTTAACCTTCGAAGTCATACTCCAAACAGAAGTCTGCATGGATTCTTCGAGCTTGATCACGTATTACTTGAACTTCGGTTTAGTAGATTGGCTTTGTCTTATAAGTGTAGAAACCCTGAGGATGAAGTATTTCCCCCAACAGTATCCCCTCGAATACGCTTCTCCGAATGATCTGTAAAGTTAGGAGAGCAGTATACGCAAGAAAAATAATCATGTGCAGGGTTTAATAAAATGTATCAACCTTGGAAGCATTCATAAATTTAGAAACTTCAAATTGGCTCCCAAGTAAAGGTCTCATTTGAACAGCTCCAAAGTCAATTTCTACGAAGCTAAAAAGACCGTTAGACTCAGAAAAATAGCTGTTATCTTTTTCTTTCGGAAGAAGCTATAATGTTGCTTTAATTTTGGAAATAATAATGGTACAGAAGACGGAACGCCGAGTATGAACGGTAAGAAATCGTGAGTTCAGGCTATAAATAGAGGAGCAAGAGACATTCGAGATTCTTTTCCCAATGTTCTCGTGCAATCCCTCATTTAGCCTCCAGAGCTCTAGTTCCAAGCTTCTCGTTATGTTCGATGGCAAAGACTAGCTTCAAAGCTCCCGTAGCAGCCTCGACCTTGGCCAGGAAGCAAGCCATGGCGGCGGCAGCAGTGGCAGAGCCTGTGCAGAATCCCCCACAAGCCGGCCCCACGACCTCCTCCCGGCATCCTCCAAGTATTCAGACCAGTCCTACAAATTGAGGCCATCAACCTGCAAAAAGAAAACCATCGCAACAGCAGTTGCAGGGAAGATTACACTGGGAGTCAAGATCTGTGAGCCTGGTCAGGAAGCAATCCCCTCGCCTCGCCTCGGAGAAGTGGTTGTTTTCGAAGCCTTCTTCGAGGCGGGGTTAGGGCTTCCAGCAGTAAACTTCTTGTCGGAGGTATTGGAGCTTTTCCACGTCACCCTTCCTCAACTCTCCCCGAACGCCATAGCGCGTCTCGTGATCTTCGAGTGGGCATTGTGAGCTGAAGGTTGCGAAGGTAGAGCAGAAATCTTCGCAGCGCTTCACAAGGCCTCCTGCCAGCCGAAGACTTATCAGGGCTCTGGAGGAGAGAAGATAGTAGTTGCCTTTGGCAGCATCAACTTCAGGCTCCGAGACGAGTACCAAACTCGATTTCCAGCGAAGGCCATCAACGCCAGATGGTACACGGATTGGATTCCTCGATGGTTTTACGCCGAAGTGGGAGCGGATAACAGTTTAGTCGGGCCTCTGCAAGACATACATTTCCGAAGGGAAGCTGAAGTTCATCCAGACCTTGGCCAGCTCGAAGCTCGCCTTAATCTGCTGCAAGCAATAAGTCATCGCATGAGCATGCGGGACTTAGTAGAGGAGTTCATCGGGCTCCAGATTCTGCCTCTAATGGCCAACTGGCCTATTAACTTTGAAGAGAATCCGGAGGGTGGACTCTAAAAAATCTCTTTGAGCTCTGCAGGTAACTTCGGAAACTGCAAAATGTTTCACGTATGATAATTTCATAAAAAAGATATAACTGAGATAAAAACTTATCTTTCAGCTCCACATGCCTCCTTGACTTTGGAGCAAGTTGTACGGGCTTTAGAAAATATTCTCGGAGCCCCTACCCTCGTTGAGAAAGAATGGAGGGTGAAACTGGTAGGCAGTTGGGAGCGATTCAACCGGGTATGGAGCCTACTCGGAGTTGACGCTCCTTCCCTTCCGGACTGGAGCACTTTGGAGCCTGGTCCTATGAATTGGAAACCTGAAGCTGGGACTTCGGTGCCAGCCAAGACTCCCGTGAAAAAGTTGGCCCATAAACCAAAGTTTGTGGCCCCTTCCAAGTCCTCTACTTCGTCTTCGGATTCATATGAAGATGAAGGATACAAAGAAATGCAGAGGGTTTTGATAGACCTTATTACCGAGGATGAAGGGGCGCAGACATATGTGGAAGTCCCGGCTACAGGCGACACAACAGCCATGCCAACTGTGCAAGACAACCTTGAGCAAGCAGAAACTTCAAATGTCATGCCTAGCCAAGAGGCCCCTACCGCTGAAGAAGGCGGAGTCGAGGTAGCAAATGATCAAGCTTCAGCTCCAGACGAAGTGATAACTGCTGTTCTAGGAGACATTTCAGCAGATAATCCTTCGGTTCCCAACTCCGAATCCGAGGAAGACTTCGTAGGGGCATTCGAGCCTCCGAGCAGTCCCATACTCGTCCGTTGACAGGATGCCGAAGGTAAGCCTCAGTAGAGTACCTTTCCTTCCTTTTCGTGTCCTGCAAAATTATGCAACACATAATACCTTTGATTTTACAGGATCAACCCCCATGGAGATGACCGCTACCACGAAGACTGCGCCTGAAACCTCGACATCCCCAAAGTCAATTATGGAGTAGGTTATAAAAATGGGGCCTGGAAAAGGTAAAGGAAAAGTTGATCCTTTTCCTGCTCCGAACTCTAGATTAACCCCGTCAGAATATACAGACGGAGGCCAGTCTACAGAAGGGGGCCAATCCACCGATGTCTCCGGGGATGCGGTTATGTGCTCCGGCCCTTCTCCCAATGAAGACGATCAAATAGCCTTGTCAAGGCTCGCCCTCCTAGCTCCTTTTCTGGAGCAAAGGACCGGGCTTCGGACTCTGCTAGAGCCTTTGGCTCGAACTAATCACGAAGTCGGGGAGACTGACTTGGTGGCTATACTTGGGGAAGCCAAGGGGTCGGAGTTAGATGCATCCATGGAGCGTGCTGCATACTAGGTACGAAGTATCTATAATAACAGAGTTAGTTTCAACATGTAAATAGTTTACTCACATTGCTTTTTCCTTCGCAACAAATAGTCTTGGCTCGAGCTGCGGCTGTTTCTAACGAGCGGGAGTGCAATCGTCTTAAGGAGAAGATAACTGCTCTCCAAGGGAGTCTTGTCAGCTCCGAAATTCGAACTTCCAGCTTGGATGAGATGGTAGAAGTGGAAAGGAAAGCTAGACTTAGTCTGGAAGCTGCTAATCGGAAGCTCGAAGCCAAACAAATCGTGCTTCGGGCTGAAGTAGAGAAACTGCGAATGGAGCAAGCGATCGCGGGGGCTGAGATGGTCAAGCTCTGGGAGGAGCAGGTGAAGTTAATGGAGGAGGCCAACAACTTGCTCGGTCAGAAGAACTCCTTGGTTACGGAGGCAGCTAGGCTATCCTCAAGGGATATTTTGTCCAAAGACAAGGTGAAGTCCGAGAAGGTAGCTTTAGAGACCATGGACAACCTTCGGGGTGTCTTGGAATACTTCGGTACCTCTTGGACCTTACCTTCAACTGGCGATGTCCCTCTGCTGCGAAGATTGAAGATGATCCAAGCAGTAGCAAAGATGATGAAGACGATGGGTATTCGGTATGGAGAAATCTCTGGCCAAGTAGCTGCTCTCGGAGTACTTCGCTACTACGAAGATCTAGGGCTATCTATCGCACCAGACTCAGGGGCGACTCCCATTATCTTCGACGACAACCGGCTCTTAAACCCTTCCGACGATGTAGCTGCAGCTTGGTAAGCCTTCCAAGCATCTTGGAGAGCCGAAGGTCGATCAGCGATCAAGGCTTGGATTGATGAAGGACTTCGCTAGAAGCAAGTGTCGCGCCCCGATTTAATAAATCAGGACCTTTATTGAAATCCCATAGAAAATCAATAAAAACAAGACGTTCATCATGCGACCACGAATAATACGAACAATTATTCACGGTTCGTAGACCATATTAGTATAAAAGTGAATAAAGATGAAGAGAAACAAAGGGTCCTAGATGAACGCCTCCTTCCAGTCTCGCCTTGACTGGGTCGCTACTCTAGACCTTCATCCTCCTCGTAGTAGACAGGCTCTGGTGGTGTAAGTCAACGGGGGTGAGTACAAACGTACTCAGCAAGCCACCGAATGCAAATATAGTGGCTAATTTTGCGGAAAAAGCATAAGTGTAAAGCATTTAAATGTGATCAATTTATTAGTACTGAAATGTAAACATGTGTATGCATCATCATCTTCTAACTCGAGGGGTACAATCTGCCCCACCACGCTCAATAGTCCTTACATGCCATGAATAACTCAACCATTCAACCAATTGTAAACTAACTGCGAGTAGTCACATAACCCGCCCTTGACCGTGGGCTCGGCTTTTTGAAAAGATTAAATACTCTGATCAGATATGTACCACTGTACCCACAAGGCACGCACTCATCACCTACACGAACGTGTAATGAGATGACCCATACCACGGGAACTCATGCCAAAACCTTCCATATGGTCCTCCTCGACCCGACAACACCCTCTTATGGGTTTCATATGGTGTCCCGACGCGTCGAGCCTCACCATACCCCCCCCCCCTTGAGCCACGTCGGTACAAGTCACCCGCAGGTTGCCCCTTGCCCCCTCCACTATGGTGCATCGAGTCGGATTGTTCCATACTTTCAGTTAGGACTTACCTATTAGACTTGTGGTTGGTACGAAAGTGCTTTGTAACAGATCCCGCAGACCGGTCCTTATAGTGCCTCGGGTGCGACCAACCAATGCCCTAGCTTGCACCCGGAACCCACCATACTTATAACATAGCCAACTCCAACATAGACCAGGGACAAGAATAACGGGGAAATTTCATATAGTAGAATCCATCTATCTACGACTCATTCTCTTTATCCTATAGCAGTTGTGCCGGTACATTGGGCACTAGCTAATACTTTTATAGTAGAGTGACAAGGAGTTAAGGCTCAATAAGCATGGCTTGGGTTTGCACACAAGGATGGGGATCTAATAAATATAAGTGTAGGGCTTGATATTTGACTAATGCAATATTAACCTATGAGTTATAGCGATAATTTATTAAAACATGGGCTCAATGATGATCAAAATGGGGGTTGTGACTTGCCTTGATCAGCAAAGGGTGAAGGTGGAACCTCGGGATAGAACTCCGGCTCCTCAACGAACTCGTAGTCTTCTCGATATGGAAAAAGTAAACAATACATTCAATAAAGTATCACAAAACATAAGCATACAAGTTTTATGATTTAAATATGTGAATTAAGCTTTATTGTACGGAAGTTATATTAATAATATCAAAGGTTAAAGTTTTGAGGTTTTTCCTAATTTATTTCATGAATTATTAATTTATCCCTAAGGGGTTTTTATTTATTTAATTCATAAGATTATTTTGTGCTGAAGTAACATACTGTTTTTATGGCATTAGTATGTAGAGAATAAAATGCTGAATTTAACAAAATTGGAATGGTGAAATTTGGAGTTAAAATGAGCAAGTTATGAATTTTCAAAGTTTAAACTATTTTCTAGAATTTTATTTAAACAGAAAATGGGCTTTAGTCCACGGTGAGCCAAGCCCACGGTGGACAGGCGCACTGTGCGTGTGAACCCGAGCGATCTGGACCGTTGGATCTGGATCTAGCGGCCAGATGCGAGGCAGGAGGGTTTAATGAAATTGGACGGCCGAGATTAAAACGTGCGAAAGGGTATGTGTGGACGCACGAGATGGCTTCGGGGCTTTAAGTGGTGATCGACGGCCGAGAGGCCTCGATATCATTTTGACCAGATGGATGGCCTAGATTAAACCCATGCAGGATATAATCTAAGCCCTCCATCATGGATCGCACGACAGAGAGCACGTTCGGCACGGCACGAGTTAAGGGGCTTGTACCGCACCTTCGTTGTAGGCTCCGGCGATGTGACGACGACAAATTCCGGCGACGGCGTGGGTTGTACGGCGAGGCTAAGGCCTAAAACGGGACCAGTGACGTTAGGGGAACTCGGTCGTACCGTCGGTGGTGGCGGCGGCGAGCTGATGGCGACCGGTGACGATGAGGGGCGATGAAGCTCCTCGGGTTCGTCAGCGGCGAGGCGATCCGGCGGTCCTCTCGACCGTCGGAGGCGTGGACGAGGACGGGCCGGTCTTGGCGATCACTAAGGTAGCGACGGTGGGGGCGGCGGTGGCTCGGATCGCCGGCGAGTGGTGGCTGGAGGCGGAACAGAGCTAAAGGGCGAAAACTAAGCGGCGGTGCTCTGGAAAGCGATGGCTTGCGCTAAGGAGGTGTGGGCAGAGGGAGGTGGCTGGAGGGGTATATATATAGGGGGTCGCCGGTGCTATTATGGCAAGGTAACCGGAGGAAACCCGAGAGGGTTCCTAATCTCTTCGGCGAGGTTTCCAAACTCTCAGGTATGCTTCCATAAACGTGAAAACACGTCGGCTATAGACGGAAAGGGGGCGGCGGTGCTCGGGGAAAGTGATCCGGGGTCGGATTGGTGGAAAACGGGCGGCCGTCGGCGATAAAATGGAAGGGGATCGTCAGGATTCCATTGGAGACGATGGATCCGATAGGTGGCCCCCGCCTATCGGTGGGTGAGCGAAAAAAGGAAAGCCAGACAGGCGGGCCCCGTCTGTCAGAGAGAAGAAGACGGAAGCGAGTGGCTGCCATGTGGGACCGAGGCAGGCACGGGCGGGAGAGAGGGAAGGGGCGGCGCTGACAGGTTGGCCCCACCTGTCAGTGACGCACGTCTGGGTTGGGCTGGGCTGGAGACGAATTCGGGGTTGAGGCCCATTAAGATTTTAAACTCTTTTCTAATTTAAAATAATTCCAGTAATTCATTTATTTGATTAAGGGTTGAATCACTGTTGATAAATATTTGCAAAAATTCCTGAAATTATGTCTTGGCCTATAGATTATTCCATAAATTTTTCAAGTCCAAATTTTGAATATTTCTCCCTATTTGGCTTTAATAGGGTTCTTTTTAGGGTTTTCTTTAATAATAAAATCCAAAAATTCTTTTAATAATATATTTATTTTATTTTACTTCCTTTTAAATCTTGGGGTGTTACAATCCTATCCCCCTTACAGAGAATCTCGTCCTCGAGATTCGGATCAATCCTCGAATAGCTCAGGATGTTGTGCCTTGAGTTCTTCCTCTTTTTCCCATGTAGCTTCCTCTACGGGATGATTGCTCCACTGATCCTTACAGAAGCAGATGACGCGACTTCTGGTGGTCCTTCCTTGACTTCCAATATCTTGACGGACTTTTCCACATAGGTCAGATCTTCTTGAACATCCAACTGCTGCAGGTCTACTTGTTCTGTTGTGACTCAGAGACACTTCTTTAGTTGGGACACATGGAACACGTCATGTACCTTGGCTAGTGAGGGTGGCAGTTCCAACTGATAAGCGACTTCGCTTTGGCGTCGAATAATGGGAAAAGGTCTAACATATCGAGGGGCCAACTTTCCTCTCATGTTAAACCGTTGAGTGCCATAGAGAGGTGTGACTCGGAGGTAGACTTGGTCTCCCTCTTCAAAGGCTAGATCTCGACGATGATTGTCCGCATAGCTCTTCTGTCGAGATTGGGCTGTGTTGAGTCGGTCTTTGATGATCCGTACCTTCTCTTCAGCTTCCCGAAGGATGTCTGTTCCAAACACTTGGGATTCACCGGTTTGATCCCAAAGTAGGGGCGTCCTACACTTACGTCCATATAGGGCTTCGAACGGGTACATCTGAAGGCTGGCTTGATAACTGTTGTTGTACGAAAACTCGGCGTACGGTAAACTCTTGTCCCAAGTTCCTCCAAAATCCAAGACGCATGCCCGAAGCATATCTTCCAATATTTGATTCACTCTTTCCGTTTGTCCATCTGTCTGAGGGTGGTAAGCAGTACTGAAGTTTAGTCTCGTTCCCATCTCTTCTTGAAGGTTCTTCCAAAAGCGAGACATAAACTGACTTCCTCTATCAGAGACTATCTTCTTGGGTACTCCATGAAGACACACAATGCGGGCCATATACAACTCGGCTAGCTTAGGGCCACTGAAGGTCGTCTTGACGGCTATGAAGTGTGCTACTTTGGTTAGCCGATCAATGATCACCCAAATGGAATCATATCCAAGCTGGGTCTTGGGGAGTCCAGTGATGAAGTCCATACCGATCTCTTCCCATTTCCATTCAGGCACTTTAAGTGGTTGTAACAGTCCTGCAGGTCTCTGATGTTCTGCCTTTACTCGCCGGTAGGTGTCACATTCTGTGACAAACTGAGCAATCTCTTTCTTCATACTAACCCACCAATAGCGTTCCTTCAGGTCCTAGTACATCTTGGTACTTCCGGGATGGATGGAGTATAGAGTATCATGGGCTTCCCTTAGAATAAGGGTCTTTATCTCTGGTTTATCTGGCACACATATCCGGGTTCCAAACCATATGGTGCCATTCTCGTCCTCTGAAAATCCTGGGGCTTTACCTTGTCTCATGTTCTTCTTAATGGCAGCTATATCCGGGTCTTCCAAGTGAGCCTCACGGATCTGCTCAAATAGAACTGGCTGGGTCTCCAAGGTGGCGCTAGGTATGCTCCTGTGGTTAATCCGAGGTTCAACTTTTCCATCTCCTTATACAGCAAGGGCGCGTAATCCTGAATCGTGATTGCGGTGCAGTATCCTTTTCGACTTAGTGCATCAGCTACCACATTTGCTTTGCCGGGATGGTAGTGAATACCTAAGTTGTAGTCCTTTATTAATTCCAACCATCGCCTTTGCCTACGGTTGAGATCCGGCTGTGTGAAGATATACTTCAGACTCTTGTGATCCGTAAAGGTCTCGCAGGTTTCCAATTAAATAATGCCTCCATATCTTAAGGGCATGCACAACAGTGGCCAATTCCAAGTCGTGGGTCGGGTAGTTTAACTCATGAGGTCTCAACTGACGAGAGGCGTATGAAACAACCTTTCCGTCTTGCATGAGAACACATCCCAATCCTTGGCGAGATGCGTCGCAATACACATGGAAGTCCTTCCTGATATCCGGTAGGGTTAGTGTGGGTGCTGACACTAGCCGGATTTTAAGGGTGTGAAAACTTTCCTCGCATTCGGGAGTCCATTCAAACTTCTCTCCCTTCTGCAATAACTTGGTCATAGGCTTGCCTATCTTGGAGAAATTCTCGATAAACCTCCGACAATACCCTTCCAAACCAAGAAAATTTCGTATCTCTGATACATTGGTGGGTGGTAGCCAATCTGTAACTGCTTCCACGGTGGCAGGGTCTACTGCAATACCTTGTGCAGAGATAATATGTCCAAGGAACTTTACTTCTGCTGTCCAAAACTTACACTTGTTTTACTTGGTGTATAACTAGTGTTCCCTTAGTTTTCCTAGGGTCAATCAGATGTGAGCCTCGTGCTCCTCTTTGTCCTTGGAATAGATGAGGATGTCATCTATGAATACTATGATAAATTTGTCCAAATATTCCATGAACACCTTATTCATCATATTCATGTAGAAGGCTGAGGCATTGGTCAACCCGAAAGACATAACTGTGCACTCATATAATCCATAGCGAGAGGTAAAAGCCGTCTTGGGTATATCCTCCTCTCGAATCCTCAGCTGATGATATCCGGATCGTAGGTCAATCTTAGAAAATACCGTAGCTCCTTTTAGCTGGTCAAATAGGTCATCGATCCTGGGTAACGGATATTTGTTCTTGATGGTTACCTCATTCAAGGCTCGGTAATCCACGCACATACGCTTAGCCTTGTCCTCTTTCTTCTCAACGAAGATGACGGGGCCTCCCCATGGGGATGTGCTAGGTCTGATGTAGCCTTTCTTATCTAGATCTTCCAGTTGCTGTTTCATCTCAGCTAACTCATTGGCGGCCATCCGGTATGGTCGCTTGTAAATGGGGGTGGTTCCAGGCACCAAATCAATCCGGAACTCAATATCTCTCTTGGGTGGCATCCCTGGTAAATCCTCCGGAAATACGTCCGGGTATTCGCAGACCACTGGTATCTCCTCCAAGGTTATCTGGTGTAGCCGAGGTCTTCCAGACTTCAGGCTCGGCATCTGGAATGTGACTGTAGTCCCTTCTTCACTGGTCACGGTTACTTGTCTCTGGGCACATCTTATCACACCTTGGTGCTTATTTAGCCAATCCATTCCTAGAATGAGATCCAAGCCTTGACATTTTATTAGGATGGGGTCGGCCCAGAATATTGTGCCTTGGATATCTACCCATACCCTTGGACTATAGGAATGGGCAAGAGTTTGTTTGCCAGGGGTGGCTATTAATACGGGTCTTGGTAGTTCGCCTATATTCAGATTATTCTTTTCCACAAAAGTTGTTGATATGAAGGAGTGCGTAGCTCCAGTGTCAAATAAAACCACTGCAATAGCCGAATGTACCGTGAACTTACCCATGACGATCTCGGGCGCGGCCTGGGCTTCTTCGGCGGTGACGTGGTTGACGTGGGCGCGAATGGCAGGGTTTGTCGCGACTCCTTGAGCACGCTTAGGGTGAGTGCACTGGTGAGAATAATGCCCCTCCTAGCGGTAGTTGAAGCATACCACAGGCTTGCCGTGCTTGTCATGCAGGACCTCTGCTTTCTTGGTAGGGGCGGGTGGAGCGGCTGGGGCGGCGGGAGCGGGGTGAGGATGTCCGGCTCCGGCGTTAGCGGCGGGTGGCGCTGGATGGTAGACTAGGCGTGGATGATATTGGGGCGCCGGTAGGGGAGGTGTGAAGCGAGGCCTCTGCGCCATTCCCTGGTTCTGGCGGAAGGTGATCATCCTCTTCTTTTTCAGGTCGACCTTATTCTGCTGGGTCTCCTGAATGATAGCTTTGTTTACCAACTTTTTGAAGTTGGCATAATCTCCGGAAATGAGCTGAAGGGACAGCTCATCCTTCAGTCCCCGGAGGAACTTAGACTGTCTGGCCGTATCGGTATGGACCTCCTAAGGTGCGTACCGGGCCAACCTATTGAACTCGTGCAGGTACTCAGTTATGGACCTGCTCCCTTGCTGTAGGTCCCTGAACTCTTTTTGCTTCTGGGCTATGATCCCATCGGGGACGTGGGCGGCGCGGAAGGTGATGGAGAACTCTGCCCAAGTGTGGACGTGTCCCTTAGGCAAGGGCTCGCGCAGTTTGTCCCACTATTCCGCGGCGGGACCCTAGAGTTGGTGGGCAGCGAATGCCACCCTCTCATGCTCAGTACAAGTCAGGAGGTCCAACTTCTTTCTAGTCGTCCTCAACCAATCACCAGCCTCCATGGGGTTGGTGGTGCCTGAGAACGTGGGAGGGCGGACTCGGAGAAATTCTGAGAGCTGGGAGGTGGGTGCGGGAGCGGGAGTGGCAGGGCGAGGCAGTTCTGGCTGTTGGTGGAGGCGGAAGAATTGTGCCTGCTGCTCTTGCATCTGTTGCTATTGCTGCTGCATTTTGTTTAGTAGTGTGACCACCAGCTGATTCTGGTTGGCCATCATCTCGGCCAGAGTAGGGTGGTTGGTGACTGGGGCTTGCCTCTGCCCAGTCGCTCCCCACTGGGGCAGGTTACCGTTCTCTCCTCCGTTTTGGGGAGCGTCGGAGCCTTGGGTGTTAGTCATCCTGAAGTTCACAAAATAGACAACACTTTTAGGGGTAATGATACTAAGCTTTATTTCAAAATGTGTCGTTCTTGCGATTACATTTAGGTCTTTTATTTAATCTTCACCCATGCCTTATATTTGACATGAATGGCAATACAATCCAAACACATTAAAAGAAAATCAATCAATCGTAAAAACTACGTCTATGGTAGCTCAGGGGACGACGCGACCATGGGCTCGATGGAGATGGTCGGGGTCGTGGTGCTGGAGGGTCCGACGGGAGGTGCGCTACGGGATATCCTCTTAGGCCTCACGGTGGGGATCCGAAGCGATTTCCGCTTGCGGGGCGGAAGGGGTGCGACCTCCTCGAGATCCTTCTTCAACTCTTCAATCTGATGGCGGAGCCGAGGATTGTCGGCGACGCGCTGTCGTAGGAGCTCATTCTGGCATCGTAGCTCCTCTGCCTCAGCAGCCAATCGGTGTCCCTGCTGGATACGGTGGCGAAGATCTCCGTTCTCATGGTTCAGATCCTCGGACGAGTGTCAGTAAAAGTCGATCGTGTCACGTTGTCCGTTGGCATCATGCAATGCCTCATAGTGGAGCTCATCCATTGCCTCCAACAAGCGTACGGTGTGTCCAACCGCAGAGTGGCGCTAGGAGAGCGTGCTGACGTAGACGATGTGGGGACTTCCTGGGGTGCGAAGAGGCACAAAACGATAGTCCGTGTCGTAGAGCTCAATGTCGTAGATCATCCAGAGCTCGGTGAGGGCCTGGAGGGCGGTGCGCTGGCTGGCAACTAAGAAGGTGGGTCCTCCGCCTCGATAGGTGTGGGCTGTCTGTGTAGTAGGCTAGATGATGATGGTGACCTCTCAATAGCTTTCTTCTTCGTCGGGGAAGACTCCGTGAAACATTGGCTCATGCTCGAATCCGAGGAAATCGACGAGCATGCGAAGTTCGCGGATGAATCCGGCCTCGTCACGAAGAGTCCCGCTCATGGTATGGACCGGCATCTACAAAAGAGAAATTTTTTGTGAAACCTCAGAAGATGAGAGGGTAAGTAGTTTTGTAAGAAAATATGGCTAATATAAGTCCTAAGGTCAGGTCTGTTTGGCTTCCTACAGTCAAGTCGGCTCTGATACCATCTTGTCGCACCCCAATTTAATAAATCAGGACCTTTATTGAAATCCCATAGAAAATCAATAAAAACAAGATGTTCATCATGCGACCATGAATAATACGAACAATCATTCACGATTCGTAGACCGTATTAGTACAAAAGTGAATAAAGATGAAGAGAAACTAATAAAACAAAGGGTCCTAGATGAACGCCTCCTTCTAGTCTCGCCTTGACTGGGTCGCTACTCCAGACCTTCATCCTCCTCGTAGTAGACGGGCTCTAGTGGTGTAAGTCAATGGGGGTGAGTACAAACGTACTCAGTAAGCCACCGAATGCAAATATAATGCAGAGTAATAACAAGGGAGATAATGGCTAATTTTGTGGAAAAAGCATAAGTGTAAAGCATTTAAATGTGATCAATTTATTAGTACTGAAATTTAAACATGTGTATGCATCATCATCTTCTAACTCGAAGGGTACAGTCAGCCCCACCTCGCGATCTGGACCGTTGGATCTGGATCCAGCGGCCAGATGCGAGGCGGGAGGGTTTAATGAAATTGGACGGCCGAGATTAAAACGTGCGAAAGGGTATGCGTGGACGCACGAGATGGCTTCAGGGCTTTAAGTGGAGATCGACGGCCG
The DNA here is from genome assembly GCA_019279435.1 of Zizania palustris. Lineage (NCBI taxonomy): Eukaryota > Viridiplantae > Streptophyta > Magnoliopsida > Poales > Poaceae > Zizania > Zizania palustris. The sequence continues at coordinate 108,735,503 of JAAALK010000079.1, read as the reverse complement.
AGAGGCCTCGATACCATTTTGACCAGATGGATGGCCTAGATTAAACCCTTGCGGGATATAATCTAAGCCCTCCATCATGGATCGGACGACCGAGGGCACGTCCGGCACGACACGAGTTAAGGGGCTTGTACCCCCCCTTCGTTCTCGGCTACGACGATGCGACGGCGACAAATTCCGGTGACGGCGTGGGTTGTACGGTGAGGCTAAGGCCTAAAACGGGACCAGTGACGTGAGGGGAACTCGGGCGTACCATCAGTGGTGGCGGTGGCGAGCTGACGGCGACCGGTGATGATGAGGGCGATGAAGCTCCTCGGGTTCATCGGCGGCGAGGCGATCCGGTGGTCCTCTCGACCGTCGGAGGTGTGGACGAGGACGGGCGGGTCTTGGCAATCACGAAGATGGCGACGGCGGGGGCGGCGGTGGCTCGGATCGCCGGCGAGCAGTGGCTGGAGGCGGAACAGAGCTAAAGGCCGAAAACTGAGCGGCGGTGCTCTGGAAAGCGATGGCTTGCGCTAAGGAGGTGTGGGCAGAGGGCGGTGGCCGGAGGGGTATATATATAGGGGGTCGCCGGCGCTATTATGGCAAGGTAACCAGAGGAAACCCGAGAGGGTTCCTAATCTCTCCGGCGAGGTTTCCAAACTCTCGGGTATGCTTCCATAAACGTGAAAACGCGTTGACTATATACGGAAAGGGGGCGGCGGTGCTCGGGGAAAGTGATCCAGGGTCGGATTGGGGGAAAACGGGCGGCCGACGGAGATAAAATGGAAGGGGATCGCCGGGATTCCATCGGAGATTATGGATCCGATAGATGGCCCCCACCTGTCGGCAGGTGAGCGAAAAAGGAAAGCCAGACAGGCGGGCCCCGTCGGTCAGAGAGAAGAAGACGGAAGCGAGTGGCTGCCATGTGGGACCGAGGAGGGCGCGGGCGGGAGAGAGGGAAGGGGGCGGCGCCGACAAGTTGGCCCCACCTATCAGTGACGCATGACTGGGTTGGGCTGGGCTGGAGACGAATTCGAAGTTGAGGCCCATTAAGATTTTAAACTCTTTTCTGATTTAAAATAATTCCAGTAATTCATTTATTTGATTAAGGGTTGAATCACTGTTGATAAAGATTTGCAAAAATTCCTGCAATTATGTCTGGGCCTGTAGATTATTCCATAAATTTTTCAAGTCCAAATTTTGAATATTTCTCCCTATTTGGCTTTAATAGGGCTCTTTTTAGGGTTTTCTTTAATAATAAAATGCAGAAATTCTTTTAATAATATATTTATTTTATTTTACTTCCTTTTAAATCTTGGGGTGTTACAGCAAGCATGGTCGCAGCCTTCAAGAAGACATCCCCCACCGGACCCGAAGGTCTAGTTTTGTTTAGGGCCCCGAATATGTAAAAGTTTATGCTTTTATCTTTTATGAATGAAAAAACTTATTTGGAAATGGTTTTAGGCTTTCCGACCTTTTATGGATGATCTCGAAGTTCTAGAGGTTAACGAAGATTTGGAAATGGTTTTAGGCTTTCCGACCTTTTATTGATGATCTCGAAGTTCTAGAGGTTAACGAAGAGCTTCGCCTGCTATGGGCTACCTTCAAAACTTTAAGACCTCACAAACACCCTCTATTTTAATTCCTCAAGAAAGCTCCGATGTAATTGCGCCCGAAATATGCAAAAATATATTATCTTACATTAAAAAAGAGGAAAAAGAAGTTAACTTGGAACCTTCATCTTCTGAAGACATTGAATGGTCCGAAGAAGAAAATACTACTGAAGAACAAGTAAAGAAAAGTTCTGAACAACTTCGAAGCTAGGAAATAAGCCCTGAGTGACTTCGAACCTGGACTGAACTTCAACGGGAACAGAAAGATTTCCGAGCTTCGAAAGCAGGGAAAAAAGTTAAACGTAAAGTTATTGAAACTCCTGGCTCTGGAATGAATCGTTCTAGCTTTAGCGGTAGCTCTAGGAGTCGAGGTCTTCATTTCCTTCTCGGCATAGATACAGACTTTTCATGATGTAATGTAATCTGTTTGAATAATAAAGATTGATGTTTCAAAATTGTCTCCCTACTTTCTAGCCCCTCTTTGGGTGTAAGAAACTTCGAAACTTGGTCGAAGTTGGTTACGTGCAACGAATATAACTTTAGTTAGGAGTACAATTTTGGAGGCTCATAGTCCCTTATCAACTTAGAGATTGACTAGGATCTCAAAAAATCTCTTCGACTCTATTAACTCGGAGTCTGGAAACTGGTAACTTAGTACCTTTTTATTTGAATGTAGTCACTTTGGACTCTTTTTTCGGATACCTTAGCATCCAATAAAATTGGTCGCTTTTGACTCTTTTTACAAACGTTCTAACCTATTAGCTCAAAGTCTGTTTTGTTTGGTCTCCTTCGGCTCTTTTTGCGAATGCTATCAAACCAGTGGTTCAGAATTCGCATAGTGGTCTCATTGGACTCTTTTTACGAATGCTTTCAAGCTGGAGCCTGCAATCCGTATCATTTGGTCTCCTTGGACTCTTTTTACGGATTCTTTCAAGCCGATGGCTTGGAATCCGTTTTTCTGTGACTTTCCCACCTCGTCGGAAGCTTCGAACCAGTGGTTCGAAGTCTGCAAAATTGGTTCAAATGAATGACACTTCCCTCACAGCCAACTTCGTTCCTCCAGTGCATCCACTAGAAGTATGAAGTGTTTGAGAGGTAGGCATTATTTGAACCATGAACTTTATTTATTCAGAAGGTGTTTACAGTTGATTACAAGGAGCCCCTATGCGAAATATTGCTTTAAGAGCTCCGCATGCTAGGCATGCTTTAACTCTTCGCCTTCTAAATTAGCTAGTTTAAAAGAACCAGGGCGTCCTGAACGTAGAATGATATATGGACCTTCCCACTTATTTCCTAATTTCCCTGGTGCTATGATGCATCACAAAACTAAGTGACCTGGTTTAAGTTCATTAAGCTTAACCTTCGGGTCATACCAAGTCTTCATTTGCTGTTGATATTTTGACAAATTAGCCACAGCTCGAAGCCTTGTTTCTTCTGTTAAATCAAGTGAAGCTTGCCTTTCTCCTTCTATTTCAGGTTCGGTGGTGCGAAGAGATTCTCCTTTGAGCTCCGTCGGCGTCATAGCTTCATCTCCGAATAATAATATGAAAGGAGCAAAACCTGTGGACCTCGTTTGAGTGGTCCAAATGGACCATAAAATCTTCGGGAGTTCTTCGAACCACAGCCCCTTTGCTAACCCTACTATTCTTTGATTGAGCCCTGATAAAATATTACCATTAGCCCTTTCGACAGCTCCGTTAGACTAAGGATGGCGCAGAACTACAAAGCATATTTGTATGCCAAGATCTTCACAAAATTTTTTGAAGGGCTCCGCATCAAACTGTGTACCATTGTCGACTATGAGCTGTCGAGGCACTCTGAATATGCATATAATATTTTTCCAAAAGAACTTTTGTACATTATTCGAAGTGATAGCTATGAGGGGTTCTGCTTCGACCCACTTGGAAAAGTACTCAATTGCTACCACTGCGAATTTCAGATTTCCTTTTGCTATTGGGAAGGGGCCAATGAGATCCATGCCCCATCTGGCCATAGGACAAACTGGAGCAATGACTTGAAGAGTTGTTGGCGGACGATGACTTCCTCTTCCCATCCATTGACAACCTTGGCAAATGCGGACTAAGCTCTTCGCATCAGCCACTATTGTAGGCCAATAAAGCCCCTGGCGAATTTTTTTTCCTGCTAAAGCTCAGGGGGGCAGATGACTACCACAAAGGCCTTCATGAATTTCTCGGAGTATCTCTTGACCTTTGGCTTGAGATATACATCGGAGTAGGGGGGAACATACTCCGGCCTTGTAGAGAATACCGTTGATTACATGATAATTCTGAACTCTTAGATTCAGCCTCAAAAGTTTGTGGTCCTTCAGGCAAATTTGCTTCACCTTGCAATAACTCCATGATTGAGCTCCGTTAGTCAATGCTTGGAATTCAAAGAACCTCCGTAAGAGGAATTTGTGGCACCGAAGCCGATGTAAGTTCTTCGTAAAAGGCTCCTTTTGGAATGTCCATAGCTTCGGCTGTAGCTTTCGCTAAGGTATCAGCTTGCACATTTTCAGCTCTTGGTATACTTCGGATGGAAATCCCTTTGAATGCTGCTTCGATCTTACGGATCTCTTCCAAATATTTAGCAAGCTGCGGATGACGGACTTGAAAACTTTTATCAACGTGCCCTGCTACAATTTGAGAATCTATTTTAATAACAACTCTTGTAGCACCCAAAGCACGCGCTTTTCAAAGTCCTAACAAAATTCCTTCATACTCTGCTATATTATTGGTGGACTTAAAGTTGAGCCTTGCGGAGTACATCGCTCTTTGCCCTAAAGGCAAAATTATTACCACTCCGATGCCTGCTCCAGATGCTAGGAAAGCTCCATCGGAGTATATGGTCCAAATTCCTTCATTTGATTTCTCCGGAGCCCATACTACAGATGGAGTCCATTCTACCACAAAATCTGCCAGCACTTGCGACTTGATTGCTGTCCTTGCTATGAAGGATATGTCGAAGGGTGCTAGCTCAATGGCCCATTTTCCAATTCTTCTCGTAGAATCTTTGCTTCGGAGCATATCTCCCAAAGGATACGAAGTTGGTACAATTATATTATGTGCTAGAAAATAATGTCGTAATTTCCTTGAAGCCATTATTAGAGCATAAGTGAACTTCTCAAGCTCAGAATATCTTGTTTTTGCTCTAGATAAGGCTTTGGATACAAAATAGACTGGATTCTAAACCAACTTCCCATTGAAATCAACTTCTCTGACAAGGACTGCACTGATAGCGGAGCCAGTAGCTACAAGGTAGAGGAGTAGGGTTTCATCTGCCACGGGCACAGTGAGTGTAGCGAGGTTGCTGAGATAATTTTTAATATCATCTGCCATGGGCCATGCAAAATCTTCGGACCCTTTCAATGCTTTGAAAATAAGCAGGCTTCGTTCTGCGGACCTTGCTAGAAATCTGCTAAGTGCTGCTAGACGGCCAGTCAGCTTTTGTACCTGCTTTAAATTTTCCGGTGGAGCCATCCTTTGTAATGAAGTTATTTGAGTAGGGCTAGCTTCAATCCCTCTACTCGAAACTAGATAACCTAAAAACTTCCCAGCCTAAGCCCCAAAGATACATTTCTCGGGGTTGAGACGGAGTCCACATGCCCGAAGGCTCTCAAATGTTTCTGCTAAGTCTAGGCTATGTTGGTGCTTGGAAGCACTCTTTATTACAATATCATCCATATAGGCTTCTACATTGCGGCCTATTTGATGACCTAGAGCTTTAGCAATTAACCTCGAAAAAGTTGCCCCAGCATTTCTTAAGCCAAAAGGCATTCTTACATAGCAGAAGACTCCCGAAGGAGTTACGAAGCTTGTTTTGATTTCATCTTCACGCTTTAACCAGATTTGATGATAGCCAGAATACGCGTCGAGGAAGCTTAATAAATCCGAACCAGCAGTGGAATCAACTAATTGATCAATTCGGGGCATGTGATAGGGGTCACGTGGGCATGCTTTATTCAAAGATGTAAAATCAATAGACATGCGCCACTTCCTAGAGGATTTTTTCTTGATGAAGACCGAGTTAGCTAACCACTCCGTATGAGCTACTTCTCTGATAATCCCAGCCTTCAATAACTTCTCCACTTCTGCCTTAGCAAGGATTGCCCTTTCTACTGATAACATTCGAAGCCTCTATTGAACAGGCCAAACCCTCGGTTTACAAGCAAGCTATGCTCAATGATATCTCGACAGACTCCCGTAATGTCTTCATCAGACCAAGCAAAGACATCCAAATTTTCTTCGACCATATTCACTTGCCTCGGGTCAATTGGGGGACCATGACCATATTCTGCCATTCGCATAGTGGCTTGATCACCAAAGACAATGAGTACTCCCGCTTGCGTGGGCATCTTCATACATAAATAGTTATGATGTGCCACGGCTCCGAACTGGTTTAACATGCCCACGTATTACTTCCTCCATCCTTGCTAGGAGCCCCTCTACGAAAGCAACCTCCAGACCTATCTGGCGGAGGGCATCAAGAGGAGGTCCTGCGAAGACTTGCAGGGGACGAGCTGTGGGGAGGAGATGTTTCCTGGAGATACAGGGCTGATCAAAGGCTTGAATGAAGATGATATCTATTGAACTCCCTCTGTCAATCAGCACTCTCCAGACTTCAGTCCCTGCTATATCGGCAGTAGTGACAAGGGGATCTGCATGTGGGAACTTTATGCCTACTGCATCATCTGCGGAGAAAGATATTGGCACATGGGACCACTTAGGCATGGTAGCTGTAGACGAAGAAGTTCCAATATGGCCTACTTCCCGGACATATTCTCTTCGCCGTCTATTCGACATACTACCGAGGGTCCCTCCTCCGGAAATGGGGACGACTACTCTTTTGCCCCGATCTTGGCCATCTTCTTGCTTCAGGGGTGGCATAATATTGACCACCAGAGGTTGTCTTGCGGGGTCGAAGTTGTCTACACGTGCGACAGCCTACACAGGCTCTGGACGTGCCTCGGAAGGGACTCGGTCAGTAGTGCCTCGACCAGAGGTCCTTTCAAGGTACTCACCTCTTAAAGCGAGTATAGACTTGCACGCATCAGTAGCATGACTCCGATTTTCACCATGAATGCAGCAGAAAAGGCCTGGCCTTTGCTAGCCGGCTTCCCTGGCGGCCTCCAGCCGCTGGCCTTGCTTCCCGAAGCTTGTGGATTTCTAGGGGCAAATTTCTGCGCATAAGGAGCAATGTTCCAGACTTCGGAATGAGGATGCTTTTGCCCCCGACGCCTGTCATGTTGGATATCGAAGTTGGGGCCCTGCGAAGGTGTTGAAGTCTTCACCTCAAGCTTGACTTCTTGCAAGATTGGTGGAGTTGACGTTGTTCTTCATATCCATCCTTCTTCCGACCTAGCATACTCTTCGAAATAGGCCATTAGCTACGCTACAGAATATATCTTCTTCCGATGAAGTTTATCAAGGAGGCCCGCATGACTAACTCCCTCTCGGGCTGCATCAACAACGGACGATGCAGACAACCCCCATATCTGCGACTTCGTATGAGCGAAGCGCTTGAAAAACTGTGTTAAAGTTTCTCCAGGTAGTTGCTTCACCTGGAAAAGACTTCCCGTAGACATGGGGGGTACGAAGGTACCGTGAAAGTTACTTATAAACTTCTTCCTTAGCTGCTCCCAAGTTCTAATTGATCTTGGCTTCAAGGACCAGAACCAACGCAAGGCAACCCCTTCGAGAGCAAGGGGGAAACACTTAGCCTTGGTGTCTCGGACTCCTCCACTGGCCTTAATTGCCAAAGCATACGAACGGGAGAACTCCCCAAATCCTCTTCTCGGGAGTACTTACCGAGCTTCAAAGTTTTAATCTTAGGGTCGAAGTGCACTTTCTGTAAATCGGGATGCAGCGGAGACTCGCTATCGAAGGAAGCGTTCTCTAGGGCTTCGGGATAAGGAAGAGAGTCGTCGTCTTGAGGCACTTCGGGAATGATAGGGGTGGCCTAAGAACGAAGCCTATCTGCGGCCTCTTACCTCCACCTTGCCACTTCAGCTTGGAGACTGGCCATCTAGGTCGCTATGTCACCAAGATCGTCTTCATTTCTTCCGGAAGGATCTTGCAGGTTTTGAGAACTGTACATGTCAGTTCGGAGCACAGTCGGAGTTGGAGGAGGGACTTCGTCTGGTCAAAGCATAGATGGAGTTGGCGGAGGAACTCCGTATGCTCGAGGAAGAGAATTCCCTTCGGGGGTCTGAGGTGGAGGAAATACTGAAGATCCTCCGACCTCGACTGTATTCGAAGATTTTGCTCCGGAGGTCCCAGGGGACCTCTTAGTAGGACTACCACCTGAACTCCGCTTAGGATGCATGGTTCTAAGAACTTGGTAGAGAACGAAGTTTTTGGGACTAGGTTCCCCACGGACGGCTCCAACTGTTGGCGTAAAAGATTACGCTAACAGGTTTTTTGAAGATTAAGAACTAACAAACGAAGAGTTTGTGAAGCGGACTATTTCAAGCCTCCGAATTGGATAATAGCTCGAAGTAGTTCGAAGTTCTGTATTGAATAACTGAGTATTCGATCCTTATTATAGGGTAATAAGGGGGATATTTATAGGTAAAAATCTTAAGGAAAAGACCTTTTTACCCCTCAATTACAACCGACGTAGTGGAAACTATTTGGTACCCCTAATAGGGTTAAAATGGTAAAAGACTAATCTAATCAGAAAGAAGATAAGTATTCCATCCTCGCTGGCAGATAAGCTCTCTGAAGATTTAACCTTCGAAGTCATACACCGAACAGAAGTCTGCATGGATTCTTTGAGCTTGATCATGTATTACTGGAACTTCGGTTTTGTAGATTGGCTTTGTCTTATAACTGTAGAAACCCTGAGGATGAAATATTTTCCCCCAACAATAACGTCCTTGTGCAGCAGGGACAATGAATGCCTCCTAGGTGGATATGAAACATGGCGCGGAAACCAAGATAACCTATCGACTTGTACTTTGATAGAAACTAAACATAAGATGCCAAATAACATATTCATACCATTAAATCATCGCAACTACAAGATCGAACCAAACCGAGACAGTCCCTAATCACGATAGTATATTGATTTTTTTTAAGAAATGAAAATTTTTGTATGGTGTTGACGCAGAAATGCGCCCCCGCACTTGGGCCGGTTCGACATCCAAAAGTATCACAACAATACCGACGCCACGTTCTAACTACCCTGGATAGTGACTAGGGATTTGGAGTCGCCTGGAAATCAGATAAATAATTGATATTTCAATCCAATTGGCTGAAAAGTACTAGTAACAATGTAAACAGTAACAAAATGATCAAAATACTTGGAATCGGACAATTCGGAGGCCGATTTGGACTTACAACGAAGATGGTCCAAAGGGTCCCTAGGGCACCTTCGGCCTTAAGTTCGGTCAGACAAGAGGTACAACCTCGGTCGGACTAGAGGTGCGGAGGGACCTCGGGAGAGTGTCCCAGGGGTAGCTGCGAGTTGGGCTCCGGCGGTCTGACCGGTGAAGTACTCCCGGTCGGACCAGTGGAGCAGGCTTTGGCGCGCGCGGGCTCTGGCACGCAGAACTCCGGCGAACGGGGCTTCGGCGAAAAGCTTCGGCATGATGCAAGGGATCCCGGTCGGACCGGCAGGGTGCCCTTGGTCTGACCGGTCATTGCCGAAAACATCCTGACGAAGGGGCTCCGGTCAGACCGGCCCTACGCCACCGGTCGGACCAGCGACGACAGATCTGATTTGTTAGAGGTCGGATGGCCTAGCAAACAAGGTCCAATCGCCTCCAAATTTTGCAGAGGTGTTTAGGAACACAATTATTCTGGAAAGATAATAAGAGATCAAACACAATTCAGCCAGAGGGCTTCCAAGCAAACCCATGAAGATGCAGAAAATAAAGAAAAGTAGATGTGATTCAAAGCTAGGGCTTTGGATTTTCGAGATTGGACAGAGCCCTTGAATCGCCCTTGTCCCTAATATTTATAAGGGGGTGGGCTTATCCCTGGCTAGAGATAGAGTAAGATTCGGCCAAAACTCTATTAGGATAAGATTTGAGTAAAATAGATCGAATCCTCCTCGGATTCATATTCTGAACCCTGGCCGGTCTGACCGAGCCCATGGGTCCAATCTCTCCGGACCTGGCCAGTTGGACTGGCCTACTATAGCCGGTCAGACCGGCCTTTGCTAGGTTTGACACATTTTCGGTCAAAAATACCATTTTTCAGTATTTGCCTAGTTTGACCATTAATGCCATTTTTTGCTATAAAAACATGCCCCCTGCCTTTTAGGAAACTTAGTGAGCTAAAAGCATGACGGGCCATGGGCGATACTTTCAATATCGGCCTTTAAACACTTTAAGTGTTTTGCCACACACTTGGGAAGTACTTTTTCAAATATCTACCATTCAAAGCCCTTCGAAATCGCTCTCCTTGTAAAGACTCTAGGACATATGCATTTCCTGGAGCGATTTCGACTACCTTAAAAGATCCTTCCTAGCTAGGTGACAATTTACCAAATTTTGAGCTCTTAGTGCCTAATGGTAAAATCGTCTTCCACACCAAGTCATTGATTTGAAACGATTTTTCCTTGACCTTCTTGTTGTAGGCTCTAGCTACTCTTCTTTTATCTTTCTCTATTGCCTCTAGAGCCTTCAACCTCTTATCGGTCACTTCTTCTAAATTATCCTTTAGAAGTGTCTCATATTAGTCGACCGATAAGCCATCTTGCTTAAGAAATCTAAGTGAGCCAAGATCCACCTCTACCGGTAGGATGACTTCTTGTCCATATACTAACTCATATGGACTAACTTTAGTGGCACCGTGCCTTGCAACTCAACTAGCCCATAAAGCTTCGGAAAGCACCTCATGCCACCTCTTTGGAAATTGTTCAATCTTCTTCTTGATTAGTTTAATCCCAATTTTATTACTAGACTCGGCCTGACCATTGGCCTGAGCATAATATGGGGAAGACTTTACCAATTTGATCCCATAGTATTCGTCAAAGTCCCTTACTTCATTGGCAACAAACGAAGTACCTTGGTTTGTAGTGAGAGTTTGGGGAATGTCGAATCTGTGTTTAATGTGTTTCAAGATGAAATCAATTACCTCGTTGTGAGTCATGTTCTTGAGCGGCACGGCCTCGGCCTATTTGGTGAAGTAATCTGTTGCCATCAATACGAACCGATAACCTTTTGAAGATGGAGGATGAATTTGACCGATGAAGTCTAAGCTCCAGCCTTAGAACGGCCATGGTTTGATAATAGGATTGATCATCGATGCAGGTTCTAGCTGAATATTACCAAACCTTTGGCAAGTCTCACATCCTTTATAGTATTTAAAACAGTCTTCAGTCATAGTCGGCCAATAAAAACCTGCCCTTTTGAGCATCCAACTCATTTTTGGGGCCGACTGGTGGGTACCGCAAAGACCTTCATGAACTTCTCCCGCAGCAACTCTAGCTTGATCGGAGTCCAAACACTTCAAGAGTACTCCATCGATAGTTCGGCGATACAACACATCGTCAAGTAAAACAAATTTGAACGCTTGTCGCTGAACCTTCCGATCAACCCTTTGACTCGGGTTTCTTAAATATTGGACGATCGGGATCCTCCAATCGTCCTTGCTGATCCAATGAGCAGTGGCCAAATTCCCCACTAGAATTGGCCTCCACGTTTTCCATTTGGACCTGCCCCCCGAGTGCTAAACCATCCTGGCAACAATCGGTCGGTCTGGTCAAGCTGGCCTAGTTCAACCGGCTATTGCCAGACGCCTGGCACAGGTCGGTCTGACCGTCCTGACATGGTCGGTTGGACCGAGGATGTAAGGGTGGTCTGACCGTGCTTACAAAGCCGGTTAGACCGACATTAGCACTCTCGGGTGCCACATCGTCTTCAAGCCTCGGTCTTTCTCGTGTGCAGAATTTACCTTTCCTAATTTGTTAGCCTGATGCTTGTTGAGCCAAGTCATTTGCAAGTGAGTTGGCCTCTCTAGATACATGAGTAATCTCAAAATCATTAAAGGTAGCAATTAGGTCTAAACACTTATCCAAGTAGCTATTTATTAGACCGTTAAAACATTGAGCAAGCTTGGCTACTTGTTGCACAACTAATAAAGAATCACCATATGCACGAACATATTTCACACCTATGGAGTTTAACAACTCAAGACCTAGTAATAGGGCTTCATATTCGGCTTGATTATTAGTTGAATGAAATTCTAAATGGACCGAGGTCTCAAAGTGCATACACTTGGTGATACGAGCACCACTCCAACACCTTGGCCGTTTTTGCAAGCCGAACCATCAAAATAAAGCTTCCATGGTAATACCTCAATTAAAGCAACCTCATTGCTCCAATCGACATCTACATGGTGATCCACTATAAAGTTAGCAACAATTTGGCCTTTCATAGCTCTCAACGGTTCATAAGCCAAATCGTATTCAATTAACACATACGCCCACTTGCCGATTCTACCACTCAGAATCGAATTTTGCAACATGTACTTTATGACATCCGCTTGGCAAGTGACAACACATGTGCTAGGGAGAAGATAGTGATGCAATTTGGTACACGCATAAGAAAGGGATAAACACAAACGCTCCACAAACACGTACCTTGTCTCAGCATCCAGAAGTCGACGACTCAAGAAGGTTATGATGTACTCTCTTCCTTCAATTTCTTGAGTCAACACGGCTCCAATCACACTCTCCTCCATGGCAATATAAAGCCAAAACAGAATTCCAGCCTTCGGCGCCCTTACTACTGGCGGCGTCGATAAGCACTCTTTGATTTTCTCAAAGGCGCGCTGCTGGCTTGCCCCTAAGTGAACTTGGCTTCATTTTTTAGCCGGATTATCACGACAAAAGCATCAATTTTGCCATACAAGTTAGATATAAAGCGTCGCATGTAATTATCCTTGCCTAGCAGTTTTAGCACATTTTTCTTACATGTCGGTGCTAAACATCCTCTAATTTTCTCAAGCCTCTTAGGATCGATTTCAATGCCTCTTTCATGGATCATGAATCCCAAGAACTTACCCGCCGACACGCCAAACACACACTTGAGCGGGTTCATTTTTAAGCCATACTAGCGCATTCTTTTGAAAGCAACTCTTAAATCGGTGAGGTGGTTCTCCATAGTGTCCGATTTGACCACAACATCATCTATATAAACCTCTAACATAACTCCTAGCAAGTCATGAAAGATTAAGTTCATGGCACGTTGGTATGTGGCGCCAGCATTCTTTAAACCAAACATCATTACTACCGACTCAAACAAGCCGATAAAACTAGGGCAGCAAAAGGCTGTTCTAAAAACGTCCTCTTCGGCCATAAAGATTTGATTATAACCAGCATTGCCATCAAGAAAACTCAGTACCTTGTGTCCCGATGCATCGTTGAGCAACATGTCGGCTATTGCATTGATACTCGTCTTTCGGGGTGGCCTTGTTCAAATCCCTAATGTCGACGCAGATGCGGATCTTGCCACTCTCCTTCTTTTCGATAGGCACAATGTTAGCGACCCATTCCGCGTACCTGCATGGCCTAATGAAACTTGCCGCTAATAGACATTCAACTTCCTCTTTAACTTGGTCATAAATGGCTGAATTGAAGCGGTGCGATGGCTGTTTATAAGGCCTAAACCCGGGTTTGATGGGGAGTCGATGCTCAATGAGCTCTCGGCTTAGCCCGGGCATCTCACTATAGTCCCATGCGAAGCAATCAACATACGATCGAAGCAATTTTATTACTTCGGCCTTTACATCGTCATTCAAATTCTGATTTAGAAATGTCGGCCTCAGAACACTACCATCTCCTATGTCTACTTGTTCCAAAGGGTCGGTCGACGAGAAGCCTTGACCTAGTTTCTCTATTTCACTAAAATCTTCAATCGCTTCGGCAATACCGTCTTGAGAAGACCGATATTGCTGTACACGACACTTTAGCCAATGTGATTAGCACTAGACATCCTACTATCTTAGACACAACCGAACCACACTGGCCGGCTTTACAAAAATAGGAACGAACCTACCCTCTGATACGCTGACAAAATCGTAATTCGAGAGGTCTCGCCCCGACAAACACTCTATCTCATCATGTGCGACGTTACTGGACGCATCGGCCAAGCTAACGTGGGTCGATGAGTCTACGTGCACTATCTCGACTTCATCACCATCCCATTGTATCAGGTGCTGGTGCAAGGTAGACGACACACATTGGTTTGCGTGGATCCAATCACGCCCAAGCAATACATTATAATTACCTTGCACATTGACGACGAAGAAAGCGGTGGGTAGCATCTTGTTCCCCACTGTCAGTTCCAGGGACAGTACTCCTTTGGCTTCCATCATGTCACCGTTGAAGTTGTTTAGGGTGACATTGGTCTTCTTCAGGTCATCGTCATCTTTGCTGAGCTTCCTTAGAAGGGAGTATGGCATTATGTTCACGATGGTGTCGCCATCGACGAGCATCCTCGAGATAGGCTTCCCGTCGATGTGCCCCTTATGTAGAGAGGTCTCATGTGACGGCTCGTGTCTCCGGGCTTCTCGAATACGGCGTCCCGCGGGCCAAGGTCTAGCTATGCGACCCCGGCCTCCTCCTGTAGTGGAGCGAACTCGAAAGGTAACATGACGACGCCGATGTCCATTGCCTGAGGACCGACCCCTTGAGATGGGAGTCTAGTTGTCGTCGAGCAAGTCGTTGTCATCGAAGCTAACAACGGGGGCCGAGTCATTGACCATGACCGGCCTAGGTCTCCAGACTTTCTTCACCGTGGGCCGAGGACGGATTTCCTCAAAAAAAATGTCCTGGGCCTCCTCAGCCTTCTCTTCTCGTATCTCTTGTGCCCGCAAGCGCTACAACCTCCTCTTTTGTGACTTGGACATCCCCGAGGGTGTCCATGATGGCTGAGGACGGGTGTCGGGTGCCACGGTCTTGCTTCTAGCATTTTTTGCCAAAGGGGACTTGTCTGTATCAGCCTAGAATATCCTGTGCTTGCCATGAGAGATACCCTGCTCTTGGTCGGTCGGACCGGCCATAGCGGGCAAGTCGGACCGTCTTGTGTCGAAAACCTCTGTAAGGCCGGTCGGGGCTCCGGTCGGGCTAGGAGATGTGTCTTCACGCCATCCCACTAGGGCACCCTTCGGGATTGGGACCTCTTGGGATCCCACCCTGATGACTATAATTTTCGGGGCATCTTCACGTCCATCCCTTCCGGTGCCATCTCGTGGGGCCCGGTTCTGAGGTACTATGGACAGGTGGTGAATAATATTCTCATCCTGCGCTGGCCCCTGAACCTGCCACTCGGAAACACTAGAAGGAATGTGAGTGTTAGTAGTTGGACACTGCCCGGAGTTCTCCTGCAGCAGAGGCCAAATCGGAGCCATCGTCCAGCAGTAGGGTGGTGGCATCGGAGGCTCTAGCTGCCTCGCCCACTAGGTGCCGAACCCGTTGGCCTGTTGGAAGCTCGACCATGTCGACGGTACCTCAGACCAGACCAGCGAAGCGTCCTACTAGGCTAGAGGTAAACTAGCCTATGGCGGATATGGGTCCGGCCACTGGAGACTGAATCCATCCGGAGGCTGTAGCCCACTCGGAGGAGGTGGGTTCGGCTACTGAGGTCCGAACCCTCCCGGAATCTAGGGCCAAACCGGAGGATTCATCCACTGAGGTCCAAACCCTGCCGGTGGCTAGGACCAGCCTGGAGGGGGGTTCAGCCACTGAGGTCCGAACCCTGCCGGAGGTTGGACCCACTCCGAAGAGGGGTTCGGTCCCTAAAGTCTGAGCTCAACCCTCATGGGGTTCGGTCTCCCGGGGAGGTTCGACCGTCCCGGGGCCCATGGGTGAACACCTCTCCTCTCAGACCTTCGCTGGTGCTTGTCTAAAAGCATCTTGTATGTCACCTTCGACCTTCTGCGGTGCCTGGCCAAAGATGATGGCTTAATATTTTCTTTCCACACTCCTACCTCCGAATTCTTTGGTACGAGTGTGCGCGTGCGAGTGTCTCCTATGACGACCACTTTCCCTTTAGCCGACTCGGCCTGCTCCGGCCGAATCAACACCTTCTTTCCCTCGAGCTCGACGTTGTTTATGGGAAAGGGGTATCTATCTAATTTCACCTTTCTATTTGCTTTTATTTTCAATCGTCCTTCCTCTATGGCCGATTGTACCTGCCGACGAAAAACCTTGCAATCGTTAGTGTAGTGAGAATGTGAATCATGCCACTTGCAGTAGGGACGCTTTTTTAATTCATCGGCGGATGGCATGACTTGCCCTTTCGGCTGTCGCAGAAGCTGATTTTTAAGTAGAAAATCGAATATTTTATCGCACTTAGTCAGGTTGAAAGAATATCTAACTACATTATGTCGAATCTTAGAGGGAAATGGCCGCAATTCGGAGAAGGTGACGAGTTTAGACTTCACGCTCCAAGTCCATTCGGCCATGTACATATCGGCTGGATCTTCTTCCTCTTCGGATCCTTCCTTGTCAGAGTGCTCCATAGTGTGGATTTCAGCACTTCGCTTATTAAAAGTTTTAACGAATTTTCTGTCTTTGGCCTGGCCTTCCTGGACCAGAGCCTGTTGCAAGACTTGGCTAACGTCTAAGAGGTTTTGATTATCCATACGTTCTTTAATTTCTGCCCATAGGCCATTGAATGCTAGATCTGCTAGGTCTCTCTCTGATACGTTTAGGCTAAAACATTTATTCCTGGTGTCTCTAAAGCACTTGACATACTCAGAAACACCCTCGCCAGATTTTTGTCTAACCGCCGTGAGGTGCGATAGCCTAAGTTCGGTCTCGCCTACGTAGAAATAATCATGAAATCTCTGCTCTAATTGAGCCCATTTCTGGATGGAGTTCGGCAGGATCACCGAAAACCAGGTGAATGTGGTGCCGCACAATGATAAGGAAAATAACCTGAGTTTCAATGCATTCGACCCGCTAGCTTCGCCACATTGTGCTAGAAATTCACTAATGTGTTCTAATGTGGATTTACTACCCTCACCGTCAAATTTCGTGAAATCTAGGACTCTATAACCATGAGGGTACGGAACGGTATCAAAGTGGTTACGATATGGTTTCCGATAAACCGTAGCTCTATCGCGAGGTGCAAAGCCGGTGCATTCTCTAAATATCGCGTGAATACGTTCCTCGATATCATCGTGGTCTAATGCTTGCGCGCGTCTTTCATGTGGTGGTGGGACGCGTGGTGGTATATCGGCATGCTCTAGCCTATGCTGCGGTGTGGGAGTGTGCAGTGCGAGCGGTGGCGGTAGAGCTGGTATGGGCGCAGGCGGCGGCGACACTTGATAAGCTGGGTTTTCCTGGCTATAAGCGTAACTATGTGTTTCGGCTGTGGATGATGTAGCCGGAAATGTGATGGCTTTTCCAGTATTGCCATCGGTTCTACTATAAATGTGTTGTGCTGGCGGAATACTAGTGATTGGTGCTGGTGAATTGGCCTCAGTAAAACCGAATCTCCTAAATACTGCTGCCACTTGCGAGACAACTGCTGGTTCTAGTTTGTTGGCTAGCGAGGCGCTAACCACCTGATCAACATATGCAGCTATTCAACGGTCGACTTGTGAGGCAGATAAAGGAGGTGATGATGGGCGTACCTGGGTTAGGTTGAGGTTGTCGTGCATGACGAAACCCGGGCGTGTCTTTATCCAATTCCTGAGCCTCAGCTCTTCGAGTTCCTTATTCTTCGCTTCAATCTTTTCTCGGTCTTCCTCAGATATGTCTGCCATGGTGTGTGTCATAATGTTGCGGTCATCGATGTCTGCGCCCCCATAGTGTTTATCGGCGATGTAGTGGATCTATATGTAGTATAGGTACTCGCTGCCGATGTAGAGATAGTAGTAATGGTTGGCGTTGTCCCCAGCGGAGTCACAAAAAAGTGTGTTGACGCAGAAATGTGCCCCCGCACTTGGGCCGGTTCGACGTCCAAAAGTATCGCACCAATACCGACACCGCATTCCGACTACCCTGGATGGTGACAAGGGATTCAGAGTCGCCAGACAATCAGATAAATAATTGATATTTCAATCCAATTGGCCAAAAAGTACTAGTAACAATGTAAATAGTAAAAAAATGATCAAAATACTTGGAATCAGCCAACTCGGAGGCCGATTCGGAGTTACAACGAAGATAGTCCGAAGGGTCCCTAGGGCACCTTCGGCCTCAAGTCTGGTCAGACCAGAGGTACGACCTCGGTCGGACTGGAGGTGCGGAGGTGCCTCGGGAGACTGTCCCATGGGTAGCTGTGAGGTGGGCTCCGGTGGTCTGACCGGCGAAGTACTCCCAGTCACACCGGCGGAGCAGGCTTCGGCGCGCGCGAGCTCTGGCACGCAGAACTCCGACGAATGGGGCTTCGGCTAAAAGCTTCAGCATGATGCGAGGGATCCCGGTTGGACCGGCGGGGTGCCCTCGGTCTGACCGGTCGTTGCCGAAAATAGCCTGATGAAGGGGCTCCGGTCAGACCGGCCCTACGCCACCGGTCGGATCGGCGATGACAAATCCAATCTGTTAAAGGTCGGATGGCCTAGCAAACAAGGTCCAATTGCCTCCAAATTTTGCATAGGTGTTCAGGAAGACAATTATTCCGCAAAGATAACACAATTCAGCCAGAGGGCCAAATTATCGAGTATGGCTATAAAAACCGATAAAAAGGATAGCAATCCATTACGTGGATTAATGGTAGGTTAACAAGCGAACCAGCAAGGGTTACCGTGATTACGGACGCGGCAGACAGAGGGCTTCCAAGCAAACCCACGAAGATGTGGAAAATAAAGAAAAGTAGATGCGATTCAAAGCTAGGGCTTTGGATTTTCGAGATTGGAGAGAGCCCTTGAATCGGCCTTGTCCTTAATATTTATAGTGGGGTGGGCTGGTTATCCCTGGCTAGAGATAGAGTAAGATTCAGCCAAAACTCTGTTAGGATAAGATTTGTGTAAAAATAGCTCGAATCCTCCTCGAATTCATATTCTGAACCCTGGCCGATCTGACCAAGCCCATGGGTCCAGTCTGACCGGACTTGGCCGGTTGGACCGGCCTACTATAGCCGGTCAGACCGTCCTTTGCCAGGTTTGACACATTTTCGGTCAAAACTACCATTTTTCAGTATTTGCCTAGTTTGACCATTAATGCCATTTTTTGCTATAAACATATGGTTTATTTGTAACCATGCATTTATGTAAGAAATACAATAAGGAAATCTAATGACGAATTCAAGAAATAAGTTAAGAAATGAAACAAAGAAACCAAAATTTATATCGTATATTACCCATATTTACTTGGTAGTTATAGGTATGATTTGGAATTAATTGAACGTGTCATGTAAATTTGAATGGCAAGTTCCCGTGTACACATTTAAGTAAGAAACAAAATAATTTGTATGAGTGATTAATATAAAGTACTTGCTATATAAGACGAGATACTAAATAACATAAAGGATTTACCATGCAAGACGATGTCACCAAATGAAACATTTTCCATACAATGGGCACTTGCCATACGAACAGACATACTATCTATGACACGATCAAAGGGTTAAGATTTATCAGTTGAGTGAACATGATGAATCAAAGGTTATGATTTATCATATGAATGATTTAACGTGCTAATTATATAATAGGGTAGAAGAGTAGATGATTACTAGTTATTTCCATATTAATTATTCCTTAAGTAGTAAACAATTTGTCCGTTCGACAAACAATCAACTATGAGTTAATCATAATCTTGATTAAAATATTAATATAAGAGCAGGAATGCAGTTAATCTTTCCCCTATATTTTTTATTTGTTTTGAAACCAAAACTCTCCACTATTAAATTGGCCAAAACCAAAGTAACTTACACCATGCAAGCAAATACAAATTCCAGCGTGAAAAGTGTCATCAAGTGCTGGCTTGCCTATTCTACTTCTTCAAAACCCCAAGTATAAATTTGGGTTGAATTTGTATGTACGACTTGAGTGTAACACCCTAGCTTTCTAATCAAAAACATGGTATCAACAAAATAGCCCAAATGAATATGGAGGAACTAAATTCAAAATCAACACCTCAAGTTCAATTAACTTGCAAAAGAAGTAAGACATGAATACAAACATATTATGTTACTTGCCTCTATGACGGTATCGATAAAGAAAACTATGTTCAATTATTCTCGGAAGTGCTACCACTTGTATAAAAACATACTGAGTATTACATAACCAAAGTACAAACAACACCAAAACATTCTTTCTACACTCCTTAACATCGTTTATACGATGTTATATGGTCTATTTCACAGTAACTAAATTTGGATTTTCTTAAAGGAAACAATATCTTTTCAACAATATGTCACTTTGCAAGTGATGCATTAAGTGGTAAAGGCCTTGTATGACAGTGTATGCGACCAAAACAAAAAGAGCAAGTGAAGATGCAAGGTGGACCATATGAATGAGATCAATATAAATAAAAATCTACAGTGGATGGCGAAGATTCAATGGAGAGGAGAAATCGAGGTGAGATGTGGTATTGGAGAAAAGAATGGAAGAGAACCAACGTAGCATGGGAGTGAGCACTAGACACTTCTTGAGGGATATCGATCCCTCCGACTAAGTCCTGTCTTTATTTATAAAGAAATCAACGGCTAAAAATTGTTGATCCCACTGCTCATCAAAGGTCTAAAACTGATGTTTAATACCAAAAATAGAATCATCTCGACGAGATCTACTTAACCATGGTTCACGATCGATCATACGAGCAATGAATCAAAAAGTCATAATTTTGGAGAATATGGTCAACGTTTTGCTTGCTATGATATTTTCCTTGAGATATTACACCCTTCCCCTTAAAAGAATTCGGCCACGAATTCTACTGCTTTCAAACTAAATCTAAGGAAAAATGAAAGCTTATGACTCACAGTTTCAAAGAGCTTGGGATATTTCTTACACATTTGTTCCTCTAGTTCACAAGTTGCCCATCGTTCGGATTGATTTGCCCATAAACTTTTACAAACTTACTAGCTCTTCTCATAACTCGTTTTGAGAATTCATATGCATTGGCTGACATTCCATAATTAAATTGTATTCCACTCTAATAGGTCCAAGGTCAATTTTATGCTTAGGATCCTTCAAACACTTTCTTAAAACAGAAGCATGGAATACATTATGTATTCCACTCATCGAGTTTGGTAATTTGAGATGGTAAGTAAAAGTTCCTACTTTGGCTGTAATAAGAAATGCACCAATGTAACTTGGACTAAGTTTCCCAGAGGCACCAAATCATACAACACCTTTAGTTGGCGACACTCTAAGGAGAACCTGATCTCCAAAATCAAACTCTAGGTTTCATCTTCATATATGAGCATAACTTTTTTGTCGACTCTGAGTAGCCAACAATTTTTGATGTATTTGATGTACCTTTTATGAAGTTTGTTGAATCATATTTGGACCAATCAAAAATATTTCTCCAAATGTGTTCCAACATAAATGAGAAACACATTTAAAATCATACAATGCTTCAAAAGGAGCCGTTTGAATACTAGCTTCATATCTATTGTTGTAAGAAAATTATAATAAGCATATCTTCTAATGTTTGGATGGTTCATTATGATTGACCATCTGTTTGAGGATATAAAGCTATACTAAAGGAAAGTTTGCTACTCATAGCCTTCTGCATACTTTGTTAGAATTGGGATACAAACTTAGAATCTCCATGTAATCTCACCATTGAAAGCAAAAAATGGTATTAAATGGTCAAGATTGTCAAAATATCAATTTTGGTAATTTGGGCCAAAAATACACATATCATGGGTCGAGCCGAAGCTCTACATGGCTGAAGGCCCATTGAGTTATGGGCTTCGGAAGCCTTTCCAGCAGGCCTACTACCTTTGGCCTGAAGGCCATCGGAGGCTTGCCTCGTTGAAGCTTCGGCCTGAGGAGCAGGCTTCGGTGGGCCCTATCGAAGGCCCACTTTGGGCTGATTTCTATATATAGAGTTTGAGTCTGATTCTGGTTAATTTTATCCCTACGTGTGATTAGGCCGAATCCTACCAGATTAAGCTTAGAGATTAGAAGACTAGCCCCTATAAATATAGGGGTGAGGCCGGTTCATTAAGCCCTCCCAACACAAATAAATCACAAAGTCCTAGCTTTGAACCATACCTTTACTTTTATTTTACTTTTGTGCAACCTTCGTGGGTTTTCCTCGAAGCCCTTCGCCAGCCACGCTGAAACCGTGGTAAGCCTTGTTACTTCGCCTGTGAAGTACCCGTTAATATACGTAATAGATTGCTATCGCCTTTTTACTTCGCCTGTGAAGTATCCATTAATCTACGTAACATATTGCTACCTTTGTTCCTCTATTTCAACACTTAGTAGATTCGGTCCCTAGGCCGAATTGGCACTTGATCAATATTCTGTTGCAGGTTCTCACGTTCGGAGCCACTTCGCCGGAGGTGTGCGGGGCCAGGAGACTGGTTTTGGAGGTTGTTAGAACATCCTTCAGCGGAATCCCTGCTTCGACTACCTGTGCCGGACAGTCACGTTGTTGTCAGTTTGACCAAGTTCCGCGCGCTCGCACGCTCTACAGCAGGCTTCGTTGAGACAGGCTTCGCCATGTTTGCACCCCGCGCCAGATGAAGTCACGCCAGTGTGTTGTGTTGGAAATATTTTGTCGTGTCAGAGACTCCTCACTGAACCCCACTGTTTGGAGGTGATTTCGCGTCGAGATCTATTTGGAGCCTGCCTTTGGCCAGATCAGTCCGAACGCCGAAGGTACCCTTCGGCGAGACCCTTCGCATTAGACGCCGAAGGTACCCTTCAGCGATACCTTTCGTGCAGCATACTTCGAATCAGTTAGGCTCTATTCAGCTTGTTGGTTTATTTTATCTAATATGTTTCTTTTTGGCTAATTGGATTATTTCTGTGTGATCTGATTACCTGGCGACTCAACCCCCCTTGCCACTGTTAAGGGTAGTCGGAACACGACGTCAGTGTTGTGTTACGATTAGGCCTGTCCCTAAGTATCCACACACTTTTGGATCGTTGAACTGACTGAAGTGCGGAGGCATGTTTTCGTGTCAACACTCACTATTTCCTTAACATAAGGGGTCGATTCAGGTGTCGTATTAGTTGTCTTTATTGAAATGGGCATATTTGGTAAGTCTATCAATGATAACCTAAATAGCATCTTTTCTCTAGGGTGAGCGAGGTAATCCAATTATGAAATCCATAGTAATATGTTCCCATTTCCATTTTGGGATTTCTAAAAGCAACATTAACCCTGCAGGTCGTTTATGTTCAACTTTTACTTGTTGACAAATACCAAAAGCTACAACATATTTTGAAATATCCACCTTCATTCTTCTCCAACAAAAGTTTTGTTTTAGGTCTCGATACATCTTGTTTTCACCTGGATGAATTGTATAAGCGGTCCAATGGGCTTCTTTTAATATATCCATTTTCATATCTGCTTTCTGTGATAAACAAAGATGCCCTTTAAAATGTATAACATCATTATCATCAATACTAAAGTATTTTGGCTTTCCTGCCAAAATTCTCTATCGAACTTCTAATAGAAGATGATTATGTTGTTGAGCTTCACGCACATGTTCAAGTATATTAGACTAAATAAGCACTTGAGTTTCTTATTGTATGATACCAACACAACAAAAATATATTTCTATGTGATCCAAATCAAAAGCAAGGACATTGCTACTTTAGGAACACATGTTCTACTAAGAGCATCTCCTACTACATTGGCCTTTCTTAAATGATACTTAATGGTTACATCGTAATCTTTAATTAATTCTAACCATCTTCGTTGTCTCAAATTCAAAACTCTTTGAGTGAAAATATATTTAAGACTTTTATGATTAGTAAAAATATCACATGATTCACCATAGAGATAATGTCTCTAACTCTTTAAAGTAAACACAACTACAACCAACTCTAAGTCATGAGTAAGATAATTTTATTCATGAGTCTTCAATTGTCTAGAAACATAGGCAATTACTCGAGCTTCTTGCATGAGTACACAACCAAGTTCAATCCATGAAGCATCAGTGTATTTTATAAAACGTTTACCACTTTTAGGTAAGGCTAAAATAGAAGCATGCACCAATTTATCCTTTAAAGTTTGGAAACTAGCCTCACACTCACCTGTCCATATAAATGGGACATTGTTTTGAGTAAGTCTGGTCATAGGCTTTGCAATCATAGAAAAACCTTGTACAAAGCGTTGATATTAGCCAACAAGTCTAAGAAAACTATGAATATCAATTAAATGGGATGGTCTTTGCCATTCTAATAATGCATCTATATTCTTTGAGTCTACACTAACACCATCTTGATTAATAACATGGCCAAGAAAACTTACTTCTTTTAACCAAAAGGCACATTTCTTTAGCTTTGCATAAAATTTATTCTTTCGAGGAGCATCCAATACTAATATGAGATGCATCTCATACTCTTCTTTATACTTGGAATAAATTAATATATCATCAATAAAAACCACAACAAAGACATCTAGATACTCATGGAGCATCCTATTTATGGCTTCCATAAAAGCAACCACATACTCAAAATGTCCATATCTAGTATTGAAAGTTGTCTTATCAATATCCTCTTCTCTTATTCGCAATTGATGATACCCTGATTGTAAATCAATCTGTGAAAATATCTTAGCACCCCTCAATTGATCAAAAAGATCATCAATACAAGGCAACCGATATTTGTTCTTGATTGTCACTTGATTAAGGGCCTTGTAATCCGTACAAAGTTGTTTTGTACTATCTTTCTTTTCCACAAATAAAATAGGAGCAACCCAAGGTAATGTGCTTGGTCTAATAAATCCTTTAGCAAGAAGCTCATATAATTTCTTCTTAAGTTCTATTTGTTCCATTGGAGCCATTTGATATGGAGTTTTTAAATAGGTCACATGCAAGGTACTAATTCAATACGAAACACTGGATCTTGCTCAAGAGGTAATCCTAGAAGTCTAGGAGGAAAACATCAGGATAATGACACACTACTGGAATATCTATGAGTTCCACTCATAGAGTGGCATCTTTCCCTTATACTAACGACTAAATAATCCCAAATTTTAACATCAGTCGGTTAGGGAAAAATTTGCATAACACAGAAAGTGTTTATGACGAGGTTTTTCCTTGAAAAATAATCTCCTCTCCCAATGGAGCTTACAAAGTAATGGTCTTCGAAGAACAAGATATAACTGCTTGATATTAGGACATGAGAAGCCATGATGAAGATCATGGGCCTCATGGCTCTAGAAGATGATAAGTGATTATTAATGAAAGTCAAATATGAGGAGATGAAGAGGAGAAGAGAAGACCTATCATATCTTGGACGTGTGACTCACGTACACAGACGGTGAGCGACTGCCGGGTTGAGGACCGTGGAGTCGGGTCGGCCCAATCTAGGTACACAGGTGAGGAACGGTAAGGGACTCATCGTGGTGTTGACTAGGTCTGACTCGGGTAAATGGGTGGTGAGCGACTACCAGGCTAAGGGAGCCGCAGAGTCGGGTCGGCCCAATCCAGGTACCCGGTGTAAAGACGGCAAGCACTTTGTCGGTTTCGGTGCAAAACCGACACCCTATCTGAACCGTTGATCTGAAATCGGATGGTCTTGAAGTGAAGCTGTAGTTGCTACGAAAGCTTCACGTAAGGACAAATTACCTAGAGTTATGATTTTATTATTTTGTCCATTTAGACCACAGTTTGTCTTAATCGAGTCTGTAAAAATCTTAAGGGCATTTTAAGAATTTTCTATTTTATTCTTGCGTTTTTAAAAAATCCTAAGTGTTTATTGCTCTTTTTGTATTTTGTGGGCTTGCTATTTAAAACCCCAAACTCTATAGTTAAGGAAACTCATCCAATTAAAAAAAATCGGAGTTCGCTTTTTATTTCAATTGTTTCTTCCTCCTCTCACCTACTATGTGGCGCCGGCAGCACTCTCCACACGATTTTTCTTTCACGCAAAGAATCCATCGCCATTGTATCGTCATACCGGTCCAAGCGCCACCGCTGCCTTCTCCTGACGCACCTGTGCTTTCTACTCCGCCCAGTAGATTCTAGCCCAAGCGCCAGTAGCGGCTACGCGTGTTGTGCCATGCGGCAGTGTGCAGGGCCTCAGCACCGAAGTCTAACGCTGCTCCCTAGGCCCTACCTTCCTACGCCATTTGGCTTGTGGCATTGATGCTTGTGAGGAGCCACACCCTTGGGCGAAGGACTGAAGGAGCGTGTTGCGCACGTGAGACACAGGAGACCACACCAGTACTGCTCTGCGTGCATGGTTCAATCAGTCAATCAGGTTTGACATGATAAGATAGGTAAATTTCTTTCTCTCACTTCACAATAGATTTTTCAAATATCTGACTAAATGCTTGCTTGATATGAAAATGGCTTGATTATTTTGAGAAAAGTTCTAGTTCATGTTGAGTTGTACGATGAAATGTATGTGATATTACTGTGTGGCTAGTACGTGATTAAATGACTATGAACTATGGATTTTTGCTATGCGCTTGAGGAAATCTTAACTATATTAAAGAGACGAGTTACTCGTCCGTCCGCCGCGGCAGAGCGCCCGCATCGCGCGCAGCGCGACCACGCCCCCCTCCCCGGTCCGCCTCGACCGCGCTCCCCGGTCCAGGCAGTTGTGCTCGCAGCAGCCTCCCCGGTCCGCCACGACCGCGCGCCTTCCTCACCGTGCATCGCGCGCAGCGCGACCTCCCCACCTCGACCGTGCGCCCCCCTCCCCGGTCCGCCTCGACAATGCGCCCCCCTCCCTCGACCATGCGCCCCCCTCCCCGGTCCGCCTCGACCGCGCGCCCCCCTCCACGCGCATCCGGCGCAGTGCAACTGCCTGGACCAAGTCCGAGGGCATCGCAACTGCCAGGACCAGGACCGTGCACCTCACTTTAAAACCGAGACCTCTCCCCGCCACTCTACCTCACTCATCTCTCCCCTCTGCTCTCGCCCTATACCCTACCCTAACGACGCTCCCTGTCGCTCGCCGCCGCGTGCCCGCTCCGCTTCGCCGACGATCGACGCCGCTCGGCCGCTCCGCCGTCGCGCCGCCGCTCACCGGGGCCGGGTCCGCCTTCGGGTAAGAGAGAGGAAATCAGGACAGATAAACAAACAGAAAAAATCCAAAGGGAAAAAAATCCGAAGGTTAGGGTTAGGGTTTTCACCCTAACCCTAACCCTAAACTAATAGTATGGGGCCGGGGAATCACCTTGGCTCTCGGGTCGTGGCGCCGCCGCTCGCCGGTGGCCGGGAGCCTACCGCCGCTCACAGGAACTCGCCGGAGGCCGGGAAGAGGGCGGCGAACCCTCTCGGGACCCTCGGGTTTTGGCCGCCCGGGCTAGCTCGATGGAGCCCCGCTCACCCGAGGGTGGCGGCCGACCGCCGGTCGCCGCCGCCGCCGCGCGCCGCTCGCACTCGCGTCGCTCTCGGGCTGGTGGGAACGGGAATGAGGTTTTAGGGTTAGGTTTCCACGACGACGCCTTTTATACGGCCGAGAGTGGCGGCTGGCCGTCGGATCAAATCCGACGGCCAGGATCAAGTGGGCTCGATCGAGCCCAGGCGGGAAGGCGAATACCTGGCCCAGGCCCAGGTTGCGCGCGCGGGCGTGCGGCGAAAACCTGGCCTGGGCCCAGGAAGGCTTCGGCCTGCTCCTTTACGCGTTTTGGGCCAAATGTTTTGCACTGTTGGGCCAAATTCCGTTTTTAATTTCCAGAATTTAAGAAATTTATTTTCTGTTTTGTTTATTCCTGGAAAATTAAGAAAAATGCTCAAAATTCAGATAAAATTAAGTTTGATGCGAGAATAATTTTGTAAATTTCATCATGTTCAGTAAAATTACTCCTAATTTTTTCAGCATTTCTATTAGTATTTTCCATTTTACATAATTTAATAATTGCCTTTTTCCTATTTATTTATTCCCTGGAAAATTAGAAAATCACCAAAATTAAGATAAAACAACTTTAGGGATGTAGATAATTTTAACATGATTCATCATGTCCAGTACAATTACTCTTAATGTTTTGATAATTTCTATGAGTATTTCTAATTGTTATAACTTAATAATAGCATTTTCTATTTTATTATTCCCTTGAGCATATAAAAATTCCCAGAAAAAAGATAAATCAAGTTTAGATGTTGTATAATTTTTGAATAATTCATCATATTCATTACCACTACTCTGAAATTTTTGAGAATTTCCATGAGTATTCTCTAATTTCTAGGATTTTGTAATAGCAATTACTATTTATTTATTATTCCCTTAAAATAAGAAAAATTCCCATAATCAAGATAAAGCAAATTAGATGTTGGAAAATTTGTATACTTCATCTTGTTCAGTACCACTATCCTGTTTACTTCATAATGGTTACTTCATTATTGTATTTTATTTTTTATTATTCTCTATAAAATAAGAAAAATGCCCAAAATTAAGATAAAGTAAATTTATCTGTGAGGAAACTTTTGTATGATTCATCATGTTCAGTACCACTGTTCTTAATTTTTTTCAGCATTTTCATGATTTTTTTATAATTTCTAGGATTTTGTAATAGCATTTACTATTTTATTTATTATTCCCTTAAAATAAGAAAAATTCCCATAATCAAGATAAAGCAAATTATATGTTGGAAAATTTGTATACTTCATCTTGTTCAGTACCACTATCCTGTTTACTTCATAATGGTTACTTAAGTTGGTTACTTCATTATTGTATTTTATTTTTTATTATTCTCTATAAAATAAGAAAAATGCCCAAAATTAAGATAAAGTAAATTTATCTGTGAGGAAACTTTTGTATGATTCATCATGTTCAATACCACTGTTCTTAATTTTTTTCAGCATTTTCATGATTTTTTATAATTTTCTATACATTTCGTAATTGCGTTTCTGTATTTTTTGAATTTTTGGCATTTTTCGATGAATTATCCTGTTTATTTCTTTAATATTTCCCCCTTTTTATTCTATGAATATTTTCCCCTATTTTTATTCTTGCATGTGTTTCTATTCTATTTGTCAAATAATGTGTTTATATCTAATTTGTCAAATAATTCCGCTAGATAAAACATTATAATATAGTTGAATGTCTTAGATATATTAAATGGCTGGCATGCGAAAGAGAACTTAGGTCGACCGTCCAACTCGTAATGCGGTGGTACCTAGGTGAGCCTATATTACTAAAACCAACTTTCCTGCAACGATGAAAGATGTTCTAAATTTCATTTTTTGTTAAGGTTTATGAAATTTGACGAGATAGAGTTCGAGCACTTAAACTATCCATCTAGTGCCGTCGCCAGAGTAGATGTTAAGTTTCTCCCTGATGAACATGGAGAAAAACAACGATTTATTTTAATGGATATTACTGTAAGTTGCACACAAGTTGGACTAAATTTTACATAGTAGTGAACATATGAACTATTCTAAACCCTAATATTATACGTAGGGTGCTAAAATAGAAGTCATTGCATGGGAGCGGGAGGAAGTTCATAGGTTTAACATTCTCCTAAATGAAGGACAATGTTATACTATTCATTGTCTATATTTTCAACCCAATCTTGAAGAGGCATTGTACTATCGGAGCATTGCCCATGCCTATGAAGGTTCTCTTCGAAGAAATACAACAGTTGAGCCATACATTCTTCCAATCCAATTCCCTCCCTATCCAAAATATCTATTGACGTTTCATGATGCATGGATTCGTCCGAATAAAACTTTGTGGGTACGTACGTAAATTGAATCGGCGATGCATAGTTTCAAAAAAAATAGTTGTCTTACTTATAGTATGATATGATTATTTGCACAGACATAGCTGGAGTTGTTGTCTATTGGGGGAAATTGGAACGACTTGGAGGTCTATATAGGGAGATAACACTGATGGACACTAGGTAATTAATAAGTTAGATACAACCACTTATATCGTCATAAACAATCATATTGTTTTTGCAAATCGAAAGCTAATGAGCATTTGATCTTTTTTAGCTTGAACATGATGGTTGTTGGAATTTGGGGTGACTCCCTCACTAATCACATATCTGAATGGACAGAAGCTCATCGTAACAACCACATTGTTTTAGGAACCATGCTTCGACTTCACAAGAAGCATAGTAATTCAGTCCTAACCCATTTTATCATTAATACAGATATAGTGATGAATTACACTAATATTTGTTCTACTTGGCGATAGGATGTTTAGAGACTTCAGAACACACTACAGTCAAGTTTAATCCGATTCATCCAGCCACACTACCTTTGCAAAGTAAGTAGTTCCAACAATAAAACACAAGATAAGAATAATGGCAATACATCACATAATATTATAGATATTGTTAATTATTTTTCTTTGAAATATAAATGCAGACTTATGGCAACGTGTGAGTTCAGGAACTATGGATCTAAGATTTGTGAATCGGTTCATGGAAGCTAGATGGAGATATTTTGCAACAATTTATGGATCTGACTGTCCATAGTGTTACAGTCTTGTGTGTATGGTGGTGTGCGTTTTTAATGTACTTCCTCATATTCGGATGTTTTGTGTTTATTTCTATTGGGTACACCCTTTGAGGTTATTTGAATGTAATATTGGTTTTTGTGTTCATTTCGTTGAATCTATTGTGTACTCCCTTTGAAGTTATTTGAATTTGGTATTTGGTTTTGTGATCATTCGTTGAATCTATTGTTTATTCCCTTTGAAGTTATTTCAATGTAATATTTGTATTGGAATACATGTCTCAAATTCAAATACGCTTATTTACAAACTGAAAACATCATTCACTGTAATACTCTCATTCCTAACCTTGAAGAATATTTTCTTTCCTCTGACACAATCTCCAGATCCAATCTTGATTAATAATCATCCAATGCCCTATTTAAATAACAAATTTGTAATCCTAACCCTCAAAATAACCCTTTCATCCAAAACAAGTATTCTAAATCACACTTTGGTACCAAGAAAAATAAATTAAAAACTCAACCATTATCTAAATTAAAATCATGTTCCATCTATAATGTTTCCACTCAAGTATCGTTTGTTTGGTGGTTAACCAATTATGCAATCAACAGGTCGCTCGATGCCGCGATAACAAAGCTATCAACCATGTCAGAAAATATACCGAGGAGAGAGGGGAAAGAAGGTTATTATATTTTATGCGTCTAATTTATCCTGTTTATTTGTCTATTCAAATATTTGTGCTACAACATTACACTAAAATTATCGTCTGAAAATGTGTACTCATTTTAAATTTTTAGTTATCGATGGTCGTCATAGAAAAAAGAGAAATCGCTGTAACATTTTGCCTCACGGCCCTTCTGGAATTTGTATTCGACAACCATCACAGACTCCATCGGAAAGTTCATCGGACGGTGAAAATGTGTCATATCGACCACCGTCCTCATTTGTTGTTCCTACACAAAGTACCCTTACATCAGCGGGATTATTTCAAGGACAAACCTCTAATGGTATAAACTACTGCAATGTGGGTTGTGCAATTACTAATAGCAAAAATTATGTCTCATGTGATTACATAAACTTTGTGCAGGTGCAAATTCTGCTATATTAGCAACTCCAGCTATCGACTCACAAGAGCAACAAGCAATTCCATCTGTTCAACAAACCCAACTTGACCGATCGATAGATCGTGCTGAGATAAGGCGTGCTCGTGAAAGAGCACGCTATGCAAGCTTGACATCAGAGCAACGAAACAAAAGACGTGCACGTGATAAAGCTCGATATGCAAGTATGACGGATGAACAGAGGCAAGCGAGGCGAGAGAACCAACGATATTCAGCAAGTATGACAGATGAGCAAAGGCAGGTTATGCGGGAAAAACGTAACCAACAAAATCGAGCAAGAAGAAGAACTCTTGGTCCAAACTGTGTTGTTCGTAATACACCACATGCCTCTGAGATAGGATCTAACAACCTTGATACAACTGACGTTGTCTACCAGAACCTACCTGTTAGCGCTCACATTTTAAAGACTCAGCCAGACTGTCGTCATTGTGGTGCGAAGAGGTTTGAATATGAGCCGCCAGGATTTTGTTGTATGAATGGCAAGGTCAAACTTCAAATGCCTGCGCCACCTGAGGAGCTTCGACGGTTGTACACAGGTGAAGACATTCAATCACAACATTTTATAGAGAACTAGTGAGAGGCTCGTGCGTTGCAACGGATGCATAATTTTAACGGCAATATATTTAGAACATGATATATTTGCCGAACACATTTATTTAGTAATATTGCGATGATAAAAAACAAAATAATATATTATTGTTCAAAACAATACAAGATGAAATTTACTAAAATTTTCCCCACATTAAACTTAATAGTAAGGTGCACGTGCGTTGCAACGGATGCATAATTTTAACGGCAATATATTTAGAACATGATATATTTGCCGAACACATGTATTTAGTAATATTGCGATGATAAGAAACAAAGTAATATATTATTTCTCAAAACAATACATAGAGCTATCATTTTTCTATATAAAGTGTCATTGCATATTTATAATTACAGATCTGGTATGAAATTGTACAATACTATACAATGAGTACATCTTCTTTTATCTACCCAGTGAGCACTTCCTTGTAGACGATATTCTTCGTTAGCGTGCTTGTTGAATTGATACCCCTATTTGTTTCCGAAGCGGCGAGTATTTTGATATTGCTACGAGAAGTTGCTCGTGACAGAGCTACATATAATTGTCCATGAGAGAACACCGGGTTCGGGAGGTATATTCCAACATGCGGTATTGTTTGACCCTGTGCTTTATTAATTGTCATTGCAAAACTCACCCTAACAGGAAATTGACTCCTCTTAAACTTGAAGGGGAACATCTCATCATCGGAGGGGCACAAGGGTATGCGTGGAAGGAAGACTCTCTCACCAGCATGTTGTCCCAATACAATTTCAGCATCAATAGTATTTCTTTGAAATGCTCGGACTATCAACCTAGTCCCATTACACAGACCATTGGCCGGGTCAAGATTTCTGAGCAAAATCACAGGACAATTAACCTTGAGTTTTAATATATGTGGAGGTAACCCATTTGGCGTTAATGAATTCAGGAATTCAGACGGATAATGGTTGCATGGATCATCGACTGCTCGATCATGAGTGTGATAAATCATCTCGTTACTAGGAAAACGTTCGATAAGCTTCATGTTTATTGCATGAACGTTCTCATTCCTCGTTGACAAAATAGCTCGAGATGTGATGTAGTCTGCATCAGTCATGTTTGCACCTAACATTGGAAATACCATGTCAATAAGACTATCAATGTCTGATTCTGCACCAGTGTAGGGTACACATATCTCGTCGGGTAAATTTACATAGTCATCATCGATGGTCTCTTCAATGCCATTGCCAATCCGTAGCAGGTAGTTTGAAAACCATATATCTGATCGAGCTCTCATGTTATGGACAAGTCTCATTTGATGCATGTTATCCCATAGGTAAGATCTACGCAAGGTTGCGTTTACAATTTGAGCCCTATTCCCCTTTCGTATAACTGGAAGAACTTGTCTGAAGTCACCTCCAAAAACCATTGTTTTGCCTCCAAATGGAAGATTGGGCTTTTCCATTATGTCCCTCATGCTCTTGTCCAATGCCTCTATTGCCTGTCTTTTTGTCATGGAGACTTCATCCCATAATATAAGCGAAGCTTTTTGAAGAAGCTTAGCAGTACCACTTTGTTTGGTGAAGTTACACACCGCATTATCTTGTATGCTTAGTGGTATCTTGAACCTTGAATGAGCCATCCTACCTCCAGGCATGATCGAAGCAGCAACACCAGATGTTGCAGTAGCAATAGCTATCTTCCCCTCGCTACGGACTTTTGCTAATAAAGCTTTGTACAGAAAGGTTTTTCCTGTTCCTCCTGGACCATCAACAAAAAACACACCTCCACTATTGTTGTCAACGGATGATAGTATAATGTCATAAGCATATCTTTGTTCTGCATTAAGAGAGGATGTGCTCGCAAGTAGCTCATTATCCACTTGTATAGAGGACTCTTCACAAATCTCCCTCACCTCACCCGCCATGGTGTCATATGATTCATCAATTTCTGGAAGAGGAAATGATGTTATCTCTTTACCCATTGACTGAAGCAATTTTCTAATATCCAATAACACCAATTGTTCAACTGCATATGCATTCATCTGGGATCGTCGGATGTCATCAGACATTGCTTCGAAGTGTTTGTTCCAGAGTCCACGCACATCGCTAGGTTCACAATAAACCAATATTGTAGCAAACAACCTTCGGAGGGACGAAGGCATATGAAAAACTTCAGCTTCAGAGAGGCACTCATCAATGCTGTTATCTGACTCAATAATACCTCTTTTCTCAGCGCTTTCTCGAAATGTAGGGTACACAATACCATCATATGTCCTCAAATCCTCAAATGAAGTAGCACCAACCACATGGTTTAATAGCACCCTCAAGTAGTATCTCTCTCCCTCTGCTGGATGTGCTGAGATGATCCTCCCAATCTGCGTGCTTCGTTCTCTTATTTTCCAAAGCTTACGTCCAGGCAACCACACTGCATTTTGTGGGAATTCCCTATAAAGTAACGTGCGTGCCCACATAAATTGCTGATTTGCCTTGAAATACTCAGTCAACATGGTTCTTGAGGCACCCTGTTGGTCGAGAACTTCACGTACATCAGCATTCTCTCTATAGGACACAAGATGCATTCCTGGGAGGTGGAGCTGTAACTGTAGCACTGGTGGCGAAATCCCGCTAAGATCAACTCCAAATATTCTCCATAATGCCTCCTGTGGTGTTACCCACCTAGCATCCCGATATTCATTTATCTCATTAATCTCGTGGTTTTCATCAGCTTCATTCACGGACACAGACGCCCTATCATGCCCCTTATAAATATACTTGTAGAGGTACTTCACAGCCTTAATGCTCGAACAAACCTCTGCATTGATGTGACAGTCATACATTCTTAGAAGCATAGGATTATATGGAACAACCCATCTATTGTCTAATTCATGACCTCTCACTCTTACCCTCTGACTGTCATCCCTTCTCCTGTAAATAGGGTAAGAATCTTGACCTTGGATAGTTGTGTCACTAAATTGGCGTGGATAATAGCACTTGCAACTACCATTTTTCATGCATGGACTCTTCCTATTTAGTGGGCCACATGGGCCATGCATCATATGTTTCACTACCATTTCATGTAGCTCCGGGTATATATCCTTATCTGGAAGTTCTGCTGAGATAACATTATCATACTCATCGGGACAACTCAATTTGTATGTTGACTCCATGATAAGGAGGAAATGTGCATGCGGTAGACCCCTTTTTTGGAACTCGATTACATGTACTTGTGCTGCAATGATTCCTAGGATATGTTTACGAAATAGCTGGAACTTGAGATCCTCTAGCTTGGCTTTAAATACACGCACAACAAGATCAAGACGATCTTGTGGTGTTTGGCCAGGTCCAAGCTCCCTACTTATCTCTTCCCAATTAGGATTACAAGTCATTGTGATAAATATGTCGGGTTTTCCATACTTCTGCACTAAGGCCATAGCATCCATATATCTTCGTCTCATATCCCTCCCGCCACCGATAAACGATGCAGGTAGGACCCATCTTTTTTCCAATCTGCTGGCTCTATGTTCTCCAACAGATACACTATCCATAAAGCCCTGGTAAAGATCCGCGCGAATCTTCTTCTGATTGTATAAGAAGTAATTCAGCCGAGACGTTTCAATTTTTATGTAGGTATCAACTACAAACTGTTGGAATAGACGTCTCCCATACAAGACCGTGTTGAAGATTCCACTACGCATCTGGAATTTATAGCAATAATATTCACGCATCGAAACAAAAAACTTGCTGGTAGTATCTACAAAGAAAAGAGAAATCAGTTAGGTGATTAGCGTATGGATTAATAGTATCGTAATAACATGAATATGAGTCACTTAGCTAACCTGAGTTGTCAGCATTTCTTTGTCGGGTTGTACTTATTTGACTAATGTCAATACCTTGTCTTGGTATATCAGAATGCCAACCGAGCTCTGCTCTTGAAAAAAATAGGGGGTATGACAAAGGGTCGTAGCACCCATCACTCGGTCTAATTGAATAGTAGTTGTTGTTATTGCCAAACAAGGTGATGCTACGATCAAAATGTTTATTAATATCATTCCCCTCAACCCACACAGTAGCAACCTCTGATGTTAACGGTCTGTTATAAGTTCTCTGGTCTAGCTTATAATCCATATTTAGCACAATACGATATTCATCAACGTCTTCAACCTGTCCTAGGCTTCTGAATGTTTCAGAGTAGGGATTATCTCTCAAAATATGTACCAAACATCTAATAATAGATATGTCCCTTTCTCTATATATATCATCTCGAGCACGACGGAAACGATGTGATAAGCTAGGATCATCATCATAGAAGTACAACTGCAAGTGGCTTGGTTCATTGTCTCCATTCCCAAAAGAATGTATGTTATGGTACATTTGCCCATGCGCTTTAAATGTGTAAACTCCATCCCTTGCACTTGCGAGGTTCTTGTCATAATCACAGTACATTGTGGTGAAGGAGAAATGACTGTTAAAATATCTAATATTCTCTATAAAATGTTGTGATTGAATGTCTTCACCTGTGTACAACCGTCGAAGCTCCTCAGGTGGCGCAGGCATTTGAAGTTTGACCTTGCCATTCATACAACAAAATCCTGGCGGCTCATATTCAAGATAAAGCAAATTATATGTTGGAAAATTTGTATACTTCATCTTGTTCAGTACCACTATCCTGTTTACTTCATAATGGTTACTTAAGTTGGTTACTTCATTATTGTATTTTATTTTTTATTATTCTCTATAAAATAAGAAAAATGCCCAAAATTAAGATAAAGTAAATTTATCTGTGAGGAAACTTTTGTATGATTCATCATGTTCAGTACCACTGTTCTTAATTTTTTTCAGCATTTTCATGATTTTTTTATAATTTTCTATACATTTCGTAATTGCGTTTCTGTATTTTTTCAATTTTTGGCATTTTTCGATGAATTATCCTGTTTATTTCTTTAATATTTCCCCCTTTTTATTCTATGAATATTTTCCCCTATTTTTATTCTTGCATGTGTTTCTATTCTATTTGTCAAATAATGTGTTTATATCTGATTTGTCAAATAATTCCGCTAGATAAATCATTATAATATAGTTGAATGTCTTAGATATATTAAATGGCTGGCATGCGAAAGAGAACTTACGCCGACCGTCCAACTCGTAATGCGGTGGTACCTAGGTGAGCCTATATTACTAAAACCAACTTTCCTGCAACGATGAAAGATGTTCTAAATTTCATTTTTTGTTAAGGATTATGAAATTTGACGAGATAGAGTTCGAGCACTTAAACTATCCATGGAGTGTCGTCGCCAGAGTAGATGTTAAGTTTCTCCCTGATGAACATGGAGAAAAACAACGATTTATTTTAATGGATATTACTGTAAGTTGCACACAAGTTGGACTAAATTTTACATAGTAGTGAACATATGAACTATTCTAAACCCTAATATTATACGTAGGGTGCTAAAATAGAAGTCATTGCATGGGAGCGGGAGGAAGTTCATAGGTTTAACATTCTCCTAAATGAAGGACAATTTTATACTGTTCATTGTCTATATTTTCAACCCAATCTTGAAGAGGCATTGTACTATCGGAGCATTGCCCATGCCTATGAAGGTTCTCTTCGAAGAAATACAACAGTTGAGCCATACATTCTTCCAATCCAATTCCCTCCCTATCCAAAATATCTATTGACGTTTCATGATGCATGGATTCGTCCGAATAAAACGTTTGTGGGTACGTACGTAAATTGAATCGGCGATGCATAGTTTCAAAAAAAAATAGTTGTCTTACTTATAGTATGATATGATTATTTGCACAGACATAGCTGGAGTTGTTGTCTATTGGGGGAAATTGGAACGACTTGGAGGTCTATATAGGGAGATAACACTGATGGACACTAGGTAATTAATAAGTTAGATACAACCACTTATATCGTCATAAACAATCATATTGTTTTTGCAAATCGAAAGCTAATGAGCATTTGATCTTTTTTAGCTTGAACATGATGGTTGTTGGAATTTGGGGTGACTCCCTCACTAATCACATATCTGAATGGACAGAAGCTCATCGTAACAACCACATTGTTTTAGGAACCATGCTTCGACTTCACAAGAAGCATAGTAATTCAGTCCTAACCCATTTTATCATTAATACAGATATAGTGATGAATTACACTAATATTTGTTCTACTTGGCGATAGGATGTTTAGAGACTTCAGAACACACTACAGTCAAGTTTAATCCGATTCATCCAGCCACACTACCTTTGCAAAGTAAGTAGTTCCAACAATAAAACACAAGATAAGAATAATGGCAATACATCACATAATATTATAGATATTGTTAATTATTTTTCTTTGAAATATAAATGCAGACTTACGGCAACGTGTGAGTTCAGGAACTATGGATCTAAGATTTGTGAATCGGTTCATGGAAGCTAGATGGAGATATTTTGCAACGATTTATGGATCTGACTGTCCATAGTGTTACAGTCTTGTGTGTATTGTGGTGTGCGTTTTTAATGTACTTCCTCATATTCGGATGTTTTGTGTTTATTTCTATTGGGTACACCCTTTGAGGTTATTTGAATGTAATATTGGTTTTTGTGTTCATTTCGTTGAATCTATTGTGTACTCCCTTTGAAGTTATTTGAATTTGGTATTTGGTTTTGTGATCATTCGTTGAATCTATTGTTTATTCCCTTTGAAGTTATTTCAATGTAATATTTGTATTGGAATACATGTCTCAAATTCAAATACGCTTATTTACAAACTGAAAACATCATTCACTGTAATACTCTCATTCCTAACCTTGAAGAATATTTTCTTTCCTCTGACACAATCTCCAGATCCAATCTTGATTAATAATCATCCAATGCCCTATTTAAATAACAAATTTGTAATCCTAACCCTCAAAATAACCCTTTCATCCAAAACAAGTATTCTAAATCACACTTTGGTACCAAGAAAAATAAATTAAAAACTCAACCATTTATCTAAATTAAAATCATGTTCCATCTATAATGTTTCCACTCAAGTATCGTTTGTTTGGTGGTTAACCAATTATGCAATCAACAGGTCGCTCGACGCCGCGATAACAAAGCTATCAACCATGTCAGAAAATATACCGAGGAGAGAGGGGAAAGAAGGTTATTATATTTTATGCGCCTAATTTATCCTGTTTATTTGTCTATTCAAATATTTGTGCTACAACATTACACTAAAATTATTGTCTGAAAATGTGTACTCATTTTAAATTTTTAGTTATCGATGGTCGTCATAGAAAAAAAAGAAATCGCTGTAACATTTTGCCTCACGGCCCTTCTGGAATTTGTATTCGACAACCATCACAGACTCCAAACGAAAGTTCATCGGACGGTGAAAATGTGTCATATCGACCACCGTCCTCATTTGTTGTTCCTACACAAAGTACCCTTACATCAGCGGGATTATTTCAAGGACAAACCTCTAATGGTATAAACTACTGCAATGTGGGTTGTGCAATTACTAATAGCAAAAATTATGTCTCATGTGATTACATAAACTTTGTGCAGGTGCAAATTCTGCTATATTAGCAACTCCAGCTATCGACTCACAAGAGCAACAAGCAATTCCATCTGTTCAACAAACCCAACTTGACCGATCGATAGATCGTGCTGAGATAAGGCGTGCTCGTGAAAGAGCACGCTATGCAAGCTTGACATCAGAGCAACGAAACAAAAGACGTGCACGTGATAAAGCTCGATATGCAAGTATGACGGATGAACAGAGGCAAGCGAGGCGAGAGAACCAACGATATTCAGCAAGTATGACAGACGAGCAAAGGCAGGTTATGCGGGAAAAACGTAACCAACAAAATCGAGCAAGAAGAAGAACTCTTGGTCCAAACTGTGTTGTTCGTAATACACCACATGCCTCTGAGATAGGATCTAACAACCTTGATACAACTGACGTTGTCTACCAGAACCTACCTGTTAGCGCTCATATTTTAAAGACTCAGCCAGACTGTCGTCATTGTGGTGCGAAGAGGTTTGAATATGAGCCGCCAGGATTTTGTTGTATGAATGGCAAGGTCAAACTTCAAATGCCTGCGCCACCTGAGGAGCTTCGACGGTTGTACACAGGTGAAGACATTCAATCACAACATTTTATAGAGAACTAGTGAGAGGCCCGTGCGTTGCAACGGATGCATAATTTTAACGGCAATATATTTAGAACATGATATATTTGCCGAACACATTTATTTAGTAATATTGCGATGATAAAAACAAAATAATATATTATTGTTCAAAACAATACAGGATGAAATTTACTAAAATTTTCCCCACATTAAACTTAATAGTAAGGTGCACGTGCGTTGCAACGGATGCATAATTTTAACGGCAATATATTTAGAACATGATATATTTGCCGAACACATGTATTTAGTAATATTGCGATGATAAGAAACAAAGTAATATATTATTTCTCAAAACAATACATAGAGCTATCATTTTTCTATATAAAGTGTCATTGCATATTTATAATTACAGATCTGGTATGAAATTGTACAATACTATACAATGAGTACATCTTCTTTTATCTACC
This sequence comes from Zizania palustris, assembly GCA_019279435.1. NCBI lineage: Eukaryota > Viridiplantae > Streptophyta > Magnoliopsida > Poales > Poaceae > Zizania > Zizania palustris. Next base: position 108,695,224 of record JAAALK010000079.1, on the reverse strand, counting down.
CAGTGAGCACTTCCTTGTAGACGATATTCTTCGTTAGCGTGCTTGTTGAATTGATACCCCTATTTGTTTCCGAAGCGGCGAGTATTTTGATATTGCTACGAGAAGTTGCTCGTGACAGAGCTACATATAATTGTCCATGAGAGAACACCGGGTTCGGGAGGTATATTCCAACATGCGGTATTGTTTGACCCTGTGCTTTATTAATTGTCATTGCAAAACTCACCCTAACAGGAAATTGACTCCTCTTAAACTTGAAGGGGAACATCTCATCATCGGAGGGGCACAAGGGTATGCGTGGAAGGAAGACTCTCTCACCAGCATGTTGTCCCAATACAATTTCAGCATCAATAGTATTTCTTTGAAATGCTCGGACTATCAACCTAGTCCCATTACACAGACCATTGGCCGGGTCAAGATTTCTGAGCAAAATCACAGGACAATTAACCTTGAGTTTTAATATATGTGGAGGTAACCCATTTGGCATTAATGAATTCAGGAACTCAGACGGATAATGGTTGCATGGATCATCGACTGCTCGATCATGAGTGTGATAAATCATCTCGTTACTAGGAAAACGTTCGATAAGCTTCATGTTTATTGCATGAACGTTCTCATTCCTCGTTCCCATTACACAGACCATTGGCCGGGATTTCGCCACCAGTGCTACAGTTACAGCTCCACCTCCCAGGAATGCATCTTGTGTCCTATAGAGAGAATGCTGATGTACGTGAAGTTCTCGACCAACAGGGTGCCTCAAGAACCATGTTGACTGAGTATTTCAAGGCAAATCAGCAATTTATGTGGGCACGCACGTTACTTTATAGGGAATTCCCACAAAATGCAGTGTGGTTGCCTAGACGTAAGCTTTGGAAAATAAGAGAACGAAGCACGCAGATTGGGAGGATCATCTCAGCACATCCAGCAGAGGGAGAGAGATACTACTTGAGGGTGCTATTAAACCATGTGGTTGGTGCTACTTCATTTGAGGATTTGAGGACATATGATGGTATTGTGTACCCTACATTTCGAGAAAGCGCTGAGAAAAGAGGTATTATTGAGTCAGATAACAGCATTGATGAGTGCCTCTCTGAAGCTGAAGTTTATCATATGCCTTCGTCCCTCCGAAGGTTGTTTGCTACAATATTGGTTTATTGTGAACCTAGCGATGTGCGTGGACTCTGGAACAAACACTTCGAAGCAATGTCTAATGACATCCGACGATCCCAGATGAATGCATATGCAGTTGAACAATTGGTGTTATTGGATATCAGAAAATTGCTTCAGTCAATGGGTAAAGAGATAACATCATTTCCTCTTCCAGAAATTGATGAATCATATGACACCATGGCGGGTGAGGTGAGGGAGATTTGTGAAGAGTCCTCTATACAAGTGGATAATGAGCTACTAGAGAGCACATCCTCTCTTAATGCAGAACAAAGATATGCTTATGGCATTATACTATCACCCGTTGACAACAATAGTGGAGGTGTGTTTTTTGTTGATGGTCCAGGAGGAACAGGAAAAACCTTTCTGTACAAAGCTTTATTAGCAAAAGTCCGTAGCGAGGGGAAGATAGCTATTGCTACTGCAACATCTGGTGTTGCTGCTTCGATCATGCCTGGAGGTAGGACGGCTCATTCAAGGTTCAAGATACCACTAAGCATACAAGATAATGCGGTATGTAACTTCACCAAACAAAGTGGTACTGCTAAGCTTCTTCAAAAAGCTTCGCTTATATTATGGGATGAAGTCTCCATGACAAAAAGACAGGCAATAGAGGCATTGGACAAGAGCATGAGGGACATAATGGAAAAGCCCAATCTTCCATTTGGAGGCAAAACAATGGTTTTTGGAGGTGACTTCAGACAAGTTCTTCCAGTTATACGAAAGGGGAATAGGGCTCAAATTGTAAACGCAACCTTGCGTAGATCTTACCTATGGGATAACATGCATCAATTGAGACTTGTCCATAACATGAGAGCTCGATCAGATATATGGTTTTCAAACTACCTGCTACGGATTGGCAATGGCATTGAAGAGACCATCGATGATGACTATGTAAATTTACCCGACGAGATATGTGTACCCTACACTGGTGCAGAATCAGACATTGATAGTCTTATTGACATGGTATTTCCAATGTTAGGTGCAAACATGACTGATGCAGACTACATCACATCTCGAGCTATTTTGTCAACGAGGAATGAGAACGTTCATGCAATAAACATGAAGCTTATCGAACGTTTTCCTAGTAACGAGATGATTTATCACACTCATGATCGAGCAGTCGATGATCCATGCAACCATTATCCGTCTGAGTTCCTGAATTCATTAATGCCAAATGGGTTACCTCCACATATATTAAAACTCAAGGTTAATTGTCCTGTGATTTTGCTCAGAAATCTTGACCCGGCCAATGGTCTGTGTAATGGGACTAGGTTGATAGTCCGAGCATTTCAAAGAAATACTATTGATGCTGAAATTGTATTGGGACAACATGCTGGTGAGAGAGTCTTCCTTCCACGCATACCCTTGTGCCCCTCCGATGATGAGATGTTCCCCTTCAAGTTTAAGAGGAGTCAATTTCCTGTTAGGGTGAGTTTTGCAATGACAATTAATAAAGCACAGGGTCAAACAATACCGCATGTTGGAATATACCTCCCGAACCCGGTGTTCTCTCATGGACAATTATATGTAGCTCTGTCACGAGCAACTTCTCGTAGCAATATCAAAATACTCGCCGCTTCGGAAACAAATAGGGGTATCAATTCAACAAGCACGCTAACGAAGAATATCGTCTACAAGGAAGTGCTCACTGGGTAGATAAAAGAAGATGTACTCATTGTATAGTATTGTACAATTTCATACCAGATCTGTAATTATAAATATGCAATGACACTTTATATAGAAAAATGATAGCTCTATGTATTGTTTTGAGAAATAATATATTACTTTGTTTCTTATCATCGCAATATTACTAAATACATGTGTTCGGCAAATATATCATGTTCTAAATATATTGCCGTTAAAATTATGCATCCGTTGCAACGCACGTGCACCTTACTATTAAGTTTAATGTGGGGAAAATTTTAGTAAATTTCATCCTGTATTGTTTTGAACAATAATATATTATTTTGTTTTTATCATCGCAATATTACTAAATAAATGTGTTCGGCAAATATATCATGTTCTAAATATATTGCCGTTAAAATTATGCATCCGTTGCAACGCACGGGCCTCTCACTAGTATTTATGAAGTGTTGATTTGTCAGACTGATTTGTTAGTAGTCTTTGTCTTTCTCTAAGCACTATATTGATGTCTTTTTAATTAGGACACTGGTTGCTTTTTGGAGACTAGATTATTTTTAGTTCTTATGATCTCTCAAACTGTCATCTCATATCATATCTAACAAGAGAGTGATAGCACTAGGTTTATGTAACACCCCTAATTTTTAAAAAGGTAAAAATAAATCCTAAAATAATGAATTTCCATAAAAAGGATTATTTGGATTTTCTTTAAAGCTGAAAATGTCCAAATAAATAAAATCCAGAGAAATAACTCTAGTCACAGTCTAAGAAAATTATACTATGATCCTAAGACCAAGATATATTTTTGAGAATTTTTACCGATTTTTAGAACCCTTGCAAGTAGCTCATAATTTTTAAACTATTTTGAACAATTATTTTTATTCAAAAATGAATTTAAACAGTAATGGGTCACCCCTTCCTTTCTCTCTCTCCGGTAGGCCCAACCCGTTCCCCCCAGCCCCTCACTGACAGATGGGCCCCACCTATCGGCGCGCTCTGCCTCACGCCCGAGCCCTGGCCCACCTGTCAGCCCCCTCCACCCTCTCTCCGCGTGAGCCTTGGCCCACCTATCGGCGCTGACTGTTACACCCTCGTCCCCTCTACCGTCACTAACCAGTGGAGCCCAACTGTCAGCTTCATCTTCCCCGCGACCTCGCGCCCCCAAGATCCTCGGTCGCCACCCTAACTCCTGAATCTGCCTTCGCCGTCCCTCTCCCCTCGAATTGATGCCAGGACTTTATTCACCTTAACATCGACGATCGTTTCCTACTCGAATCCACTCGCATTAAGACCCCTGACACTGTAATTGCTCGAATTAAACCTCACCGGAGTAAAACCCCTCTCTCTCGGCTTTCATGGCACACGGCCCCCCCTTCACTACCCGACGCCCTATAAAACCCCCCTCTGGCTACCGCGTTCAGCCCTCACACACTCGTGTAAGGCTCGCATGATCAGAGCCTGACATTGCATTTTTGCGCCACCACCACTTCTCGTCCTCCAGTCAACGCTCGCCGTCGCCGGAGTCTGCCATCCACCTCGTCGTCGACCTCGCTGTGACCACCGTCGCCTCCCCGACATTGGCCACCCCTCTATCCTTGCTGAAGACCGCCGGAATGCCATCCCCGCCGATGACTGGAACCACTTTGCCGCACCCGCTCATCGCCGACCTCGCCCCGACGATCCCGAGCCCCATCTCTGGTACCCTCGTGATCGCCACACTGTTATGGTTCTATTTTATCCTTTAGATTCAGCCATCGGCCATCACCATCGCCGCCGCGACCACAACTGCACCTGCCATTGCTGGAGACGATGACTAGGACCAGTCCGACACAACGCGTGTCTGATTGAATCCAAGCCGTTCGATCCCGAGCGATCGGTCCAGATTAGATCGTGAATCAAGGGCACAGATTAAGTGAGACCTATATTGACTGGTATCACGAGATCCTAGCCGTCGGATTTCATTTAACCGCCCACTCGCATCTAGATCACTAGATCGTACCCCTTCGCCACGTTTTAATCTCAGCCGTTGGTTTCTATTTAATCACCCCACGCGTACTATGACCGCTCAATCTCGATCCGACGGTCGATCTTGATCCGGTTCACACGCACAATATGTTGGTTCACCGTGGACTCAGTTCACTGTGGACCAGAGGCTGAATTAGGATTTAAAATAAATTCTAGAAATGGTTTTAAACTTTAAAAATTCATAACTTCCTCAAATTAACTCCAAAATTGACTAGTCAAAAATATCAGAGAGTTTATATTTTTATTCTCTTCATATTCATCTAGACAAATTTATATGTTTACATTGAACATTTTATATTATCTTAATTGGAATTAAAATAAAATTGGAGAAATCATTTTAAACCTCAAAAATTCATAACTCCTTGGAATTAATTCTAAAAATTATCATTCCAATTTTAGAAAAGTTGTATTTTTATTATCCTCATGTTTCTCTAATAAAATTCATATGTTTATACTGAACTTTTTATGGTTTTAATTAGAATTAAAATAAAGGACTAGAAATTGTTTTAAACTTCCAAAATTCATAACTTCTTTGAATTAACTCTAAATTTGGCCATTCAATTTTCAGAAAGTTTGTCTTTTTCTTCTCCACATGTTCAGCCAATAAAAATTGTATGATTGTACTGTTTGATCTATTGTTTTTAGTTGTTTATTCTTCTCGTTTTACGTACCTAGAAGAATACGACCTCGTCGAGGAGCCCGAGTATTTTCCCGAGGTTCCACCTTCATCGTTTGCTGATCAAGGCAAGTCACCAACCCCATTTTGAGCATATTGAACCCAGTTTTTAATTAAATATCGCTAAAACTCATAGGTTATATTTGCATGAGTCAAATAAAGAGTCTTACATTATATTTGCAAACCCAAGCCATGCTATCGAGCCTGAATTCCTTGTCACCAGTATACTTAATAATATTTGATGTGTCCAATGTATCGACACAACTGCTATAGGATTAAAAACGAGTCGTAGAAACTTGGATTCTGATATATGATCCTCGTATTTCTCTCACCCTGGTATTCTGTTGGTCTTGGGATTGGCTAAGTATGTTAGCATGCTGGGTTCCGGGTGCAAGCGAGGGCATTGGTTTGTCGCACCCGGGGCACTATAAGGACCAGTCTATGGGATCCATTGCAATACATATTCATACCAACAACAAGTTTAGTGGGTAAGTCTTAACTAGAAGTACTGTACGTTCCAACTCGAGACACTATGTGGAGAAGGTCAAGTAGAACCTGCGGGTGACTTGTACCATGTGGCACAAAAGGGGCGCGACGTTGGTCCAGTGCGCTGGCGCGCCGGCAAAACCTATAGTGTGTGTCATTGGGTTGGAGAACCTCATGCTAAACATTTCGGTATTAGTTCCTATGACTTGGGTCATTTGGACATACTGCGGTGTGCGGGAATGAGTGCCTTGTGGGTACAGTTGTACATCTCTGATCAGAGTCTAAATCTTTTTGAAAAGCCAAGGCCACGCTCAAGGGCGGGTTGTGTGACACCCCACAGTTAGTATATGTTTGAGAAGTGTTGCATGTTGATTGGTCATGTAAGGACCGTTGAGTGAGGAGGGCTGACTGTACTCCTCATGTTAGATGATGTTGCATCATCCATGATTTAACTATTCAGTATGATTAAACCTGACTCACATTAAAGGCTGCAAGATAAAAATGTACTTTTCCACACTTTAAACCAGTACCTTGCCTTGTTATGACCTTGCATTATTATTGAATTTCTCGGTGTCTTGTTGAGTACTTTTGTACTCATACCCATTGGAAAACCCACTTCAAAGACGACCTACTACGACGAGGACAGTCTGGAGTAGTGACATAGTCAAGGAAGCGACCTTGGAGAAGATGTTTATCTAGATTATTATTTTCTTAGTTTCTTTTATATTAACACTTGTGTAATATTGTGGTCTGTGAACCACGAATGATTGTCGTACGTTCATTGTCGTGTGATGAACATCTTGTGATTATTCATTTTCTCTGGAATTTCAATAAAGTCTGGGTTTTATTAAATTCGGGCTCTACAGTTTATCTGAGATTTTGATGTGAAAATTTGCTCGCTTTCGCTAGTTATTTTTGGAGGAGCATTGGGTGTTGAGGGAAGGCCATCTATTCGAAAGAATTTATTGAGGACCCCATTCACCACCCTCTGGTCGCTACTTTCGGTCTTACAAGTGGTATCAGAACTTGGTTAAGGATTTTCCATAGCTTAACCGGTTCTAACCCAAGTTAGCGACTATGGGTTCATCAGGGAAGGACCCATCGCTTGAGGCTTTTGGCTATAATTATTGGAAGACACAACTGTAAGCCTATCTATTGAGCCAAAGCTCAGGTATCTAGGACATGTGTGTTTATGCTTCTTACATTGTACTGCCATCTACTGAGCGAAATACTCTTGAAAGGATCGCTGAGCATGACAACAATAATAAGGCAGTGAACATATTATTTTCTGGTTTAGGTCCCAGTGAGTTTGACCGTGTGAGCCATCTTAGCACTTCTAGAGAGATCTGTGCTATCCTCCAGGCAAACCATGAGGGGACAGCCCAGGTCAAGGCTCGACTCTACCAGACCTACCAACGTGAATATAAAAATTTCACATAGAAGCTAGGTGAGACTGTTGAAGCCTTGTTTAGTCTCTTTTAGTCAATCATTAAAAAGCTTCGGGCTAACAAGGCTGAACGGGATCAGCTTGTCTCAGATCATGAAGAGGCGCTCAAGGTTCTTCATACCTTGGACCCTAAGGTCTAGGAGATCAAGTTAACTTCTATTGTTGAGAGTTCTTCTTACGATACCTTGACTGTCACAAAGCTTTTTAGTAAGCTCAAGGCCTCAAAGTTTGATATTCAATTGAGATCAAATCTCACTAGTTCTCATTCCAAAACCCTGCCCCTTGCAACCACTACTGATGCCTCTTCTTTGAGTTGTGCTTTATCCTCTTTGATTTCTATCACTAAGGATCAACTTTAGTTGTTAGGAGATGATGACATGTGGTTGATCAATAGCTGGGTTCATTGTGTTTATGATAGGAGAATGTTCAAATGACATAACACAAAACCTAGTTACTTTGAGTGTGGTGACCCAGATCACTTCATTGCCGATTGCCCCAAGCGGATCAACTACAAGAAGGGCACAAACGGTGGCTCCTACGACAACAACAAGCATAACAGCTCTAACCAGAACACCTTCACCAAGGGCAAGCCCAAGATGAAGTTCTTCCGAAAGGCCCTAAAGGACTACCAGCATGAGAACCGGAGTCGAGACAAGGCTTTCTTCACCGAGATGGAAGAAAACTATGCCAAGCGATCATCCTCTTCTTCCTCTTCATCGAGCTCAAGCGATAAGGAGATTGTGAACAAGAAAGGGAAGAAGAAGGACACAGATGATCTGGCTAGCCTTTGCTTCATGGCTTTTGGGGACAAGCCGAAGATTCAATATCATCTCAGTCGAAGATCTCACAAGAGCTTCTGCACAATGGCTCTTGAGGATAAAGATGACAACAGCTACTCCGACAACTCTGACAATGGTGAGAAGGTATCTTCTTATGAGCTTGAAGTTTGTGAATTGCTTGAGGAGAACAGTCGCGAGTTGAAGTATAGAGAGAAATTGCTTAGAAAGGCCAAGAAGAGGTTAGATGAGCTTACTAGTGAGCTTGCTATTGCTAATAGCAAGATTGCGAGCCTTACCTCTTGCCCTTGCTTGCCTGAAGGTGTTGAGTGCCCATCTTGTGAGGTGTTACTTGGTGACCTGACTTCTCTAAAGTTCAGATACATAGAGAGGGTGGACGAGAAAGACGTTTTGGCCACTAAGATTGAATTCACTTAGCTAGAGCTAAAAGATGCTCAAGCCTCAGCTATCGTGCCTTGTAGAGACTGACCATCCCATTTAGCTGACCTAGCTGAGCTGAGAGTGAAGGGTGATGAGTAGTCGAGAGAGCTTGAGAGTCTTAGAGCTGAGTTAGTGCAGAACAAGCATGAGTTAGAGACTGTCAATTCCTACCATTATCTGTGAGAACTGTTTGTCCCTAAGGATGAAGCTGATTGAGAATAACGCTGAACTCAAGAAGCTAGAAATGTCTGCTCAGCCAGGTGGAGAGTGTGAGATCTACTTATCTTAGGTGGAGGTGGTAGCTTCCTTGAGAGAGGAGTTAGATGATGCTTAGAATTAGAACCCTTATCTTCATCAGATCCTGAGTTGGGTGAGTGCTAGAGAGCCTCAGATGGGTATGATGAGCTAGCAGTTCAAGAGATAGGATGGGTTTGGAGTAGGTTACACCTATACCAAGGCTGATTTCGAGAGCACTCTGAGTAGGGTAGAAGATTGGAGTAAGATAACCCCAAAGGAGAGATATCCCAAGACCCACTCCATTGAGTCCTTTAAGACCAGTCAGCCCAAGGATAGGGTGTTCCAAGAACAACCTAAAGCTCCACCCAAGAAGACTATCTGGATACCCAAACCAAAGAACCTCCTTACCTCTCTTGACTCTCTTCCTAGACCCTCTCACACAAAAAATCCATCACCAAACACCACCAATCTCAAGAACCCAAAAACGCAATCACATCCCAAGAAGCTGACCTATCACTGTGAGTTTAGTAAGAGAGTTGGGCGTCTTGAGGAGTTTTGTTTTAGGAGGAAGCAAGTTGAGAGAGCTGAGAGAGCTCATGGTGGGCAGGAGCAGTTCTACCAGCAAGATGGTAGACAGAGATTCCCTCGATGTGGTGAGAGGCTAGAGGCCAAGGCGCTTCATGTAGGTGGTGGTAGGGGAGACAACTTTTCTTCGCATGCTTCGGAGGGTGGATATCGTTTCGGCAGAGCTACAGGTCATTGTCGATATGACTTTGGACCTCATAGCCGTGACTTTGAGCAGTTCAGTGGACCGCGTTTTGAGTCGCGCTTTGGTCCTACTTGCTTTACTTCTTTTGGCTTTCCTACCTTTGAGCATATGGCTCAACACTAGTTTAATTCTTTTGCTAACCCCGGTGTTGTACCATTTGCTCATTACTTTGACCATTCATTTTGCAAGATCAAGGATAGGAGGACATATGGATCATAGATTCAAGGTGCTCTCACCACATGATGGGACATCACAGATAGTTCTCCAACCTCAGCCCCCCGAGCTCCAAGGAATACATCACTTTCAGGAACAATGGTGAAGGGAAGGTATGTGGAGTAGGTTCGATTCAAATCTCTGAGAGTCTCATTAAAGAATGTTGCTTTGGTTGGAAAGTTAGGTTTTAATCTAGTTTCGGTTTCACAACTTCTTGATGAGGGCTTAGAGGTTCGCTTTAAGAAGGGCATGTCTTTTGTTGTTTATTCTAGAGTATCTTTGGTTTGTCAGATTTTACCCTTTGGTAAGGTTTTTTAGATTGATATCTCTAGTTATTTTAGCCCTTCTTGTTGTTTGATCACTGGATCCTCTTCTAAGCTCTCGAGGTGGCATAGGAGGTTAAGTCATTTGATCTTTGATCTGCTAGTTAGACTGAGTTCTATTGACCTTATCCGAGGATTGACCAAGCTTAAGACGAAAAAGGATCTAGTTTGCTGTAACACCCCAAATTTTTCAAAGAAATAAAAATAACAATTAATGTATTTTTCCGAGATTAATTATTTTGTAAATACCTTTAATACCCTCCATACCCTTTTTGAACTAGAACCTAGTTGAAATGACCAAACGAGGGGCTAGAAAATTTTGTATGAGTTCCCAAGACCAAAATATATTTTTGAGAATTTTTACAAATTTTTATCACCCTTGGAAGTAGCCCAAATATTTTAAGTCAATTTCTGTAATTATTTTTATTTAGAAAATGATTGGAACAGTAACGGGCCTCCCTCCCTCAATCTCTCTCCCCCAACCGGCCCAGCCCACTCCCTTCCCCATGCAGTACGGTGCGATCTCGTGCGTTCGTTAATATTTAAAACCCATGTTTAATCTGGATCGTCCATCACGTACCGGTTCGATGTTTTAATCCTGGCCGTCTGCGATAACTTAACTCCCCCACCTCGCCCGTGGCCGCCCGATCGCGATCCAATGGTGGATCTCGATCCGGTGCACGCGCACAGTGCGCGGGTTCACTGTGAGCCTAGTTCACCATGGACCCGAAGTTGTTTTTGGATTTAAATTTAATTCCAGAAACTGTTTTAAACTTGTAAAATTCATATCTGGCACATTTTAACTCCAAAAATTATCATTTCAATTCCAGAAAATTTATAATTTTATCCTCTACATGTTAATATCATAAAAACAATATGTTTACTTTGAATATTTCATTCTTATTTAATAAAGTATTCATATGCTCTTTATGGTAAATTTCAAATTGATTCATTTCAATCTCAACAAAATTTATCTTTTATTCTTTTCCTGTTAATACAATGAAACCACTAAGTTTACTCTGAACCACTTATTTTAAATTAGTTAGAAAACTTAAAATGAAATTTTTTCACATCATTTTCTCTTTTATAAAGGACGACCTTTCATTGTAGTTCATTTTAAAATATTCATAAAATAAATTTCAGAAACTTAACAACCTTATTTTCTGAGAAACCAAAGGTTGGTTTCGAGTGTTTTGTGATGAGTGATTGACAGGCTTTTTACCCTCTGTTCGAAGGGTACCTCCGAAAGGGCTTCGGAGGTGGTACCTCCGAAGGGTGTTCGGAGGAGGTTTCACCGAAGGGTGTTCGGTGTTTGCTTGCTGCAGCTGTTGCAGCGGAGTGTGCTTGTCGGAGGGGTCCGGCAGTACACGATGACTGGGTTCGTACCGATGGCTTCGGTACTTTGGGCGGTACACCGGAGTGTGTGCCGGAGGTTGCTAACCCGGAGAGGTCTCCGGAGTACTGGATACACTTGTCTGCTTGTCTGTGGTGCGCAGGGACTTCGGAGGCGACGGACAAGGTTCGAGCCAAGTGAACTTGGGTCAAGCGGGAGGCTTGATGCCAGGGGAGCGGGGAGCTCCGTCACGGTGGCTGCGAAGGTGGTCCGGGTCGGTCCTCGGGTCGAGACGCGCCAGGTGAAGGCAGAGAGTGCGGAGTGTGGCTCCGGCTGAAAGTACTCCGAGACAAAGTCCTCAGAAGTGAGGCACTTCGAAGGTACTCCGAATGGAGTGACTTCGGAGTTGGTGGATCAAGTCCTCTGCGGAGGCAAGGAGTTCGAAGTGTGCTCCGGAGGGAGACACTCGAAGGTGCCCAACGAAGGTCTCAGAAGTCGAGGCGCATCGAAGGCATGGTCCGGGTGAGGCTCGTCGAGGAGTGTGCTCGGGGAGAGACACTGCGACGGAGTGCTCATGGAATGCTTCATGCGGAGGCCTTGGACGAAGGAGGGACTTCGAAGGGTGGTACTCCGAAGGTGGGGCTTCGGAGTAAGGATGTCTTGTGGTGCTTCGGCCATACATGGCTTCGGTACACGGACGGACGGTGATCGAGCTGGGAGTAGCTGTGAAGCCGTGGTGATCCACTCCGGAGGTGGTGGTGCGAAGGCCCAAGGGCTTTGACGGCTTCGGCTCAAAACCGTCACTGTATCGAAGGACTTCTTCGGCGGAGCGAAGGCCTACAGGCTGCAGGCTTCTCGCCGAAGCTTCCGCACCCCTCGCGTGCGAAGGGAGGTTCCAGATGTCAACACTGTAAAGGCTGACACTGTCTGTTCTGAAAAAGGCTGACACTGTCCCCTCTGCAGCTGACAGAGAAGCCTCCAAAATAAAGGTGGACTACCTTTTGTACCCCTTAGTTCTGAAGAGACAAAATGAATGTAAACCCTAGGGGTAAAGTAGTCACTTCCTTAGGATGAAGCGGTGGGCTATAAATATGGGGGCTCGGTAGGTAACATTCAACACTTTGAGCATTTACTGTTGAGCTCCTGTAGACAGACCTCGCTGTATTCATCCAGAGTTCAATTTATTTTGTGTTCCTTGTTCAAGCGGCGAAGCCCTGCTCCTTTGTGCTTTTTGCTTGAGCTCGCTTTACATACCTCGCTAGTTTTAGTTCACCGTAGCCTGTATTGGCGAAGGGTGTTTTTCTTGCGAAGTGTGTTTTTCAGTGTGCTGTCGCTCTGTGTAACATGAGGCAAGACCTCGCTGCTTACTAGCGAAGCCCTGGTCATTTCCCGTAGTGCTTCTTGTGTCGAAGCCCTTAGCTTTGTCCATTTTGTGTGCGTGTAGACCTTCGAGTACGAAGCCCAGCACCAGTTGCTGTCGCTAAGTACTTTGTCGAAGTCCTCAGAGGGCTGTCCACTCATGCGAAGGGTGAAGTGCGAAGCCTGCTCGAAGCACCTTGTGTGCGGAGCCTGCACTGACTTAGCAGAGTAGATTTTTGAGGGTTGTTAGTGGAGCGAAGTTTTCTTGTCTTCGAACTTTTGCTCCTGCGAAGCCTGTGTTCGGAGCTGTCGAAGTACCTCCGAACCAGGCCTTCGAAGGTTGTGTTCGAAGCCTGTTCCGCAGAAGACAGAACAGAACCGAAGGCTAAGTTTTTAGCCCGAAATTTTAAAAGCTCCCATTCACCCCCCCTCTGGTCGCCATTTCCGGTCCAACATTTTCTCTAAATAAACCCAGTCAAAACTTACATGCTTGTTGTGTGATTTTGGATTGTTTAATTGAATGATTTTATTTATATTGAGAGGACTACGACGCCGCCGAGGAGCCGGAATATTTTCCCGAAGTTCCTCCCTCCCCTTTCGCTGAACAAGGCAAGTCACCAAACCAATCTTTTGAGCATATTGAACCCATGTCTTATTAAACTATTGCTAAAACACATAGGATATAAATGCATTAGTCAAATGAAACCCTTACTATATATTTATTAGGATCCCCTGACCTTGATGTGCAACCCGAGCCATGCTATCTAGCCTAAACTCCTTGTCACCATATGATTAGTATTATTAGCTAGTGTCCAATGTATCGACATGATTGCTATAGGATTAAAAATGAGTCGTAGCGATTGGAATCTACTATATGATCCCCGTTATTCTCATATCTGGAATGTTGTTGGTGATAGAGTTTTGGTTGTGAATGTATGCATGGTGGGTTCCGGGTGCAAGCTAGGGCAATGGTCGGTAGCACCCGAGGAACTATAAGGACCGGTCTACGGGATCCGTTGCAATACATTTCCGTACTAACCACAAGTCTAATGGGTAAGTCCTAACTAAGGTATGGAGTGTTCCAAACCGAGGCCACCACTTGGAGATGGGTCAAGCAGCACCTGCGGGTGGCTTGTACCGACGTGGCGCAAAAGGGGGTGCGACGTTAGCCGGGATGCGGCCCGGTGCGCCGGCGAAACCTAGAGCGGGTTGTTATCGCTTGGAGCATTTCATGCTGAAGTTTTGGCACGAGTTCCTGTGGTATGGGTCATCTCGTCACACTTTGGTGTTTGGGATGTGTGCGTGCCTTGTGGGTATAGTAGTACATCTCTGATCAGAGTCATAAATCTTTTCGAAAAGCCGAGCCCACGGTCAAGGGCGGGTTGCGTGACATCCCACAGTTAGTTTACTTTTAATATGTATGTGCATGATGGTTTGACATGTAAGGACTGTCGCACGAGGAGGGAAAACGTACTCCTCGAGTTAGATGGTATTATTGATGTTCATGTTTATTATTCCGCATGATAAAATGTGACTACACTAAATGCAATAACTGAAAATGTACTTTTTCGCACTTTTAGCCATTATCTTTCCTTTGTTATTATCTTGCATTATTATTTGCATTTGCGGTGGCTTGTTGAGTACTCTTCGTACTCATACCCGTTGGACACGCAATTCAGAGGATGCCTACTATGAGGATGGTCTAGAGTAGTGACCCAGTCAAGAAGAAAGATCCTGAAGAAGGTGTTCGTCATGCAGTTTATTTTTAATTATTTTAATTTCACTCTTATGTAATAATATGGTCTGCGTACCATGAATGTTTGTCGTATGTACGTTGTCGCATGATGAACCTCTTGTATTATTGTTTTTCTTTGGAAATTCAATAATGTTCCGATTTGATAAATCGGGACGCCACAAGATGGTATCAGAGCCGACTTGACTGTAGGAAGCCAAACGGACCAGCCTAGCCAATAGCCGTAGAAAACTATTTCTCGAAAACCTACTTTATAAACTTTGTTCCTCCCCTCACTTTTCTTCAACTTGTTTTTGTAGATGCCGGTCTACCAAGTGCACAGCTTCTGCCGCCACTTTGAGGGCTTCGTCAGGGAGCTCCGCATGATGGTCACCTTCCTTGGTTTCCTCTTTGAGCCCGAGTTCCATGGGGTGTACATGGAAGAGTTCGCGGGGCCATGTGACGTCTCCCTCACCATCCATGGTTCCGGCAATCACCTGTCGTTCTTCACGGCAGCACTTGGGGGCCCAACCTTCGACATCGCGTGCCAACGCGTCGCCCTCCTAGCCCTCATGGAGCTGAGGATGATCTATGATGATCATCTTCAGAACTTGTCCTTTCGGCTTGTGTCGAAGCGCACTCCCGGCGCCCACCATAGTATCTACATCGGAGTTCACTCCGATCGCGATCCGGTCATGGCCCGGCAGACGTGTCTTCTTCAGGTCATGGACGATCTCCATACCGAGGCCATGCTTGACGCCGAGGAGCACCATGAGGCGGTTGAGTTCCTTCGTTGGGAGATGAAGAGCTTAATCCAACAAAATGGCGAGCTGCAGCGCAAGATTATGCAGCTGCAGAAGGACATAGCGGAGATGGTCCCCCTCGTCCCGAGGAGGAAGAAGCCCATCCGTGAGCCCACCCCTCGCCCCAAGAGGATCCCGCCACACCCCTCAACCGCCGGACCGTCCAGCTCTAGCGCTCCTGCACCGCGCCCTGCCCTCGTCTCCGACCCCATTATCGAGAATTTTCTCGAGCCCACCGACCCTCAGAACACTCGCGGTTCCGAGAGCACGGAGACCGCCTCCGATGCCGAGTAGGCGATAGCTACCGTCGGATGAATTTTTAATAATGTTGTGGTACCACCTGCAACGAGTTGTGTTGTAGGTGGATTAAAATAAGAGCATGGATGTAATGAACTTTTTATACCACTTTGAGTTATATATGTGGGCCTCGATGGAATGTTTTGGCTAGATGTTTGTTTCACAACCTTTTACCTAATGGCTTAAGCTTTTATATGTTCAGAAGATGGCCGACAACCAGAACACCGGGTCCAACAAAGGAGAAGGGGCCAGTAACGGTTTGCCCGGAAGTGTTGTACCCAACTGGGGTGCAACGTGTCAGCGACAGACTGGGCCGCCAACCGCCAACCACCCTACCTTGGTGGAGATGATGGCGAATCAGAACCAGTTGATCACCGCCCTTCTCACTCAGATGCAGCACCAACAGGCTCAGTTGGACCAGCTGCAGAATGTGGAGCCCGCCCCTCGCGCATCAGCACCCGCACCCACGCCTCAACTCTCAGAGTTCTTGCGCGTGCGTCCCCCGATCTTCTCCAGCACCACCAACCCCATGGAGGCCGGAGATTGGCTCCGCACCATCGGGAAGAAGTTGGACCTCCTCCCCTGCACCGACCGGGAGAGAGTGGCATTCGCCACTCATCAGCTCTAGGGTCCCGCCGCGGAGTGGTGGGACAACTACCGTGAGTTCCAACCATAGGGCCACGTGGTGACTTGGGCGGAGTTCTCCATCGCCTTTCGCGCCGCCCACATCCCCGCCGGAGTCATCGTGGTCAAGCAGCAGGAGTTCCGCGTCCTGCAACAGGGCAGCTGGACTGTCATGGAGTACCTCCATGAGTTCAACCATCTAGCACGCTATGCACCAGAGGAGGTGCGAACCGACACCCTCCGCCAGGCCAAGTTCCTCCGGGGACTCAAGGATGAGATGTCCATCCTACTCGTCGCCACCGACTACGCTGACTTCCAATGGTTGGTGAACAAGGCGCTCATCTAAGAGACTGAGCAGAACAAGTTGGACCTCAAGAAGAGGAAGATGATCGCCTTCAAGCATCAACAGGCGAATTCTCAAAGGCCCCGCTTCGTCCCTCCACCACCAGCGCCCGCCTACCATCCTCGGCCCGCCTACAGGCCACCTCACGCCACCGGTGGATCCAACGCCGGGCATCCCCGCCCCGCTCCACCAGCTCCGGCCGCTCAACCGATGCCCGCCGCCAAGGCCCCGATCTTGAGGGATTGCCAAGGGAAGCCGGTCATCTGCTTCAACTGCCGGAAGGAAGGGCACTACTCGCACCAGTGTCCTCACCCCAAGCAACCCCAAGGCACGGCACCCAACCAGGCGGTTCGTGCCCGCGTCAACCACATCAGTGCGGAGGAAGCTCAGGAGGCTCCAAAAGTCGTGCTCGGTACGTTTACCGCCAATTCCATAGAAGCTATAATACTATTTGACTCTGGGGAAACACACTCTTTCATCTCGGAGGATTTTGTGAAAACCAAAAACTTGGAAGTGCTCCCTCTACCAGTCCCCATGATGATTGTCACTCCAGGAAATAAAACCTTAGCCCACTTATACAGCCCTAAGGTAAAGATAGAGATTCAAGGGGTATTATTCTGGGTCGAGCCAGTCCTCATTAAGTGTACCGGACTCGACCTCATCCTAGGGATGGATTGGTTAATGAAACACAAGGGAGTGATCGATTGCGCCAGCAAGTCCGTAACAGTGACCAACCCCGAAGGCAAAGCCATCACCTCTCGGATGACTAGCCGCAAACCTCGTGAGATGTCTCTCCACTCACTAGCCCTTGAAGAAGTGCCCATAGTCAAGGAGTTCATGGACGTCTTCCCAGAGGACCTACCAGGGATGCCCCCCAAGCGGGACATCGAATTCAGAATCGAGCTTGTCCCCGGGACCACTCCAATCTCCAAGCGCCCATACCAGATGGCCGCCAATGAACTAGCAGAATTCAAGAGCAACATCGAAGACCTGGAACAGAAAGGGTACATCCGGCCGAGTACCTCACCCTGGGGTGCACCGGTCATCTTCGCCATGAAGAAGGACAAAACTAAAAGGATGTGTGTGGACTATAGAGCCCTAAACGACGTAACCATCAAGAACAAGTACCCATTGCCTCGGATCGACGACCTGTTCGATCAACTGAAAGGATCCTCGGTGTTTTCCAAGATTGACCTCAGGTCAGGTTATCACCAATTGAGGATTAGAGAAGAGGACATACCCAAGACTGCCTTCACCTCCCGCTATGGACTCTACGAGTATACTGTGATGTCGTCCGGACTCACGAATGCCCCGGCCTTTTTCATGAACATGATGAACAATGTATTCATGGAATTCTTGGATAAGTTCATTGTGGTATTCATCGACGATATCCTCGTCTACTCCAACACCAAGGAAGAACACGAAGCCCACCTCCGTCTGACCCTCGGAAAGCTAAGGGAACAGCAATTGTACGCCAAATACAGCAAGTGTAAGTTTTGGTCGTCTGAGGTAAAGTTCCTCGGTCATGTCATATCTGCCGGAGGAATAGCTGTGGACCCAACCACCGTGGAAGCAGTGACCAACTAACTGCAGCCCACGAATGTGACCGAGATCCAGAGTTTTCTTGGATTGGCCGGATACTACCGCCGGTTCATCGAGAACTTCTCAAAGATAGCCAAACCTATGACTAGGCTGTTGCAGAAGGAAGTAAAGTTTGAATGGACACCAGATTGTGAAGAATGCTTCCAAACTCTTAAGAAGATGCTCGTGTCAACCCCTATTCTGACCCTGCCAGACATCCAGAAGGACTTCCACGTCTACTGTGATGCCTCTCGTCAGGGATTGGGATGTGTCTTAATGCAATATGGGAAGGTGATATCTTACGCCTCCCGACAGCTGAGACCACATGAGCTGAACTACCCAACCCATGACCTGGAATTAGCAGCAGTGGTTCATGCCTTGAAGATATGGAGACATTACCTTGTGGGAAATCGGTGCGAGGTCTTCACCGACCACAAGAGCCTCAGGTATATATTCACCCAACCGGACCTGAACCTCAGGCAGAGGAGATGGTTGGAACTGATCAAAGATTACGACTTGGGCATCCATTATCATCCAGGCAAGGCCAATGTGGTGGCAGACGCCCTTAGCCGAAAAGGGTACTGCAATGCCATCATGATACAGGACCAGGCCCCTTTGCTATATAAGGAGATGGAAAGGCTGAATTTAGGGATCACCACCCGAGCGTACCTCACTGCTTTGGAGTCTAGACCTGTCTTGATAGACCATATCCGGGAGACACGGAGGGAAGACCCGGACATCTTAGAGATCCAGCAGAACATGAGAAAGGGTAAAGCCCCTGGATTCTCCGAGGACGAGCATGGTACCATCTGGTTCGGAAACCGGATATGTGTGCCCGACAAGCCTGAGTTGAAGACTCTCATCCTTCAAGAAGCTCACGATACTCTATACTCCATACATCCCGGGAGTACCAAGATGTATCAAGACCTAAAGGAGAAATATTGGTGGGTCAGCATGAAGAGGGAAATAGCTGAGTATGTGGCCAAGTGCGACACATGCCGGCGAGTCAAGGCAAAGCACCAAAGACCTGTTGGACTGTTGCAACCTCTCAAGGTTCCCGAATGGAAGTGGGAAGAGATAGGAATGGACTTCATCATGGGACTACCCAGGACCAAAGCCGGTCATGATTCTATTTGGGTGATCGTCGACCGACTCACCAAGGTGGCTCACTTCATCCCCGTCAAGACAACTTACACTGTCGCCAAGTTGGTCGTGTTGTATATGACCCGGATTGTGTGCCTACACAGAGTTCCAAAGAAGATTGTATCTGACCGTGGGAGTCAGTTTACCTCTAAGTTTTGGAAGAACCTTTAAGAGGAACTCGGCACCCGGTTGAACTTTATCACCGCCTATCATCCTCAGACCGATGGCCAAACTGAAAGGGTCAACCAGATATTGGAGGATATGCTTAGAGCTTGTGCTCTAGACTTTGGCGGAATGTGGGACAAGAACTTGCCCTATGCGGAGTTCTCCTACAACAACAGCTATTGTTGGAGGAAAATATCCCATCTTTAGGGTTATTGCCGTAACAGCACAAAGGCAGATAATGGATTCGAAGGTTCCAAGACGTCCATCTTCGAAGATGTCCTAAGTCAAGCTCGAATTACGAAGATAGGCATTGGTTCGAAGTATATCTTCGAACTAAGGCATTTTGAGATCTTTTTTGCCAGCTAAGATGGAAGACTTATCTTTTTTCTTATTAGATTAGTCTTTTACCATTTTAGCCCTATCAAGGGTACCGAATAGTTTCCACTATGTCGGTTGTAATAGAGGGGTAAAGAGGTCTTTTCCTTAATATTTGGGCCTATAAATACCCCCCATTTCACCCTGTAATAGGGACCGAATACAAGTTATTCAATACACACATTCGAACTATTCTAAGTTGTTATCCTTTCGGAGGCTTAGAACAGTTCACTTCGCAAACACTTCGTTTGTTAGTTTCTATTCTACAGAAACCTGTTAGCGTGATCTTTTACGCCAACAGTTGGCGTCGTCCGTGGGGAACCTAGTCCAAAAAACTTCGTTCTCTACCAACTTCTTACATCATGCCTCCTAAGCGGAGCGCACCCCGTAACCCTGTTCGAAGGTCCTTTCGGATCTCCGGAGAGGCACCATCCGACACGGTTGAGGTCGGAGGGCCTTCGACATTCCCTCCACCTCAAACTCCGGAAGGAGTTTCCATCCCTCGTACATACGGAGTTCCTCCGCCAATTCCTTCTATACTTTGACCAGCTGGAGTTCCTCTTCCATCTTCAATCCCACTTCGAACTGATCCCCTTGGTTCTCAAGACCCGGAAGACCCTTCCGGAGGAGATAAAGACAATCTTGGAGATATGGCCACTCAAATGGCCAGCCTCCAAGCTAAAGTAGCAAGATGGCAGCAAGAAGCTGCGAATAGTCTTCGCTCTCAAGCCGTCCCAACTGTTCCAGAAGTGCCCGAAGATGACGAACCCGTTTATCCCGAAGCCTCGGAGAATGCCTCCTTCGATAATGAATCTCCGCTGCATCCTAAGCTGCAGAAAGTTCGCTTTGATCCGAAGTTTAAGACTTCGAAGCTCTGTAAGTATGCTGGAGATGAAGATCCCGGAGAGTTTGTCCGTTCTTATGCCCTAGCAATTGAAGCTAGCGGAGGAGTTCGAGACACCATAGCAAAGTGCTTCCCTTTAGCCCTTCAAGGAGTGGCATTAAGGTGGTTCTGGTCTTTGAAGCCAGGATCAATTAAATCATGGGGGCAGCTGAAGAAGAAGTTTGTAAGCAATTTTCAAGGCACCTTCGTGCCTCCAATGTCAATGGGAAGCCTTTTCCAGGTGAAGCAGCTCCCTGGAGAGACATTGAGGTAATATTTCAAGCGCTTCGCTCATACGAAGTCGCAGATCCGAGGGTTGTCTACATCTTCGGTAGTTGATGCAGCTCGGGAAGGTGTCACTCATCAAGGCCTCCTGGATAAGCTCCATCAAAAAAGCATATTCTCGGTTTCTCAGCTGATGTCATACTTCGAGGAGTATGCGAGGTCGGAAGAGGGTTGGCTTCGAAGAACTGCAGCTACTTCATCCATATTGCAAGAAGTAAAAGTAGAAGTAAAAACTTCGGCACAGCCGCAAGAACCAGTCTTCGAAGTTCAACATGATCGGAGAGGGGGGCAAAAGCACCCTTGTTCTAAAGTCTTGAATATTTCACCCCCGCAAAAGTTCACGCAGAGAGCTCCACAGCCTTCGGGGAACAAGGTCAGCGGCTGGAGGCTGCCAGGGAAAACGACTGGCAAAGGCCAGACTCTTTTCTGCTGCATTCATGGCGAAAATTGAAGCCATGCAACTGATACTTGCAAGGCTATACTCACTCTAAGAGGAGAATATCTAGAAAGAACTTCGGGTCGAAGTACTACTGACCGAGTTCCAGCTGCAGCGCGCCCAGAGCCGGTCCAGGCTGTGGCGCGGATAGAAAACTTCGAAGCCGCAAGACACCCTCCAGTGGCCAATGTTATGCCACCTCCGAAGCAAGAGGAAGGGCAAGACCGAGGGAAAAGAGTAGTCCTCCCCATCTCCGGAGGAGGTACCCTCGGAAGTATGTCAAAAAGACAGCGAAGAGACTACGTCAGAGAAGTGGGCCATATTGGGACTTCGTCATCTGCAGCTGCTATGCCAGAATGGTCTCATGTACCGATATCCTTTTCTACGGAGGATGCAGCTGGCATTAAATTCCTGCATGCAGACCCACTTGTTATTACTGCTGATATTGCGGGCACTGAAGTTCGAAGAGTATTGATTGACGGAGGTAGTTCGGCAGACATCATTTTTGTTCAAGCCTTCGATCAATTGTGCATCTCCAGAAAGCATCTCCTTCCAGCGGCTCGTCCTTTGCAAGGCTTCGCAGGACCTCCGCTTGATGCACTCGGCCAAATAGGCCTGGAAGTTACCTTCGAAGAAGGTTTGTTGGCCCGAACTGAGGAAGTAATCTTCGATGTTGTAGATGCCCCGTATGCTTACAACGTCATCTTCGGAAGAGGCATGCTAAACTAGTTCGGAGCTGTGGCACATCACAATTATTTGTGCATGAAGATGCCCACACAAGCAGGAGTCCTTACTGTCTTCGGAGATCAAGCTATCGCCCGGAGAGCGGAATATGGTCATGGCCCCCCCTCTCAATCCAAGACAAGTAAACAATGTGCAAGATAATCAAGAAAATTTTTCAGCCCCTTCCGAAGCTTCAAAGAAATCCTTCCCGAGACCGAGTCCTGAAGGAGAGATTGCAACGAAGATCATTGTGAAAGATGGTAAAGAATATACATTTCAATTTGGTAAAGATTTACCTCCAGAAGTTGCAACCTCCTTGGAAAAGGTGGTAGAAGAAAATTTAGATGTCTTCGCTTGGTCTGACGAAGATATCACCGGAGTCGATCGGGATATCATTGAACATAGTTTGCTTGTAAACCCGAAGGCCCGGCCTGTTCGGCAAGGACTCCGAAAAATGTCTGTAGAAAGAGCTGTTCTGGCAAAAGATGAAGTTGAAAAACTGTTGAAGGCTGGGATTATTTGAGGAGCCATGCTGAATAGCGTGGGCCTCATGGCTCTAGAAGTGATGAGTCATTGTCAACGATAGTCATCAAGGACTGAAAAAGAGAAGAGATCTGCTGTTTCATGGGCCGCGTGTGACTCAGGTACACGGGCAGCGAGCGACTGTCGGGCAGAGGAGGCTGCGAAGTCGGGCTGGCCCAATCCGGGTGCATGGGCCAGAAGCAGTAGAAGACCCACTGGGCTGTTGACCAGGACTGACTCAGGTACACGGGCGGTGAGCGATTGCCGGGCTGAGAGAGCTGCGGGGTCGGGCCGGCCCAATCCGGGTACCTGGTGCAAAGCTGGTGGAGGCTTTGTCAGTTTCGGCATAAAACTGACAACCGTTGATTCTGTATCCGACTGTCCAGAAGAATAGCTTCAGGATATGTCATCTGTTACTCTAGGCCCACGGTCAGTCAGTTGTGTCTGTAAAAATACCTAAGGGCAGTAGAGTCTTTTTCTGTATTTTTGAGTCTGTAAAACCCTAAGGGGCTGGTAGAATATTCCTAGTGTTGGGCTGCCTATAAATAGCACCCCAATCCCTAGGGTTTGGACTACCCTTTTGCTTAAATTGAATACTACTCTATTGGGTCATTTTTGCCTCTCACGTTTTCTCTCTCCTCTCCTGTTCCTTGTTTGCGCCGCCAGGGAGTTCTCCCTCTGTGTCTCTTGCCTTGCTTTTAATGTTGCAGTAAATGCTCTAATTCTTTGTGTGCTGCATCTGCAAGGTTTTTTTAATGACTCGTTTTCACCTTCAAAGCAAGTTTCCCTGTGATTTTTGAGCCTTTGTAGGCTTCGGCAGGTGTGAAGAAGCTTCTGTTCTTCACATACAGAGTACTAGTTCTTGCGTTTTGCAAGTAGTACTCCTCTGTAGCTGCAGTACTACTGCGCCAGCTTTTTACTTTTACTGCTCCACTTTTCGATCTGGTTGATAGGACTAAAATCGCTTTTCTGTCTGTCTCTACGAAGTCATCCTTCTCTGTTCGAAGCCCCTCAGTTTCGTGAGGCAGGCTTCGATCCGACCATACTCGAAGGCTTCGTCTCAATCTTCGAGCTTTGTTTTGTATTCTGTGTTGCTAAGCTTCGAAGCATTTTTCTGATCGACAGCATTACATACTTCGAACAATAGCGCGAAGGGGCTTCGACCCTATCTGTTCGAAGTCCATACTTCGACACGTTTCGAGGTTGGGTTCGAAACTTGTGGCTCCGCTAGTCCTCGCTCTATTTTCTGTGTAGCGTGTCACCCTTCGCCTCTCCTTTCGGAGCTTGCTCTTTTCGTAGGTAGAGCATTGGGTTCGGACTTGCTTTTCTGTCGCGTGGCAGGCTTCGCTTCTTTGTTCGAAGGTAGTCCGTCCGTTTTGTGTGTTCGAAGCTTTCTGTTCGAAGGTTGTGATTCGAAGCTCTCGGTTCAAGGTGTGTTCGAAGTTTTGTCTTCGAAGTCCTTACTCCGAAGCAGGCTCCGACTTTGTTACTTTGCTCCGAAGCTCTTAGTTCGAAGCTGTGTTCGAAGTCCTGTCTTTGAAGTACACACTTCGAACCAGGCTCCGGCACTGCCTTACTTCGCTCCGAAGTACACTTCGCTTCTTACCACTTCGAACTAGGCTAGACAGCAACACCTTCGGCATTTCGGACAGACTCCGTCACCGACCTCCGAAGCAGACCTCGGCGTGCGAAGGGGGCTTCGCCAAGTTCCGAACAGGAGACAAATTTGGACAGTAACTTCTCTTTTCATCTTACACATTCTTGGATCATTTCATTGAGAAGTTTAGGCCTGTTACAACTTGTTCATCTGCCTAGATTGCACTGCTTTAGATTCATACTGTTTTTCATCAGATGCTTCTAGGTTAGAAACCTTTAGACTTAGGCCTTCTGTTTATTTTCTGCTGTGTAGTATTTTTGAGGTGCGTTGGGTATTGGGAACAGGCCATTGATTCGAAAGAATTTTTAAGGCGCCCATTCACCCCCCCCCCCCTCTGGTCGCTACCTTCGGTCCTACAAGTGGTATCAGAGCTTGGTTAGGGTTTTTCCATACCTTAACCGGTTCTAAACCCCAGTAGTGACTATGACGTCTCCTGGCAAGGTCCCGTCCTTGGAAGCCTATGGCTATAATTATTGGAAGACTCGCATGCGAGCCTATCTCATGAGCCAGGGTTCGGACATATGGGACATTTGCGTTCACAGCACGTTTGTCATTCTGCCAGTTACTGAGCAAGGTACTGCTGATATCATTGCTCAGCATCTGAGCAACAGTAAGGCTGTGAACATTTTATTTTCTGGTTTAGGTCCCACTGAATTTGAGCGAGTGAGTCATCTCTCCACTGCGAGAGAGATCTGGGCTACCCTCAAGGCACACCATGAGGGAACAGCACAGGTCAAGGCTCGGCTCTATCAGACCTACCGGCGTGAATATGAGAATTTCACACAGAAGCCGGGTGAATCTGTTGAAGCCTTGTTTGGTCGCTTTCAGTCGATCATCAACAAGCTTCGGGACAACAAGGCTGAGGGTGCTCAGTTAGTCTCAGATCATGAGCAGGCGCTCAAGGTTCTTCATACCTTGGACCCAAAGATCTGGGAGATCAAGGTATCATCTATTGTTGAGAGTACTTCATACGATACCTTGACAATCTCTGAGTTATTTAGCAAGCTAAAGGCCACTGAGGTAGACATCCAGTTGAGATCAAATCTCACTGGTTCTGGATCAAAATCCCTGGCCCTTGCTACACCTTCTGTTGATCCCTCTGCTGTGAGTTGTGCTGGGTTCTCTTTGATGTCTATCACTGAGGACCAGCTTGAGTTGTTGGGAGATGATGATTTGTGTCTCTTTAACAACCGGGTGCGTCGTGTCTATGATAAAAGAATGTTCAAAAGACACGGCACAAAATCCGGATGCTTTGAATGTGGTGATCCAGGACACTTCATCGCCGACTGCCCCAAGCGAAGTGGATACAAGAAGGGCACCGGCAGCAGCTTCCACGACTCCGGCAAGCATGAGAGCCCCTCCTTCACCAAGGGCAAGCCAAAGACCCGGTTCTTCAAGAAGGCCCTGAAGGACTACCGGCGAGAGAACAAGAAGCGCGACAAGGCCTTCTTCGCCGAGATGGAGAAGAGCTACTCCAAGCGATCCACGTCTTCTTCCTCTTCATCGAGCTCAAGTGATGAGGAGATCACCATCAAGAAGGGGAAGGACAAGGATGATCCGGCGGGCCTCTGCTTCATGGCCTTCGGAGACAAGCCGAAGAGCCGCTCACACCAGCGCCAAAGATCCCGCAAGAGCTTCTGCTCCATGGCTCTTGGGGATAGAGAAGAAAAGAGCTCCTCTGACGACTCCGACGACGACGATAGCAAGGTATCATCATATGAGCGCGAAATTGTCGATTTACTTGAGAGCAATCGTCAGGAGTTAAAATATCGGGAGAAACTGCTTAGGGGGGCTAAGAAAAGGATAGACGAGTTAGAGAGTGAGCTTGCCGTGGCCAACGGTAGGATTGAGAGTCTATCCTCTTCCCCTTGCTTGGGTGATAGCAGTGAGTGCCCGAAGTGTGAGGTGCTTCTGTGTGACCTGTCGACTTTGAAGTCCAAGTACACAGAAAGGGTTGATGAGAGGGACGCTTTGGCCACTGAGCTTGAAAGCGCTCAGCAGGAGCTAAAAGATGCTCAAGCCACTGTCGTCGCACCCTGTGTTGATTGCCCATCTCATCTAGCTGCCTTGGCTGAGCTGAAATCCAAGGGCAATGAGCATTTGGGTGATTTGGAGAGGTTGAGAGCTGAGCTTGCGCAGACTAGGCTAGAGCTTGAGACATTGTCAGTTCCACCCACTGTCTGTGAGAACTGCCTGTCTCTTAGAATGGAGTTAATTAAGCTAAAAGCCGGGAAGTCTGTCCAAAAAGAAGTTGAGTGTGAGACCTGCTTGTCTCAGGTGGAGGTTCTAGCTTCCTTGAGAGAGGAGCTAGTAGATTCTCAGAATGAGAATTTTTACCTCCGTTCTATCCTGAGTTGGATCAGTGCCAGAGAACCACAGCTTGGCATGATGATCCAGCAGTTCAAGAGGAAGGATGGGTTTGGAGTAGGTTACACCTACACCAAGGCTGACTTTGAGAGTGCCCTCAGCCGGGCAGTGGAGTGGAGTAAAATGACTCCAGAGCAGAGGTATCCCAAGACTCACTCCACTGAGATCTCCCAGGCTTGTCAGCCCAAGGATGGAGTGATCCATGAACCACCCAAAGCTCCACCCAAGAAGCCTATCTGGGTTCCTAAGCCCAAACACCTCCACTCTTCTCTAGACTCTCTTCCTGGACCCTCTCAGCCCAAGAAGACCACACCTAACACTACCAAGCCCAAGAACCCCAAGCCTCAACCACATCCCAGGAAGCCTACCTATCATTGTGAGTATTGTCAGAGAAACGGGCATCTTGCGGAGTTTTGCTTCAGGAGGAAGCGGGTTGAGAGAGCAGAGAGGGCTCGTAGTGATCAGGTGCAGTTCTACCAGCAGGGTGGTAGACTGCGTGTTCCTCGGCGCGGGGAGAGGCTAGAGGCCAGGCCGCGTCGTGTAGGTGGTGGTAGAGGAGACGGTTTTCCTACCCGTGCTCCAGTTGGTGGTGTTCGTTCCGGCAGAGTTCCAGACCAAGTTGGCTACGGTTCTGGACCTCGTGGCCGCAGGGTTAGGAAGAACCGAGGACCGCGCCTTGAGCCGCGTTTTGGTCCAAACTCTTTTGATGGTTTTCGCTTTCCATCTTTTGAGCAGATGGCTCGACACTGGTTTAGCTCTTTTGCTAAACCTGGTGCCGGACCATTTGCTCCCACTTACATACATTGATTGTGCAGGACCGGGGACTGGAGGATGTTTGGATCATGGACTCAGGATGCTCTCGCCACATGACGGGACATCGCAGATGGTTTTCCAGTCTCACTCCCCCGAGCTCCAAAGAATATATCACGTTCGGGAACAGCGGTCAAGGGAAAGTAAGTGGCATAGGCTCAATCAGCATCTCAAACCATTTCTCTTTAAAGAATGTTGCTTTGGTTAAAAATCTGAACTTTAATTTAATATCTGTTTCGCAACTTCTTGAGGATGGTTTGGAAGTGCGTTTTAAGAAGGGCAATTCTTCTGTGATTGATTCTAGAGGATCTTTGGTTTGTCAGATTTTACCCTTCGGTAAAGTTTTTCGAATTGACTTCTCTAGTTCTTTTGGCCCTTCTCGCTGTTTGATTGCTGGATCTTCTTCTGAGCTCTGGAAGTGGCATAGGAGGTTAGGTCACTTGAGTTTTGATCTGCTAGTCAGGTTAAGCTCTATGGACCTCATCCGAGGATTGCCCAAGCTTAAGATGGAGAAGGATCTGGTTTGTCATCCCTGTCGTCATGGGAAAATGGTTGCCGCTTCTCACTCACCTGTGACTCAGGTGATGACTACGTATCCAGGCGAGCTTTTACATTTGGACACTGTAGGTCCAGCTCGGGTACGCTCAGTCGGTGGGAAGTGGTATGCACTTGTGATTGTTGACGACTTTTCTCGTTTCTCGTGGGTTTTCTTTTTGGAGTCTAAGGATGAAACATTTCAATTTGTCCATGACCTGATTTTGAAGCTGAAGAAAGAGAACAATGGCCGGATGCGAGCAATTCGCTTCGACAACGGCTCTGAGTTCAAGAATTCTCAGTTCGTCAGCTTCTGTGGTGATCAGGGTCTAGACCATCAGTTTTCTTCTCCTTACACTCCCCCACAGAACGGCGTTGTGGAACGAAAGAACCGCACGCTAGTTGAGATGGCCAGGACGATGCTCGACGAGCACAGGACTCCTAGGCGTTTTTGGGCTGAAGCCATGAACACGGCTTGCTATCTTGCCAACCGTATTTTTCTTCGAGCTTACATTGGTAAGACTTCATATGAGTTGCGGTTTGGCAGACAGCCCAAGGTGACCCACTTGCGAGCGTTTGGCTGCAAGTGCTTTGTGCTCAAGAAGGGAGGGCATTTGGATAAATTTGAGTCTCGTTGTTGGGATGGTGTTTTTCTTGGTTATGCATTGCATTCTCGAGGCTTCCGTGTTTGGAACCTCGAATCCCAGCTGCTTGTCGAGACGTGTGAGGTTTCTTTTGATGAGTCCTTGCCTTCTTTGACTCCTTCTTTTGAGCTTTCTGGTGATGATGAGCTCGGAGAGTCCATCTTCGAGGAAGATGAGGATACTCCAGCTGCTGTTGAGGGCGGGCCTTCTACATCCCCCGCAGAGCCCACACCCTCTGTGACTTCGACTGATGATGAAGGCGGACCTCTGATCACTTCTTCCACTTCGATCGAGCCCCTTCAGTCGAGTCCAGAGGTGCCAGCTGCTGACTTCGGTGAGGTGACTTCAGATCACCAGGGAACCCGAGCAGTTCAGCGTGACCACCCATCAGAGCTCATCATTGGTGATTTGACTGAGAGGACTTTGCGTTCTTCTGCCTCTCTCGCTGTGTTTGCTGAATCTACGTTTGTTGCATCTTTTGAGCCCAGAGACATTTCTCATGCTCTTTCTGATTCTAATTGGATTAATGCTATGCAAGAAGAGCTTGAGAATTTTGTCCGCAATCGGGTTTGGACACTAGTAGAGCCGCCACCAGGATGCAACCCCATAGGCACCAAGTGGGTATTCAAGAACAAACAAGGTGAAGATGGGGTTGTGGTGCGCAACAAGGCTCGACTAGTTGCCCAGGGTTATTGCCAGAGGGAAGGTATTGACTTCGAAGAAACCTTCGCTCCTGTTGCCCGTCTTGAGTCCATTCGTATCCTTCTAGCTTTTGCCGTATCAAAGGGTTTTAAGCTTTTTCAAATGGACGTTAAGAGTGCTTTTCTGAACGGGTTCATAGAAGAGGAGGTTTATGTTAGGCAACCCCCTGGTTTTGAGAACCCTAAGTTTCCTCGACATGTTTTTAAGTTGCACAAAGCTTTATACGGGTTGAAGCAAGCCCCCAGGGCTTGGTATGACCGGTTAAAGCAATTTTTGTTGGGGAAGGGCTTTGAAATGGGTTCTGTGGACAAAACTCTTTTCTTGCTCAGAGATGCTTCAGATTTTTTAGTTGCTCAGATTTACGTGGACGATATTATCTTTGGCGGTACTACTGACTCTCTTGTGTCCAAGTTTTCTGAGCAGATGCACAGTGAGTTTGAGATGAGCCTCACGGGTGAGCTTAAGTACTTTTTAGGGCTCCAGATCAAACAGACCAAGGACGGCACCTTCATCCACCAAGGTAAGTATACTCGTGACATGCTTAAGAAATTTGACTTTGGTGGTGAATTGAAGCCGCAGATGACCCCGATGGGCACTTCTGGGGGTTTGGACAAGGACGAGAGCGGTGTCAAGGTCAATGAGAGAGAATTTCGAGGGATGATCGGTTCGCTGCTATACTTAACAGCAACAAGACCAGACATACAGTTCGCCGTGGGACTTTGCGCGCGTTTTCAGTCTTCACCACGCGCGTCTCACCGGCAGGCTGTCAAGCGCATTTTCAGGTATCTCACCTATGCGCCTGATCTTGGTCTTTATTATTCAGCATCATCATCACTTGATTTATCTGGCTTTTCGGACGCCGACTTTGGTGGGTGCCGGTTGGATCGCAAGTCGACTTCCGGTACTTGCCAGTTTCTTGGTTCTTCTCTTGTCTCTTGGTCTTCTCGAAAGCAATCTGGAGTTGCTCTTTCGACCACAGAGGCTGAGTACGTAGCTGCTGCCAGCTGCTGCTCACAGATGGTTTGGATGATTTCTACTCTACGAGACTTTGGGTTGCTCTTTCCTACCAGGGTTCCATTGTTTTGCGACAGCACGAGTGCTATTAGTGTAGGGAAAAACCCATGTCTCCACTCAAAAACCAAACATATTGATGTGCGCTTTCACTTCTTACGGGATCAATATGAGAAGGTGTCATTGACCTTATTCATGTTGATACCCATCATCAGTTGGCTGACATCTTCACCAAACCCCTAGATCAGTCTACTTTCGAGCGTTTACGAGGGGATTTGGGTGTTGTGTATCCTTTCTAGGATATTTTGCGTCAGTTTTTCTTCTTCTTTACTCTTTTCTTGAGTCTTTTTGTGTGTGTTCATATCATACATATTCACATTTCACACTTTTGAGCTTGCTTCTGTTATATGATTGAACTGCTTTACTTATTCTAGCGGGTACATGCTTTTGATTACATGTCGATGATCATGCTTTGGTTCAGTTCACTAGATATGTCTGATATCTGTCATATGCATGGCTTTTACGCTTTCAACTTGAAAAATGATCACCATTGCTTCTGGTAACTAGCATGTGTAGGCTGAGTGCTTCTGCTATCTGTTACATGCCTTGCAGCTAGTTCATCACATAGATGCAGATATGCAACTTGGACATCTTTATGCTTTAATATGGAAAATGTGCTATCAAAATGATAAAAAATCAAAAATTAATGAAAATTCCATACTTTTTTATGCTTAAGTTGAAAAGATCCAAGTGGGTTTGCTTTGTCGCATTACATTGTTCTGGATTGCTTACCATCGCACTTTGGTATGAACTAGGACGGTGTAGTGTATGCCAAGACCAATGTCTTAAGCTTCTGATGGTCTAGTCCTGGCCTAGGCTTGACTTGGTCGGTTAGCATAAGGTTTGACATGCAAATAACCCTTGGCACAAATGACAAAGGAAAATGAAAAAGCCTGAACTTTAAAGGGATAACAAGTTTGCTGAAGCACTTTGTTTTTGAACAATGCTTATCTTGGTAGCTATCAGTTAGCTTCTGCATCTCATGCTTTACCTTACTTGTTTACTAGACAATGTGGTGATGCTTTTGTTTGCAAAAACTGAAAAATGCGTGCTAAATGACTTTCTTTAGATATCATCTCTTGCACTGATCATGCCATGTGTCTTAGACAGTATCTCTTTTGCTATACCTGTTGGATACTATATTTGTAGTCAATCATATCTGAGAAGCATGCTTTCTACACTCCACCTGCACCCCAGCTGCATTCACTGCATATTTTGAGGGGGAGTTGCATTTCAGGGGGAGTCTGTGTCTCTTTTGAGTGCTTGATGAGTTCACTTGTCAACAAGGGGGAGAAAATTGGGATCAGAGTTTAAGGGGGAGTTCTTACTCTGTTGATAATCCTTGTTGTTCTGAAATCGCACTCATTTTGAGCTTTTGTGTTTTGGTTAACCATAATGACCGTTTCTTGCTTTTGTTTGGCTTTTGGTCATTAAGGTTAACCTTTTACCTTATTTTTTCTTCTTCTTTGTTCTCTTGTGTTTTGTTTTCGTGTTTCCACATTTGTTCACAGGTACTGAAGAGATTAGAATTGAGGAGTGTTGACAATGCTCTCATCAAGGGGGAGATTGAGGAGCCATGCTGAATAGCGTGGGCCTCATGGCTCTAGAAGTGATGAGTCATTGTCAACGATAGTCATCAAGGACTGAAAAAGAGAAGAGATCTGCTGTTTCATGGGCCGCGTGTGACTCAGGTACACGGGCAGCGAGCGACTGTCGGGCAGAGGAGGCTGCGAAGTCGGGCTGGCCCAATCCGGGTGCATGGGCCAGAAGCAGTAGAAGACCCACTGGGCTGTTGACCAGGACTGACTCAGGTACACGGGCGGTGAGCGATTGCCGGGCTGAGAGAGCTGCGGGGTCGGGCCGGCCCAATCCGGGTACCTGGTGCAAAGCTGGTGGAGGCTTTGTCAGTTTCGGCATAAAACTGACAACCGTTGATTCTGTATCCGACTGTCCAGAAGAATAGCTTCAGGATATGTCATCTGTTACTCTAGGCCCACGGTCAGTCAGTTGTGTCTGTAAAAATACCTAAGGGCAGTAGAGTCTTTTTCTGTATTTTTGAGTCTGTAAAACCCTAAGGGGCTGGTAGAATATTCCTAGTGTTGGGCTGCCTATAAATAGCACCCCAATCCCTAGGGTTTGGACTACCCTTTTGCTGAAATTGAATACTACTCTATTGGGTCATTTTTGCCTCTCACGTTTTCTCTCTCCTCTCCTGTTCCTTGTTTGCGCCGCCAGGGAGTTCTCCCTCTGTGTCTCTTGCCTTGCTTTTAATGTTGCAGTAAATGCTCTAATTCTTTGTGTGCTGCATCTGCAAGGTTTTTTTAATGACTCGTTTTCACCTTCAAAGCAAGTTTCCATGTGATTTTTGAGCCTTTGTAGGCTTCGGCAGGTGTGAAGAAGCTTCTGTTCTTCACATACAGAGTACTAGTTCTTGCGTTTTGCAAGTAGTACTCCTCTGTAGCTGCAGTACTACTGTGCCAGCTTTTTACTTTTACTGCTCCACTTTTCGATCTGGTTGATAGGACTAAAATCGCTTTTCTGTCTGTCTCTGCGAAGTCATCCTTCTCTGTTCGAAGCCCCTCAGTTTCGTGAGGCAGGCTTCGATCCGACCATACTCGAAGGCTTCGTCTCAATCTTCGAGCTTTGTTTTGTATTCTGTGTTGCTAAGCTTCGAAGCATTTTTCTGATCGACAGCATTACATACTTCGAACAATAGCGCGAAGGGGCTTCGACCCTATCTGTTCGAAGTCCATACTTCGACACGTTTCGAGGTTGGGTTCGAAACTTGTGGCTCCGCTAGTCCTCGCTCTATTTTCTGTGTAGCGTGTCACCCTTCGCCTCTCCTTTCGGAGCTTGCTCTTTTCGTAGGTAGAGCATTGGGTTCGGACTTGCTTTTCTGTCGCGTGGCAGGCTTCGCTTCTTTGTTCGAAGGTAGTCCGTCCGTTTTGTGTGTTCGAAGCTTTCTGTTCGAAGGTTGTGATTCGAAGCTCTCGGTTCAAGGTGTGTTCGAAGTTTTGTCTTCGAAGTCCTTACTCCGAAGCAGGCTCCGACTTTGTTACTTTGCTCCGAAGCTCTTAGTTCGAAGCTGTGTTCGAAGTCCTGTCTTTGAAGTACACACTTCGAACCAGGCTCCGGCACTGCCTTACTTCGCTCCGAAGTACACTTCGCTTCTTACCACTTCGAACTAGGCTAGACAGCAACACCTTCGGCATTTCGGACAGACTCCGTCACCGACCTCCGAAGCAGACCTCGGCGTGCGAAGGGGGCTTCGCCAAGTTCCGAACAGGAGACAAATTTGGACAGTAACTTCTCTTTTCATCTTACACATTCTTGGATCATTTCATTGAGAAGTTTAGGCCTGTTACAACTTGTTCATCTGCCTAGATTGCACTGCTTTAGATTCATACTGTTTTTCATCAGATGCTTCTAGGTTAGAAACCTTTAGACTTAGGCCTTCTGTTTATTTTCTGCTGCGTAGTATTTTTGAGGTGCGTTGGGTATTGGGAACAGGCCATTGATTCGAAAGAATTTTTAAGGCGCCCATTCACCCCCCCCCCCCTCTGGTCGCTACCTTCGGTCCTACATTATTAGAGAAGTGGCTCACACAGAATGGTTAGCCAACCCAGTTTTCGTCAAAAAGAAATCTTCCAGAAAGTGGTGCATGTGCATTGATTTCACATCCTTGAATAAAGCATTCCCTCGTGACCCCTACCCCATGCCCTGAATTGATCAATTGGTCGACTCCACCGTAGGTTCGAAGTTATTAAGCTTCCTTGACGCGTATTCTGGTTATCATCAAATATGGTTGAAGCGCGAAGATGAGATCAAGACAAGCTTCGTAACTCCTTCGGGAGTCTTTTGTTATGTAAGAATGCCTTTTGGCTTAAGAAATGTCGGGGCTACTTTTTCGAGGTTAGTTGCTAAGGCTCTCGGTCATCAATTAGGTCGCAATGTGGAGGCCTATATGGATGATATTGTAATAAAGAGTGCTTTAAAGCACCAACATAGCCTAGACTTAGCAGAAACATTCAATAGCCTTCGGGCATGTGGGATCCGTCTTAACCCCGAAAAATGTATCTTCGGAGCTAAGGCTGGAAAGTTGTTAGGGTATTTAGTTTCAAGCAGGGGGATTGAAGCTAGCCCTACTCAAATAAGTGCGCTACAAAAGATGGCTCCTCCGGAAAATTTAAAGCAAGTGCAAAAGCTGAATGGGCGTCTGGCAGCACTTAGCAGGTTTTTATCAAGGTCCGCGGAGAGAAGCTTGCCTATATTTAAAGCATTGAAAGGGTCCGAAGATTTTGCATGGACACCGGAGTGTCAAAAAAGCTTCGAAGATATTAAAGAATATCTCAGTAATCTCGCTACACTCACGATGCCTATTGCGGACGAAACCCTACTCCTTTACCTTGCAGCTACAGGGTCTGCTGTCAGTGCAGTCCTTGTTAGAGAAGTGAATTTCAATGGGAAGTTGGTACAAAATCCTGTTTATTTTGTATCCGAAGCATTATCAGGAGCGAAGACGAGATACTCCGAACTTGAGAAGTTCGTTTATGCTCTGATAATGGCTTCGAGGAAATTAAGACATTATTTTTTGGCTCACAATGTAATTGTACCAACTTCGTATCCTTTGGGAGATATGCTTCGAAGTAAGGATTCCACTGGAAGAATTGGGAAGTGGGCAGTTGAGCTAGCACCTTTCGGCATATCTTTTCTGGCAAGGACATCAATCAAATCACAAGTCTTAGTAGATTTTGTAGTAGAATGGACTCCACCTGCAAATTTGGTTCCGGAGAAGTCAAGTGACGGAGTTTGGACTGTTTATTCTGATGGGGCTTTCCAAGCATCCGGAGCAGGCATTGGAGCAGTATTAATTTCGCCTTCAGGGCAAAGAGCAATGTACTCCGCAAGACTCAACTTTAAGTCTACCAATAATATAGCGGAGTATGAAGGGATTTTACTGGGACTCCGAAAAGCACGTGCTCTAGGGGCTACAAGAATTATTATAAAGACAGATTCTCAGATAGTAGCAGGGCACGTAGATAAAAGTTTTCAGGTTCGGCATCCACAACTTGCAAAGTACTTAGAAGAAATCCGTAAGATCGAAGCACACTTCAAGGGTATTTCCATTCGGAGTATACCAAGAGCCGAAAATGTGCAAGCGGACATCTTAGCAAAAGCTGCAGCCGGAGCTGTGGATGTACCAGAAGAAGCTTTCTATGAGGAGCTCAGTACACCTTCGGTGCCACAAATTCCCTCTGCAGAGATTCTTTGCATTCCTAGTGCGGATTGGAAAAATTCAATCATGGAACTTTTACAGGGAGGAACAAATTTGCCTGAAGAGCCACAGCTTTCAAGATTGAAGCTTAGGGCTAGAAATTATCAAGTAATCAACGGTATTTTATATAAGGCCGGAGTATGTTGCCCTCTACTCCGATGTATATCTCAAGCCGAAGGTCAAGAAATTCTTCGAGAAATTCATGAAGGCCTTTGTGGTAGCCATTTAGCCCCTAGAGCTTTGGCAGGAAAAACACCTCGCCAGGGGCTTTATTGGCCTACAATAACAGCTGATGCGGAGAGCTTAGTCCGCACTTGTCAAGGATGTCAGTGGATGGGTCGACGAAGTCATCGCCCACCAATAGCTCTTCAAGTTATTGCTCCGGTATGGCCTATGGCCAGATGGGGTATGGATTTAATTGGTCCCTTTCCAGTAGCCAAGGGAAATCTGAAGTTCGCAGTGGTAGCTATTGAGTATTTTTCTAAGTGGGTAGAAGCAGAGCCCTTAACAGCTATCACTTCGAACAATGTACAGAAATTCTTTTGGAAGAATATCATTTGCCGGTTCGGAGTGCCTAGACAACTCACAGTTGATAATGGAACACAATTCGATGCAGAACCTTTCAGGAAGTTTTGCGAATATCTAGGCATTCAGTTATGTTTTGCTGCAGTGAGGCATCCTCAGTCTAATGGAGCCATAGAAAGAGCCAATGGAAATATTTTGTCAGGGCTAAATCGAAGGATAGTAGGATTAGCAAAGGGACTGTGGACCGAAGAGCTTCCGAAGATTTTGTGGTCCATTCGGACTACGCAAACAAGGTCCACAAGTTTTACTCCATTCAGACTACTATTCGGAGATGAAGCTATGACTCCAACGGAGCTCAAAGGAGGATCGCACTGGAACCGCGGGGTTGACCGAGAGGGAAGTGTCATGAAGCTGAATCATATTTTCGGACTTCGAACCATTGGTTTGAAGCTTCCGACGTGGGGGCTGACATAATCCGGAGTCCAAGCCACCGACTTGTAGGCATCCGTAAAAGAGCCCAAAACCACATCATGCGGAGTCCAAGCCATTGGCTGGTAGACTTCCGCAAAAAGAGCCGAAGGTGGCCAAAATATGCGGAGTCCAAGCCATTGGCTGGTAGACTTCCGCAAAAAGAGCCGAAGGTGGCCAAAATATACGGAGTCCAAGCCATTGGCTGGTAGACATCCGTAAAAAGAGTCCAAAGAGACCATTGCAAACTCCGAACCATTGGTTTGACAGAGTTCGCAAAAAAGAGCCGAAGGTGGCCAAAGCAAAATAGAGTTTGAGCCATGAGCTTCGAATGTCTGTTAGCATAGTCCAAAGTGACAAATTATCTAAGACACTAAGGTGTCCTGAAAGTTATCTCAGTGATTTCTTTCAAAAAACAAGGGTACTAAGTTGCCATTCTTCAGACTACAAATAGTCGAAGACATTTTATAAGATTTTAAAAGATCTTTAAATTGCAGAGGGGCTCCGAACCCCAAAAAATTGTACTCCGAAGTTTTTTCTTTGCGAATAACCATCTTTGAATACAGTTCGAAGTTGCTTATCCCCAAAGAGGCGCTAGTAAATATGGAGACAATTTTAAATCGGTATTCATTATTCGAACGAATATGTTTACAGATTACATCATGAAAAATTGGTATCTATACCAAGAAGGAATCGAAGACCTCTTCGGTCTCTAGAGCTAGGGTTGGAACGACTAGTTCCAGTGCCGGGAGTTCTAACAACTTTACGTTTAACTCTCTTGCCTCCCTTCGAAGCTCTAAAGTCCTTCTGTTCTTGTTGAAGCTCGGCCCAAGTTCGAAGCCGTTCGGGGCTCCTTTCCCAGCTTCCAAGTTCTTCAGGTTTTTTACTTCGAACTTCATCTTCGTCTTCAGACCATATAACGTCTTCAGAAGACGAAGTGTTCAAGTTAACCTCTTTTTCTTCCTCTTTAATATAAGATAGTATATCTTTGATTACTTCAGGCGCAATTACACCGGAGCTATCTCGAGGAACTAAAAATCGAGGACGCTTATAAGCTTTTAGAAGATCGAAGGTGGTCCATAATGAGCGAAGTTCGTCGTTAATGTCTAACACTTCGATATCTTCCGTATGAGGCAAAGCCTAAAAATATGATAAACAAATTTTCATTGATAAATGTTCATAAGCATAAAGCTTTACATAGCCAAAAATCCTAAGGTATTTCTAAACCTGCGGGTTAGGAGGAGGCTGACTCCTTGAAGCTTGGGTCCGAACTTGCTTCTGGCGTTGACCTTCGTCGATCCAAGCCTTGATCGCAGAACGACCTTCGGCTCTCCATGAAGTCTGGAAGGCTCGCCAGGCAGCGGCCACACCTTCAGAAGGAGTCAGAAGCCACTCGTCGTCGAAGAAAATTGGGCCCTCTCCTGCGCTCGGAGTTATCGATCAGCCCAGATCTTCGTAGTAGCGAAGTAGGCCAACAGCAGCCACTTGTCCGGAGAGTTCTCCGTATCGAATGCCTGCTGTCTTCATCTGCTTCGCCACTCCTTGAATCCTTTTCAACCGGCGCAGAAGAGAAATGTTATCATCAGAAGGAAGTGTCCCAGTAGTACCGAAGTACTCCAAAACACCTAGAAGCTGATTCATAACTTCCACAGCTACCTTCTCGGACTTCAGCTTATCTTCGTTCAGTGCGTCCTTCATCGAAGTTACTTCTCCCAGAACCCCAGAAAGTCTAGCAGTTTTAGTAGTCAAGATGTTCTTTTGGTTCAAAAGCTGGCTAGCTTCCTCTTGGAGTCTGACAAGTTCGGTCCCCGCAGTAGCGTGCTCCGCCCGCATCCTTTCAATTTCTGCTCGAAGCACAATTCTTTCTGCTTTGAGCTCTTTAT
The DNA here is from genome assembly GCA_019279435.1 of Zizania palustris. NCBI lineage: Eukaryota > Viridiplantae > Streptophyta > Magnoliopsida > Poales > Poaceae > Zizania > Zizania palustris. The sequence continues at coordinate 108,656,483 of JAAALK010000079.1, read as the reverse complement.
TCGCAGCCTCCAAACCTTGTCTGGCCCTGCGCTCTATTGACACTATATTGTCCATCTGAATCACTCGGCTTTCGGAAATGGTAAGATTTCGTTGAAGGATGTTATTTTCCTCCCGAAGACGAGCGATTTCTTCATCGTTTGATATATTCGCAGCTCGGGCCAAGACTGTTTGCTGCAAAAAGAAAAAACCAAGGTAAACATTTATTTGTAGGTAAATTCTATGTTATTTCACAGATACTTCATACCTGGTAAGCTGCGCGTTCTATAGCAGCATTGAGCTCCGACCTGTCCGCTTTACTTAGAATGGCCACTAAGTTGGTCTCCCCTATGTCGCGGCTAGCTCGATCCAAAGGTTCGAGCAAAGTCCGAAGACCAATCGTTTGCCCTAAGAAAGGAGCTAGAAGGGGGAGCATGCTTATCGCTTGCTGGTCATCCTCGTTCAGCGAAGGGCTGGAGTGTTGGCTTGTGATCTTCGGAGCCCCTGGAGACTGGCCCCCCTCGGTAGAGTGACTCTCGTCTGTTGAATCAGACGGAGTTGATCCGGAACTCGCAGCAGGGAGGGGTTCTATATTCCTTTTGCCTCTTCCAGGTCCCATTTGAGTAGCTATCTGGGTTGGCTCCGAAGTCGTCGAAGGTCCAGGGATTATTTCTTCCTGGCGGACCTCTTCCACAGGAGTGGACTCTGTAAAAACAAAGGTGTTATACATTGTATAAATACACAAAATAAACATGAAATATTTATTCGAAGTCTACCTTCGACATTTTGGCGAGGGGTAATCATTGGACTGTTCGGTGGATCGAAGGCGAGATCTTCGTCCGAATCAGCCGTTAAATCTTCGACTGCAGGAGCATTTTCCTGAGCCGTCCTTGTTGCCTCTTCAGGAATCGAAGCCATAGTAACTTCGACTCCGCCTTCATCCACAGAAACTTCGCCCTGAGGTACATCCTCTTGAACTGCCGAAGTCCTTGGTTGCTCAAGGTTATCTCGAGACTCCGGCACATTCGCAGGTACTTCGGCTTGTGCAGTCCTTTGAGATGCATCTTCGTCTATCAGACGCACAAGCAACCTCCCTTCGTCTTCTTGGGAGTCAGAGACTGAAACCATTGGGCTCGAAGGTGCGGGATTCTTTGGTTTCCGAGCCACCTTCTTGACCGGAGTCTTGGCGGAGTTCGAAGTACCAGCTTCGGCTTTCCTCTTTTTGGGCCCTTTCTCCGAAGGTACCCAATCCATCAAAGGGGGCGGAACGATTTCCAGCATTCCCCACACCCTGTTAAATCTCTCCCAACTCCCGACCAACTTGATTCTCCATTCCTTTTCGGTCGGAGTTGGAGCGCCGAAAATCTTCTCCGAAGCCCTTACGATTTGTTCCGAAGTAATAGGGGCTGAAGAAGCTAAAAAATGAATCAAGTTAGTTACTTCTTCGAATGAATATGCATAATACATGTTGTCTTCGAAGTTACCTGCAGGACTCGAAGTCGAAGTGATTTTTCGGAGACCGCCTTCCGAATCCTCTTCGAAGATGATAGGCGAGTTGGCCATCAGTGGAGAGATTTGTAACCCGAGGAACTCTTCAGCTAAGTCTCGCATGCTTAACCTTCGACTGATCTTCTGAAGTAGGCTGAGGCGAGCTTCGAGCTGACCTTGGTCTGGATGCACTAGGGCTTCCTTCCGGAATTGGATGTCTTTCAGAGGTCCGGCCAGAGGATTGCTCGCCCCAACTTCGGCATAAAACCATCTCATAACCCAATCGGTATACCATCTTGCATTGATGGCCTTAGCAGGAAAGTGAAGGGCGTATTCATCCCGAAGCCTGAAGTTAATACTTCCGAAGGCTACTACCACTTTTTCACCTCCGGGGCCTACGAAGGTTTTTGGCTAGCATGAAGCCCTGTGTAGCGCAGCGAAGATCTCTGCCCTCCCCTCACAGCCTTCGGCTCTCAATGCCCATTCAAAGATAGCTAAGCGAGCTACTGCGTTCGGAGAAAGTTGAGGAAGGGTGACGTGAAACAGATCCAGTACCTCGGCCAAGAAGTCCACTGCTGGAAGGCCTAAGCCGGCTTCAAAGACGACCACTTCTCCGGGCCTTGGCGACGGGATGAGTTCCTTTCCAGGTTTGCGGATCATAACTCCGGTACTAATCTTCCCTTCTACTGCGACCGCCAGTGTTTCTCTCTTGCAGGTAGAAGGTCCCAGTTGGAAGGATTGATCCAAATACTTCGTTGATGGTGGGCAGAGACCTTGATCACCAACATTTTGGGGATTTCCCCCTCCTGCCGCCATGGATGTCGTTGCGGGTGTTGGAGGCACCGTCGCCAACGCCGCAGCCGCTGCTGCTGCAGCTGCCTGCTGTCGAGCCAAGGCCGAAGGGGCTCCAGAACTCTTGGTTTTCGCCATTGAAGTTACTGGGTTGCTTTGGAGGAAAAATGGAGGTTAGGGCTCAAAGGGTTCAAAGGGCTCAAAGGGTGTTTGTTTGCAAGAGAGCAGTGGAAAGGTAATCAGGAAAGTTTTAGGCCCTTTATTTATAGCCTAGACTTTACATTTTTACCGTTAGTCCATGCCGTTTCGCATTCCTGCTCGTTACTTTTCTCCGAAATTAACGCATTCTGCAGTTTCCGTTAGAAGAAGGAAGCTAACGACTATTTCTTCTAAGTCTAAAAGGCTTTCGAACTTCCTGAGTCAGTTCTAAGATAGTTCGAAAGTAATTGTCTTAAGACTGACTTGGAGTTTTATATCTTTGTACATTTCAGAGATGAATTAAAATCTAATAACCCCTACGCCTGGTTATTTTTTCTTCCGTATACTGCTCTCCTAACATTACAGGTTTAACGGAGAAGCGTATTCGAGGGGCTACTGTTGGGGGAAAATATCCCATCTTCAGGGTTATTGCCGTAACAGCACAAAGGCAGATAATGGATTCGAAGGTTCCCAGACGTCCATCTTCGAAGATGTCCTAAGTAAGCTCGAAGTACGAAGATAGGCATTGGTTTGGAGTATATCTTCGAACTAAGACACTTTGAGATCTTTTTTGCCAGCTAAGATGGAAGACTTATCTTTTTTCTTATTAGATTAGTCTTTTACCATTTTAGCCCTATCAAGGGTACCGAATAGTTTCCACTATGTCGGTTGTAGTATAGGGGTAAATAGGTCTTTTCCTTAATATTTGGGCCTATAAATACCCCCCCATTTCACCCTGTAATAGGGACCGAATACAAGTTATTCAATACACACATTCGAACTATTCTAAGTTGTTATCCTTTCGGAGGCTTAGACAGTTCACTTCGCAAACACTTCGTTTGTTAGTTTCTATTCTACAGAAACCTGTTAGCGTGATCTTTTACGCCAACAGCTATCAAGTTAGCCTGTAGATGTCTCCGTTTGAAGCACTTTATGGGCATAAGTGCAGAACGCCGTTACTTTGGGATCAGACTGGAGAGTCACAACTGTTCGGGACAAATATATTGAGAGAAGCCGAAGAGAAGGTCAAGATCATTAGGGACAGATTGAAGATAGCTCAGTCCCGACAAAAGAGCTACGCCGATAACCGACGAAGAGACCTAACCTTTGAGGAGGGTGACTATGTCTATCTCCGAGTCACTCCCCTTCGTGGCACTCAGAGGTTCAACATGAGAGGCAAGTTAGCACCCCGCTATGTCGGACCTTTTCTGATCCTCTGACGGCAAGGAGAAGTGGCATATCAACTAGAACTGCCTCCATCCTTGGCAGGAGTCCATGATGTGTTCCACGTCTCTCAGCTGAAGAAGTGTCTTCGTGTGCCCGCCGAACAGGCTGATCTCCAACAACTCAACGTCCAAGAGGATTTGACCTACATCGAGAAACCCGTCAAGATCCTAGAGACTAAGGAAAAAGTAACCAGGAGCCGTGTGGTTCGCTTCTGCAAGGTTCAGTGGGACAACCACCCCGTTGAAGAAGCCACATGGGAAAAAGAAGACGAGTTGAAAGCCCAATACCCCGAGCTATTCGAGTAGCATTCCAATCTCGAGGATGAGATTCTTTGTAAGGGGGATAGGTTTGTAACACCCCAAATTTTTCAAAGAAATAAAAATATCAATTAATGTATTTTTATGAAATTAATTATTTTGGAAATACCTTTAATACTCTCCTTAGCCTTTTTGAACTAGAACCTAGTTGAAATGACCAAACCAGGGGCTAGAAAATTTTGTATGAGTTCCCAAGACCAAAATATATTTTTGAGAATTTTTACAAATTTTTATCACCCTTGGAAGTAGCCCAAATATTTTAAGTCAATTTCTGTAATTATTTTTATTCAGAAAATGATTGGAACAGTAACAGGCCTCCCTCCCTCAATCTCTCTCCCCCAACCGGCCCAGCCCACTCCCTTCCCCGCGCCCGTACTGACACCTAGGCCCCCTCGTCAGAGACCCCCTCCCTCTGCGCGCGCGCACCCGACGCCCCGACCCCACCTGTCGGCGCCAACCGAACCCCTCATGCACGACCGCCCGACCCCACCCGTCAGTCGCCACCCCCGTTCGCTCGCGCCCGCTGGCATGTGGCCCCCGCCTGTCAGGACCATCGTCCACCTCGCGCCATCGCCCCCAAACTTCGCCGGCCGAATCAATGCCTCCGCGATCCGCTCGTCGCTGGGCCCCTCCCCCTCCATTTATCGCCGTCATTGAATCCCCCGCAGCGCTCCGACCGTTTCCCCTCTTAATTCCACGCGTAATCGCCCCTCAGTAGCTCGCATGCAAGGAAACCACCTCGCCGGCGTTTACTCTCCGCCTCCCCCGATTGCGCCCTCCCTGCCCCCACCGGTACCCCTATTTAAACCCCCAACCACCGCCGCACTCAACCCCCACGTTAATTCGCTACGAGAATGAACAGAACACCCAGAATCCAAACTATAGCGCCACACCGCTACCCGCACTCCAGTCACCGCTCGCCGTCGCCAGAGTCCCCCTCCGTCCTCGCCGACCGTACCACTATGACCGCAAGAACCACCCCGACCTCGGCCACCACTTCATCGCCAACGAACCCCGCCGGAATGCCACCGCCGACAAGGACCCGAACACCTCCTTCGTCTAAGCTCGTCGCCGGCAATGCTCCGATGACCATTCGCCTCGCCAATGGTACCTTCGTATTCCCCTAGTCATCCTCTTTCCATTTCTAGGCATAGCTGGGGCCATCGTCGCTCGCTGTGGCCTCTGGCCTGCTCGCCATCACTGGAGAAGACGACCGGCTCGGTTCGAGTAACCGTGCCGTGTCGAATTTGATCTCGGTCGTGCAATCCAGATCCAATGGTGGTGATTAAATCATCTGTGTGGTTTAATCCACGTCGTCGGATCTGAGCAAAGCGGTACAGTGCGATCTCGTGCGTTTGTTAATATTTAAAACCCATGTTTAATCTGGATCGTCCATCGTGTATCGGTTCGACGTTTTAATCCTGGCCGTCCGCGATAACTTAACTCCCCCGCCTCGCCCGTGGTCGCCCGATCGCGATCCAACGGTGGATCTCGATTCGGTGCACGCGCACAGTGCGCGGGTTCACTGTGAGCCCAGTTCACTGTGGACCCGAAGTTGTTTTTGGATTTAAATTTAATTTTAGAAACTGTTTTAAACTTGTAAAATTCATATCTGGCGCATTTTAACTCCAAAAATTATCATTTCAATTCCAGAAAATTTATAATTTTATCCTCTACATGTTAATATCATAAAAACAGTATGTTTACTTTTAATATTTCATTCTTATTTAATAAAGTATTCAAATGCTCTTTAGGGTAAATTTCAAATTGATTCATTTCAATCTCAACAAAATTTATCTTTTATTCTTTTCCTGTTAATACAATGAAACCACTAAGTTTACTGTAAACCACTTATTTTAAATTAGTTAGAAAACTTAAAATGAAATTTGTTCACATTATTTTCTCTTTTATAAAGGAAAACCTTTCATTGTAGTTCATTTTAAAATATTCATAAAATAAATTTCAGAAACTTAACAACCTTGTTTTCTCTAAATAAACCCAATGAAAACTTACATGCTTGTTGTGTGATTTTGGATTGTTTAATTGAATGATTTTATTTTTTTTGAGAAGACTACGACGCCACCGAGGAGCCGGAATATTTTCCCGAAGTTCCTCCCTCCCCTTTCGTTGAACAAGGCAAGTCACCAAACCAATCTTTTGAGCATATTGAACCCATGTCTTATTAAACTATCGCTAAAACACATAGGATATACATGCATTAGTCAAATGAAACCCTTACTATATATTTATTAGGATCCCCCGACCTTGATGTGCAACCCAAGCCATGCTATCTAGCCTAAACTCCTTGTCACCATATGATTAGTATTATTAGCTAGTGTCCAATGTATCGACACGATTGCTATAGTATTAAAAATGAGTCATAGCGATTGGAATCTACTATATGATCCCCGTTATTCTCATCTCTGGAATGTTGTTGGTGATAGAGTTTTGGTTGTGAATGTATGCATGGTGGGTTCTGGGTTCAAGCTAGGGCATTGGTCGGTAGCACTCGAGGAACTATAAGGACCGGTCTGCGGGATCCGTTGCAATACACTTCCGTACTAACAACAAGTCTAATGGGTAAGTCCTAACTAAGGTATGGAGTGTTCCAAACCGAGGCCACCATTTGGAGATGGGTCAAGCAGCACCTGCGGGTGGCTTGTACTGACGTGGCGCAAAAGGGGGTGCGACGTTAGCCGGGATGCGGCCCGACACGCCGGAGAAACCTATAGCGGGTGGTTATCGCTTGGAGCATTTCATGCTGAAGTTTTGGCACGAGTTCCCGTGGTATGAGTCATCTCGTCACACTTTGGTGTTTGGGATGTGTGCGTGCCTTGTGGGTATAGTAGTACATCTCTGATCAGAGTCATAAATCTTTTCGAAAAGCCGAGCCCACGGTCAAGGGCGAGTTGCGTGACATCCCACAATTAGTTTACTTTTAATATGTATGTGCATGATGGTTTGACATGTAAGGACTGTCGCGCGAGGAGCAAAAATGTACTCCTCGAGTTAGATGGTATTATTGATGTTCATGTTTATTATTCTGCATGATAAAATGTGACTACACTAAATGCAATAACTGAAAATGTACATTTTCGCACTTTTAGCCATTATCCTTCCTTTGTTATTATCTTGCATTATTATTTGCATTTGCGGTGGTTTGTTGAGTACTCTTCGTACTCATACCCGTTGGACACACAATTCAGAGGATGCCTACTATGAGGATGGTCTAGAGTAGCGACCCAGTCAAGAAGAAAGATCCTGAAGAAGGCGTTCGTCATGCAGTTTATTTTTAATTATTTTAATTTCACTCTTATGTAATAATATGGTATGCGTACCATGAATGTTTGTCATATGTACGTTGTCGCATGATGAACCTCTTGTATTATTGTTTTTCTTTGGAAATTCAATAATGTTCCGATTTGATAAATCAGGGCGCCACATTTGCCATCCGTGTCGTCATGGGAAAATGGTTGCCGCTTCTCACGTATTTGTGACTCGGGTGATTACTTCATATCTAGGAGAGCTGTTACATATGGATACTATTAGGTGTCGTTTGGTTCAGGAGTCTGATAGAATGGAATGGCTCCGTTCCAGATTTTGAGAATGGAATGGTTCCGTTCTGCGTTTGGAAGTAAGATTGGAGCCACTCTATTTTTTGTTTGGTTCTGGAATCTGATTGAACGGAATGGTTCTATCCCTTGTTTGGTTCAAGAGCATAAATCAAATATAAAATACAATGATTAGTACATAATTTCAATAGTTCAACACACATAATTCAAGACACATAATTAGTAAATGAAACATGGCCAACCAAATACCAAAATAAGGTCAAAACAGTGCTAAACAAACAAGCAGTCTTAGATTGAATTGATTCCAGCAAATTCATGCTTTGGACAACCAAATACCAAAATTGTATCCAAGAGTGTAATTATACCAAATAACAAAAGAAAAATAGTTGCCTCACGCAAATTACATGTTTCCTCAGCAATGATCATATCTCACGCGCAAACTACCATCCAACTCACATGGACCATGGTGCTCAGAAGTTCAAGAAAATGAGAATTATGAGCATGGTGTGATGCAAATTAATCTAACCTTTCCTGGGGTCATATGCATTCCTTTGCAGCAATTTATCCAAGCGTGCTTTTACACTGAACTTAGAAGGTCCTACGGTTGTAATATGGCCCATCTTTCTCTGCTTAAGGATCTCTGAAAAAACAATTTTCTAAATAGCATTATCTGCATTAAAACCAAGAAGCAGAGTTGTTCATTTTCTATAGCAACACCAGGTAAGTGTGTGGACCAATCGCCACTCCCGCCGCGGAGAGCTTCGCAGCTGCCACCGGCGGCGGCGGCGTCGCGCCGCACCGCCAGTCATCTACGGTGGCGGGGCGTCCGCAGACGCACCCCATGGCACTGGCTGCGGCAGCGGCAAAGAATAGGGCGACTCACTCGAGTTATCTCGGGCGCCGGCGCCGCCACCGGGACAAGCACCGCATGCGGAGGCGCAGGGAGAAGAGGGCGGCGAGATGCAGGGAGAAGGAGGGCGGTGACGGAAGGCTAGGAGAAGAGGGCGGGCCGGCGGCGGGATGCAGGGAGAAGAGGCGGAGCCACAGAGGCGTGTGGAGGGGGATGGGATGGAGCCGCTCGGTTCGGGAATTTTTTGAGGAACAGATGGTTCCGAATCTACAGGGAATATTCCTATTTTGGAGCAGTTCGGTTCCACTAAATTCTAAGCCAAACACATGTAAAATAGAATGGAACCGTTCGCTTCTACCTAACTCCTGAACCAAACGCCACCTTAGTCCACCTCGTGTACGTTCAATCGGTGGGAAGTGGTATGCACTTGTTATTTTTGACAACTTTTCTCGATTTTCGTGGGTGTTGACACGAAAACGCACCCACACACTGCGTCAGTTCGGCGATCCAAAAGCGTGCAGCTGTTTTCAGGGAAAACCCTAAAATGTCGCGAGATGTCGACGTCGCGTTCCGACGACCCTTAAACAATGGTAAGGGGGTAACGGAGTCACTAGGCAATCAGACAAGTATTTAGTAATAATGCTCAATTAGTCGAACTATTGGAAAAATAATAAAGTAAACTGGCCAGACTAGGGCCGATTTGGATCTACTGTGTGGGAGCAGTCGGACCGGTGGAAGACCTCCGGTCATACCGGTAGTGCCAAGGGAGGGGCGTCGAAGGGTCCTAGAGGGATCCTTCGGCTTGACTCACGGTGAGACCGTGGTGCGGGCCTCGGTCAGACTAAGAGCACCCGAAGGGTGTTCCGGGTGATCTGCGAAGGGGACCGACCAAAGGGGTCGGTACGAAGAGTACCCATCAGTTGGACCGACGGAGGATCTATGGTCAGACCGACGGAGGGAGCCTGGTCAGACCGAACACAAAGTCTCGGTCGAACTGGGGCTTCGGAAACTATAGTGCGGGGTCCGATGCAGTGGATCGCTTTGGTGCGGGGACCTCGGTCAGACCAGCGTGCATCCCCCGGTCAGACCGACAATGCAGATTTGATCTGCCCGATTTCTTCGGCGACCTTGTAGATGATCTCTGATCACCCCTAAACTCCTTGGCGAGGTATTTGGGAGTAATATCTATGCAAAACAGGAATAGATTGTGTGCAATTCGGCCATAGGCTGAATTTCCAATGGTAGCGGAGAAAACCGACGAAAACGATAAAAAATTGTTACGTGGATTAAACGGATGATTCGCAGGTGAATCAACAAGGGTTACCATGGTTATGACGTGATGCACGAAGGGTTTTCAGCGCAAACCCACAAAGATGGACGTTACGTCTAATCCTAAGAAAAGGAAGGTAGATTGAAATAAAAGTGTGATTCAAAACTAGGGTTTTGAAGTATTGATATGTGATGGATACACCCTTTGAATCGGTATCACCCCTATATTTATAGGGGCTGGTCTCAAGTTTTCTGACACCTAATCTGAGTAGGATTTGGCCAAAAGTGGTTAAAATTAAATTAGAGTTCAAATAGGCCCGAAACCAACTCTATCTCTAATTTTTATACTTGGGCCGGTCTGACCGGGCCTACATGGCCAGTTGGATCGGCCTACTATGGTCAGTTGGACCAACATGTGCCATGAAAGACATATTTTTGGCCCAAATTACCAAAAAATTGATATTTTGACAATCTCGACCATTAATGCCATTTTTTGCTATCAACACATGCCCCCAGCTATTGGGGGAAAATACGTCATCCTCGGGGTCAATACAATAACAAGACGAAGGCAGTCTATTCAACCAAAGTTCTCTAGTATTTAACCTAGGTTTAGTACTGGGTCAAGTTTGAAGGATCAAAGCGGACTCTTATTCGTAGTATATCTTCGAATGCAGACTCTTCGGAGACCTTCCATGCCAGCTAAGGTATAAGACTTATATTCTTTCTCATTAGATTAGTCTTTTACCATTTTAGCCCTATTAAGGGTACCGAATAGATTCCACTATGTCAGTTGTAATAGAGGGGTAAAAAGGTCTTTTCCTTAAGGTTTTATCCTATAAATACCCCCTGTTTTACCTTGTAATGATCATCGAATACTGAGTTATTCAATACACATCTTCGAACTGCTCTGAGCTATAATCCAATTCAGAGGCTTGAAATAGTTCACTTCACAAACACTTCGTTTGTTAGTTTCTAATCTCTAGAAACCTGTTAGCGTAATCTTGTACGCCAATAGTTGGCGCCGTCCGTGGGGACCCTAGTCAAAAAAACTTCGTTCTCTACTAAGTTCTCAAACAATGCCTCCCAAGCGTAGTTCAGGTGGTAGTCCTACTCGGAGGTCCCCTCGGACCTCCGGAGTAAGATCTTTGAACACAGTCGAGGTCGGAGGATCTTCGGTAATTCCTCCACCTCAGACCCCCGAAGGGATTTCCCTTCCTCGAGCATACGGAGTTCCTCCCCCAACTCCATCTATACTTCGGCCAGCCGGAGTCCCTCTTCTAGCTCAGATTCTGCTTCGAACTAATACGTATAGTTCTCAAGACCCGGAAGGTCCTTCTGGAGGAGATGAAGATGGTCTTGGTGACATGGCAGCCCAAATGGCCAGTCTCCAAGCTAAAGTGGCGAGGTGGAGGCAAGAATCCGCAGATAGGCTTCGTTCTTAGGCCACCCCAGTCATTCCCGAAGTGCCCCAAGACGACGAACTTCCTTATCCCAAAGCCCGGGAGAACGCTTCCTTCGATAGCGAGTCTCCGTTGCATCCCGAGCTACAGAAAGTGCGCTTTGATCCTAAGTTTAAAACTTAGAAGCTCTGCAAATATTCTGGAGATGAGGACCCCGGGGAGTTCTCCCATTCGTATGCGTTGGCATTTGAGGCCAGTGGAGGAGTGCGGGACACCATGGCCAAGTGTTTCCCTCTTTCTCTCGAAGGAGTGGCTCTGCGGTGGTTTTGGTCCCTGAAGCCAGGGTCAATTAGAACCTGGGAGCAATTAAGGAAGAAGTTCATAAGCAACTTTCAGGGTACTTTCGTACCCCCAATGTCTACAGGAAGTCTTTTCCAGGTGAAGCAGCTGTCTGGAGAAACTTTAAGGAAATTTTTCAAGCGCTTCGCCCATACGAAGTCGCAAATTCGAGGGCTAACTACATCCTCTGTAGTTGATGTAGCTCGAGAGGGAGTTACCCATGCATGCCTCCTTGATAAACTTCATCGGAAACAGATATCTTCTATTGCTCAGTTGATGTCTTATTTTGAAGAGTATGCTAGGTCAGAAGAAGGATGACTTCGGAGAACTGCTTCAACTCCATCAATCCTACAAGAAGTCAAGTTGGAAGTGAAGACTTCAACACCTTCATAGGGGCCTAACTTCAAAGTCTAGCATGACAGGCGTCGGGGTAAAAAGCATCCTCGTTCAGAAGTTTTGAACATTGCACCTCCGCAGAAATTTGCCCCTAAGACTTCACAAGCTTCGGGAAGCAAGACCAGCGGCTGGAGGCCGCCAGGGAAGCCGGCTGGCAAAGCCCAGGCCTTCTTCTGCTGCGTCCATGGTGAGAATCGAAGTCACGCAACTGATGTGTCCAAGTCTATACTCGATTTAAGAGGCAAGTACCTTGAAAGAACTTCGGGTTGAGGCACTACTGACCGAGTTCCTTCCGAGGTGTGTCCGGAGCCTGTCCAGGCTGTGGCACGTATAGACAACTTCGACCCTGCAAGGCAACCTCCGGTGGTCAATATTATGCCACCTCCGAAGTAGGAAGATGGTCAAGATCGAGGAAAAAGAGTAGTCCTCCCCATTTCCGGAGGAGGGACTCTTGGTAGTATGTCGAAGAGACAGTGAAGAGAATATGTCCGAGAAGTGGGCAATATTGGAACTTCTTCATCCGCAGCTACCATGCCTGAGTGGTCCCATGTGCCGATATCCTTTTCCGTAGATGATGCAGCTGGCATATAGTTTCCACATGCAGATCCACTTGTCATCACTACCGACATAGCAGGGACTAAAGTCCGGAGAGTACTGATTGACGGAGGGAGTTCAGCAGATATTATCTTCGTCCAAGCCTCCGATCAGCTCTATATCTCCAGGAAGCATCTTCTCCCTGCAGCTCGTCCTTTGCAAGGCTTCGTAGGACCCCCTCTTGATGCCCTCAGCCAAATAGGTCTGGAGGTCGCTTTCGGAGAGGGGCTACTGGCCAGGACGGAGGAGGTGATTTTCAATGTTGTGGATGCCCCGTACGCATATAATGTTATCTTCGGGAGGGGCATGTTGAATCAGTTCGGAGCCGTGGCGCATCATAATTATTTGTGTATGAAGATGCCCACGCAAGCGGGAGTGCTCACTATTTTCGGAGATCAGGCCACTACGCGAAGAGCAGAATATGGTCATGGCCCTCTTGACCCGAGACAAGTGAACAACGTACAAGACAACCCGGAGGACATCTCTGCTTCAGGTGAACCTTCGAAGAAATCCTTCCCAAGACCAAGACCTGAAGGAGAGATTATAATGAAGGTTATTGTCAAGGACAGCAAAGACTATTCATTTCAGTTCGGCAAGGATTTGCCTCTAGAAGTTGCTACTTCGTTAGAAAAAGTAGTTGATGAAAATTTAGATGTATTTGCATGGTCTGATGAGGACATTACCGGAGTCAGTCGGGATATTATTGAGCATAGCTTACTTGTGAACCCGAGGGTTCAGCCTATTTGACAAGGACTACAGAAGTTATCTGCGGAGAGGGCCATCCTTGCTAAAGTTGAAGTGGAAAAGTTGCTGAAGGCTGGGATTATCAGAGAAGTAGCTCATACGGAGTGGATAGCCAACCCAGTCTTCGTCAGGAAGAAATCTTGTGGGAAATGATGCATGTGTATCGACTTTACATCCTTGAATAAAGCATGTCCCCGTGACCCCTATCCCATGCCCCGAATTGATCAATTGGTTGACTCCACTGCTAGTTCGGAGTTATTAAGCTTCCTCGGCGCGTATTATGGCTATCATCAAATTTGGTTAAAGCACGAAGATGAAATCAAAACAAGATTTGTAACTCCTTCGGGAGTCTTCTTCTATGTAAGAATGCCTTTCGGCTTAAGAAATGTCGGGGCAACTTTTTTGAGGTTAATTGCTAAGGCTCTAGGTCATCAAATAAGCTGCAATGTAGAAGCCTATATGGATGACATTGTAATAAAGAGTGCTCTAAAGCACCAATATAGCCTAGACTTAGCAGAAACGTTCAATAGCCTTCGGTCATGTGGCCGTCTTAACCCTGAAAAATGTATCTTCGGGGCTCAGGCTAGAAAATTGTTACGATATCTAGTTTCAAGCAGAGGGATCGAAGCTAGCCCTACTCAAATAACTGCATTACAAAGGATGGCTCCTGCAGAAAATTTGAAGCAAGTGCAAAAGCTAACTGGTCGCCTTGCAGCACTTAGCAGATTCCTAGCAAGGTCTGCGGAGAGAAGTTTGCCCATTTTCAAAGCATTGAAAGGGTCCAAAGATTTTGCATGGACACCGGAGTGTCAAAAGAGTTTTGATGATATTAAGAATTATCTCAGTAACCTCGCTACACTCACGGTGCCTGTTGCGGACAAAACCCTACTCCTCTACCTTGCGGCTACTGGCTCCGCTGTCAGTGCAGTCCTTGTCAGAGAAGTTGATTTCAATAGGAAGTTGGTACAAAATCTAGTCTATTTTGTATTTGAAGCATTGTTTGTAACAAAAACAAGATATTCTGAGCTTGAGAAGTTCACCTATGCTCTCATAATGGCTTCGAGGAAGTTAAGGCATTATTTCCTAGCACATAATGTGATTGTACCAACTTCGTATCCCTTAGGAGATATGCTCCGAAGTAAGGATTCTATAGGAAGAATTGGGAAATGGGTCGTTGAATTAGCACCCTTTGGCATCTCCTTCATGGCAAGGACAACAATCAAGTCACAGGTGTTGGCAGACTTTGTGTCGCGCCCCGATTTAATAAATCAGGACCTTTATTGAAATTCCAAAGAAAATCAATAAACCAAGACGTTCATAAAGCGACCACGTACAATACGGGCAATCATTCACGGTTCGTAGACCGCATTAATACAAAAGTGAATGAAAATGAAGAGAAACTAATAAAATCAAGGGTCCTAGATGAACGCCTCCTTCCAGTCTCGCCTTGACTGGGTCGCTACTCCAGACCTTCATCCTCCTCATAGTAGACGGTCTCTGATGTTGTAAGTCAACGGGGTGAGTACAGATGTACCCAGCAAGCCACCGAATGCAAATATAATGCAAGATAATAACAAGGGAGATAGTGGCTATTTTTGCGGAAGCAGCATATTTGTAAAGCATTAAATGTGAGCAATTTATTAGTACGGAAAAGTAAACATGTGGATGCATCATCATCTTCTAACTCGAGGAGTACGTTTTACCTCCCCGCACAACAGTCCTTACATGCCATGAATAACTCATCCATTCAAACAATTGTAAACTAACTGCGAGTAGTCACACAACCCGCCCTTGACCGTGGGCTCGGCTTTTCGAAAAGATTGATTTTACTCTGATCAGAGATGTACCACTGTACCCACAAGGCACGCACTCATCACTTACACCAAAGTGTAACGAGATGACCCATTTCACGGGAACTCGTGCCAAAACCTTCCATATGGTCTCCCCCGACTCAACAGCACCCTCTTATAGGTTTCGTACCGTGTCTCGCCATGTCGAGTTTCCACAATACCCCCTCTTGAGCCATCGTCGGTACAAGGCGCCCTGAGGGCTAGCCCCTTGCCCCCTCCACTATGGTGCCATGAGACGGAGTGTTCCACACTTCCAGTTAGGACTTACCCATTAGACTTGTGGTTGGTACGGAAGTGCTTTGCAACAGATCCCGCAGACCGGTCCTTATAGTGCCCCGGGTGCGACATACCAAAACCCGAGCTTGCACCCGGAACCCACCATACTTATAACATACCTAACTCCAACAGAGTCCAGAGACAAGAATAACGGGGTATTTCATATACCAGAATCCATCTATTCTACGACTCATTCTTTATATCCTATAGCAGTTGTGCCGGTACATAGGGCACTAGCTAATATATTATTTGTAGAGTGACAAGGAGTTGAGGCTCAATAAGCATGGCTTGGGTTTGCACACAAGGAAGGGGATCTAATAAATATAAGTGTAGGGCTTGATGTTTGACTAATGCAATATTTATCCTATGGGTTATAGCAATAATTTATTAAAACATGGGCTCAAATATGATCAACTGTTTCCACAGAGGTGGTCGATGACTTGCCTTGATCAGCAAAGGGTGAAGGAGGAACCTCGGGGTAGAACTCCTGCTCCTCGACGAACTCGTAGTCTTCTCGATACGGAAAATAAACAATACATTCAATAAACAGATAAAATTCACCAAATATTAAACATACACATTTGTAGGTTTTATTATGTGAAGTAATATTTTTAATATTTCAAGGTTTTGTACAAAACAGTAAAGTTTAATGTTTTAGGATTTTTCCCAATTTATTTTCTGTATTATTAATTTTAACCCTAAGGGATTTTTATTCATTTATTTAGTAATAATATTTTGGGTAACAGAAACATACTGTTTTTATTGCCTTTATGTGTGGAGAATATTATTCTGGTTTTAACAAAATTTGAATGGTGAAATTTGGAGTTAAAATGAGCAAGATATGAATTTTTGAAGTTTAAACTATTTTCTGGAATTTTATTTAAACTAAAAACAGTCCCTGGTCCACGGTGAACCTGGCTCACCGTGAACCCGTGACTATGCGCGTGGACCGATCGGATCTGGACCGTTGGATCTGGATCCAGCGGCCAGATGCGAGGCGGGGGTTTTAAATGAGTTTGAACGGCCCAGATTAAATCATACCGAACCGGTACGCGTGGACGCACAGGATTAAGTCACGTTTTTAAGTTAAATCCGACGGCTGAGATCACGTGGTACCGCTTTGACCGGATCCGAGGGCCTGGATTAGATCCCGAAGGGATTTAATCCTAGCCCTCCGATCTGGATCGGACGGCCAGGGACTCGTCCGGCACGGCACGAGCTAAAGGGGTGATTACCCCCTTCGTTCTTGGCTCCGGCGGTCCAACGACGACGGATTCCGGCGACGGCGTGGATTGGATGTCGAGGCTAAGGCCAAAAATGGAATCAGTGTCGAGAGGGGAACTTGGTCGTACCGGCGGTGGCGGTGGCGGCGAGCGGATGACGACCGTCGACGAAGAGGGGCGGAGGAACCGTTCGGGTTCGTCGGCGGCGAGGCGATCCGGCGGTCCTCTCGACCAACGGAGGGGTGGCCGAGGACGGGTGAGCTCCGGCGGTCACAATGGTGGCGACGACGTGGACGGAGGAGGTCCGAGGCGACGGCGAGAGCTCGCCGGAGTCTAAACAGAGGAGAAACCCGAAAACGGGGTGGCGGCGCTCTGGATTGCACAAGCTTGGGTTTTAGGGGTGTGGGCGGAGTGCGGTGAGGGGAGGGGGTTAAATAGGGGCTCGCCGGCGCCCAGATGGCAAGGAATACCGGAGAACCCGAAGGGCTCCTTCCTTTTCCGGCGAGGTTCCTAAAGGCTTCGGATAGCCTTCCATTTGCGCGAAAACGTGACGGCTAAGAAAGGAAAGGGGGCGGCGGCGACCAGGGAAGGTGATCGGAGGGAGATCCGAGGCGATCCGGTGGCCGGCGGCGAGGAATCAGAAGGAGATCGCCGGGGAAGGAAAGGGGAGCGATCCCCTTCCATCGGAGACGATGGATCTGACAGGTGGGCTCCACCTGTCAGTGAGCGAATGAAAAAGGAAAGGGCAGACAGGCGGGGCCGAGCGGTCAGAGGGCGCAAGGTGGCTGACGCGTGGGGCCAGGCGGGGCGCGGGCGGGAGGAGAGAGGGGAGGCGAGCGCCGACAGGCGGGTCCCACCGGTCAGTGGCTCATGGTTGGGCTGGGCCGGTCTGAGGGAGGTTTCGGGGTTGGGGCCCAATAAGCATTTAAAATTGATTTCTGATTTTAAATAATTCCAGTAATTCGAATATTTGATTAGGGGTTGAATCACTGTTGATAAAAATTTGTAAAAATTCCTAAAATTATAGTTTGGTCTCTAGTTCATCTCATAAAATTTTCAAGTCCAGATTTTTAGTATCTCTCCCTGTTTGGCTTTATTTGGGTTCTTTTGTGAATTTCCCTTTAATAATTAATCAAAAATGATTTAAATAATACTTTTCTTTTTATTTTATTTCTTTTATTTTCTGGGGTGTTACACTTTGTGGCAGAATGGACTCCCCCTGCAGTATGGGCTTCGGAGAAACCAAATGAAGGAATTTGGACCATATACTCTGATGGAGCTTTCCAAGCATCTGGAGCAGGTGTCGGAGTGGTAATAATTTCGCCTTCAGGGCAAAGAGCAATGTACTATGCAAGGCTCAACTTTAAGTCCACAAATAATACAACGGAGTATGAAGGAATTTTGTTAGGACTTCGAAAGGCACGTGCTTTGGGAGCTACAAGAGTTGTTATTAAAACAGATTCTCAAATTGTAGCAGGGCACGTTGATAAAAGTTTTCAAGTCTGTCATCCCCAGCTTGCAAAATATTTGGATGAGATCTGTAAGATTGAAGCAGCATTTAAAGGGATTTCCATCCGAAGTATACCCAGAGCTGAAAATATGCAAGCTGATACCTTGGCAAAAGCTACAGCCGGAGCTATGGACATTCCGGAAGGAGTTTTTTATGAAGAGCTCAGTTCACCTTCGGTAACACAGATCCCTTCTGCGGAAGTTCTTTGCATTCCAAGTACTGATTGGCGGAGTTCAATTATGGAATTGTTGCAAGGAGAAGAAAATTTGCCTGAAGGGCCACAGCTTTCGAGGATTAAGCTTAGAATTCGAAATTATCATATAATCAACGGTATTCTGTACAAGGCCGGAGTATGTTCCCCTCTGCTCCGATGTATATCTCAAGCCGAAGGTCAGGAGATTCTCCGAGAAATTCATGAAGGCCTTTGTGGTAGCCATCTAGCCCCTCGAGCTTTGGCAGGAAAAACACTTCGCCAGGGGCTTTACAGGCCTACAATAGTAGCTGATGCGGAGAGCCTAGTCCACACGTGCCAGGGTTGTCAATGGAAAGGAAGAAGAAGTCATCGTCCGCAAACAACTCTTCAAGTCGTATGCGGAAGAAGAAGTCATCGTCCGCAGCACCGAGCTTGAAATAGAAGGAGAAAGGCAAACTTCGCTTGATTTAACAGAAGAAACAAGACTTCAAGCTGTCGCCAATTTGTCAAAGTATCAGCAGCAGACGAAGACTTGGTTTGACCCAAAGGTTAAGCTTAACGAACTTAAGCCAGGTCATCTAGTTTTGCGAAGCATTATAGCACCAGGGAAATTAGGAAATAAGTGGGAAGGTACATACATTATTCTCCGCTCAGGACGCCCTGGTTCTTTTAAGTTAGCCAATTTAGAAGGCGAAGAGTTAAAGCATGCCTGGCATGCGGAGCACTTAAAGCGATATTTCGCATAGGGGCTCCTTGTAATCATATGTAAACACCTTCTGAATTAATAAAGCTCATGGTTCAGATAATGCCTACCTCTCAAACACTTCCTACTTCTAGTGGACGCACTGGAAGAACGAAGTTGGTTGTGAGGGAAGTGTCATTCATTTGAACCAATTTTTCGGACTTCGGACCACTAGTTCGAAGCTTCATATGAGGTGGGAAAGTCACTGAAAAACGGATTCCAAGCCACCGGCTTGAAAGCATCCATAAAAATAGTCGAAGGAGACCAAATAATATGGATTCCAAGCTTCGGCTTGAAAGCATCCGTAAAAAGAGTCCAAGGAGACCATTGCGAATTCCAAACCACCGGTTTGATAGCATTCGCAAAAAGATCCGAAGGAGGCCAAACAGAACAGAATTTGAGCTGATAAGCTTCGAATATCTGTAAAAAGAGTCCAAAGTGACCAATCGTTTTGGATGCTAAGGTGTCCGGAAAATAAGTCCGAAGTGACTACATTCAAACAAAGGTACTAAGTTACCAGTTTTCAGACTCCAAGTAGTCGAAGACATTTTGCGAGATTTTAATTAATCTCTAAGTTGCTAAGGGGCTCTGAGCCTCCAAAATTGTACTCCTAAGTCTTTTTCTTTGCGCCTAACCATCTTCGACTATACTTCAAAGTTGCTTACGCCCAAAGAGGGGCTAGGAAGTAGGGAGACAATTTTAAAAATCTTAATCTTTATCATTTGAACAGATTACATTACATTACGAAAAATTTGTGTCTATACCAAGAAGGAATCGAAGACCCCTTCGATCTCTAGAGCTACCACTAAAGCCGAAACGACTAGTTCCAGAGCCGGGAGTCCTGATAACTTTACATTTAATTCTTCTCCCTCCCTTCGAAGCTCGAAAATCTTTTGTTCCTGTTGAAGTTCAGCCCAAGTTCGAAGTCACTCGGGGCTTCTCTCCCAGCTTCGAAGTTCTTCAGGCTTCTTTCCTTGTTCTTCAGCAGTACTCTCTTCTTCGGACCATTCAATGTCTTCAGAAGATGAGGTTTCCAAGTTAACTTCTTTTTCTTCCTCCTTAATATGAGATAATATATCTTTACATATTTCAGGCACAATTGCACCGGAGCTTTCTCGAGGAATCAGAAATCGAGGTCATTTGTGAAGTTTTAAAAGATCGAAGGTAGCCCATAGCAGGCGAAGTTCTTCGGTAACATTTAATACTTCGAGATCATCCATACGAGGTTGGGAAGCCTAAAAACACGACAAATAAGTTTTCATTCATAATAGATGAAAGCATAATTTTTACATATTTGAACCCCTAAACAAAACTAAACCTGCGGGTCTGGCGGTGGATGGCTGCTCGAAGCTTGCGACCGAGCTTGTTTCTAGTGAAGCCCTTCAACGATCCAAGCCTTGATCGTTGTTCGACCTTCGGCTCTCCATGATGCTTGGAAGGCTTGCCAGGCTGCGGCCACATCTTCGGAAGGGTTTAACAGCTGGTTGTCGTCGAAGGTAATGGGAGCCGCCACCAAGTCTGGTGTTACTGATAGCCCTAGATCCTCGTAGTAGCGAAGTACTCCGAGAGCAGCTACTTGGCCGGAGAGTTCTCCATACTGAATACCCGCCGTCTTCATCATCTTCGCTGCTCCTTGGATCATTTTAATCCGTCGCAGTAAGGGGACGTTGTCACTCGAAGGTAGTGTCCAAAGAGTACCGAAGTACTCTAAAACATCTAAAAGATTATCCATGACCTCCGCAGCTACCTTCTCCGACTTTACCTTGTCTTCAATTAAGGCATCCCTTGACGAAGACAGCTCATCTACCACAGAAGATAGTCTAGCTGCCTCCGTAGCCAATGAGTTCTTCTGGCTAAGTAGGTTGCTGGCCTCCTCCATGCCTTTCGTTTTTTCTTCTTGAAGCTTAACCAGCTCAGCCCCCGCCATTGCATGCTCTTCCTGCATTTTCTCTATTTCAGCTCGAAGCATGATTTGTTCGGCTTCGAGCTACTGATTTGTAGCCTCCAGACCAAGTCTGGCTCTCCTCTCCACTGCAACCATCTCGTCCAAGCTGGAGATTCGAATTTCGGAGCCCTCAAGACTCCTTTGGAGAGTAGTAATCCTCTCCTTAAGACGAATATTTCCTCGCTCATTTGAAACAGCTGCAGCTCGAGCCAAGACTATTTGCTGTGAAGAGAAAAATCAAGGTGAGAACTTGTTCATAAGTTGAAATTAATCTTGTTTTTGCAGATAATTCATACCTGGTATGCTGCTCGTTCCAATGCTGCGTTCAGCTCTGACCCTTCAGCCTCCCCAAGTATGGCTACTAAGGGTGCGTTTGGTTCTGCTTTTCAAATCTGCTTCTGCTGTGAAAAAGCAGAAGCTGAACCAAATGGGTTTACCAAAACTGCATCTGCTGTGAAAAAGCAGCTTTTTTCTAGTACAAATTTGGAAGCAGCCTGGACCCTGCTTTTCTGCTTTTGCTTTTCTGCTTTTCTGATTTTTAGTTCAGATTAAAAAGTATGAATTCAAGGTGTCTTAATTGATTTAACATTATTATGGTTTGTATTGATTTGCACAATTTCATGAGATAATATGTGGTTGTCGGTTACTTTATAAAATAAACTATGCACTTTTTTATTTATCTAATATATTTTTTAGTTATTCAGTTGCATCAATGTTCAGTGTTTCCTATTTATATATATGTATAGAATATTATAATGATGACAATTACGTAAGTTATAAAAAACAGTCAGCTCACAGTAGTTTTTTCACAGCAGCTTCAACCAAACGACTTTTAGCTTTTTCACAGCAGGCAGCTCACAGCAGCTTTTTCACAGCAGGCAACTCACAGCAGCTTTTTCACAGCTCACAGCAGAACCAAACGCACCCTAAGTCTGTTCCCCCCACTTCGCGGTTATCTCGATCCAAAGGTTCGAGCAGGGCCCGAAGTCCAGCCCTTCGCTCCAGGAAAGGAGCCAGGAGGGGGAGCATGGACAAAGCCCTTTGATCGTCTTCATTAGGTGAAGGGCCGGAGCGCTGCGCCGCATCACTGGAAACTTTGGTGGACTAGCCCCCCTCCGTAGATTGTCCTCCGTCTGTCGATTCCGACGGAGTTAATCCTGAGTTCGTAGCAGGAAAGGGGTCCATTTTGCCTCTACCTTTTCCAGGTCCCATTTGTTCAGCTTCTGGAACCGACCCCGGAGATGTCGAAGTCCTAGGAGCAGTCTTCGCAGGAGGAGTCGTCTCCATGGGAGCAGACCCTGCCAAAACAAAGGTATTATATATTGCATAATTTTGCAGGGTAAAGAAAAAGGTAGTTTAAGTGAGGTTTACCTCCAAAGTCCTGTCGGCGAATGAGTACGGGGCTACTCAGAGGATCGAAGGCCACTTCAAAGTCTTCATCAGACTCGGGGTCTGGAACCGAAGGGTTGACTGTTGGAGCCTCCCTAGGAGCAACAGCCTCCACTTCGTCCGGAATCGAAGTTTGTTCAGCTATAACTTCGACTCCGCCTTCAGTAGCAGGGACTTCTTGATGCGGCAAGTCAGGCTAGACACTCGAGGTCCCGGCCTGTTCAGAGCTACTTGGAGCAGCTGGCACGCTAGCTACGTCGCCAGTGTCTATAACAACATTTGCCTGCGCTTCATCTTCAGTAATTAGGTTCAAGAGGAACCTTTGCATTTCTCTCACTCCATCATCTTCAGATGAATCGGAGGGCGAAGCCACGGGCCTAGAAGGAGCCACATTCTTAGGCTTTTGGGATAACTTTTTCACGGGAGCCTTGGTCGGAGCTAAAGTCCCAGCATCCGCTTTCCTCTTCTTCGGGCCTTGCTCAAAAGGCACCCAGTCCAGAAGAGGGGGGCTGCAACTCCGAGTACGCCCCATACTCGGTTAAGTCACTCCCAACTACCCACCAGCTTCTTTCTCCACTCCTTTTCAGCCGGAGTTGGAGCTCCAAGAATCTTCTCCGAAGCTCGAACAAATTGCTACGAAGTCATAGGGGCTTGAGAAGCTGAAATATGAGTTTGCATTAGTCATTTCATCAAACAATCGTATATATAACATGTTGTAGTTTTCAAATTTACCTACAGGGCTCAAGTTCGAAGAAATTTTTTGGAGTCCACTCTCCGGATCTTCTTCAAAGGTGATAGGCCAGTTGGCCATCAGAGGTGGAATTTGGAGTCCGATGAACTCCTCTGCTAAGTCCCGCATGCTCATGCGGCGACTAATTCTTTGGAGCAGGCTAAGGCGAGCTTCGAGCTGGCAAGGATCTGGGTGTACTTCGGCCTCCCTTCTAAAGTATATGTCTTGCAGGGGTCCGGCCAGACGACTGCCTGCTCCAACTTCAGCATAGAATCACCGGAGAATCCAATCTGTGTACCATCTGGCATTGATGGCCTTCGCTGGAAATCGCAGTTGGAATTCATCTCGGAGTCTGAAGTTGATACTCCCGAAGGCTACTACGATTTTCTCCCCTCCAGATCCTTGGTAAGACTTCGGCTTGCAAGATGCCTTGTTCAGCGCTACGAATATTTCCGCTCTTCCTTCGCAGCCCTCAGCCTAGAGCGCCCATTCGAAGATAGCCAGGCGCGCTATTGCATTCGGAGATAATTGAGGAAGGGTGACATGGAAGAGATCTAA
The DNA here is from genome assembly GCA_019279435.1 of Zizania palustris. Taxonomy (NCBI): domain Eukaryota; kingdom Viridiplantae; phylum Streptophyta; class Magnoliopsida; order Poales; family Poaceae; genus Zizania; species Zizania palustris. Next base: position 108,632,904 of record JAAALK010000079.1, on the reverse strand, counting down.
TACCTCCGACAGGAAGTCCACCGCCGGGAGTCCTAACCCTGCTTCGAAGACGACAACTTCTCCAGGCCGTGGCTAAGGGATGGCTTCCTTTCCGGGTTTGCGGACGTTGATCTCTGAGCTAATCTTCCCCTCAAACACCGCTGCGATAGTCTTCCTCTTGCAGGTGGATGGCCCCAGTTTGTAAGACTGGTCTGGATACTTCGAAGAAGCCGGGAGAAGGTCGTGAGGACCGATCTGTTGGGGATTCCCCGCCGGTGCTGCCCCCGCCGGCGCCACCGCCGCCACTGCTAGTGTCGCCACTGCCGCTGCTGCTGCCGCCGCCATGGCCTGTTGCCGGGCTAGGGCCGAAGTCGCCCCAGGAGCCTTGAAGCTTGTTTTCGCCATTGATCCAAACCGAACGCTTAAGGCTAAAGGTTGATTGCACAAAGACGGTGAGAAAGGTGTTTGAGAAGTTTCTAGGTCCTCTATTTATAGCCTAGGCTCACAATTTTTTACTGTTCACACTTGCCGTTTCGCATTCTTGACCGTTACCGTTTGCGAAGTTAACGCGCCGCATAGCTTCTTCTGAAAGGAAAAGGCTAACGGCTATTGCTTCTAAGTCTAAAAGGCTTTCTGACTTCTTAAATTGATTCCACGATTTTTCGAATGTAACTCTCTTAGAAATCAATTCGAAGTTATGAATCTTCGTGTATTCCGAAGGTTGATTAAATTTGTTAACCCCTACGCATGATTATTTTTCTTGCGTATATTGCTCTCCTAACTTTACAGATCAAGCGGAGAAGCGTATTCGAGTGGCTACTATTGGGGGAAAATACGTCATCCTCGGGGTCACTACAATAACAAGATGAAGGCAGTCTATTCAACCAAAGTTCTCTTGTATTTAACCTAGGTTTAGTACTGGGTCAAGTTTGAAGGATCAAAGCGGACTCTTATTCGGAGTATATCTTCGAATGCAGACTCTTCGGAGACCTTCCATGCCAGCTAAGGTGTAATAGAGGGGTAAAAAGGTCTTTTCCTTAAGGTTTTATCCTATAAATACCCCCCGTTTTACCCTGTAATGATCATCGAATACTGAGTTATTCAATACACATCTTCGAACTGCTTTGAGCTATAATCCAATTCGGAGGCTTGAAATAGTTCACTTCACAAACACTTCGTTTGTTAGTTTCTAATCTCTAGAAACCTGTTAGCGTAATCTTTTACGCCAACACCTGCCTTTTAGCAAACTTAGTGAGTTAAAAGCACAACGGGATAAGGGCAATAAAATCTATATAGGACTTACAATCTCTCAAGTGTTTTTGCTGAGTTCTTTAAAAGTACTCAATAATCATTTATCTACCAAACCGTCTTATGGAGGAGGGGCGGCCCGATCTTTTGTTTGGTGGGGGATAAACAACGATTTGTGGAGAACTCAACGTTGACGATCCAGCTTCCGATCCACGATATTAGCCCTTGCAATCACTACACCATTGCTCTGTTGGTTATCAACCAAGCACAACCTAATTGACCTCGCCAAGAAGGCTAATCCTTGCCTGTGAATCAAAGAACACAAGCAAGAACGTAGAAAACACAATCGAATTGAAATTCTATTAGAATCTACGAGTTGGGGTTCACATACAAATCCAGCGAAGCGGCGGCTATCAAAGAAACGTGTAAACTAAACCCAAAAACCCTAGATGTCTGTAGAAACACCTTATATAGTAGTTTGGAATGCACCCTTAATGGGCTCAACTGGATACATGGCCCAAAGGCCCAATAACGCAAAAAACAACATGCTGACAGATTCTGGACTTTATCTTGTTTTGACGATTCCCATTGATCTAGAAGGAATTTTGAGATGAAACCAGTGACATTGGAAATGCTATGAAGTTATCTTTCCGTGGCTAGGTGGAACGTCAAAAACGGAGTCTGAATGTGTCATGGGCAATGATTTTAGTGCACGTTGCTCCTGGAATCCGAGTTGGACAAGAATTGTAGTTGGATTGGACTCTCAAATTTGCTTGGACGTCCTTCCTGGTTCTTCTACAACTCTTTGTTTATCTCCAAGTGTTTTTCATCATCTTCATGGTTCCTAACAATAATAATAATATTAGGTAGTAATTTATTCCCAAGGTAATATACTAAGATACTTAGAAACGAGTTGACCCGGAGAATTAATCATCGTGCTCGAACTGGAATAATTGGATCTTGGTATTCATGTATGGTTGTATTATTGGTAGGGATTTCCTCATCATCATCCCCTTCTTGATTTAGAGTCGTCCTTGACTCAACGTCTATTGGTCCCTAATCAACTTCCATGATCATACAAGAGTTCCATATACATGCATCTCTTCTATTGATCCAAGAAAGTATTTCTGAAATTGAAAATGAACGCATCTCATGGTATAGAATTTGAGGTTCAAATATATAAAAATTAAATCTAACATAGAAAGCATGCACCTTAACTTGTTTCCTCACAATCATGATCATATCCCAACTGGTGATGTTCTCATCATTCTCCCCCTCTTGAAATAGAGTCGTTCTCAACTCATACTCATATTTTGCTTTCATGGTTGGTTTCAATTATGCAACGTTAAATGTGGAACTATCCCAAAACTTGGGAGGCAAGACAAGTTTATAGTTATGTAACTCAATAGAAGATAAAAACTCGGGATGCATATCAAATTTACACTTATGTAGCTCAATATGAGATAAATACTTAGTGATAACTGGGGGCAAAGTATAAACTATATTAGTAAGAGAATAATAAGCAGTTTCACAAATTACAACATAGCACACATCTTGACTATGAATTTTAGTTTGATCAGTTTTCTGTGCAAGGATAGAAGAATCTTTTAATTTGATTTCATGCTGAATTTCAGATCTAATATCACATTGTTTTCTCTCATTAATTGTCATCTCGATATCATCTTTAATAATTTCATCAGAAGTTGAAAGTAACAAAGTAGATTTCACATCCTCATGCACAATAGTATAGTTATTAGTCCTATCATAGTGAAGTGCATCATTATCAAATTGCAAAGGGTGTTCTATTATTTCAGTTGATGAAGCAACCTCAACGGGTACCTGTAAGGACTTTTTACCTGACACATCAACTCGTGTAGAGATGGAAGGTCATATGCTTGCTGACGTTGGTGCAGGTACATGTGCAGGTCCATGACGTACACTTGAAGAAGAGAAAGGATTGGTTAGTGCCGGTGTGCTCATCACTCGTGCTGGACAGGAGTCTCTTGCCTTGTATTGTTGTTCCTATAGTTCTTTCTCTACAATGATGGTAATATAGAACAAAGGAGTAAGAGTATTAAATTCTTTATAATAAACGATATCTTGAATCTCATGCCTCAATCAGTCATAGAAGTGCCACATCGTGTCCTCCAAGAAAGTGTGTTGACACAAAAACGTGCCCACACACTGGCATCAATTTGAAGATCCAAAAGCGTGCGGTCGTTTTAAGGGAAAACCCTATCCATCAGCGATAGGGGTACTATTTCCGTAGTCGTAGTAGTTGTGGTCGATGTACCCACAACCGATGTATACGTGCCCATCTTATTGATGTCGTCCCCAGCGGAGTCACCAAAAAAGTGTGTTGACACGAAAACGCGCCCACACATTGGCGTTAGTTCGACGATCCAAAAGCACGCGACCGTTTGAAGGGAAAACCCTAAAACATCGTGAGACGCTGACGCCACATTCCAACGACCCTTAATAGTGGTAAAGGGGTAACGGAGTCGCCAGGCAATCAGACAAGTATTTATTAATAATGCCCGATTAGCCGAAGTGTTGGAAAAATAATAAAGTAAACCGGCCAGAATAGGGCCGATTTGGATCTACTATGCGAGAGCGGTCGGACCGGCGGAAGACCTTCGGTCAGACCGGTAGTGTGAAGGGAGGGGCGTCGAAGGGTGGCTTCGACGGCTCGTTCGAAGGGGGTTCGAAGGGTCCTCGCGGGATCCTTTGGCCTGATTGCCGGTCGGACCAGGGTGCGAGCCTCGGTCAGACCGAGAGCACCTTCAGGTGCTCCAGGTGATCTGTGAAGAGGACCAATCGAAGGGGTCAGTACGAAGAGTACCCGCCGGTCGGACTGATGGAGGATCTACGGTCAGACCGATGGAGGGGGCCCGGTCAGACCGCACGCGAAGTCTCGACCGGACCGCGGGCTTCGGCAACTATAGTGCGGGGTCCGATGCAGCGGAGTCTTCGGTGTGGGGACCTTGGTCAGACCGACATGAGAGCGTCGATCAGACTAAAGGGTGCTGACGGTGGATGACGAGCGTGCTGACAACAGCCTAATAGGGTGGTACAGCACACTCTGGTTAGACCAGCATGTAGCCTCTAGTCGGACCGACAATGCAGATTCAATTTGTCTGATTTCTCCGGCGACCTTGTAGATGATCTCCGATCGCCCCCAAACGCCATAGGGATTTATTTGGGAGTAATATCTCTGCAAAAAAAGAAGAGATCGAGTGCAATTCGGCTAAAGGCCGAATTTCCAATGGTAGAGGAGAAAACCGATGAAAACGATAAAAATCCGTAACGTGGATTAAATGGATGATTCACGGGCAAATCAACAAGGGTTACCACGGTTATGACGTGATGCACGGAGGGCTTTCAGCGCAAACCCACAAAGATGGACATTACGTCTAATCCTAGGGCATGGAAGCTAGATTGAAATAAAAGTGCGATTCAAAACTAGGGTTTTGAAGTATTGATTTGTGTTGGATATACCCTTTGAATCGGCCTCACCCCTATATTTATAAGGGCTAGTGTGAAACCAAGTGAGGCCGCACTATGGTTTTTGTCTTTATGATGAGTGATTGACAAGGTTGAGCGATCTGGTGAGATCAGTGAGTGAAGGTTGATTGCATCGATGGGATCGATGTGTGGTTATCGAAAATGGTTTGTGCCGAGGTGTTCGGTGTGCATCGTGGTTCTTGTTTTGGCTTGTCTCGTGTGTGCAGGGAGGAGATGCGAACCAATTGTCAACGGCGGGTGATCAAGGGTCAAGCGGGGAGCTCGAGGCTGGAGGATCAAGGAGGCCAGGTGAAGTTGGAGATGATCTCAAGAGTGCATGAAGAGACCGAGTAAGACATAGATGGAAGGATGGTCGATACGGCGTCACGGTCAAGTCAATGAAAGGGAGGCCAGTGCAAGTGATCAGGCGGCTCGAGGGGATCGAGAGCGAGAGAGACTTGCTGGCGGTCGAGTTCGCGGATTGGCGTCACTTGTCGACGATCGGGGGAGGCTTTGTCGGTTTTTGCTGAAAACCGTCGCATCTCTAAATGTTTTAAATTTAATAATTAGGAGTCTTTTTGTTTTGAGTAATTTAGAGTAATGTGTAAACTTTTAGTATTTTTCAGGATTCTCCAATTCTGAAATTATATTAAAAGAGTTGAGTCAATTTGTAATAAAAAGTAATAGCGGTCTATGTAGGTAATTTTTAGAATTTCCAATTCTGAAAATTTGTCAAGTCTATATGTGTAAAACTGAAAAGATGGTGGGGTCTTGTGTAAAGCTGCCATCTTGGGTGGGCCTATAAAAGGCATCCTCACCTAAGGTTGGCTGTCCACTTTTTGCTATAGAAGAAAAATCTGATGGCTGGTTGTTTTTCCCTTACTTGTGATCCAAGAAACCAGAAACTTTTGCTGTTTTGCATTCTGCCTGCTGCTGGTTGAGGTGTTGTTCAACGTTGAAGTTCCTGCTCAATCAGTTCAAGGGATTCGTGTCTTCTACAGCAAAGGTACTCACTGTTCACAGTCAAATTAATTTCGAGACTATACCTTCTGTTGGTTGTGAAAGTTCTTCTGATTGCTATTCTGTAATTACTGTTGTTTTGGTGTTGAATCCTAGTACTATTTCTCATCATCCTAAAAATAGAGATGCTGGTTCTTTCATCTGGATTCCTGCACTGATTTGTGCTCTGCTGATAGATGTTCAGTACTACCCCATCATCTGCAGCAAACCTCATGTTGCCTAAGAAGTTTTTGATTGAGTTTTCTTGATCAATCTGCTGCCTTCCAGAGATGCAACAGAGTTGCTCTTTTCTGTTTTGAGCTGGTGAAGTTCAAGTTCACATCCTTTGTTGCATATGATCTGGAAATCAATATATTACACTTTGTTATTGATCTTTCCTCTAGAATTTTTGTGGAACAACTTAGCTTCTTTTGAATCTAATGAAGATTGGTTTCTTCTTCAATCAGTACATCTATAGGTTTAGGGTGACTCCATGCAGAATACTAAACAACACTATTATATCTTGCATGCTTCAGAATCAGTACTGATTTATTCAGAGATCCTTTGTGGAAATCACTAGCTGTGAATTTTTATTTCCTTGAGCTTTTGGTCTGATCTTCAGAGTTAGTTATTTGTTCTTGAAGGTCTGATATTTTTGTTGCTGATAGACTTCTTTTGCAATAGAGATCAGACTCAGAAATATCACTTTTGCTAACCACTCCAATAACTTTATAATCTGCTGTCTAGAATAACTGTCTAGAATAACTTGTAATCTGCTGTCTAGAATAATTTTATAATCTGGGGTTTTCTCTGGATTAACTGTATATTTACCTTCAATATGAATGGACTAAATCTAGTCACTCGCAACTATAAAAATCAGATTCTGTTTGGAATTCTTCATCTCTGAAAATATACAGTTTAGTACTGAAATTACTTTCTCGTTGCTCTTATCTGCTATAATTCTGTAATTGAATGTTTCAGATTCAGAACTACAATTTATAGACACTTTGGCTGATTCTTGATGTTTTAATTCTGAAATAGTTTTTGAATCATTATCAGTACTCTTGCATCTATTAAATGTCAAGTGTTACTTGAAGTCTGTTTTTCTGAAACAATACAGTACAGACTAAAAATATTCAGTTTCTGAAATTTACAGTTCAATTGTCACTGAAACTGAAAATATCCTTATTGCACTTGTGTTGAGTTCAGAATTGAAATTTTGAGAGTAGTTCCAAGCTCTGTAATCAAAATCTACAACACAAGTCTTGATACCTTTGTGTTTTTGAGCTATTTGTGGTACAAGTTTCAGTTTCAGTTTGTGGTAAATGAATATACTCAAAAACATAATCAAATTCAGTTTTCTTCACTGATTTAAGTATATTCAGAGGGCCAGTCTATCTCAGTTGCAGTTGACAAGTTCTTACATTACTTCTGATTGAAAGTTTGGTATTATATCTAGAATACTGCTGGCACTGAAATCACTCAATGTGTGACACCGTCTTGATTCAGTTTGTACATAATTCTTGAGAGTTGTTAATAGACAGTTGAACTGAAGTTTTGTCTTTGAGATAGTCTGTCTTGAGAAGTTGAATTCATTACTTGATGAGTTTGGGAAACCTGTTTTTGCAAAGTGAACAGAATTACCAAAAATCATACTAAAACAGTCTTGTTATTTGAATGTGGGTGTTCAATTCTGAAATTTCACTTTGAATATGCACTGACTCAATCTATTCATAACCTGGCACTGTTCAACATCTAGTTTTCAGCAGAGTTTGAAGTCTAAAGGTCCTACTCTCATTTTCTCTGTTCAAAATTGCGGTTACTCACTGGTTATTCTTGACTGTTATTCAGATTCACTGTTCTTTGTTTAAGGAAGTGCTGAACTTATTGCTTTCTAATTGAAAATTTCATATGAGAACAGGAGTTACCAGTGTGTGATTGTTTTGCTGAAAGTTTTCTGTTTTTGTGCTTCTGTGTCTGGAGGTTGTGTAATCTGAATCCGATGTGTGTTCCAAAATTTGGGCAATACAGAATTATTTACTTGACATGTTTCATTTCAGTATGCTTTAATTCCTTCAAGAATTAATCATACATTCATACCTCTATTGATTACTTATTTAAGTTCATCAATTCAGGATATTTTTCATAGTAATTCTGGAAGTTTGCTTTTGGTGATTAGTTTGTAAAGTTGTAGCACCTTCTGTATACATTGCTGAGTTTGAATTCTTGGAGTAGATCAAAGTTTCAGTGATTGACATTTCTCTGTCATAAATTGCTTTGCTGATAAATGATGTGGTACATCAGAGTTTATTCAATCAACTACTTAGATCAATTGTTCATTTTCAGACTCAAACAAACATCTTAATTAAAGTTGATTTAAGTCTTACAGCTACTCCACAATCTGAATTTTGAATTTGCAATACTTAGAGGAGCGTTAGGTGTTTTGGGACAGGCCATCGAATTCATAAAAATTTGTCGAGGCGCCTATTCACCCCCTCTAGTCGCCATTCCGATCCCACAGCTAGTCTCAAGTTTCCTGACACCTAATCTGAGTAGGATTCGACCAAAAGTGGTTAAAATTAAATTAGAGATCAAAACAACTTGAAACCAACTATATCTCTAATTTTCAGACTTGGGCCGGTCTGACCGGGCCTACATGGCCTGTTGGACTGGCCTATGCCATGAAAGGCATATTTTCGGCCCAAATTACCAAAAATTGATATTTTGACAATCTCAATCATTAATGTCATTTTTTTGCTATCAACAGTGAGTTTTCTTTTTTGAGTCTAAGGATGAGACATTTCAGTTTGTTTACGACCTGATGTTGAAGTTTAAGAACGAGAACAATAGTCGGAGGTGAGCCATTAGCTCTGACAATGGATCTGAATTTAAGAATTCTCTGTTCGACAACTTCTGCAATGATTAGGGTCTTGAGAATCAGTTTAATGCCCCTTACACTCCCCCATAGAATGACATTGTGGAACGAAATATTAACACGCTGGTCGAGATAGTCAGGATGATGCTTGAAGAGCATAGGACTCCTAGGCATTTCTAGGCTGAAACTATGAACACAACTTGCTATCTGGCCAATCACATTTTTCTTAGAGCTTAATTAGGTAAAACTTCATATGAGTTGTGATTTGACAGACATCCCAAGGTGAGCCACTTGAGAGCATTTGGCTACAAGTGCTTTGTGCTCAAGAAGGGAGGGCATTTGGACAAGTTTGAGTCTCGCTGCTAGGATGGAGTTTTTATTGGTTATGCTTTGCATTCTTGAGGCTTTTGAATCTAGAACCTCGACACCAAGCAGCTTGTTGAGACTTGCGAGGTTTCCTTTGATGAATCAATGCCTTCAATTACCCATTCTTTTGAGCTTTCTAGTGACGATGAGCTTGGAGAGCATATCTTCGAGGAAAATGAGTATACTCCCATTTATATTGAGGGTGGTCCTTCTGCATAGCCTGCAGACCACACACCCTTTGAGACTTTGACTAAGGATGAGGGAAGACCTCTAATGACTTATTCCACTTCAATCGAGCCCCCTCAGTAGAGCCCACAGATGCCAGCTGATTCTAGTGAGGTTATGTCTGATCGTCAAGGCTCTCAGGCAGTTCAATGTGATCACACATCAGAGCTCATCATCAGTGATCTCACATCAAGATCTTTGCGTTCTCAGGCTGGTTCTCTCGCTGTTTTTGCTCAGTCTTCTTTTGTTGCTACCTTTGAGCCTAGAGATGTAGGACACACTTTATCTGATGCAAATTGGATTAATTCCATGCAAGAAGAGCTTGAAAATATTTCTCGCAATCGGGTTTAGACACTAGTTGAGCTGCCACCTGGATACAACCCCATAGGCACCAAGTTGGTGTTTAAGAACAAGCAAGGTGAGGATGGGGTTGTGGTGCGCAACAAGGCTCGATTAGTTCCCATGTTTTTTCCAGAAGGATTGTATTGATTTTGAGGATACTTTCACCCTTGTTTCCCATATTGAATCCATTCGCATTCTCTTGGCATTTGTAGCTTCGAAAGGTTTTAAGCTTTTTCAAATGGATGTCAAGAGTTCTTTTCTAAATGGGTACATAGAGGAGGATGTCTATGTGAGGCAGTCCCCGGCTTTGAGAACCCTAAGTTTCCCAAACATGTTTTCAAGCTACAAAAAACTTTATATGTTCTGAATCAAGCCCTAGAGCCTGGTATGATCGCTTGAAGTAGTTTTTGTTGGGGAGCGACTTTCAACTGTGTTATGTTGACAAAACTCTTTTCTTGCTTAAACATGGTTCTTACTTTTTGGTTTCCTAGATTTATGGGGACGATATTATTTCTGGTAGTTCTACTATTGAGCTTGTGTCCAAGTTTTCTGAGAAGATGCACAATGAGTTCGAGATGAGCCTCATGGGTGAGCTCAAGTACTTCCTAGGGCTCTAGATCAAGTAGACCAAGGATGACATCTTCATTCACCAGAGCAAGTACACCAAGGATATGTTGAAAAGTTCGACTTCGGTGGTGAGATGAAGCCTCAGATGACCCCTATGGGCACATTTGGATGCCTCGACAAGGATGAGAGTGGCGTCAAGGTCAACGAAAGAGAGTATTGAGGGATGATCGGTTCGTTGTTGTACCTGACGGCAACGAGATCGGACATCTAGTTTGCTGTGGGAGTGTGCACTCTCTTCTAGTCTTCACCGCGTGCATCTCATCGGCAAGCTGAAAAGCACATTTTTAGGTATCTTACCTATGCGCCCGATCTCGGTTTGTTCTATTCAGCATCTTCATCTCTTTATTTGTGCGATTTTTTGGACGCTAATTTTTGTGGGTGTCGGTTGGATCGCAAGTTGACTTCTAGTACCTATCAGTTCCTTAGCTCTTCACCTGTTTCTTTGTCTTCTCGAAAACAATCTGGATGATTTCCACTCTTAGAGATTTTGGGTTGTCTTTCCTTGCTAGAGTGCTTTTGTTTTGCAACAACACTAGCACGATTAGTGTAGGGAAAAACCCATGTCTTCATTCAAAAACCAAACATATCGATGTGTGCTTTTACTTCTTAAGAGATCAATATGAGAAAGGTGTCATTGACCTTATCCATGTTAATTCTCCTAATGAGTTGGTTGACATTCTCACCAAACCCCTAGATCAGTCTACTTTTGAGCGTTTGTGAGGGGATTTGGGAGTTGTGTATCCTTTTTAGGATATTTTGAGTATTTTCTTTCTTATTTACTCTTTTATTGAGTCTTTTGTGTGGGTACATACCATGCATATTCATATATCCACACTTTGATATTGCTTCTATTATATGATTAAACTGCTTTTACATGTCCCTTCTAGTATATGCTTTTGGATATCTGTCGATGATCATGCTTTGCTTCAGTTCAAATGATATATCTGATATCTGTCATATGTATGGCTTTTATGTTTTTAAAACTGAAAAATGATCACCATTGATTCTGGTAACTTGCATGTGTAGGTTGAATGCTTTTGCTATCTTTTACATGCGTGGTAGCTAAATCCTTTACTTTGATGCAAATATGCAACTTGGACATCTATATGCTTTACATGGAAAATATGCTCTAAAAATGGTAAAAATCATGAAAAATGAAAAATCCATGTCTTTTTATGCTTAAGTGAAAAGATCCGAGTGGGTGAAGGAATAGTGCCCAAGAAAATTCCGGTTGGATTGGAAGTTTCGATTTGAAACCAGAAGTTTCGATACGGTATCAGAAGTTCTGATAATTTATGGATTGTGAAATAGAGAGCTCAAATCGGAAGTTCCGATAATTTCTAATTTAGAGACAGTGAGTTGAAACCAGAAGTTCCGATGCATATCGGGAAAAATTGCACTGATTGGAAGTTCTGATGATTCTTGGAATTGAAACTGAGACTCTTGATCGAAAGTTTTGATTTGAGTATCAAAAGTTTTGAGGTGGGCGTAACAGATTGGATCTATTAGGTCTTGAATTGTTTGAGACCAGGGGCTCTCACCTATATATAAAGAGAGGAAGAGGTCTTAGATATCAAGTTATTCATAGTTTAGATTAGATCTAAACCCTAGCCACCATGAACTCCTCTCCCTTTCTTGATCTCAAGACTTGAGGTTGAGGCTTCTCCCATTTCTCACGAGCAGTGCTAGCACGCCGGTGTGGAAAGGATCTCATCCATGTACATGTGGACTCCATGGAGGCATTGCTCGAATAGCAACGCTCATCATCTTCTTCATGTGGACACCGTCTTCTTCACCGATTGGATTGCTGGGGAACAAGCAGAGCAAGGCGAGGATAAGCTAGGACGCACATCCCAACATATTCTTCCGCTGCACCTAGTGTGTCTTATGCTAGAAGGTATCGATTCATGATCCCTCTTGCGCATGGTTCTTGGGCTTTAGGGCGAAATTTTTGAAATTGCCAGCTAGTGTAGCTTCCCCTTTCCCTAATAGTGCTATCAAATCCTACGTGCGTAGTGTTCGATCTTGATCCCTCATGTATGGAGATACATGGTGGAAAATATATTAGATCTATTTTCTGTCCATAGAAAATCGGAAGTTTCAATGCTAGATTAGAAGTTTCGATGTTTGTCGGATAAAAGTTCTGATGCCAGATCGGAAGTTTCGATATTGAATACGATTCAATACAGACAACAATTTTGATGTTAGGACTTTTGATATTGATCGGAAGTTCTGATGTCGGTTTTTATTCGATACAAAGAGCAAGATTGTAGTCAGAAGTATGATTTGGAATTGAAGTTCCGATCGTGTTCAATCTCTTGTAGATTTTTCGCCTAACTTTGTTTTGCATTTGTAGATTCTTGGCCTAACTTTGTTTTGCAGAGAATGTTGTGACTGGTATGGCCTTGATAAATGTGATGTATGAGATGCATGCAATGAATGTAAATCAAATATGACCTACGTGTCATGATTATTTATATCCAATGCTAGTGTACATTTGTGACATTCGTGTCGAGAATTGATGCTTCGGCTCATGTAACAAGTATAGGTGCTATAGTGATAGGCTAGTACAGTTCTTGGAGGCTAGAAGCACACACTCAAATGATGGGAGCCATGGAGATGGAGGTCGCCATTTGAAGAGGGTCATGCTATGTAATAGTTAATATGATTGCATATGATGCTTTCTTATGTTCCTGTTATACTATTCTTGCATGTTTCATGCGTGCTAGGGACATCACCTTGCTATAATAGTTTTCCCTCAAAAAATAACTATTGATGCTCTTTCCAATAGCCGCACCCACCAAGGATCTTGACCATCGATAGTGGGTCTACCAAAGCAGGGTGCTATCTTTTATCTTGACCAGTTGGGATGGAAGTCAAACTTTCGCACACATAGTATTTGTTTGCTTAACGGGGCTATCAAAATGGTTTTGATCCATGGGGCATAGAGTTGCTCTCCTATGCACCTAGCTTCTAGCAGTGAAGCCAAAGCTCACTAGGAGATAAAATGAATATGGATCTTGTGTCACTATTAGTCATTAGAGGGAAAGTGACTGTTTTAAATAGTGGAACATCTTTTATTGGATAGAAGATAAACATTACATAGTGTTGAACCTTGCATTTAATCTTTTGTAGATCATGACACCAACTATTAAGAACACTTTACTCTTTATTTTGCGATCGATTCTTTTTGGAACAATTTTTATGGAATGGTATAGAAAATTGAGAAGTGTTCTCAAGAGAAAAGAAAAGAAAAATGTTCTAGAGGAATCCCATCTTGATGAACTAGTTGAAAAGAGAGCTTGTGAGAACCACTCAAATGAGTCACTTAATGTAAGATGTCTCATACCTACCTGTTTTTCCTATGAGCTTTTGAAGCAAGATGAGAACAAGAATGTCCATAAAATGATTATGAGACACCAAGGAATTTTTGAGAGCCAAGCTCAGGCTAAAGGTATGGTACCTTAGTGTCCTTGTTTGCCTGTAAAATTGGTCAATGGTTCAGGAATTGCAAATTGTACTCCGAAGAAATTTGTTAGAAGAAGGGAAGTAGGACTTCCGCTTCTACTTCAAGTATAAATGTTATTGAAAATAATCTTGCTACTCGTCAAAATGATTCATGGGTATTTGATACCCGGTCGATGATTCATATTATTAAATCATTGCAAGGACCAAGTAGGTCAAGATAGTGTGCAGTAGATGAACTAGATATTCGCGTTGCCAATGGTGCAAAGGTTGCAGCATTGGCCATTGACATTTCTTCTTTATCACTACCGTTAGGATTAATTCTAGAATTGAATAATTGTTATTATGTTCTAGTATTGGGCAGAAACATTATTTCTTCTTCATGTTTGTAGGAATAAGGTTATAATTTCATGATAAAGAACAAATGGTGTTCGATATCCTCGAATGGTATGCTCTATGGTTTTTCTCCATTGGTGAATGGGTTATACATTCTAGTCTTGAGGATGCACATGTTTATAACATTAGTTCAAAGAAACAATGACTCAATGATTTGAATCCTACCTACATCTATGAAACCAAGGGTGGTTTTGGTCTAGATGATGAGTGATTGACAAGGATGAGCATTTTAGTGGTTGAGGTTGGTTGAGTGCATCGAGGGTTTCGATGTAAAGTGGAGGAGTGTGTGCCGAGGGTATCGGTGGTGCGTCGCGTTCGTGTCTTGGTTTGTCTTGCATGTGCAGGGAGGAGATGCTGACCAATTATCGACGGTGGGTGATCGAGGGTCGAGCGGGGAGCTTGATGGTGGAGGATCAGGGAGGTCGGACGAAGTTGGAGAAGATCTCAAGAGTGCACGAAAAGATCGAGCAAGAACGGATGGACGGTTTGCGTGGAGTTGTCTTATGTGTACCGGAGGAGATGCTTTGTCGACTGTCGATGGTGGGTGACCAGGGTGAGACGGGGAGTCAAGATCCAGATGGTCAAGGATACCAGTTGGAATCGAAAAGCGATCTCAAGCGTACACGTTGAAGACAAAAGAGGAGAGGCTTTGTCGGTTTTTGCTGAAAACCGTTACAAATCAATTTTTGTTAAATACAATAGTTCAGAGTCTTTTTACTTTGAGTCAATGTGTAATAAAAGGTTGTGAGTCTAGAGTTAGTGTACTCCTTTGGTATATTTTTCAGAATTTCTTAATTCTGAAAATATATTACAAGGAATAGGACTTGTGTGTAATTTTGGTTCTTTTTAGAAAATACACCCCATGGCTGGCCTATAAATAGAGGACCATGGCCATGGATAGGTTTCTCTCTTTTTGGCTTGCTTTTTGGCTGGAACAATTTTGTAACTACTCTCAATATTAATTCACAGCCTTTTTATCTCCCTGTGTTAGAGTCCTGTTGCAAATCTGAAATATAAACAGGAGCTGGCGCAGAGGTTAGTTCTTCTGGATTCAATTTTCTGAGGCCATTTTCTTGTGATCTCTCAGCAGAAGTTGATGTTCATGCTTATACATCTTTTGTTGTGCATGTTTTGAATGTTCCATTTTTGGAATTTGCAACTTGGTTCTGCCATTTATTCATGTTTATTCCGCCAATCAAAAGTGATATCACAGTTCTGAAATGGATCCAGTCTAGAAATATCTGAGTTCTTTTTGTGACTGAATTCGTTTTTGAGAGCTATTTTCTGGTGAATCTAGTGCAGAAGTTGAGGTTGATGTTTATACATCTTTTGTTTAGGATGTTTTTCATGATCCATTTGTGAAAGTTGCAAGTGATTTCTGTGATTCCTTCTTAATTCCTTTGCTGATCAAACAAGGCATCACAGTTCTGGAATTTATTTCTGCCTGATGATTTACTGTTTGAGTAGCCCACTAGATGTTTGATGAAATGTTGCTTATACTTTTCATCAGCATCTTGGCTGATTCTTGAAGTGTTTATTGAGTAAATCATTTGTGGATTGTATCTCAACTCTTGTGCGATCTCAGTACTGGTCCTCAGTCTCTTCGGTAGGCTCTTGCCATGAGGATCCAAGCCGGATATCTGTGAGTGTATTTTGCATCCATTTAATCCAGGATTCCACTGGTTTCTTTTCTTGACACTATGCCCAAGGCTTGCTTCTGTGTTGGATAAATTTTCTGCAGATAGAAGTTCTTGGTTTAGTTTTGGGTGTGACCATCAAGGAATGTTTTGTCAAAGGCTTCTGCTGAGCATATGTTTCTTACGCTTGGTGTTTCCTACTGATTATTTTGCATCAGAGTTGATTTGTTCGCTGGATTTCTGCTTTGGTTTATTTCTTCATAAGACACTGTCAGCACTATCGAGCTAGCAAGTGAAATATTTGTTGCTTGCATGGTCGACTAAGTTGGCACTGATAAGCTTCCGTGTTCACTGGCTGATTGAGTGATGGGGGGATTGGTCCCGATCTTCCGCTAGGTAAAGGATAACTTGGGTTGGTGGAGAATCTCGACGTTGGCGATCCAAGGCTCCGGTCCGGTGGATCCAAACCTTGCAATCGTTACACCACTGTCTCCGTTGGTTATCAACCACGCAGAACGCGATTGACCTCGCCACGAAGGCTAATTCCTGCAAGCGAACCCAAGAACACAAGCAAGAACAGGAAGGATACAAATCGAATGCCAAATCACAGACAAATGAAGATAAGGTGAGGTTTCACAAATCGACTCGAGACTCCAAATGAGACGAAACCAATGGCAAAAGATCCGTCTTCTCCTTAGCTTTCCAAAAAGTCCAAGAACGCGTCAATCAGACTTCGTATGAGGAAGTTATGCCCATTTTGGTGCAGGGTGGTTGATGTAGTCCGAACCAGCAAATTCTTGACTTCAAATCATCCGTGCGATTCCGTCTTCAACTCCAACTCTCCTAATCCATCTCCCATGTTCCTAAGCAACAACATATCACTAGTATTCAGTAGCATCCCATCCAAACAAATATTAACATAGTTGCTAAGGAAAGAATTAACCTCATGGTTCAAGCGACGGGCACGGGTGCGTATGATTGGTCCTTGTAATTGAATTGTAGGTGGAGGCTCCATGTGTGTATCATGTGAAGTGATGTCCTCATCATCCTCCCCTTCTTGAATTGGAGTCGTCCTCGACTCAAGCTCATTGTCATCTCCCAAATAGGGCTTTAAATCTGAAATGTTAAATGTGGGACTAACCCCAAAAGCTGCAGGCAACTCAAGTTTATATGCATTATCATTTATCTTCTCAAGCACACGGAAAGGACCATCAGCTCGGGGCATCAATTTAGACTTTCGCAAATCAGGAAAACGATCCTTGCGCAAGTGCAACCAAACAAGATCACCCGGTTCAAATGTTATCTCTTTTCTACCCTTACTACCATAAGCACGATATTTCTCATTCATTTTCTCTATGTTTGCTTTAGTAGTTTCATGCATCTTAAGCAATAATTCAGCACGTGTAGTGGCATCAAAATTCAAGTTTTCAGATGGTGGTAATGGTAGCAAATCAATAGGAGCACGCGGATTAAAGCCATAGACCACTTGAAACGGACTTACCTTAGTAGTGGAGTGTACTGACCTATTATATGCAAACTCAATATGAGGTAGACACTCTTCCCAAAGCTTCAAGTTGGTCTTCAAAACAGCCCTCAACATGGTGGACAATGTACGGTTGACGACCTCCGTTTGTCCATCCGTTTGGGGGTGACAAGTAGTAGGAAACATCAGCTTCGTCCCCAACTTATGCCACAACATTCTCCAAAAATGACTTAAGAATTTAGCATCACGGTCTGAAACGATGGTATTGGGAACTCCATGCAAGCGTACGACCTCTCTGAAAAACAAATCAGCAACATTTGTAGCATCGTCGATCTTGTGACAAGGTATAAAATGCGCCATTTTAGAGAAACGATCTACCACCACAAAAATACTATCTCTCCCCCTCCTAGTTCTAGGTAATCCTAACACAAAATACATAGAAATATCCTCCCAAGGTACACTAGGAACGGGCAGAGGCATATAAAAACCATGTGGGTTTAGACGGGACTTAGCTTTATTGCAAGTAGTGCATCGTGCCACATAGCGCTCAACATCTCGTCTCATCTTAGGCCAATAGAAGTGTGTGGACAACACATCTTCGGTTTTCTTTGATCCAAAATGACCCATCAGACCACCACCATGTGCTTCCTGCAATAACAACAAGCGAAGAGAGCTAGCCGGCACACATAACTTGTTAGCACGAAAAAGATATCCATTATTCAGCACATATTTGTTCCAAGCACGGTTGTCTGTACAATTTGTAAAAGCATCTTTGAAGTCCAAATCAGTAGCATACATGCCCTTCAATGTTTCTAAACCAAAGATCTTATAATCAAGTTGAGAAAGCAATGTATAACGTCTAGATAAAGCATCGGCAATCACATTATCTTTCCCTTTCTTATGCTTAATGATATATGGAAAAGTCTCAATAAATTCTACCCATTTAGCATGTCGTTTATTCAGATTTGCTTGACTACGTATATGCTTCAATGCTTCATGATCCGAATGAATAATAAACTCCTTAGGCAAAAGGTAATGTTGCCAAGTTTCAAGCACGCGCACTAAGGCATATAATTCCTTGTCATAGGTAGAATAATTCAACTGTGGACCATGTAATTTCTCACTAAAATAGGCCACGGGTTTACCTCCTTGTAGCAGCACACCTCCTAATCCAAAACCACTAGCATCACATTCTAACTCAAAAGGCTTACTGAAGTCGGGTAGCTGAAGTAGAGGTGCACGTGTAAGGCGATCCTTGAGTGTGGCAAGAGCTTGTTCTTGTGCTGGCTCCCAAGTAGAAGTAACTCCCTTCTTGGTCAACTCAGGTAAAGGGCCGGCTATGGTGCTGAAATCTTTCACAAAACGCCGGTAGAAACCTGCAAGACCAAGAAAACTACGTACTGCAAGGTTAGTTTTAGTTGTATGCATGACACGTCCTTTTAGATTAATAACTTGTGATGAGGAAGGAGAAACAACTTTATCTTTTTGTTGCCTCGAAAGCGTTTTAGCTACTTGCTGATTTTCAGAAAGTTGTTTGCTCTTTTGTGCGTCCCTAGCACATTTTTCTTGTTCAAATTTCACAATTTCAGCAGGAGTCATAGGAAGCAATGTAACTTTCTTTCCTTTATACATAAATGTGTACTTATTGCTCCTACCATGGTGTGTAGCATCAGTATCATATACCCAAGGTCTACCAAGTAATAGAGAACATGCTTGCATTGGTACTACATCAAAATCAGCAACTCCGAAGTATGTACCAATGGAAAATTCGATGTGAGCAGTTTGTGTTACCTTGACCTTACCGCTATCGTTGAGCCATTGCACATGGTAAGGGTGTGGATGTGCACGTGTGGGAAGTTGAAGCTTAGTTACCATGTCGAGGCTCACCAAATTGTTGCAACTACCGCTGTCGATGATGACACGCACACGACGGTCATTGACGACGAAGAAGGTCTGAAACAGATTGTTCCGTTGTGACTGGTCGTCCTGGTCCATGTGAGTGCTCAAGTCACGTTGTACAATAAGTGCTGCCATGTTAGAGAAAAGACAAAGCAACAAAGAATAATCCTTATGTAAAACAGCTAGGTGGGGTGGTGGATGTGTGGTGGAAGCAATCCGTCAAGCGCCTTACTGTCGCGCCCCGATTTAATAAATCAGGACTTTATTGAAATTCCATAGAAAATCAATAAAACAAGACGTTCATCAAGCGACCACATACAATACGGGCAATCATTCATGGTTCGTAGACCGCATTAATACAAAAGTGAATGAAAGTGAAGAGAAACTAATAAAATCAAGGGTCCTAGATGAACGCCTCCTTCCAGTCTCGCCTTGACTGGGTCGCTACTCCAGACCTTCATCCTCCTCGTAGTAGACGGGCTCTGATGGTGTAAGTCAACGGGGTGAGTACGGATGTACTCAGCAAGCCACCGAATGCAATTATAATGCAAGGTAAATAACAAGGGAGAAAGTGGCTAGTTTTGCGGAAGCAGCATAATTGTAAAGCATTAAGTGTGATCAATTTATTAGTACTGAAAAGGTAAACATGTGTATGCATCATCATCTTCTAACTCGAGGAGTACGTTTTACCTCCCCGCACAACAGTCCTTACATGCCATGAATAACTCATCCATTCAAACAATTGTAAACTAACTGCGAGTAGTCACACAACCCGCCCTTGACCGTGGGCTCGGCTTTTCGAAAAGATTGAATTACTCTGATCAGAGATGTACCACTGTACCCACAAGGCACGCACTCATCACCTACACCGAAGTGTAACGAGATGACCCATTTCATGGGAACTCGTGCCAAAACCTTCCATATGGTCTTCCCCGACTCAACAGCACCCTCTTATAGGTTTCGTACCGTGTCTCGCCATGTCGAGTTTCCACAATACCCCTTGAGCCATCGTCGGTACAAAGCGCCCTGAGGGCTAGCCCCTTGTACCCCTCCGCTATGGTGCATAGAGCCGGAGTGTTCCATACTTCCAGTTAGGACTTACCCATTAGACTTGTGGTTGGTACGGAAGTGCTTTGCAACAGATCCCGCAGACCGGTCCTTATAGTGCCCCGGGTGCGACCAACCAGTTTCCGAGCTTGCACCCGGAACCCACCATACTTATAACATACCTAACTCCAACAGAGTCCAGAGGCAAGAATAACAGGGTATTTCATATACCAGAATCCATCTAATCTACGACTCATTCTTTATATCCTATAGCAGTTGTGCCGGTACATTGGGCACTAGCTAATATAATATTTGTAGAGTGACAAGGAGTTCATGCTCAATAAGCATGGCTTGGGTTTGCACACAAGGACGGGGATCTAATAAATATAAGTGTAGGGCTTGATCTTTGACTAATGCAATATTAACCTATGTGTTATAGCGATAATTGATTAAAACATGGGCTCAACATGATCAACTGTGTCCACAGAGGTGGGCGATGACTTGCCTTGCTCAGCAAAGGGTGAAGGTGGAACCTCGGGATAGAACTCCGAATCTTTGTCGACGTCGTAGTAGTCTTCTCGATACGGAAAAGTAAATAAAACATTCAATAAACAATCCAAAACAAACAACCATACTAACATACATGTTTATGTTGGATTAAAGTAAAGGAGATAGAGTCTTAACTTTTAGGGTTTTGTTACTTAAACATTTAAGATTAATTTTTAATGAGATTCCTTAATTTTTATAGCTTGATATAATTATTCTTCCTAAGGGGGTTTTATTTCTCCCTTTTTAAAGTTGAAGTAAAAAGTTATAAAATGACCTTAATGTTTTTATGGCATTAATATAGTGACATTAGGTTATTTAGTTCTTCTGAAGTTTGTTATATAAGTCTTAGGATAGTTTCATATAGGGTTGACTCTTTCTTAAATGCCTTAATTAAATGTCCTAAAAGGGCCTTTGCAATATCATTTAATGGAATAAATTGGACAAGATGAATATTCTATTTTTATTAAAAATAGTGAACTCAAGTGGTTAGGTTTTCTGAAGTTATTATATAAGTTGTCATGACGTTCGTATAAAGTGTTCAACTTCTATTTGATGAATTACTTAATTATTCTACAAGGGCTATTATTAATTAATAGTTTAAAGTGGGCAAAGTGAACATGTTATTTTTGTTGTATTAAAACAGTAAAATAAAGTCATTAAGTCCTCTTAATTTATTATATCATTTTTCATGATATTTTTGTAAAGTGTTGTATTTCCATTATATGAATTAATCATTTGTTTTAAAGGGTCTTGGAAATGTTTATTTAAGAATCTAAAATGGGCAAAATGACTTATTATATTTTTATTGACTTATAAACAGTGTACTGGATTCAATATATCATCAAAAATTATTATATAAATTTCTAAGAGTTTTTCTGTATTATTTAAATGGAATATTAATTAAGTCCTAAAAGGGGTCTTAGAAATGTTATTAAATAAAATGGCATGGATAAAAATGGTCATTCCATTTTTATTATATTAATAACAGTGAAATGGAGCTATTATATCTTCTGATATTATTTTATAAATTGTTAAGGGTTTATCTGATTTATTTAATTGAAATATTAATTAATTCCTAAAGGGGACTTTTCTTTACTATTTAATAAGATTATTATGTGCCAAGTAAACATATTGTTTTTATTGCATAAAAGTGTAGAGGATAAAGAGACAAATTTTCCAGAATTAAAATGGTGAAATTTGGAGTTAATTTGAGCAAGATATGAATTTTGGAAGTTTTTAAACTATTTTTCTGAATTTTAATTAAACCAGAAATAGCTGCGGGTCCACGGTGAGCCAGGTCCACCATGGACCCGCGCACTGTGCGCTGCACCGGTTGGATCTGGACCATTGGATCCAGATCCAACGATGACTGGTGAGGCGGGGCGTGTAAGTGAATCTGGACGGCCCAGATCACCCCATACCCCTTCGCCGGGATGGGTGGCTGAGATCTAATCACTTGAGTGATTTAATCTCGGCCGTCCATCCACGATCGCACGGTAGAACGCGCGTCCGGCACGCTCGCGGCACGGGGGAGCCAGGAGGCTTCGTCCCCAGCGCCGGCCGAACGACGGCGAGCGCCCACCGGCGATGGCGATGGCCTAAGGCCTCGGGTGACTGCAAAAATGGGTAGAGGGGAGTGAGGGGAGTGCATCCGTACCGGAGGTGGCGTCGACGGGACAGAGGCGGCGATCGGCGGCGAGAAGAGGCGGAGGAGGCCTTCGGGTCCGACGACGGCGAGGCGCTCCGGCGGTGTTCTGACCCAACGGAGGTGGGGCCGGGGTAGAGGGTGTGATGGCGGTCCCGACGGGGGTGGCGGCGAGGGCGGCAGTGGACCGAGGTGTCGGTGGGGAGCTGCCGGAGGGCAAACAGAGGCGAGGCACGAAAAAGGGCCGGCGGTGGCTTGGATTGGCTATGGCTCGGGTTCCGGTGGCGTGGTTAAGTGCGGCGACGTTGGGGTGCTCTTATAGGGGTCGCCGGCGAGGTTATGGTAACAACACCGAAGGAAACCGAGGAGGATTCCTTAATTGCTCCGGCGAGATTCCATTTCTTCTCGGATGAACTTCCAAAAGGATGAAACCGCGTGGCAAAAGGGGGAAACGGATCACCGGCGAATGGAGAAGGAGATCCGAGGCTCAATCATGAGGATCCGGCGATCGACGGTGAAAATGGAAGGGAGGGGGCGCCGGCATGGAAGGGGATCGGCCCCCTTCCTTCGGAGAAGAAGGATATGACAGGTGGGCTCCACCTGTCATAGACCGAACGAAAAAACAACCGCGTCGACCAGTGGGTCCTACCTGACAGCGAGAGAGGGGGCGCATGGCGGGGACTGACGTGTGGGCCTGTGGGGACGTGGCGCGCGCGGAGAGAGGGGATGGTGGTGCTGACAGGGCGGCCCCGCCTGTCAGCGGCCGAGGTGGAAAGGCTGGGCCGGGCCGAGGAGAAAGGAGGGAGGCGGCCCAATAAGGTTTAAAATTCATTTCTCAATTAAAATAATTCCATAATTTCAAATATTTGCTTAAGGCTCGAAGCACTGTTGCTAAAATTTTGTAAAAATTCTCAAAAATATTTCTTGACCTCTAGTTTATCCCATAAAATTTTCAAGTCCAAATTTTGAATATTTATCTCTGTTTGGCTTTAATAGGGCTCTTTTAGTATTTTCTTAAATAATAAAATTCAGAAATCCATTTAATATTATTTTTCCTTTATTTTATTCCTTTTTAATTTTGGGGCTGTTACAATCCTATCCCCCTTACAGAGAATCTCGTCCTCGAGATTCGAAGCGAACCTCGGGAAGACGGAGGGACTGAGTTCTACTGGTGCTCCGGATTAGGAGGAGTTACATCAGAAGTAGGCAAGGCGATCTCCGGATCTGGGTTGGTTGAGACCAAATTGGGAGTGTCTTCGGTTGTATCTGGTTTCTCTTTGTGGTGATCTAGAGTCTGTTTCTCTGGATTTGGGATGGAGGATGGTACCCGCTTGGGGTAGGGGCAGTTGTTGGCGTAGTGTCCTCCTTGGCGACAGTTGTAGCACACAATTGGCTTGCCGTTCCTGTCCCTCTTGTATCCGGTAGCTTGTGCTGGAGTTCTTCCGGTAGGCGGTGCTTGGGGTGGGATGTCTGTGCTTGGCCCTCCGAGGGTGGTTCGTGGTTTGGCAGGGGTTGGGGCTTGAGGTGGAATCATACTGGTTTCTGTTATAGTTGCTTCGTTCACCAATCTTTGAAAGTTGGCGAAGTCCCCGTAGATTAGCTGAAGGGAGAGCTCGTGTTGGTGTTGTTGGAGACGGAACAACTGTGCCTGCTGCTCTTGCATCTGCTTTTGTAGTTGTTGCATCTGGGTAAGCAGTGTGGCGATCAGTTGATTTTGTTTTGTCATCACCTCCGCAAGTGTGGGATGATAGACAACAATGGTCTGCTGAGGTACCGGTGCACCCCTCTGAGGCAGATTGCCCGAGGTGTTTCCATCGTGTGGAGCTTCTGATCCTTGGTTATTGGTCATCCTGAAGTTGAAGGGTTCAAAAAGAAGGTGCCGTTATTAAGGGGAAATTGTTACTTATTTTATTGCCTAAGATGGATAATTTGACCTAGATGCTTTATGTTAGTCCCTTATTAACTTTCACACTCATGCCCTATATTATTTTTAATATAAATGATTTATCATGTATTTTATTCACTCAACACTCGTGTTGTAATATATTTTATTAATTTGTGTTAGAGGTTTAAGATGAAGTGATGTTGATTATGTCTCATTGAATTCCTTGGTACCAAAAATTCAAGAAAATTTTTGGAACACAATTCGATGCTTAGGAGAATTTTTAGGAAAAATACTCTAGCAAATGAAATTTTTAGGCCCATATTTTAGCTTTCCTCTTTCTTGATTTATACTAAATACTTTTCTTGAAATTTATTTATTAAGGGGAAATTTTATTTTTAATGCCTCGCATAAATCGAGGTGTTACAATCCTAACTTCCTTAACAAGAATCTCGTCCCGAGATTCGGAAAGGCTAGAAGTAGAAGGTTAAAGATAGGCTTCAAGTCTGCATCTTCATAGATTGAGCTTGGCTAAGTTAGGGCTTTCTTGTCAACTTGTCTTGACTTCATGATTGGAGTTGATCTCGCAGAATGGCGACGAACGAATCATGTTGACTTGAAACTTGAGGTAGATTCTCTCCTTTAGATTGGGATTATGATCTAATAGGTCTAGGGAAATGATATTAAGCTTTATTTTAAAATGATCGTTCTTGCGATTACATTTATTTATATCTTCATTCATGCCTTATTTTTGACATGAATGGTAATACAATCAAGTAAAAAGAAGAGCAATCAATCGTAAATCTACGTCTATGGTAGCTCGGGGGACGGCTCGATCACGGGCTCGTGGGAGACGGTCGGGGTCGAGGAGCTGGGTGGTCCGGCGGGTGGTGCGCTGCGGGAGATCCTCTTGGGCCTCACAGTGGGGATCCGAAGGGGATTCTTCCGACGAGGCGGAAGAGGCGCGATCTCCTCTATGTCCTTCTTTAACTCTCTGAGCTGCTGACGGAGCTGGGTGTGGACCATGGCGCCCTGGCGTAGAAGCTCGTTCTGACGTCTCAACTCCTCCACCTCAAGGGTCAACAGAGGGTTCTGCTCAAGCTGTCGACAGAGCTCGGCATTCTCCCTGGTCAGGTTCTCCGAAGTGTGGCGGTAGAAGTCGATGGTGTCGTGCTGGCTGTCTGCGTCGAGGACGGCCTCGGTGTGGAGGTTGTCCATGGCCTCCAAGAGTCTCATCGTGCGGGTAATGGCGGAGCTGCTCTGTGTGAGGGGACTGATGTAGATGCTGCGGTGACTCCCGGGTGTGCGCATGGGCATGAAGCGGTAGACGGTGTCGCGGAGGTGGCAGTCGTATACCAGTCGAAGCTCGGCGAGGGACTGGAGAGCGGCTCGCTGGCTGGCCACCACGAATGAAGGTCCTCCAACTCCATGGGTGTAGAAGGGTGGCTGCGTGGAAGAGGGGCGGATCACAACCGTGACCTCGCAGTAGCTCTCGTTCGCATCGAGAAAGATCCCGTGGAACGCAGGCTCATGGGGGAACCCCAAAAAGTCGACGAGCACGCGAAGCTCGCGGATGAATCCGGCCTCGTCACGAAGAGTCCCGCTCATGGTATGAACCGGCATCTACAAAAGAGAGAAAATTTTTGTGAAAACCTCGGAAGATGAGAGGATAAGTAATCTTTTTGCAAAATATAGTGAATATATATAAGTCCTAAGGTCAGGTCTGTTTGGCTTCCTACAGTCAAGTCGGCTCTGATACCATCTTGTCGCGCCCCGATTTAATAAATCAGGACTTTATTGAAATTCCATAGAAAATCAATAAAACAAGACGTTCATCAAGCGACCACGTACAATACGGGCAATCATTCACGGTTCGTAGACCGCATTAATACAAAAGTGAATGAAAGTGAAGAGAAACTAATAAAATCAAGGGTCCTAGATGAACGCCTCCTTCCAGTCTCGCCTTGACTGGGTCGCTACTCCAGACCTTCATCCTCCTCGTAGTAGACGGGCTCTGATGGTGTAAGTCAACGGGGTGAGTACGGATGTACTCAGCAAGCCACCGAATGCAATTATAATGCAAGGTAAATAACAAGGGAGAAAGTGGCTAGTTTTGCGGAAGCAGCATAATTGTAAAGCATTAAGTGTGATCAATTTATTAGTACTGAAAAGGTAAACATGTGTATGCATCATCATCTTCTAACTCGAGGAGTACGTTTTACCTCCCCGCACAACAGTCTTTACATGCCATGAATAACTCATCCATTCAAACAATTGTAAACTAACTGCGAGTAGTCACACAACCCGCCCTTGACCGTGGGCTCGGCTTTTCGAAAAGATTGAATTACTCTGATCAGAGATGTACCACTGTACCCACAAGGCACGCACTCATCACCAACACCGAAGTGTGACGAGATGACCCATTTCACGGGAACTCGTGCCAAAACCTTCCATATGGTCTTCCCCGACTCAACAGCACCCTCTTATAGGTTTCGTACCGTGTCTCGCCATGTCGAGTTTCCACAATACCCCCCCCTTGAGCCATCGTCGGTACAAAGCGCCCTGAGGGCTAGCCCCTTGTACCCCTCCGCTATGGTGCATAGAGCCGGAGTGTTCCATACTTCCAGTTAGGACTTACCCATTAGACTTGTGGTTGGTACGGAAGTGCTTTGCAACAGATCCCGCAGACCGGTCCTTATAGTGCCCCGGGTGCGACCAACCAGTTTCCGAGCTTGCACCCGGAACCCACCATACTTATAACATACCTAACTCCAATAGAGTCCAGAGGCAAGAATAACAGGGTATTTCATATACCAGAATCCATCTAATCTACGACTCATTCTTTATATCCTATAGCAGTTGTGCCGGTACATTGGGCACTAGCTAATATAATATTTGTAGAGTGACAAGGAGTTCAGGCTCAATAAGCATGGCTTGGGTTTGCACACAAGGACGGGGATCTAATAAATATAAGTGTAGGGCTTGATCTTTGACTAATGCAATATTAACCTATGTGTTATAGCGATAATTGATTAAAACATGGGCTCAACATGATCAACTGTGTCCACAGAGGTGGGCGATGACTTGCCTTGCTCAGCAAAGGGTGAAGGTGGAACCTCGGGATAGAACTCCGAATCTTTTTCGACGTCGTAGTAGTCTTCTCGATACGGAAAAGTAAATAAAACATTCAATAAACAATCCAAAACAAACAACCATACTAACATACATGTTTATGTTGGATTAAAGTAAAGGAGATAGAGTCTTAACTTTTAGGGTTTTGTTACTTAAACATTTAAGATTAATTTTTAATGAGATTCCTTAATTTTTATAGCTTGATATAATTATTCTTCCTAAGGGGGTTTTATTTCTCCCTTTTTAAAGTTGAAGTAAAAAGTTATAAAATGACCTTAATGTTTTTATGGCATTAATATAGTGACATTAGGTTATTTAGTTCTTCTGAAGTTTGTTATATAAGTCTTAGGATAGTTTCATATAGGGTTGACTCTTTCTTAAATGCCTTAATTAAATGTCCTAAAGGGCCTTTGCAATATCATTTAATGGAATAAATTGGACAAGATGAATATTCTATTTTATTAAAAATAGTGAACTCAAGTGGTTAGGTTTTCTGAAGTTATTATATAAGTTGTCATGACGTTCGTATAAAGTGTTCAACTTCTATTTGATGAATTACTTAATTATTCTACAAGGGCTATTATTAATTAATAGTTTAAAGTGGGCAAAGTGAACATGTTATTTTTGTTGTATTAAAACAGTAAAATAAAGTCATTAAGTCCTCTTAATTTATTATATCATTTTTCATGATATTTTTGTAAAGTGTTGTATTTCCATTATATGAATTAATCATTTGTTTTAAAGGGTCTTGGAAATGTTTATTTAAGAATCTAAAATGGGCAAAATGACTTATTATATTTTTATTGACTTATAAACAGTGTACTGGATTCAATATATCATCAAAAATTATTATATAAATTTCTAAGAGTTTTTCTGTATTATTTAAATGGAATATTAATTAAGTCCTAAAAGGGGTCTTAGAAATGTTATTAAATAAAATGGCATGGATAAAAATGGTCATTCCATTTTATTATATTAATAACAGTGAAATGGAGCTATTATATCTTCTGATATTATTTTATAAATTGTTAAGGGTTTATCTGATTTATTTAATTGAAATATTAATTAATTCCTAAAGGGGACTTTTCTTTACTATTTAATAAGATTATTATGTGCCAAGTAAACATATTGTTTTTATTGCATAAAAGTGTAGAGGATAAAGAGACAAATTTTCCAGAATTAAAATGGTGAAATTTGGAGTTAATTTGAGCAAGATATGAATTTTGGAAGTTTTTAAACTATTTTTCTGAATTTTAATTAAACCAGAAATAGCTGCGGGTCCACGGTGAGGCAGGTCCACCATGGACCCGCGCACTGTGCGCTGCACCGGTTGGATCTGGACCGTTGGATCCAGATCCAACGATGACTGGTGAGGCGGGGCGTGTAAGTGAATCTGGACGGCCCAGATCACCCCATACCCCTTCGCCGGGATGGGTGGCTGAGATCTAATCACTTGAGTGATTTAATCTCGGCCGTCCATCCACGATCGCACGATAGAACGCGCGTCCGGCACGCTCGCGGCACGGGGGAGCCAGGAGGCTTCGTCCCCAGCGCCGGCCGAACGACGGCGAGCGCCCACCGGCGATGGCGATGGCCTAAGGCCTCGGGTGACTGCAAAAATGGGTAGAGGGGAGTGAGGGGAGTGCATCCGTACCGGAGGTGGCGTCGACGGGACAGAGGCGGCGATCGGCGGCGAGAAGAGGCGGAGGAGGCCTTCGGGTCCGACGACGGCGAGGCGCTCCGGCGGTGTTCAGACCCAACGGAGGTGGGGCCAGGGTAGAGGGTGTGATGGCGGTCCCGACGGGGGTGGCGGCGAGGGCGGCGGTGGACCGAGGCGTCGGTGGGGAGCTGCCGGAGGGCAAACAGAGGCGAGGCACGAAAAAGGGCCGGCGGTGGCTTGGATTGGCTATGGCTCGGGTTCCGGTGGCGTGGTTAAGTGCGGCGACGTTGGGGTGCTCTTATAGGGGTCGCCGGCGAGGTTATGGTAACAACACCGAAGGAAACCGAGGAGGATTCCTTAATTGCTCCGGCGAGATTCCATTTCTTCTCGGATGAACTTCCAAAAGGATGAAACCGCGTGGCAAAAGGGGGAAACGGATCACCGGCGAATGGAGAAGGAGATCCGAGGCTCAATCATGAGGATCCGGCGATCGACGGTGAAAATGGAAGGGAGGGGGCGCCGGCATGGAAGGGGATCGGCCCCCTTCCTTCGGAGAAGAAGGATATGACAGGTGGGCTCCACCTGTCATAGACCGAACGAAAAAACAACCGCGCCGACCAGTGAGTCCTACCTGACAGCGAGAGAGGGGGCGCGTGGCGGGGACTGACGTGTGGGCCTGTGGGGACGTGGCGCGCGCGGAGAGAGGGGACGGTGGTGCTGACAGGGCGGCCCCGCCTGTCAGCGGCCGAGGTGGAAAGGCTGGGCCGGGCCGAGGAGAAAGGAGGGAGGCGGCCCAATAAGGTTTAAAATTCATTTCTCAATTAAAATAATTCCATAATTTCAAATATTTGCTTAAGGCTCGAAGCACTGTTGCTAAAATTTTGTAAAAATTCTCAAAAATATTTCTTGACCTCTAGTTTATCCCATAAAATTTTCAAGTCCAAATTTTGAATATTTATCTCTGTTTGGCTTTAATAGGGCTCTTTTAGTATTTTCTTAAATAATAAAATTCAGAAATCCATTTAATATTATTTTTCCTTTATTTTATTCCTTTTTAATTTTGGGGCTGTTACACTTACCCACGCTTGCAAGTGTTCTTACCACGCCACAGTGAGGTCACCGGCCTGCAAGTGATGAACCAAGTGGAGAGTGGTGTGCAATTGCAAGAAATGAACCTGTCCTGACCAAGAGAAAGGTGTAGCTTGGAAGGCAAAGTGAGTAGCAAGGATTAGCGATAGTAATAACAGTTAAACCAAGTTCAATAAGTATTCCCTAGTACTCGTCAAAGTTGCTGGCCTTAGTGCTCCAAGGTGAAAATTCAAGCAATAGAGGGAAACTATGTGCCCAAAACTCAAATGGAAGCAACAACAGGCCAAAATCAGCTCTCTGCAGATCAGACAAGAGATCGGACAAGGGATCGGACAAGCAGAATCTGTTACTGCCGCTGATAATTCTGTTACTACCGCGGATCGGACAAGAGTTCGGACAAGAGATCGGACAAGCAGAATCTGTTACTGCCGCTGATAACTCTGTTACTACCGCTGACCAGACAAGAGTTCGGACAAGAGATCGGACAAGCAGAATCTATTACTGCCGCTGAAAAGCTGTTACTGCCGAATCTGTTACTGCCACTGAGAATTCTGTTACTACCGCTTCTTCTTATTTTTTTTCTTTTTTTTCACTCTATTTTTTTTGAACAAAGATGACAAGAGCTGCAACCACATAAATTGGCACCTACAACTGAGGTGGGATGTGGCTCACAGAAATTCAACAAGTTCGCTGACCGGCGAGCAAAAACTTTGACCAATTTTTTTTCTTTATCTTTCTAATTTTTTTTGGCGATTTTGGTGAGGGCTAACAGGGCAACCCTGTTAGGGTACCCACCCAAATTGGGTCAGGAACACGCTCAAAAAATTTCAGATTTTTCTGCCAAACGAGCGAAAAGTTATGCCTGTTTTACTGAAGGGGGGTCACAAAGACTCGATGTGGAAAAACGAATAGGGTTGCGGAAGGGGGGTTTTTCGGTGGGGAATTTTTGAGACACAAAACCAACTACTACTCAAACGACACAAAGGGATTACTAAACCAGCAACAAGACTCGACCAAGAACACAAACTCAACAAAGTTAAAACTGAAATTAAAATCGCAAGGCACAAAGGGGTTCTCGGTGGGGAATTTTTTTGGTGCGGTTTTCTGGACTCTAGGTAAAAACAAAGGCAGATCGAGATTACCTAACGGGAAATCTGAGCTCTGATACCAACTGATGGGGGGATTGGTCCCGATCTTCCGCTAGGTAAAGGATAACTTGGGTTGGTGGAGAATCTCGACGTTGGCGATCCAAGGCTCCGGTCCGGTGGATCCAAACCTTACAATCGTTACACCACTGTCTCCGTTGGTTATCAACCACGCAGAACGCGATTGACCTCGCCACGAAGGCTAATTCCTGCAAGCGAACCCAAGAACACAAGCAAGAACAGGAAGGATACAAATCGAATGCCAAATCACAGACAAACGAAGATAAGGTGAGGTTTCACAAACGCCAATGCAGCAGCCAATCGGTCCGGTGCAAGAGGCGGGATCTAAACACACAAGTGTAGATGCAAACAAAGCAAAACCCAACCCTAAAGGCGGCTGGAAAGAATATATAGGGCGTGGGCAGCCTGTGGGAGGCGAACAGACTTGGGCTGTGGGCTAGAAGATGTACAGACTCGGATTATGGGCCAACACGGCCCAGTTCTGTCACACAGGACTGTTTTAATCACACAGATCGACTCGAGACTCCAAATGAGACGAAACCAACGGCAAAAGATCCGTCTTCTCCTTAGCTTTCCAAAACGTCCAAGAACGCGTCAATCGGACTTCGTATGTGGAAGTTATGCCCATTTTGGTGCAGGGTGGTTGATGTAGTCCGAACCAGCAAATTCTTGACTTCAAATCATCCGTGTGATTCCGTCTTCAACTCCAACTCTCCTATTCCATCTCCCATGTTCCTAAGCAACAACATATCACTAGTATTCAGTAGCATCCCGTCCAAACAAATATTAACATAGTTGCTAAGGAAAGAATTAACCTCATGGTTCAAGCGACGGGCACGGGTGCGTGTGATTGGTCCTTGTAATTGAATTGTAGGTGGAGGCTCCATGTGTGTATCATGTGAAGTGATGTCCTCATCATTGAGTATCTACCAAAGTGCTTGCAACTGAAGTTTCTGCATGTCAAAGTTTCTTGAGTTTTAGTATGAATGTGTTATCATAAGAAGCATTTATTCTGTACGCAACCATGCCGCTTGTTTGTCCTAGACTGTTTCAGTGTTGATCTCTAGATTTTTCCTGGCTGTGTGTCAACATTTTTTCTCTGGTAATTTCTATTCATTATCCATTGCCAACAGCAGTCTTGTTGATTTACATGGTTTTCTTGTTGTCATGATCTCTGATTTAATTACTTTGTTTCCTCAATCAAGTTTTGGGTTCTTTGATTTGAATCTACTTTTACGATTTAGTGTTGTTGTTTCATCTTGACTTTTGTGTTGGTGGTTTTTCTGAGCGATGATTTTTCCATCAGGAAACAGCTAGCATGATTCGGTGTTACTGCTGCATTTAAATCAATCAGAGCATTGTATCATTGGTTTGCAAGCAAACTTAAATTTCTGTTGCTTAGTTACACTGCATCTGCTGATTGAGATATCTTGTGCATGTACTTGGTGTTTTAGAGATGATTTCTGAATTTTGGTTTGTCTCTGAGTTTCAAACACCGATTATTTTTGTTGATCATCCAATTGACAATCTACTCATTGTAGTTAGGAATATCAATTGTCGACAGAGTGATTCTGTTTACTGATGTTTAGTTATTCTAAAGTTGAAGAATGCAGAGTGAATCAAAACCTGAATGCTGAAATTTATTGGAATTTACTATTCATCGTCTAGAATGTTTCGGAAGTGATGAAATTTCGTTTGGAATTGAATTGATACAAGTTGTTTCTCTTTACTAATTTGATTTGAACTCTTGTGTGAGTGTTTTGTTATTTGTCAAATAAACAATCTTCAAACTAAGCTGAATTATGTTTTTCAATCTAGTGGAGCTCAATTTTGTACTGATTAGTTTAAATCTTAAAACCGAGTATTTAGAGGTGCATTGGGTGTTTTCGAGAAGGCAATCAGATTCAAAAAGAAAGTGTTGAGGCGTATATTCACCCCCCTCTAGTCACTATTCTGATCCCACAACGTCTGACATTATTGTTTGGGTCATATAAACGAGAAGCGTGTGCAGAAGCTCCATAGTGTTGGACTTTTGAAGTCATTTTATTTTGAATCATATGACACATGCAAATCTTGCTTACATGGAAAAATATCATAGACGCCTTTTACTTGACAGAGTGAGAGGGCGAGTGAGCTATTGGCCATTGTAAGTAATGATGTATGTGGACCAATGAGCCATGTCGCAAGAGGTGGTTTTCAATATTTCATCACTTTTACCGACGACTTTAGTAGATATGGTTGTGTCTACATGATGAGGCAAAAGTGGGAGTCCTTTGAAAAGTTCAAGGAGTTCCAAAATTAAGTACAAAATCATACTGGTGAGACAATTAAATTTCTACGATTTGATTATGGAGGTGAATATTTGAGCCATGAGTTTAGTGACCATCTGATGTAGTGTGGAAT
Source organism: Zizania palustris (assembly GCA_019279435.1). NCBI lineage: Eukaryota > Viridiplantae > Streptophyta > Magnoliopsida > Poales > Poaceae > Zizania > Zizania palustris. The sequence continues at coordinate 108,599,286 of JAAALK010000079.1, read as the reverse complement.
TGTTCCACAGCTGACTCCACCCAGCATGCCCCGGTGGAATGGAGTGTCTGAGCGGAGAAACCTCACCTTGCTAGACATGGTTCGGTCTACGATGGGTCACGTTGAACCTCCATTATCCTTTTGGGGACTCGCTCTAGAAACTTCCACTTTCATGGTAAATAGAGTTCCATCTAAGTTAGGAGAGAAGACGCTAGATGAGATGTGGTCTGGGAGGCGTCTTGGTTTGTCTTTTCTAAATATTTGGGTTTGTGAGGTATATGTCAAATGTTTGATGTGTGAGAACCTCACTCCTAAATCTGACAAGTTCTTTTTTATAGGGTATCCTAGGGAAACCAAAGGATACTATTTCTATAATAGAGAAGAGGGCATAGTGTTTGTCACTCAGAATGGTGTGTTCCATGAGAAAGGGTTTCTTTTAAAAGGAGTTAGTAGGAGAACGGTGCATCTCAAAGAGGTTCGAGAGTCACTGGAAGGTGTTCCATATCCCATTGAACCACAATAGGATATGAAAGGTGTTGCAGAACTCGTTGTAGAGACACCAGCCCCACGGAGGTCCGGGAGGGTGAGTCATGCACCGGAGCAGTTCATGTTTTTGACCACTGAGCAACGTGATGTATTGTTGTTGGACAACGACGAGCCCAAGACTTATACGGAATCAGTGATGGGACCAGACTCTAAGTAATTGCTTAGAGCCATTGGATCCAAGTTGGAGTCCATGCGAGAAAATCAAGTTTGGAACTTGGTTGATCCACCCGATGGTGTAAAAACTATTGAGCGTAAATGAATTTTCAAGAAAAAGATAGACGTTGATGGAAATGTTCATATCTATAAGGCATTATTGGTGGCGAAAGGTTTCAGAAAGATTCAAGGTGTTGATTATGATGAAACTTTTTCACCCATCGCTATGCTTAAGTCTATTCGGATCATCCTAGAAATCGCCTCATTTTACGATTATGAGATATGGAAAATGGATGTCAAGATGGATTTCCTAAATAGAAACCTAAGTGAGTACGTGTACATGACACAACCTGAAGGTCTTGATGATCCGAAAAGTACTGGGAAAGTTTGTAAGTTGTAGAAGTCCATTTATTGGCTGAAGCAAGCTTCTTGGAGTTGGAATCTTTAGTTTGATGAAGTAGTCAAAGGGTTTGGCTACATCAAGAATGAAGAAGAGCCTTGTGTTTACAAGAAGGTTAGTGGGAGCTCACTTGTATTTCTGATCTTATATGTGGATGACATATTATTGATCGGAAATGACATTCCTTTACTTAATGATATCAAGACTTAATTGAAAAATAATTTTTTAATGAAAGATCTTAGAGAGGTAGCATACATTTTGGGCATAAATATCTATAGAGATAGATCAAAGATGCTATTTGGATTAAGCCAGAGTAAATACATTGATAAAGTTTTGAAATAGTTCAAAATAGAGAATTCCAAGAAGGGATTTCTGCCAATGTCACATGGTATTTCTCTTAGTAAGACTTAGTGTGCCGTGACACCTGATGAACAAGAGAAAATGAGTGTTATCTTGTATGCCTCCGCGATCGGGTCCATCATGTATGCCATGTTGTGTATGCACCCAGATGTTTCATATGTTCTAAGTGTTACGAGTAGGTACCAATTGAACCCAGGTGAAAGTCACTGGGCTGTAGTAAAAAGTATCCTCAAGTACTCGAGAAGGATTGAGGAAATGTTCCTAGTTTATGGTGGTGAAGAGGAGCTCGTTGTAAGTGGTTACACCAATGCTAGCTTTCAGACCGATAAAAATGATTCTCGATCGCAATATGATTTTGTGTTCTACCTCAATGGAGCATAGTGAGTTGGAAGAGTTGCAATCAAGAGACGGTGGTCGATTCTACTTCGGTGATATCACCTGATCCAAGAGATCATAGAGAGAGGTAATGTGAAGATTTGCAAGGTGCACACGAATTTGAACATATCAGATCCATGATAAAACCTCTTCCACAACCCAAGCATGAGGCGCACCTGAACTCCATGGGTATAAGATACTTGTGTGAGTGAGTCATGTGTACGTGAAAGATGTTAGTAGTATCTATGCTAATGTAAGAGGATAATTGTTATCTTGTTCCTTGAATAAATGTCATTTAGATTTAATTAATGAGTTTACGACTTATTATGTGAGATTATTTGTTTTACAACGATATTATTCAAAAGGATCCCGATCTTGTCATCATGTGGGATAGTGATGATACATAGATTAGCAAATACGACTGCTTGATGATCATGTTTCACAGATCATAAACATAGATATGTCAAATCAGTGATATGGACACATGTTGGAGAACATGGTATTGGATAGACCCACTTGAGATACTACTGGGTTTGTTATTGCAATGTCCATCAATTGTCATCTCAAATGGTGTACCTACAGAGTTCTCTCACATGAGATCGTCATATGATTCTAGAATGCATAGCGGCACACTTTGATGCTTCCTAATGTTATCCCGTAGTTGGGTAGTCATAAGGGTTGTTTTCAAGTGTGTTGTTGTAGGATCGATGTACCGACTAGAGGGGGGTGAATAGGCGGTTTTTAAAACTAATTCAAATTAGATTATCACTAGACAAGTTCTTAATGAATTTTTTTATCTAAATAAATGATCTTAGAGAAAAATGACCAACAACTAGATTAAAATAGTGCAACCTAAGATGGCAAAGATAAATTACTCTAAGAAGGTAAATTTGCAGAATTAAACTTGCTCAAAGTAAAGTGGACAAGAGACAACTGAATTTTATCCCGAGGTTCAAAAATTTGCCAATTTCCTACGTCCTCGTTGAGGCAAGTTTCACTTGACCGCTCTCTTCACCAAGCCTCGGATTCCTCAAGGAGAAATTGGCTTGAAAATGAGCCGGCACCGGAAGTGTAACTCTCGGGCCTCGATCACTAGTGGTAGATCTTCTCCACTCCGGATAGGCGAGCTCCGGCCTTCACAACCTCCCGGGTCTCCTCCACAACCTTCTTGGAGAGATCACCGGTTTCTTCTCCGAGCCGTCTAGGAGGTGGCAACCTCCAAGAGTAACAAGCTGCAATCAAAGCTAGGAGAAGACGATCAAGTGCCAAAATGCAAATGCAATGCAATCTATTCAATCACTTGATCACCGTTTTTCTTCCCAACCACACTAGTACTCAATTTAGTGCTCAAAGGTGGGAGAGACTCTCTAGTGCTCAAGTATGCTCAAGTGAGTGCCAAAAGTCTAGCAAAGGAGCTGTAGCAAGGGTTTATATAGCAACACACACAAAAATTAGCCGTTACAAGAGTTAGGTGGCTCTCTGCGCAATGTCGGTCTGACCGTCCATCTTGGGCTGGTCGGACTGACCCTTACCATAACAGCTAGAAAAATAGACGTTTTACTGATGTGACAGGGCTACCCGGTCTGACCGGCCATACTGGCCCGGTTGGACCGGCTCTACCCAGTCTGACCGGCCATCGGCTCGGTCGGACAGATAGCGTCCCTGTCGGTTCTGTAAAATCCATTTTTCAATACCTGTGCAACCCGATCGGACCGGCCCCCTGGCCGGTTGGACCGCCCATCTCAGGCCGGTCTAGCCGGACCTACATGGTCGGTTAGACCGCTAGGGCCAGAAAACCACACATGCTCAAATTTGCCAATTTTGTAACTTTTGCAAAAACCACACATGCTCAAAAGGGGCACTTGAAAATCAACTCATAACCAAGATGCAACCCCTCTTTATAGTACGACAAAAAATAAAATTGAAACCTAGCCTAATTGATCGCTCCAAACACCTCGATCAATTTCTAGTTTTCTTCAAACCTTTTGTCGTTGCTCTTTAACACGTCAAGATCTTCGGGTTTTCCATCTTGTGCTCCATTTACGCAGGACCTAATCATTTCCTTCACGCTTAACAAAAATATTAGTCCACACGTGCGCGTTTGTCATTAATTACCAAAACTCACATGGGGCCTATATCTTCAATCTCCCCCTTTTTGGTAATTGATAACAAACACTCCAAAGATGAAGAGATATTTTAATAAAAGTATCTACAATTAAGCGCAAAGCTCCACTGAAAGAGTGATGGGGTGCAATAATGTGGAGCAAGATATGAGTTATAAACATTATGAAAGAAACATAATGCCAAAATGCTATAATTCCAAAGAACAATCCAAAAGTTCAACAAAGCACATACCAGTTTGTCATAATACGAGCAAATAGTTCAAATTAAGTTCAACATGATATAGGAAGCAAATAGGGTTCTATTATAACCAACCATAGATAGATAGATAGAGCAGACTAGATCCTAAGAACTAATGCTGACTACTTCCTGACTTTAATCCTGACTAATTCCTGACTTCTTCTCCCCCTTTTGGCATCAAGAACCAAAAAGAGACTAATCCTGGGATTGAGGAGGATGAGTATCATCAAGGCGACTGACCAAGACGACTGACATCTTCCTCCTCATGCTCAAAGCTGTCATCTTCATAGGCAAAGTCTTCATCACTATCTTCTTGGAATTGCCAAGACGACTGACCATGATCCTCAACATGCTTTGAGCGACGCTCATTTCCTTGAGAGCGACCGGTGCGAGGCATGACTAAAGGAGTCAAAGGAGAGCAGTGAGATAGGATAAAAATATGGATTGGGAAAAAATTGAATGCTCATATTAGAGGGCAAAAATTTAAGGAGTAAAAAATGTGCAAAATTAGATACCCTAAGTTGGGGGCCAGTCTGACCGAGGTAACTGGGCCGGTCTAACCGCCCATTGCCAGCCGGTCCGACTAGCCTAGCAACTTAGGCAAAAATCCCCTTTTGCACACAATTTCTCCAAATACAAACTTTGCCATAACAAATTGCATAGGGGCATGGGAAATGGTACCATGAGGCTAAGAATTGAAGTACAAGATGAATTTAGCCTAGGAAAGACCGCATGCAAGCCCATGAACAAGAACCCTAACCCTAACCTCCAATGGGATAAAAACAAGGGATTTTGCGGAGGAGGGATCCTTACCGGCAGGGGAAGATGAAACCGAGGTCGGACCGGAGAAGAACCACCGGTTGGACTGGCAAGATTTGCGACGAAATGGATTTTTGAGGATTGGGGGCAAGAGAAGATGAGTAGGGCTCGGTTTGAGAAGAGAAGAATAATAGAGGGGAGAGAAAACTGAATAGAGGGGGGAGTTATAACCCTGCCTGAGCCCCGGTATGACCGGCCATGGGGGCCCGGTCGAACCGACTCAGGTTGGGTGGTCGGACCGGCCAAGCCCACCCGGTCAGACCGACACCACAATACCCAGTAAAATTTTTAATTCAAGAGAAGAAGGGGCAAAAGTGGAAAAAATAGCAAAATAATTTTGAAAAATTTCAAACTTTGCAGAAACAATGGATAACTCCCAATGTTTATAAAGCATCAAATTTGCAATTTCCTGAAGTTCAAAAATAAGGAAATACTCAAATGTACGCTTTGGTTCAAAACGGTCATCGGACAATTTTTATGGAACTTTAACTTTAAATACCTTTTGTAGGATGGTTAAAATTAAAACATTTGAAAACGAACAATGTTCATATGGTCCATCTCTACAAGTTTTGTTTTGGGCTAAAGTTCAAGAGATGTCTTGAAATGAAACTAGGAGAAAAACCCGATTTGGCTCAAAAATAGAATCATTAAGTTACCTTTTGGACCAAAAAGAAAGTTCAAGGCTATAAAGGAGTTCTATTTGGACCAAAATGCTTGGAAATCATTTGCAAATATATAGAGATACTTTTCATGAAATTGTTTACAAATTTAGGACCTTTTGTGGATAAAAGACATTTTGGAGAAAAATGATCATTTTCAACCAAAACTTTCATTTGATTTTGTTTTCAACACATTAAGCAATTTGCAATTCATGAGAATGACAACAACACTCCCCCTTAATGTATAGCCTTAGGAAAACATATAAGATCACATAAAATTCAAATATGGCATTTTAAGCATAAAAACATACATATATGACACATAAGGATAGAAAAATTGAAAACTCACGTATATGCATGATTTCAAGCCACATTTGAGAAATCTATTATATTTAATTCATTCCTAAGCTTACAAAAGCGGGATTCATCAAGTGGTTTGGTAAAGATATCCGTTAATTGATCATCGGTTCTTATGTGGCTAATAACAATATCGCCCTTGCCAACATGATCTCTTAGAAAGTGATGACGAATATCAATATGCTTGGTTCTAGAGTGTTGGATGGGATTGTTGGCAATTTTGACGGTGCTATCATTGTCACAAAGGAGAGGGATATTCGAGAATTCTATTCCATAGTATAGCAAGGTTTGCCTCATCCAAAGTAATTGGGCACAACAACTTCTTGCGGAGACATATTCCGCCTCGGCGGTGGAGAGGGCAACGGAGTTTTGTTTCTTAGAGGCCCAAGAAACAAGAGACCTCCTAAGAAATTGACAACCCCCGGAAGTGCTTTTCCTATCAACCTTGCAACTGGCATAATCCGAGTCGGAATAGCCAATTAGCTCAAATTTTGCACCTTTGGGGTACCACAAGCCTATATGGGTAGAATGTTTTAAATACCTTAGAATTCTCTTAACCGCCATCAAATGGCAATCTTTTGGTGCGGCTTGAAATCTAGCACACATGCATACACTAAACATAATATCGGGCCTAGATGCGGTAAGGTAAAGCAAACTACCAATCATGGATCTATATAATTTTTGGTCTACTGGTTTACCTCCCTCATTTAGGTCGAGATGTCCATTGGTCGCCATGGGTGTCTTGATAGGCTTAGCTTCCATCAACCCGAATCTTTTAAGAAGATCATGAATATACTTTGTTTGATTCACAAAGGTTCCATTCTTCAGTTGCTTGACTTGAAGTCCAAGGAAGAAACTCAATTCTCCTATCATGGACATCTCAAATTCCCTAGACATCATATCACCAAATTCCTTGCAAAATTCTTCATTAGTAGAACCGAAAATAATATCATCGACATAAATTTGACATACAAAGAAATCATCATTAATTATTTTTGTAAACAAGGTGGTGTCGACTTTACCAATTTTAAAGCCCTTTGAGAGGAGAAAATTTCTCAATATTTCATACCAAGCTCTAGGAGCTTGTTTTAAACCATAGAGAGCTTTTGAGAGTTTATAAACATGATTATGATTTTTAGGATTTTCAAAGCTGGGTGGTTGTTCAACAAAAACTAGTTCGGCTATTTCACTATTTAAGAAAGCACTTTTCACGTCCATTTGATATAGTTTAATATCAAAACATGAAGCAAAAGCAATTAAGATGTGAATAGCCTCTAGTCTAGCAACGGGAGCAGAAGTTTCACCGAAATCCAAACCTTCAACTTGAGTGAATCCTTGTGCTACCAATCTTGCCTTGTTTCTTACAACCAACCCGTTCTCATCTTGCTTGTTCCTAAAAACCCACTTGGTTCCAATGACGTTGTGCTCCTTGGGTCTCTCCACCAATGCCCAAACCTTGTTTCTTTCAAAATTATTAAGCTCCTCATGCAAAGCATTTACCCAATCCGGGTCATTTAGAGCTTCATCTATATGTTTAGGCTCAATAGAAGAAACAAAAGAGTAATGCTCACAAATAGAAGCAACACGAGATCTAGTTTGAACACCCTTACGAATGTCACCCAAGACTTGATCAATTGGGTGATCTTTTGTGGTGGCATTGTGAACCTTGGATGGAATGGTTGAGGAGCCATGCTGAATAGCGTGGGCCTCATGGCTCCATGCTAACAACTGTTGATCTTGTATCGGACTGTCTAGAAGAGAAGTCGTAGTTGCTACGAAAGCTTAGCTTCCGGATAAGTCATCTGTATCTCTAGGCCCACAGTCAGTCAGTCGAGTCTGTAAAAATTCCTAAGGGCAGTTGAGTCATTTCCTTTATTTTAGAGTCTGTAAAAAACCCTAAGGGGCTGGTGGAATATTCTAGGTCATTAGGCAGCCTATAAATAGGCCCCCAATCCCTAGGGTTGGACTACCCTTCCAGAAATCACTTTTCATTCATTCCCTGGGTCATTTTTGGTTCCTGCGTTTTGTCTCTCTCCTGTTGTGCGCCGCCAGGCTCCTGCTCTTGATATTTTGCCTTGCATTTATCCAGTTTTTCCTGATGCAGTGAAGCTTCTATTCTCTGATCATGCGCAGCATATCTGCAGCAGTTTTTATGGCTTCGTTTCACGTGCATAGCCATATTTCTTGAGTGTTTGTGCTTCTGTTGCTCCTGTTCTTCACGGAAGTAGTACTAGTTCTTGCGTGCTACAAGTAGTACCTACTCACTATAGCAACAGTACACTAGTACTCTAGCTTGCTTTTCTACGCAGCTTTTTGATCGAATTAACAGGGCTAAAGTCCATTTTCCGACTGTTTCTGGCGAAGCCCCTTTTCTCTGTTCGAAGTCCCTCAGCTCCGAGAGGCAGGCTTCGATATGACATTCTCGAGGGCTTTGCTTGAACTTTGACTTCACGTTGTGTCCCGTGTTGCTAGCTTCGAAGCTAGTCTCTCTAATATACTTCGCTCGACGTGAAGTCTCTGAGATCTTTCTGCTGCTGTCATTTTTGAGGGTTGCAGCTTGTGAGTTCGAAGCTTGTCGTTCGAAGTGTGTTTGTCACCTTCGATTTCTTGTGTGACACTCTTACAAACTTCGTTTCGAAGTTGATCTTCCGAAGGCAGAGTGTAGGCTTCGTTTTGGTTTCTCTGTCGTGTGTCGGGCTTCGCTACTCTTTCGAAGGTTGTTTTTCTGTGAGCTTGTTCGAAGCTTTCTGTTCGAAGTCTAGCCTTCGAAGTACACTGTTCGAAGCAAGCTTCGACACTGACATACTGAGCTTCGAAGCATACTTCGCTCTCAGTCGCACTCGAACTAGGATAGACAACAAATCTTCGACATTTTTGAGGAGCCATGCTGAATAGCGTGGACCTCATGGCTCCAGATGTGATGAGTCATTGTCAACGATAGTCAAAGAGGGCTGAGAAGAGTGAAGACCTGCTGTTTCATGGGCCGCGTGTGACTCAGGTACACGGGCAGCGAGCGACTGTCGGGCTGAGAGAGCTGCGAAGTCGGGCTGGCCCAATCCGGGTACATGGGCCAGAAGCAGTAGAAGACCCACTTGGCTGTTGACCAGGATTGACTCAGGTACACGGGCGGTGAGTGATTGCCGGGCTGAGAGAGCTGCGGAATCGGGCCGGCCCAATCCGGGTACCTGGTGCAAAGTCGGTAGAGGCTTTGTCAGTTTTGGCGCAAAACTGACAACCATTGATCTTGTATCGGACTGTCCACAAGAGAAGCCGTAGTTGCTACGAAAGCTTAGCTTCCGGATAAGTCATCTGTATCTCTAGGCCCATAGTCAGCCAGTCGTGTCTGTAAAAATTCCTAAGGGCAGTTGAGTCTTTTCCTTTATTTTTAGTGTCTGTAAAAACCCTAAGGGGCTGGTGGAATATTCTAGGTCATTGGGCAGACTATAAATAGGGCCCCAATCCCTAGGGTTGGACAACCCCCTTCGAGAATTCACTTTTCAATCCATTGGGTCATTTTGTTCCCTGTTTTCTCTCTCCTGCTGTGCAGCCGCAATATTGTTTCTGTTCATCTGAACCAGTGAGTTCTTGATTCATTTTTGGTTCTGTTTCTTCTGCATGCGGTGCTTATTATGAGCTGTGATTTAATGTGTTTTTCTTCGTGTTGTGCACCCCGATTTATGGCTCTGTACTCATGTTTCTTCACTGGAAGCTTCTGTTCTTCACGCAAGTAGTACTAGTTCTTGCTGTTGCAAGTAGTACTACTTGTCTGTAGCAACAGTACACTAGTACTCAGGCTTACTTTTTACTGCATAGCTTTTTGATCGAGTTGACAGGGCTAAAATCCCTTTTCTGACTGTTTCTGGCGAAGCCCCTTTTCTCTGTTCGAAGTCCCTCAGCTCCGTGAGGTAGGCTTCGCATGAACTTCGACTTCACTTTTGTGTACGGTGTATCATGCTTCGAAGTACGTTTTTTATGCTGACAGCATGACATACTTCGAACGACTGTGCGAAGGTACTCCGACTTGAGCACTTCGAAGTCCATACCTCGACAGGTTTCGAAGTTGGCTCCGAAGCTTGTTTTTCTAGTAGACTTCGCTCGACAAGAGTTCTTTCTTGCTGTCATTTTTGAATGTCACAGTGTGTGGGTTCGGAGCCTGTCATTCGAAGTTAGTCTTCGGGTCGAAGGTTATAACTTCGTTCATCATACCTAGATCAAGCTAGCTTCGAAGGTAGAGTGTAGGCTTCGTTTTTGTCTTGCTGCTATGTGTTTGGCTTCGCTTATCTTTCGAAGGTTATTTTTCTGTGTATCACGTTCGAAGCTCGGTTCGAAGTTTGGGCTTCGAAGTACACTGTTCGAAGCAAGCTTCGACACTGTCATACTTCGTTCCGAAGCATACTTCGCACTTTGTCACACGAACTAGGCTGGCCAAAACAGACCTTCGGCACTTTCACAACATCCTTCGCCAGGCTTCGACACTGACCTCCGAAGCAGGCTTCGACACAGCGAAGCAGACTCCATCACAGCGAAGCAGGCTTCGCCAAGTTCCGAACAGGAGACAAATTTGAACAGTAACTTCTCATCTCACTTTATATACACTTAGATCATCTAGTGAGAAGTGTTTGACCTGCCATGTCTAGTATATTGTGTTTATCTGCCTAGTAGCACTGCTTTGGAAGTTCCCTGTTTAACTTCAGTTGTTTCTAGGCTAGATACCTGTAGACTTAGGCAATCTGTTCATACTCTGCTGTTAGTCTTTTGAGGTGCGTTGGGTATTGGGAACATGCCATATATTCGAAAGAATTTTTAAGGCGCCCATTCACCCCCCCTCTGGTCGCTACTTTCGGTCCTACAAGTGGTATCAGAGCTTGGTTAGGGTTTTTCCATACCTTAACCGGTTCTAAACCCCAGTAGTGATCATGACTTCTCCTGGCACGGTCCCATCCTTGGAAGCCTATGGCTATAACTATTGGAAGACTCACATGCGAGCCTATCTTATGAGCCAAGGCTCGGACATCTGGGACATTTGCGTTCATGATACATTTGTTATATTGCCAGTTGCTGAGCATGGTACTCCTGGTATCATTGCCCAACATCTGAGCAATAGTAAAGCTGTGAACATTCTCTTTTCTGGTTTAGGTCCTACTGAGTTTGAGCGTGTGAGCCATCTCTCCACTGCGAGAGAGATCTGGGCTACCCTCAAGGCACACCATGAGGGAACAGCCCAGGTCAAGGCTCGGCTCTATCAGACCTACCGACGTGAGTACGAGAACTTCACACAAAACCAGGTGAATCTGTTGAAGCCTTGTTTGGTCGTTTTCAATCGATCATAAACAAGCTTCGGGACAACAAGGCTGAGGGTGCTCAGTTAGTCTCAGATCACGAGCAGGCGCTCAAGGTTCTCCATACCTTGGACCCAAAGATTTGGGAGATCAAGGTATCCTCTATCGTTGATATCCAGCTGAGATCAAATCTCACTGGTTCTGGATCAAAGTCCTTGGCCCTTGCTACACCTTCTGTTGATCCCACTTCTGTGAACTGTGTTGGGTTCTCTTTGATGTCTATCACTGAGAATCAGCTTGAGTCTTTGGGAGATGATGATTTGTGTCTGTTTAACAACCGGGTGCGTCGTGTCTATGACAAAAGGATGTTCAAAAGACATGACACAAAATCCGGGTGCTTTGAGTGTGGTGATCCAGGACACTTCATCGCCGACTGCCCCAAGCGCAATGGACACAAGAAGGGCACCGGTGGTGGCTTCCACGACTCCAGCAAGCACGACAACTCTTCTTTCAACAAGGGCAAGCCGAAGACAAGATTCTTCAAGAAGGCCCTGAAGGACTACCGGCGAGAGAACAAGAAGCGCGACAAGGCCTTCTTCGCCGAGATGGAGAAGAGCTACTCCAAGCAGTCCACGTCTTCTTCCTCTTCATCGAGCTCGAGCGATGAGGAGATCGTCATCAAGAAGGGGAAGGACAAGGACGATCCGGCGGGCCTCTGTTTCATGGCTTTCGGGGACAGACCAAAGAGCCACTCACACCAGCACCGAAGATCCTGCAAGAGCTTCTGCTCAATGGCTCTTGGGGATAAGGAAGAAAAGAGCTCCTCCGATGACTCCGACGAAGACAACGAAAAGGTATCATCTTATGAGCGTGAAATTTTTGATTTACTTGAGAGCAATCGTTAGGAGTTAAAGTATCGGGAAAAACTGCTTAGGGGGGCCAAGAAGAGGATAGATGAGTTATAAAGTGAGCTTGCCATAGCCAACGGTAGAATTGAGAGTCTATCTTCTTCCCCTTGCTTGGGTGGTAGCAGTGAGTGCCCGAAGTGTGAGGTGCTTCTGTGTGACCTGTCGACTCTGAAGTCCAGGTACACAGAAAGGGTTGATGAGAGGGACGCTTTGGTCACTGAGCTTGAAAGCGCTCAGCTGGAGCTGAAAGATGCTCAAGCCACCGTCGTTGTACCCTATGTTGATTGCCCATCTCATCTAGCTGCCTTAGCTGAGCTGAAATCTAAGGGCAATGAGCATTTGGGTGATTTGGAGAGATTGATGGCTGAGCTTGCGCAGACTAGGCTAGAGTTTGAGACACTATCAGTTCCACCCACTGTTTGTGAGAACTGCCTATCTCTTAGAATGGAATTGATCAAGCTGAAAGCCGAGAAGTCTGTCCAGGTAGATAGTGAGTGTGAGACCTGCTTGTCTCAGGTGGAGGTTCTAGCTTCCTTGAGAGAGGAGCTAGCTGATTCTCAGAATGAGAACTTTTACCTCCGTTCTATCCTGAGTTGGATCAGTGCTAGAGAGCCACAACTCGGCATGATGATCCAGCAGTTCAAGAGGCAGGATGGGTTTGGGGTAGGTTACACCTACACCAAGGCTGACTTTGAGAGTGCCATTAGCCGGGCAGTGGAGTGGAGTAAAATGACTCCTGGGCAGAGATACCCCAAGACTCACTCCACTGAGTCTTCCCAGGCTTGTCAGCCCAAGGATGGAGTAATTCATGAACCACCCAAAGCTCCACCCAAGAAACCTATCTGGGTTCCAAAGCCCAAACACCTCCACACCTCTCTAGACTCTCTTCTTGGATCCTCTCAGCCCAAGAAGACAACACCAATCACCACTAAGCCCAAGAACCCTAAGCCTCAACCACATCCCAAGAAGCCCACCTATCATTGTGAGTACTGTCAGAGAGACGGGCATCTTGCGAAGTTTTGCTTCAGGAGTAAGCGGGTTGAGAAAGCAGAGAGAGCTCGTGGTGGTCAGGAGCAGTTCTACCAGCAGGGTGGTAGACTGCGTGTTCCTCGACGCGGGGAGAGGCTGGAGGCCAGACCGCGTCGTGTAGGTGGTGGTAGAGGAGACGACTTTCTTGCCCGTGCTCCACTTGGTGGTGGTCGCTCCGGTAGAGCTCCAGACCATTTTGGCTACGGTCCTGGATCTCGTGGCCGAGTTTTTAGGCAGAACCAAGGACCACACTTTGAGCCACGTTTTGGTCCAAACTCTCATGATGATTTCTGCTTTCCGTCTTTTGAGCAGATGGCTCGACACTAGTTTAGCTCTTTTGCTAAACCTGGTGCCGGACCATTTGCTCCCACTTATAGCCACTGATTGTGCAGGATCGGGGACTGGAGGACGTTTGGATCATGGACTCAGGATGCTCTCGCCACATTACGGGACATCGCAGATGGTTCTCCAGTATCACTCCCCCAAGCTCCAAATAATACATCACCTTCGGGAACAGTGGTCAACGAAAAGTAAGTGCTATTGTCTCAATTCGCATTTCAGATCATTTCTCTTTGAAGAATGTTGCTTTGGTTAAAAATTTGAACTTTAACTTGATTTCTGTTTCGCAACTTCTTGAGGATGGTTTGGAAGTGCGTTTTAAGAAGGGCAATTCTTCTGTGTTTGATTCTAGAGGGTCTTTGATTTGCCAGATCTTACTATTTGGTAAAGTTTTTCGAATTGACTTCTCTAGTTCTTTTGGCCCTTCTTGCTGTTTGATTGCTGGATCCTCCTCTAAGCTCTGGAAGTGGCATAGGAGGTTAGGTCATTTGAGTTTTGATCTGCTAGTCAGGTTGAGCTCTATGGACCTCATCCAAGGATTGCCCAAGCTAAAGATGGAGAAGGATCTAGTTTGTCATCCCTGTCGTCATGGGAAAATGGTTGCCGCTTCTCACTCACCTGTGACTCAGGTGATGACTTCGTATCCGGGCAAGCTTTTACACTTGGACACTGTTGGTCCAGCTCGGGTACATTCAGTCGGTGGGAAGTGGAACGCACTTGTCATTGTTGACGACTTTTCTTGATTCTCGTGGGTTTTCTTTTTGGAGTCTAAGGATGAAACATTTCAGTTTGTTCATGACCTGATTTTGAAGCTGAAGAATGAGAACAATGGTCGGATGCGAGCAATTCGCTCCGACAACAGCTCTGAGTTCAAGAACTCTCAGTTCGTCAGCTTCTGTAGTGATCAGGGTCTGGACCATCAGTTTTGTTCTCCTTACACTCCCCCACAGAACGGCGTTGTGGAACGAAAGAACCGCACGCTAGTCGAGATGGCCAGGACGATGCTCGATGAGCACAGGACTCCTAGGCGTTTTTGGGCTGAAGCCATGAACACGGCTTGCTATCTGGCCAACCGCATTTTTCTTAGAGCTTACCTAGGTAAGACCTCATATGATTTGCGGTTTGGCAGACAGCCCAAGGTGAGCCACTTGTGAGCGTTCGGCTGCAAGTGCTTTGTGCTCAAGAAGGGAGGGCATTTGGACAAGTTTGAGTCTCGTTGCTGGGACGATGTTTTTCTTGGCTACGCTTTGCATTCTCGAGGCTTCCGTGTTTGGAACCTTGAATCCCAACTGCTTGTCGAGACTTGTGAGGTTTCATTTGATGAGTCCTTGCCTTCTTTGACTCCTTCTTTTGAGCCTTCTGATGGTGAGCTCGGAGAGTCTATCTTCGAGGAAGATGAGGATACTCTAGCTGCTAATGAGGGTGGGCCTTCTGCACCCCCTGCAGAGCCCACACCTTCTGAGACTTCGACTGAGGACAAGGGCGGACCTCTGATCACTTCTTCCACTTTGATCGAGCCCCCTCAGTCGAGTCCAGAGGTGCCTGCTGCTGACTCCGGTGAGGTGACTTCAGATCACCAGGGAACCCGAGCAGTTCAGCGTGATCACCCCTCGGAGCTCATCATCGATGATTTAACTGAGAGAACTTTGCGTTCATCTGGTAACTCTCTTGCTGTGTTTGTTGAATCTGCTTTTGTTGCATCTTTTGAGCCCAGAGATGTTTCTCATGCTCTTTCTGATTCTAATTGGATTAATGCTATGCAAGAAGAGCTTAAGAATTTTGTCCGTAATTGGGTTTGGACACTAGTTGAGCCACCACCAGGATGCAACCCCATAGGCACCAAGTGGGTGTTCAAGAACAAACAAGGTGAAAATGGGGTTGTGGTGGGCAAAAAAGCTCGACTAGTTGCCCAGGGTTTTTGCCAGAAGGAAGGTATTGATTTTGAAGAAACTTTCGCCCCTGTTGCCCGTCTTGAGTCCATTCGCATTCTTTTAGCTTTTGCTGTTTCGAAGGGTTTTAAGCTTTTTCAAATGGACGTCAAGAGTGCTTTTCTGAACGGGTATATAGAGGAGGAAGTGTATGTTAGGCAGCCCCCCGGTTTTGAGAACCCTAAGTTTCCTCGACATGTTTTTAAATTGCAAAAAGCTTTATACGGGTTGAAACAAGCCCCCAGGGCTTGGTATGACTGGTTGAAGCAGTTTTTGTTGAGGAAGGGATTTGTGATGGGTTCTGTGGATAAAACTCTCTTCTTGCTCAAAGATGCTTCCGATTTTTTAGTCGCTCAGATTTACGTGGACGATATTATCTTTGGCGGTACTAATGATGCTCTTGTGTCCAAGTTTTCTGAGCAGATGCACAATGAGTTTGAGATGAGCCTCATGGGTGAGCTCAAGTACTTCTTAGGGCTCCAGATCAAGCAGACCAAGAACGGCACCTTCATCCACCAAGGTAAGTATACTCGTGACATGTTGAAAAAATTTGACTTTGTGGTGAGTTGAAGCCGCAGATGACCCTGATGGGCACATCTGGGGGTCTGGACAAGGATGAGAGCGGCGTCAAGGTGAATGAAAGGGAATTTCGAGGGATGATCGGTTCGCTGCTGTACTTGACGGCAACAAGACCAGACATACAGTTCGCCGTGCGACTTTGCGCGTGTTTTCAGTCTTCACCACGCGCGTCTCATCGGTAGGCTATCAAGCGCATCTTCAGGTATCTCACTTATGCGCCCGATCTCGGTCTTTACTATTCAGCATCATCATCTCTTGATTTATCTGGCTTTTCGGATGCCGACTTTGGTGGGTGCCGGTTGGATCGCAAGTCGACTTCCGGTACTTGCCAGTTTCTCGGTTCTTCTCTTGTTTGTTGGTCTTCTCGAAAGCAATCTGGAGTTGCTCTTTCGACCACTGAGGCTGAGTATGTAGCTGCTGCTAGCTGCTGCTCATAGTTAGTTTGGATGATTTCCACTCTGCGAGATTTTGGGTTATTATTTCCTACTAGAGTTCCTTTGTTTTGCGACAGCACCAGTGCTATTAGGTGGCGTTTGGTTCAGGAGTTAGGTAGAAGCGAACGGTTCCATTCTATTTTACATGTGTTTGGCTTAGAATTTAGTGGAACCGAACTGCTCCAAAACAGGAATATTCCCTGTAGATTCGGAACCATCCGTTCCTCAAAAAATTCACGAACCGAGCGGCTCCGTCCCATCCCCCTCCACGCGCCTCTGTGGCTCCGCCTCTTCTCCCTGCATCCCGCCGCCGGCCAGCCCTCTTCTCCCAGCCTTCCGTCACCGCCCTCCTTCTCCCTGCATCTCGCCGCCCTCTTCTCCCTGCGCCTCCACATGCGGTGCTTGTCCCGGTGGCGGCGCCGGCGCCCGAGCTAACTCGAGTGAGTCGCCCTATTCTTTGCCGCCGCTGCAGCCAGTGCCATGGGGTGCGTCTGCGGACGCCCCGCCGCCATAGACGACGAGCGGTGCGGTGCGACGCCGCCGCCGCCAGTGGCAGCTGCGAAGCTCTCCGCGGCGGGAGTGGCGATTGGTCCACACACTTACCTGGTGTTGCTATAGAAAATGAACAACTCTGCTTCTTGGTTTTAATGCAGATAATGCTATTTAGAAAATTGTTTTTTCAGAGATCCTTAAGCAGAGAATGATGGGCCATATTACAACCGTAGGACCTTCTAAGTTCAGTGTAAAAGCACGCTTGGATAAATTGCTGCAAAGGGATGCATATGACCCCAGGAAAGGTTAGATTAATTTGCATCACACCATGCTCATAATTCTCATTTTCTTGAAGTTCTGAGCACCATGGTCCATGTGAGTTGGATGGTAGTTTGCGCGTGAGATACGATCATTGCTGAGGAAACATGTAATTTGCGTGAGGCAACTATTTTTCTTTTGTTATTTGGTATAATTACACTCTTGGATACAATTTTGGTATTTGGTTGTCCAAACCATGAATTTGCTGGAATCAATTCAATCTAAGACCGCTTGTTTGTTTAGCAATGTTTTGACCTTATTTTGGTATTTGGTTGGCCATGTTTCATTTACTAATTATGTGTTTTGAATTATGTGTGTTGAACTATTGAAATTATGTACTAATCATTTTATTTTATATTTGATTTCTTCTCTTGAACCAAACAAGGGATAGAACCATTCCGTTCTATCAGATTCCAGAACCAAACAAAAAATAGAGTGGCTCTATTCTTACTTCCAAACGCAGAACGGAACCATTCCGTTCTCAAAATCTGGAACGGAGCCATTCCATTCTATCAGACTCCTGAACCAAACAGCACCTTAGTGTAGGGAAAAACCCCTGTCTCCACTCAAAAACCAAACACATTGATGTGCGCTTTCACTTTCTGCGGGATCAATATGAGAAAGGTGTCATTGACCTTGTTCATGTTGATACCCATCATCAGTTGGCTGACATTTTCACCAAACCCCTAGATCAGTCTACCTTTGAGCGTTTACGAGGGGATTTGGGTGTTGTGTATCCTTTCTAGGATATTTTGCGTCAGTTGTTCTTTCTTCTTTACTCTTTTCTTGAGTCTTTTGTGTGTGTTCATATCTTGCATATTCACATATCACACTTTAGAGCTGCTTCTGTTATATGATTGAACTACTTTACTTATTCTAGCTGGTATATGCTTTTGAATACTTGTCATTGATCATGCTTTGGTTCAGTTCACTTAATATATCTGATATCTATCATATGCATGGCTTTTATGCTTTAAAACTTGAAAAATGATCACCATTGCTTCTAGTAACTAGCATGTGTAGGCTGAATGTTTTTGCTATCTGTTACATGCCTTGTAGCTAGTTCCTGACTTAGATGCAAACATGCAACTTGGACATCTCTCTGCTTTAAAACATGGAAATGTGTTATAAAAATGATGAAAAATCAAGAAAAATGAAAATTCCATGCCTCTTTATGCATAACTTGCCAAGATCAAGGTGGGTTTGCTTTGTCGCATTGCATTGTTCTGGATTGTGTACCATAGCACTTTGGTATGAACTAGGACAATGTAGTGTATGCCAAGATCAATGTCTTAAGCTTCTGATGGTCTAGATCTGGCCTAGGCTTGACTTGGTCGGTCATCATAAGGTTTGACACGCAAATAACCCCTGGCATAAATGAAAAAGAGAAAAGAAAAAGCTTGAAAATTGAAATGATAACAAGTTTTCCGAAGCACTTTGATTTGGACAATGCTTATCTTGGTAGATATCAGTTAGCTTTTGCATCTCATTCTTTACCTTGCCTGTTTACTGGAAAATGTGGTGATGCTTTTGTTTGCAAAAACTGAAAAATGCGTGCTAATGACTTTCTTTAGATATCATCTGTTGCACTGATCATGCCATGTGTCTTAGACATTATGTCTTTTGCTCTACTTGTTAGATGTTGTAATTGCAGTCAATCATATCTGAGAAGCATGCTTTCTACACTCCACATGCACCCCAATTGCATTCATTACATATTTTGAGGGGGAGTTGCATTTCAAGGGGACTCTGTGTCTCTTTTGAGTGCTTGATGAGTTCACTTGTCAACAAGGGGGAGAAATTTTGGGATAAGAGTTCAAGGGGGAGTTTTGGCTTTCTCTAGGATTTGTTTCTTACTCTTTTGATATCCTTGTTGTTTCTGAGATCGCACTCATTTTGAGCTTTTACCTTTGGTTAACCATAATGACCGTTTCTTGCGTTTGTTCGGCTTTTTGGTCATTAGGGTTAAACTTCTACTTCATTTTCTTCTTTGTTTTCTTGTGCTTTGTTTTCGTGTTTCCACAGTTGTTTGCAGGTACTGAAGAGCTGAAGAAGTGAAGTGTTGACAATGCACTCATCAAGGGGGAGATTGAGGAGCCATGCTGAATAGCGTGGGCCTCATGGCTCCAGGTGTGATGAGTCATTGTCAACGATAGTCAAAGAGGACTGAGAAGAGTGAAGATCTGCTGTTTTATGGGCCGCGTGTGACTCAGGTACACGGGCAGCAAGCGAATGTCGGGGAGAGGAGGCTGCAAAGTCGGGCTGGCCCAATTCGGGTACATGGGCTAGGAGCAGCAGAAGACCCACTGGGCTGTTGACCAGGATTGACTCATGTACACGGGCGGTGAGTGATTGCCGGGCTGAGAGAGCTGCTGAATCGGGCCGGCCCAATCCGGGTACCTGATGCAAAACTGACAACCGTTGATCTTGTATCGGACTGTCTAGAAGAGAAGTCGTAGTTGCTACAAAAGCTTAGCTTCCAGATAAGTCATCTGTATCTCTAGGCCCACAGTCAGTCAGTCGAGTCTGTAAAAATTCCTAAGGGCAGTTGAGTCATTTCCTTTATTTTAGAGTCTGTAAAAAACCCTAAGGGGCTGGTGGAATATTCTAGGTCATTAGGCAGCCTATAAATAGGGCCACAATCCCTAGGGTTGGACTACCCTTCCAGAAATCACTTTTCATTCATTCCCTGGGTCATTTTTGGTTCCTGCGTTTTGTCTCTCTCCTGTTGTGCGCCGCTAGGCTCCTGCTCTTGATATTTTGCCTTGCATTTATTTAGTTTTTCCTGATGCAGTGAAGCTTCTATTCTCTGATCGTGCGCAGCATATCTGCAGCAGTTTTTATGGCTTCGTTTCACGTGCATAGCAATATTTCTGGAGTGTTTGTGCTTCTGTTGCTCCTGTTCTTCACGGAAGTAGTGCTAGTTCTTGCGTGCTGCAAGTAGTACCTACTCACTATAGCAACAGTACACTAGTACTCTAGCTTGCTTTTCTGCGCAGCTTTTTGATCGGATTAACAGGGCTAAAGTCCCTTTTCTGGCTGTTTCTGGCGAAGCCCCTTTTCTCTGTTCGAAGTCCCTCAACTCCGAGAGGCAGGCTTCAATCTGACATTCTCGAGGGCTTCGCTTGAACTTCGACTTCACGTTGTGTCCTCGGTTGCTAGCTTCGAAGCTAGTCTCTCTGATATACTTCGCTCGACGTGAAGTCTCTGAGATCTTTCTACTGCTGTCATTTTCGAGGGTTGCAGCATGTGAGTTCGAAGCTTGTCGTTCGAAGTGTGTTTGTCACCTTCGATTTCTTGTGTGACACTCTTACAAACTTCGTTTTGAAGTTGATCTTCCGAAGGCAGAGTGTAGGCTTCGTTTTGGTTTCTCTGTCGTGTGTCGGGCTTCGCTAATCTTTCGAAGGTTGTTTTTCTGTGAGCTTGTTCGAAGCTTTCTGTTCGAAGTCTAGCCTTCGAAGTACACTGTTCGAAGCAAGCTTCGACACTGACATACTTAGCTTCGAAGCATACTTCGCTCTCAGTCACACTCGAATTAGGATAGACAACAAATCTTCGGCACTTTCACAATAGCCTTCGGCATACTTCGCCACTAACCTCCGAAGCAGGCCCCGACCAGTGAAGCAGGCTTCGACCAGCGAAGCAGGCTTCGACCAGGAGACCGATTTGAACAGTAACTTCTCATCTCACTTTATTTATACTTGGATCATTCATTGAGAAGTTTATCTTGCCATGTCTTGTGTATACTGTTTATCTGTCTATTAGCACTGTATTGGTGTTTCTCTGTTTTAACATCAGTTGCTCTTAGTCCAGATAACCTTAGACTTAGGCAATCTGTTCATTCTTTGCTACTTAGTCTTTTGAGGTGCGTTGGGTATTGGGAGCAGGCCATTGATTCAAAAGAATTTTTAGGCGCCCATTCACCCCCCTCTGGTCGCTAATTTCGGTCCTACAATGGTAGATGATTGATTTTTGACTTCATCTTCATCAAGTTGAGCCAAATTTTGCGTAGCGGAAGTAGAAGCTTCAACTTGTGTAGAGTATGGAGGTTCATCATCTTCTTTAGGCTTGATATCACCGATGGACATGTTCTTCATTGCCCTCATCAAGCCTTCATCACCTACATCATCCAAATTTTCGTGCCCCTCTTGGGAGCCATTAGTCTCATCAAATTGAACATCCGAGATTTCTTCTATAATACCTTTGCTCTTGTTGTACACTCGGTATGCCTTGCTATTTGATGCATATCCAAGGAGAAATCCTTCATCACAACAGCTTTCAAATTTGGTTAGTCTAACACCTTTTCTATAAATATAACATTTCCAACCGAAAACACGAAAGTAAGCAATATTTGGTTTTCGTCTAATTAAAAGTTCATATGGGGTCTTTTTCAAAAGACGGTGCAAGTAAAGACGATTAGATGCATGGCAATAAGTGTTTATAGCTTTCGCCCAAAAGGAGTCAGAGACACTATACTCATCAAGCATAGTTCTAGCCATCTCAATTAGGGTCCTATTCTTTCTTTCCACAACACCATTTTGTTGTGGAGAATAGGTGGCAGAAAGCTCATGTTTAATGCCGAGATCATCACAATAATCCTCAATATTTGTATTTTTAAACTCGGATCCATTGTCACTCCTTACTTTTACAATAGAAAAATTGAATTCGTTTTGAGCCCGTTTTGCAAACTTTTTGAAAATCTAGGAGGTCTTAGCTTTGTCATGCAAAAAGAAAACCCAAGTAAATCTTGAGAAATCATCCACAACTACAAGACAAAGACTATTTCCTCCGATGCTTTTATAAGTTGTTGGACCAAATAAATTTATATGCAAAAGCTCCAATGGTCTAGAAGTAGACATGACACTTTTGCTAGGATGAGAGCAAGCGACTTGCTTCCCCGCTTGACAAGCACTACAAAGTTTATCTTTTTCAAATTTTATATCTTTTAAACCAATAACTAAATCTCATTTTGCAAGCTTGTTTAGTTGACCCATCCCCACATGAGCAAGCCTTCTATGCCAAAGCCAACCCAATGAGGTTTTTGCAACAAAACATGTTTTTAAATTAACTTCATTTGAAGAGAGATCCACCAAATAAAGATTTCCAAAATGAAAACCTTTGAAAACTAAGGAGTTATCATGGATACTAGTTACAAATACTTATTGAGGATTAAATGTGCATGAACGGCCTAAATCACATAGTTGAGCAATAGATAACAAGTTGAAATTTAATGACTCAACTAGTGAAACATTGGAAATGGAGAAATCATTTGAAATAGCAATTTTACCTAGACCCATTACCTTCCCTTTACTATTATCACCGAAAGTCACTCTTTCTTGATCTTTGGCACCAACTTCAAATGATGTGAACATTTTCCTATCACCGGTCATGTGTTGAGTGCACCCACTATCAAGTTAATGTGATCCTCCGGTGTGGTAGTTTACCTACAAAAGAGATCAAGCCCTTTTAAGTACCCAAATCCTTTTTGGTCCTTGTAGGTTAGTTACCAAAGCTTTTGGCACCCAAATGGATTTCCTCTTTTCTCCTAAAATAGGAGTGCCTAAAATCTTAGCATAAATAGAGCCATCATTAACTCTCTTAAGCATATAATGAGAATCAAATACACCATATTTAGGGATCTTATTGATATGACATTCACCTATCATGTGACCAACTTCACGACATTTGTTACAAAATTTACCATTGCTCTTAATAAAGCTTGGAGCTTGGTAGGAAGGCTTCTTGCCCTTCTTGGGAACAAAACCAAGTCCCTCCTTGTTAAAGGAGCATCTTTGTTCACTCAAGATTTTGTCAAGAGTATGTTTGCCTTTGAAGCATCTTTCCAAGCTCTTACTTAACTTAGCAACTTGCTCCTTGAGCGCATGATTCTCAACAACTAATAATGAATTAGATGATGATGATACATTGGTGGAACATAATGCACTATCAATAGTAGATGAGCATGGCATAGCAAGTAGATCATCACATGAGGTGGATATACTAGTCTTAGTTGGAATGAAATTTGCAACATTTAGACAAGCATCATCAAAAATATCACATGTAATTCCTATATCTACCTTGGGCTTAGGCAAGGAGAGTTTCATAAGTTTCCTCAAGCTTCTCATGAGAGACCAAAAGCATCTCATGAGAAGTCTTTAACTCCTCATATTTAGCTTCTAAAGACTCATGGTCTTTCTTTAGAGCCTTAAACTTGACTCTCTCTTTGTCATTTAACTCATTGAGCTCCTCAAGCATTTGCGCAAGATCATCATAAGATAATTCATCATCACTATCATCTTTTTCACTAACACAAGTAGATTTTACATTAGTACTTCCTTTTGCCATGAGACAAAAAGGAGAGTATAGTGATGGAGCTTCCGTTATTGCAATGCCCGCCATGTTCTTCTTTCTTGGGTTTGACTCACCACTGGAGCCGGAGGTTGAAGAAGAGTCAGAGCTATCTTCATTTGAGTCCCATTTTCTCACAAATGCTTCATTTCTACCCTTTTTCTTGTTCAACTACTTGAAGAGCTTTTTATTTCCACTCTTCTCCTTGTTCTTCTTTTGAGACTTTTCATCCTCACTCTCTTTTTTGTTTGGGCACCTTGAGGCAAAGTGACCCTTCTCATTTCACTCATAACACCTCACATTCTTTAGACTCCTTTTGGTTGACTTCTTGTCACCATTGTTCTTGAAGGAACTTGAAGAGTTTCCTCTCTTTTTCATGAACCGGTTGAACTTTTTCACAAAGAGAGCCATCTCTTCATCTTCGGTATCACAATCACAAGAAGTGTCTTCTTCCTCTTCACATTTTTTCTCCACCTTGGCTTTCAAGGCAATGTTCTTCTTCTTGGATGAGGAGTGATCTTCGGTGCTTCCTTCAATTCTCTTCTTCTTGTAAATCTCATTTGTGTTGATAGTCCCCAAAAGTGTTGTGGGAGTCAAATTTGACATGTCCGAGTTAATAAGGAAGGTCACCAATGTGTCATACTTCTCGGGCAAGGCTCTTAACATCTTTTGAGCAACTTCCAACTCCGTGTACTTTACTCCAACACCCTTGAGATCATTGACAATCACATTGAGTCTTGCATACATCTCATTTACACTTTCATTTGGCAACATGTAAATGTTTCATAGTTGATCTTGAGGTAGTGTGACTTGGCATTCTTCACACTTGTCGTTCCGTCATGTATATCTTAAAGTGTGATCCAAATATCATGTGCCATTGGAATATTGCTTATCCTATTGAATTCTTCGGCACACAAACAATTGAACAAGGCATTTGTAGCTTGAGCATCAAGTTGCATATATTTATTGTTTTGATAAGTTAAATTCATCTTGTCTTCAACTTCAAAACCTAGCTCAACAATACGCCAAATTTCAAAGCTCATGGCTTTGAGGTGAGCGGCCATACGCACTTTCCAAATGGAATAATTTGAGCAATCAAAGAAAGGACCTTTGCCTACGTTGTGAACCACCTCGTCGGACATCTTCTCTTTAGGCGGTAAAACCTAAATTGAGAGACCAAGCTCTGATACCACTTGTAGGATCGATGTACCGACTAGAGGGGGGTGAATAGGTGGGTTTTAAAACTAATTCAAATTAGATTAGCACTAGACAAGTTCTTAATGAATTTTTTTATCTAAATAAATGATCTTAGAAAAAAATGACCAACAACTAGATTAAAATAGTGCAACCTAAGATGGCAAAGATAAATTACTCTAAGAAGGTAAATTTGCAGAATTAAACTTGCTCAAAGTAAAGTGGACAAGAAACAACCAAATTTTATCCCGAGGTTCAAAAATTTGCCAATTTCCTACGTCCTCATTGAGGCAAGTTTCACTTGACCGCTCTCTTCACCAAGCCTCGGATTCCTCAAGGAGAAATTGGCTTCAAAATGAGACGGCACCGGAAGTGTAACTTTCGGGCCTCGATCACTAGTGGTAGATCTTCTCCACTCCGGATAGGCGAGCTCCGGCCTTCACAACCTCCCGGGTCTCCTCCACAACCTTCTTGGAGAGATCACCGGTTTCTTCTCTGAGCCGTCTAGGAGGTGGCAACCTCCAAGAGTAACAAGCTGCAATCAAAGCTAGGAGAAGATGATCAAGTGCCAAAATGCAAATGCAATGCAATCTATTCAATCACTTGATCACCATTTTTCTTCCCAACCACACTAGTACTCAATTTAGTGCTCAAAGGTGGGAGAGACTCTCTAGTGCTCAAGTATGCTCAAGTGAGTGCCAAAAGTCTTGCAAAGGAGCTGTAGCAAGGGTTTATATAGCAACACACACAAAAATTAGCCGTTACAAGAGTTAGGTGGCTCTCTGCGCAATGTCGGTCTGACCGTCCATCTTGGGCCGGTCGGACCGACCCTTACCGTAACAGCTAGAGAAATAGCGGTTTTACTGATGTGACAGGGCTACCCGGACATACTGGCCCGGTTGGACCGGCTCTACCCAGTCTAACCGGCCATCGGCTCGGTCGGACCGATAGCGTCCCCGTCTGTTCTGTAAAATCCATTTTTCAATACCTGTGCAACCCGATCGGACCGGCCCCCTGGCCGGTTGGACCGCCCATCTCAGGCCGGTCTAGCCGGACCTACATGGTCGATCAGAACGCTAGGGCCAGAAAACCACACATGCTCAAATTTGCCAATTTTGTAACTTTTGCAAAAACCACACATGCTCAAAAGGGGCACTTGAAAGTCAACTCATAACCAAGATGCAACCCCTCTTTATAGTACGACAAAAAATAAAATTGAAACCTAGCCTAATTGATCACTCCAAACACCTCGATCAATTTCTAGTTTTCTTCAAACCTTTTGTCGTTGCTCTTTAACACGTCAAGATCTTCGGGTTTTCCATCTTGTGCTCCATTTACGCGGGACCTAATCATTTCCTTCACGCTTAACAAAAATATTAGTCCACACACGCGCGTTTGTCATTAATTACCAAAACTCACATGGGGCCTATATCTTCAATCTCCCCCTTTTTGGTAATTGAAGACAAACACTCCAAAGATGAAGAGATATTTTAATAAAAGTATCTACAATTAAGCGCAAAGCTCCCCTTGAAAGAGTGATGGGGTGCAATAATGTGGAGCAAGATATGAGTTATAAACATTATGAAAGAAACATAATGCCAAAATGCAATAATTCCAAAGCACAATCCAAAAGTTCAACAAAGCACATACAACTTTGTCATAATACAAGCAAATAGTTCAAATTAAGTTCAACATGACATAGGAAGCAAATAGGGTTATATTACAACCAACCATAGATATATAGATAGAGCAGACTAGATCCTAAGAACTAATCCTGACTACTTCCTAACTTTAATCCTGACTAATTCCTGACTTATTCTCCCCCTTTTGGCATCAAGAACCAAAAAGAGACTAATCCTGGGATGGAGGAGGATGAGTATCATCAAGGCGACGACGACGTCGCTCGTACTGAATAGGATATCCTGCAGAAGAAGATGAATCTAGCTGATCAACTCGAGAAGAAAGAGTGTCAATCCTAGAGTTGATACGCTCTTGACCGCTTTGAAGGTTTTGCAGATGTGTGGTGATTGCTTCCTAACCCAAAGCCATCTGATCCATCCTTGCATTCAACTGATGGAAGCCTACTGTCACTTGTTGCAGCACTGGATCAAAGAACTGAGCGATATCCATACCAAAATAAGGAGGAGGAGCATAGGAGCCTGATCCAAAATCCTGAGGTGGAGGTGGGGGAGCATAGGAGCTGTTGGGCATGCTCTGAGGATGAACCTGCCCCGCACCCATGTCAGCTAGATCGGCGGCTGGAGCCAGAGGAACTGCCGGGAAACGAGGCCTGTACTGAGAGTGAGAGATATCAAGGCGCTCATTTACACTGCCCACTTTGCTCAAAATTAGCCTCATGATAAAGCGAGCATAGTAGACTCCAAGAGTGAGGCTTCCCTTTGAGAGGGCCATCTCATAGAGCATCAAGTGGATGACATCAAACCTCTTCTCAGTCATCACTGCGTCCAAGAGAGTCCAAGCAACAACATGAATGGCATCGTTGTTGCCTAGACGAGGTAAGATAGAGTGCCGCAGGATGCGATGTGCGACACTGTGTAGAGTCTTCATTCTAGTGACCCCTCCAATCTTGTGAGTAACAAAAGGGATATAGAATTGTGCCATCTCAGCTTCTGACAAAGGATTATGAGTGAACTCATCATGTAGTCTAAGGCCAGAAGAAAACCTGATATCCTAAGCACTCTGAATCTCTTGCTTTGAAGCAATGCAGAAAATGTCTCCAGTCATCCAAGTAAGAGAATCACAAGTGGCCGGTATGAACACTGTGGCATAAAACTGACGGATGACATCCCAGTTGAAATCTTGCTTCAAGCTAACTGTCTAGTGAATCCCAATAGTCCCAAACACATTCCTGAGAGCTGCAGCCTCTCCACTCAAGTCCCTCCAAGAGATCCACTTATGAGGAAGCAAAGAGCGGTTTTCATAAGCAATATTATATACCACCTTCTGAAACTTGGTGTGAAACCGTTGATCCGAGGTGTCTCTAGGTCTGAGAAATTGGTTGTGATGGTGTAGACGAGAAAAGTTCTCTTGATTCTGGACATCCACCTTGAACTCAAGTGATGCAAATGGGTCTTCACTAGCTGTCGGGGGCTGAGGAGCCATTTCCTCCTCATGCTCAAAGCTGTCATCTTCATAGGCAAAGTCTTCATCACTATCTTCTTGGAATTGCCAAGACGACTGACCATGATCCTCAACATGCTTTGAGCGACGCTGATTTCCTTGAGAGCGACCGGTGCGAGGCATGACTAAAGGAGTCAAAGGAGAGTAGTGAGATAGGATAAAAATATGGATTGGGAAAAAATTGAATGCTCATGTTAGAGGGCAAAAATTTAAGGAGTAAAAAATGTGCAAAATTAGATACCCTAAGTTGTGGGCCAGTCTGACCAAGGAAACTGGGCCGGTCTGACCACCCATAGCCAGCCGGTCTGAAATACCAATAATCATGCCAAATACGAAACAATATTGAAAGGGTTACAACTATTGGAAGAAGTAGGTGTCGATGCAATAGAAATTTTGGGTGACTCTCTGCTATTGATGAGGCAGCTATCAAATGAATATAAGTGCAAAGACAACATGCTGAAAGAATATCATGATCAGTGTCAAGCCATAATGTCAAATTTCCGAAGCGTAACTCTTACTCATATCTCAAGGGAGCAGAACTTAGAAGCAAACGATTTGGCCTAGATGGTGTCAGCATATAAGTCAATGGCCAGGTGTTGACGTAGAAATGCGCCCCCGCACTTGGTCCGGTTTGACGTCCAAAAGTATCGCAACGATACCGACGTCCCGTTCCGACTATCCTGGATAGTGACAAGGGATTTGGAGTTGCCAGGCAATCAGATAAATAATTGATATTTCAATCCAATTGGCCGAAAAGTACTAGTAACAATGTAAACAGCAACAAAATGATCAAAATACCTGGAATCAGCCAATTCAAAGGCCGATTCAGAGTTACAGTGGAGACTGGTCCGAAGGGTCCCTAGGGCACCTTCGGCCTCAGGCCCGGTCGGACCGGAGGTATGACCTCGGTCAGACCGGACGTGCGGAGGGGCTTCAGTGCGCGTCCCGATGGTCACTGCGAGGTGGGCTCTAGCGTGGTGCGGAGGGTTCCGGTCAGACCGGCGAAGCCCTCCCGATCGGACCGGTGAGGTAGTCTTCGAAGCGTGTGGGCTCCGGCGCGCAGAACTCCGGCGGACGATCTTCGGCGAAAGACTTCAGTGCGGTGCGGAGGATCCCGGTCAGACTGGCGAGACAACTTTGGTCTGATCGGCCATTGCCAAAAACAGCCTGACGAAGGGGCTCCGGTCAGACCGGCCCTGTGCCCCCGGTCGGACCGGCGACGGAGGATCCGATCTGTTAGAACCCGGACATCCTAGCAAACGAGATCCAATCGCCTCCAAATTTATAGAGGTGTTCAGGGAGACAATTATTCTGCAAAGATGATAAGAGATCAAACACAATTCAGCCAGAGGGCTGAATTGACGAGTAGGGTGATAAAAACCAATAAAAGGATAGCAATCTGTTACGTGGATTAACGCGAGGTTCACAAGTGAACCAGCAAGGGTTACCGTGATTACAGACGTGGCAAACAGAGGTCTTTCAAGCAAACCCACGAAGATGCGGAAAGTAAAGGAAATAAACGCGATTCAAAGCTAGGGCTTTGGATTTTTGGATTGGAGAGAGAGCCTTGAATCGGCCTTGCCCCTAATATTTATAGGGGGTGGGCGGGTTATCCCTAGCTAGAGGTAGAGTTAGATGCAGCCAAAACCCTATTAAGATAAGATTTGGGCAAAAATACCTCAATCCTCCTCGGATCCATATTCTGGACCCTGGCTGGTCTAACCGAGCCCATGGGTCCGGTTTGACTGGACCTGGCCGGTTGGACTGTCCTACCATAGCCGGTCAGACCAGCCTTTGCTAGGTTTGACATATTTTCGGTCAAAAATACCATTTTTCAGTAGTTGCCTAGTTTGACGATTAATGCCATTTTTTCTATAAACACATGCCCCCTGCCTTTTAGCAAACTTAGTGAGCTAAAAGCATGACGGGCCTTGGGCGATACTTGCAGTATCGGCCTTTTAACACTTAAAGCGTTTTTCCACACACTTGGGAAGTACTTTTTCAAATATATACCATTCAAAGCCCTTCATGTACTTCGCCTGCAACAACTCTAGCTTGATCATGGTCCAAACACTTCAAAAGTACTCCATCAATAGTCCGGCGATACAACACATCATCAAGCAAAACAAATTTGAAAGCCTGTTGCCGAACCTTCTGATCAACCCTTTGGCTTGGATTTCTCAAATATTGGACGATTGAGATCCTCCAATCGTCCTTACTGATCAAAGGAGCAATGGCCAAATTCCCACTAGAACTGGCCTCGAGATTTCTCATTTGGATCTGCCCCCCAAGCACTAAACCTTCCTGACAACAGTCGGTTGGACCGACCATGTTGGCCCGGTTACCCCGACTATTGCCGGTCATCTGGCACGGGTCGGTCTGACCATCCTGACATGGTCGGTCAAACCAGGAACGCAAGGGCGGTCTGACCGTGCTGACAAGGCCAGTCAGACCTACATCAGTACCCTTGAGTGCTACATCATCTTCAAACATCGGCTTTTCCCGTGTGCATAATTTACCTCTCCTAATTTGATAGCCTGATGCTTGTTGAGCCAAGTCATTTGCAAGTGAGTTGGCCTCTCTAGATACCTGAGTGATCTCAAAATCATTAAAGGTAGAAATTAAGTCTAAACACTTATCCAAGTAGCTATTTAGTAAACCGTTAAAACATTGAGCAAGCTTGGCTACTTGTTGCACGACTAATAAAGAATCACCATATGCATGAACATATTTCACACCCATGGAGTTTAACAACTCAAGAACTAGCAATAGGGCTTCATATTCGGCTTGATTATTAGTTGAATGAAATTCCAAACGGGCCAAGGTTTCAAAGTGCATACCACTTGGTGATACGAGCACCACTCCAACACCTTGGTCATTTTTGCAAGTCAAACCATCGAAATAAAGTTTCCATGGTAATACTTCAATCAAAGCGACTCTATCGCCCCAATTGACATCAACATGGTGATCCATTATAAAATTAGCAATGACTTGGCCTTTCATAGTTCTCAACGGTTCATAAGCCAAATCATATTCAATTAACGCATACGCCCACTTGCCGATTCTACCACTTAGAATCGGCTTTTGCAACATGTACTTTATGACATTCGTTTGGCAAGTGACAACACATGTGCTAGGGAGAAGATAGTGACGCAATTTGGTGCACGCATAATAGAGGGATAAACACAAATGCTCCACAAACACGTACCTTGTCTCGGCATCCAGAAGTTGACGACTCAAGAAGGTGATGATGTATTCGCTTCCTTCAATGTCTTGAGTCAATATGTCTCCAATCACACTCTCCTCCACGGCAATATAAAGCTGGAACAGAATCTCGACCTTCGGCGCCCTTACTACTGACGACATCGATAAGCACTCTTTGATTTTCTCAATGGCGCGTTGCTGGCTTGCCCCCAAGTGAACTCGGCTTCATTTTTTAGCCGGACAAGTTAGATATAAAGCGTCGCAAATAATTAACCTTGCCTAGCAGTTTTTGCACATCTTTCTTACATGTCGGCGCTACACATCCTCTAATTTTCTCAAGCCTCTTAGGATCGATTTCAATGCCTCTTTCATGAATCATGAATCCCAAGAACTTACCCACCGACACACCAAAAGCACACTTGAGCGGGTTCATTTTTAAGCCATACTAGCACATTCTTTCCAAAGCAACTCTTAAATTGGCGAGGTGGTTCTCCATAGCGTCCGATATGACCACAACATCATCTATATAAACCTCTAACATAACTCCTAGCAAGTCATGAAAGATTAAGTTCATGGCATGCTGGTATGTGGCGCCAGCATTCTTTAAACCAAATGTCATTGCAACCCACTCAAACAAGCCGACAAAATCCGGGCAGCGAAAGGCCGTTCTAAAAACATCCTCTTCGGCCATAAATATTTGATTATAAGCAGCGTTGCCATCAAGAAAACTTAGTACCTTGTGTCCCGAGGCATCGTTGATCAATATGTCGGCTATTGGCATGGGATACTCGTCTTTCGGAGTGGCTTTGTTCAAATCCCTGAAGTCGACGCAGATGCGAATCTTGCCACTCTCTTTCTTCTTGACAGACACGATGTTAGCAACCCATTCCATGTACCTGCGTGGCCTAATGAAAACTACCGCTAGTAGACGTTCAACCTCCTCTTTAACTCGGTCATAGATGGCCAAATTGAAGCGGCGCGACGGCTGCTTAAAGGCCTAAACCCGGGTTTGATAGGGAGCCGATGCTCAACAAGCTCTCGGCTTAACCCGAGCATCTCGCTATAGTCCCATGCGAAGCAATCAACATACGATCGAAGCAATTTTATTACTTCGGCCTTTACATCATTATTCAAATTCTGATTTACAAACGTCGGCCTCGGAACAATACCATCTCCTATGTCTACTTGTTCCAAAGGGTCGGCCGACGAGAAGCCTTGACCTAATTTTTCTACCTCACTAAAATTTTCAATGGCTTCGGCGATACCGTCTTGAGAAGACCGATATTGCTCCACACGAGATTTTAGCCAATCAAGATTAGCGCTAGACATTCTACTATATTAGACACAACCGAGCCACACCGGACGGCTTCACGGAAATTGGAACGAACCTCCCCTCTGATACACTGACAAAGTCGTAATCCGAGAGGTCCCGACCCGGCAAGCATTCTATCTCGTCATGGGTGGCGTCACTGGACGCATCGGACAAACTAACATGGGCCGATGTATCGGTGTATACTATCTCGACTTCATCGACATCCCATTGTAATAGGTGCTAGTGCAGGGTAGATGGCACACACTAGTTTTCATGGATACAATCACACCCAAGCAATACATTATTATTACCTTGCACGTCGACGATTAAGAAGCGGTGGGTAGCATCTTGTTCCCCACTATCAGTTCCAGGGACAGTACTCCTTTAGCTTCCATCGTGTCATTGTTGAAGCTGTTGAGGGTGACGTTGGTCTTCTTTAGGTCATCGTCATCCTTGCCGAGCTTCCTTAGAAGGGAGTATGGCATTAGGTTAACGGTGGCGACGCCATCGATGAGCATCCTCGAGATAGGCTTCCCGTCGATGTGCCCCCTTATGTAGAGAGGTCTTAGGTGAAGGCTCATGTCTCCGGGCTTCGCGAATACGGCGTCCCGTGGGCCAAGGTCTAGCTGAGCGACCCCGGCCTCCTCCTGTAGTGGAGTGAACTCGAAAGGCAACATGATGACGCCGGTGTCCATCGCCTGAGGAGCGGGCCCCTCGGAGACAGGAGTGTAGTCATCGTCGAGCAAATCGTCATCGTTAGAGCTAACAACGGGGGCTGAGTCATCGACCATGACCGGCCTAGGTCTCCAGACTTTCTTCACTGTGGGCTGAGGACGGATTTCCTCAAAAAATGCGTCTCGTGCCTCCTCGGCCTTCTCTTCTCTCATCTCTTGTGACCGCAAGCGCTGCAACCTCCTCTTTTGTGATTTGGACATCCCCGAGGGCGCCCACGATGGCTGAGGACGGGCGCCGGGTGCCACGGTCTTTCTTCTAGCATTTTTGGCCGAAGGAGACTTGTTTGTATCGGCCTCGGATATCTTGCGCTTGCCATGAGAGGTCCCCTGCTCCTGGTCGGTCGGACCGGCCATAGCGGGTCGGTCAGACCAGCCATAGCGGGTCGGTCAGACCGGTCTGTGCCAGAAACCGTCGTAAGTCTGGTCGGACCGGCCACAGTTGTAGGACCGAAAGTAGCGACCAGAGGGGGGGTGAATGGGCGCCTAAAAAAATCTTCCGAATCAAAGACCTAATCGCAACACCCAATGCACCTCGACACACAAATAACAATAGCAAAGCAAATCATAGAAACTAAAGTTGTCTAGCCTAAAAATGACCGGTGTCCTAATTAAAATGATACTTAAAAAAACTAAACTAAATAAAAATAACTGCAGTAAATAAAAATGTGTTCTCAAAAATATTTAATGGCATAGAAAAAAATACCTAAATATATCAATAAATATTCATACTGCAGTCTAAAAATAAAATACTAATCAAATGGATAAAACATGGATCATCCAGAAATTAATTCAGAGATAAAACTAATATATTTCAGGTAAATCTAGAATAAACAATTATTACTGCGACTAATATTTTTTTACGGCAGACTAAAAATACTTAAATAAATAATATGCGAGCACTAATAATATTTTAGCAGATAAAGATTAACCACGAAATTAATAATAAGATTTGCATGCTAATTAAGAATAGATGATTAATGATTTAATTAGTCTAACTGAAAAATAGTAGATTAGATTAATAACCTTACTTGCGTTTGCTCCGCCTCGCTCGTCGCAGTTCGCTCCATGTGCCGACGCCTCTGACGTCACGTTAGCTGAACGCCGAAGCTCCCAAGGACCAAGGCTTCGCACTGCTGAAAAACAAGCCGACGACGTGCGAAACCAGCCTGCCTTGTGCCTCAAGCCGTGCGCCGAATTGACATGAAGCTGCTGCGCCGGATTTACTTCCCCAGGACAAAGACGCTGACGTGATGCTGCTGCACTGCTGCTTGGATGCTGTGCAGAAGAGAAACGAATAAACAAACCAACTTTGCCTTTGCTACTGCTCTGCTGCACGCGCCGGCCATGGACTCCTGTGCCTGCAGCGGCTGGCGCTGCGCACGGGCCCTGCGCGTGCTGCGCGCTGCGCAGGCTCGGCTTCCACCCACGCACCTTGCTGGCCGGACTATCTACTGCAATTTTTGCTATGTGCCGAATCGCCGCTCGGGAAAATCGCCAACATAGTGGAGAAAGAAAACTTGCCGTGAAGAAATCAACGCCCGAAGAAACTTTTTGCTGGCGATCGAAATAATAGTTGCGATGGACTGTAGATTAATCTTGGGAAAAGCAGTCAACCCTAACCCTAGGGGGCTGGGGCCTATTTATATGCAGCCCACTAAAAAATGGAAAAGACTAATTTACCCCTAGGGTAAATTACACTGACTCTAAAATAAAATTCAAAATTACAAAACGCCGTTAGAATATTCAACTGACTCGAATAACAAATATTGTGGACTAAAATACTGAATATTAAAATCCTAAATAAAGATAATCATCGATTGCCAGTTTTGCGCCGAAACTGATAAAGCGTCCACCGTCTTTGCACCGGGTACCCGGATTGGGCCGACCGGATCCCGTAGCTTCCTCAGCCCGGCAATTGCTCGCCGTCCGTGTACCTGAGTCAAATCTCGATCAATAGACCAGTGGATCCTCTACCGCTCCTAGCCCATGTACCTAGATTTGGCCAGCCCAACTCCACGGATCCTCTGCCCGGCTGTCGCCCGCTATCCGTGTACCTGAGTCACACGCGCCCCAGACACGACAGGTTTTCATGTCTCCTCTTTGACTTTTGTTGACAATCACTCATCACATCTGGAGTATAAGATCCATGCTCTTCAACATGGTTCCTCAACAGTAGGTCGGTCAGACCGGGCTTCAGCTGGGTCTTCGCGCTGTCCCATTGGGGCACCCTTCGTGATTAGGACCTCCTAGGATCCCACCCTGATGACTATAATCTCTGGGGCATCTTCACGTCCATCCTATCCGGTGCCATCTCGCGGAGCCCGGTTCTAAGGTACTACGGACAAGTGGTGAATAATATTATCATCCTGCACCGGCCCCCGAACCTGCCACTCGGAAACACTAGAAGGAATGTGAGTGTTAGTAAACGGACGTTGCCTGGAGTTCTCCAGCAGCGGAAGCCAAGTCAGAGCCATCGCCCAGCAGTAGGGTGGTGGCATCGGAGGCTCTAGCAGCCTCGCCCACTAAGCGCTAAAACCATTGGCCTGTTGGAAGCTTGGCCACGTCGATGGTACCTCGGACCAGACCAGCGAAGGGTCATGGTAGGCTGGAGGTAAATTAGCCCATGGCAGAGACGGGCCCGACCACTAGAGGCCGAATCCATCCGGAGGCTGCAGCCCGCTCGGAGGAGGTGGGTCTGGCCACTGAGGTCCGAATCCTCCCGGAGGTTGGAACCCCTCCGGAGGAGGTGGGTTCGGCCACTAAGGCCCGAAGTCTCCCGGAAACTGGGGCCAAGTTGGAGGATGGTTCAGCCACTGAGGTCCGAACCCTGCCAGAGGTTGGGACCAACCCGGAGGGGGGTTCGGCCACTGAGGTCTGAACCCTGCCAAAGGCTGTATCCACTCCAAAAAGGTGTTTAGGCCATGAGGTCCGAACTCAACCCTCATGGGGCTCGTTCTCCGTGGGTGAACACCTCTCTTCTCGAACCTTCGCTGGTGCTTGTCCAAAAGCATGTTGTAAGTCACCTTCAGCCTTCTGCGGTGCCCGGCCGAAGATGATGGCTTAATATTTTCTTTTCACACTCCCACCTCCGGATTATTTGGTACGAGTGTGCGCGTGCGAGTGTCTCCTATGACGATCGCTTTCCCTTTAGCCGACTCAGCCTACTCTGGCCGAATCAACACCTTCTTTCCCTCAAGCTCAACATTGTTCATGGGAAAAGGGTCTCTACCTAATTTCATCTTTGGATTCGCTTCTATTTTCAATCGTCCTTCCTCTATGGCCGATTGTACCTGCCGATGAAAAACATTGCAATCGTTAGTGTAGTGAGAATGTGAATCATGCCACTTGCAGTAGGGATGCTTTTTTAATTCGTCGGCGGATGGAATGACTTGCCCTTTCGGCAGTCGCAAAAGCAGATTTTTAAGTAGAAAATCGAATATTTTATCGCACTTAGTCACGTCAAACGAATATCTAACTTCGTTAGGCTGACTCTTAGAGGGAGATGGCCGCAATTCAGAGCAGGTGACGGGTTTAGACTTCGTGCTCCAAGTCTATTCGGCCGTATACATATCGGCTGGATCTTCTTCCTCTTCGGATTCTCCCTCGTCAGAGTGCTCCATAGTGTGCATTTCAGCCCTTGGTTTATTAAAAGTTTGAATGAATTTTCTATCTTTGGCCCGACCTTCTTGGACCAGAGCCTGTTGCAATACTTGGCTAACGTCCAAGAGGTTTTGATTATCCATACGTTCCTTAATTTCTACCCGTAGGCCATTGGCAAGATCAATGAGCAACCGAAGCATTGGCATCAGTCTTTGTCAGAAGCACTCTAGGCTTATCGGATGGCACGACATTAGTCTACTCGAGTACAACCATATCAGTTAGTCTATGGCCATGAAGAAGTACTACAATGGGAAAATAATATCGACTCAAGAAGGATTGTATTACAGGTCCAACTCATAGATGATGCTTTAAAGGCGAAGCAAGGCTTCAAATTTAAGGCGAAGCAGGGCTTCAAGTTTAAGGCGAAGCAGGGCTTCGATTTTATACTAAAGTAATTGCAAAATTGTACATCGAAGTGGTACTTCGGACAGTGTACATACCTCGTAAAGTGGGTGGAAGCTTGCCTCGTAGCCCCTGGGGCTTTGACAGCCTTCGACACACGAAGCGGAGCCCCTTGCTAGAGGGTGAGCTCCGAAACATGAAGGATGGGGGAAGGCGAAGATGACCTTCGAACTGCACTCGAAGCCCCTTGCCGAAGGGTGCGCCAAGCAAGAAAGCTTCAAAGCTCCCCCCTCAAGCGCACTTCGAGTTGCAGACAGTGGCAGAGAACTTAGCTTTTAGGACTAAGATCCCCACGGATGGCGCCAACTGTTGTAGCATTTGTGTTAACTACATCACAGGTTTTGTATGTGTGTGTATGGTGTGTAAAATGAACCTCGAAGGATTCTCTCAGAGGGAGCAAGGATTTATACTGGTCGGACCTCCCCTAGGGGATAATAGCCATATGTCCAGTTTGTGGTGGATTTGGCATGGTATGCTTCGGTGTGGTGTAGTGAACTCCAGGGTTTCATGGCCCCGGAGCAGCCCTCCTATTACAAGGGCTTGGCCCCGCTTTTATAGGCACGCAGGCCAAAGGAAAAGACCAAACTCCCTCTATAAGTCCTAGGCTCATAGGGGCAAAAAGGGGGAAAGGAGCTAGCTACTGTACAAAAGTGCTTTACAGCTTTACAGACGTGTCAGACAACGTCACTTCTTGACCAGCTAAATGACATACTTGGGGAGAGGGGCCCCTGGTATGGCTTCTACACTGTAGCGAGGTGTAAATATCTGCTGGGTTCGGAGTAGGTGTCGGAGCTCTTCAGGTGGAGGCTGCAAGGGAGGCTTTGAAGTACACTCGGAAGTGGGCTTCAAAGCATACTCCAAACTGGGGCTCCGAACTAGGGCTCCGAACTGGGGCTCCGAACTGGGGCACCGAATTGGGGTCTCGGAGACTTAGCTTTGAATTGGCTAGAAAGGGTCCGGAGACTAGCTCTGAGGAGCTCCAAAGGGAGCTCGAAGGTTAACTTCGAGCAGAGCCTGAAGGTTAACTCCGAACAAGGCTCGAAGGCTAACTCTGAACAAGGGCCAGAGGTAACTTCGAAGTTAGCCTGAGATTTGGCTTCTGGCAAACTGTAAGGGATCTTGAGGGCTTCGCTCCGGAGGGCTCCGAAGGGGGTCGGAGGCTTCGCTCTAGAGGGCTTCGAAGTGAACCTTGGGACTTGGAAATAGCTTCTTCAGAAAGGAATAGGCTTTGACAGTGTTGGGCTTTGGGTCGAAGGCTATCGGAGGCTGACGTCATTTGGTCCCTGTTCAAGGGAAAACTTATTCCCCCAACAGTAGCCCCTCGCTTGCAGGCCTTCGAGACGAAGGGGTGCATGCGCTCTTGGGACAAATGACAGAAAATTGCAACTTTAGGGAAAACAGGACTTCGGAGCTTGGAAGGAAGGTGGCTTCGAAATGCGCAGGTAATAATTTCCTGTGTCAGCTATCAGAATGACCTCAGGGGGATCGACTGACTCCGCAACGGCTATAAAATTGACCATTACAGTGCGCCGGGCCGCTTCGCCTTCGCTGGAGGCCCACCTGTCAGTGGCTTCGGCCCACGAATCGTCGCGATTTTTACCACCTATAAATAGGGGTTTACCGCACACGGCTTCGGCACACTTCTCATTTGCTTTCTTCTCAGTGCCTTGCATCCTTCGCTCTCTTCTCGTCCTTAGCTTCATGCGAAGCACCCCTCGCAAGCTTTAGCCCCTTCGCGCCGGAGTTCCACAAAATACTGAAGAAGGTTGCTTCGAAGGCTTTGGACTTGGGCTCAAGGTCGAGCTCCGCCCAAGCGCAGGCAGCGGCAGCGAAGCCTGCACCGAGGCGGTTGGGACCGAAGGACCTTCGGTCACCATCTGACAAGTTCGAGCAGACACTGGAGATGAGGGCCTCGATCTCCATAGAGGAGTCCGTCTGGAGGGCCTGCGAGAGAAGGATTGCTTCGAAGATTCAACTTAGAGTGCTGGAGAAGTCGGAGGCTATACCGAGGCCTCGGGATGACGAAGTGGTGCTGTCGAAGCCTTCTTCGAAGCCGGCCTCGAACTACCAGCGGTGGGGATGTTGAGCGAAGTCCTAAAGGCTTACTACCTCGAGCTTCCTCAACTTTCGCCCAACGCTGTGGCGAGGCTTGCTGTGTTTGAATGGGCCATGAGGGCCGAAGGTTGCGAGGGCCGCACCGACGTCTTCATCACCCTTCACGATGACAACTGCCAACCGAAGCCGAGGGAGGGTGCAGACCGCGTCAAGAGGGCTTTGGCCTTCAGGAGCGCCAACTTCCAGCTTTGGAAGGAGTATCAGGATGCCTTCCCGGCGAGGGTCGCCAACAACAAATGGTACTCAAAGTGGGATCAAGAGTGGTTCTACGCCTCCGTCGGTGCGAACTCTCCCCTTCGGAGTACCAATGCACTTATCTCTTATCGGCACGAAGGGGTGGTGAAGACCAGCTCCGACACCCTTCGCTCGAGGATCTCGGTCCTTCAGAGGGTGGCCATGAAGATGAGCATGAGGGACCTCGTGGAGGAGTTCATCACCCTCCGGCTCAGCCCCCTTGCGCGCTCTTGGCCAGAGGGCCTTTTCCAACCTTCGGGCCGATGGGGCCTAAACGAGGTGGCATTTGAACGCCTCGGTAAGACTTCGAAGCTTTTCCACTTTCATACTTCGCTAAGAAATTTAATTTGACTTGGATCTTTATGAAGCCACTCTTGAAGTGACGACTCCGGAGGAGGCCATCGCGGCGGCAGAGCGTGTTGTCGGGGCCACGACACCTGAGGAACAAGCCCAACGGCTTACTGTGGTGGGGACCTGGGAGCATTGGAACAGGGTGTGGACCCTGCTCGGCTTCGAGGAGGTCAAGGCTCTACCAGACTTCACCCACCTTGTGCCTTCGGCAACTAGCTCCAAGAGGAAAAGGGGGGATGACGACGAGCCCGAAACTTCGAGGGCTCGGCCGGAGGTCCCCGCGACCGAAGCCTCTACTCCAGAGGAGGCAATGACCGCGGACCCTCAAACAGAAGTGGAGCCAACAAGTCCTCCAACAACGGCTACCAAGGGGGTAGCGAAGACCTCGACGGTGATGACTTCGGGCGTGGAGGTCGACGCGCCAGCTTCGCAGCGAAGGGATTGGGGGCACACATTGACCCTTCTACCTTCGAAGAAATCTCCGACGAAGGTGAACACTTCAAACATACTTCTCTTTTATATGTGGATTTTGACTTGAACTTTTTTTTGCAGAAGATGATGCCGGTGCGAGGCCCACCGTTCCAAAGCCCACAGAGGTCTCTAGCAGTAGTAGCAGCAGCGACAGCTCGAAGTCCGACAGCTCCTCGTCTGAAGAAGACGGAGGCAACGGTCATGGCGAAGGGGATCACCAAGGCGATGAGGATGTCGAGGTGGTGGATCGAAGCCCAGCTCTGCCTAAGCCTGTGTAGGTGGTTGCGGCGGAGGAAATTGTCCGGCCTTTGCTACCGAAGGGGGCCGTGACGGAGACGGCCATCCAAGCCTTCTGGGAGGGCTGCGCAACTGCGGAGGCAGGAGGCATGGTGTCTCAACTCAGCCATTTGAACCCCATGGACCTCTTCATCAACGCAAACGAAGCCCTCATCCAAGTGAGCGAAGTCCGACGCAGCCTTCAAGTTATACTTTGGTCTTCGATCAACACTTATGATTTTTTTGAATTCTTCCAGGCCTTCGCACTGAATGCAACAGCATCGACCTCTGCGGATAGGTGGATGACGTGCTTGGCGGAGGAGAAGGAGGCCCTCCGATGCGAAGTCTTGGTGGAAGCCGAGAAGCGAAGGCGGGCCGAAGCTTCAGCCGAGGTGGTAAGGGCCGAGGCCGACAAGGCTAGGGAAGCCTTGGCCTCGGAGACCAACAGGCTCCGAGCGGAGCTTCAAGCTGCGAAGGATGCTGAAGCCCAACTGGCGAAGGAGAACTCCGAGCTTCGCCAAGGAGCTCAGTGCCTTGAAAACTTTGTCGTTGACAACATCGGCGAAGCCACTCTGAGCCTGACTGAGGTCCTACAACAAATAGGGACCGAGTGTCGGGCTCCAGACTTCGGCGGCCAGGATCCAATTGGGGACCGCGTTGCATTCTTGAAGGTGGTGGCTTCGACAGCAGAGTAATCTTTGAAGGGCTTCACCTTGATGGCCAGACGAGTGGCGAGTAAATGGGTGTTGCAAATGCTTCACGGCGCGGGGTGCAA
Source organism: Zizania palustris (assembly GCA_019279435.1). NCBI lineage: Eukaryota > Viridiplantae > Streptophyta > Magnoliopsida > Poales > Poaceae > Zizania > Zizania palustris. The sequence goes on along the minus strand of JAAALK010000079.1, from coordinate 108,557,754 downwards.
CCACCTAGAAGCAGTAACCTCGGCGACTCTGGTGGCCTTTGGAGGCCAGCACTTGGTGACGCCTCCGTCCGGCGTCCGTGGAGCCTGGTGGCGACTTTAGGAGCCTTGGAAGGACCAAGGCTGCGAAGCAGTCCTCGAGCTTCAGAAATCCCTCCGCCTTCGCCGAGCCAAGGCGCATGCCTCGCCAGCTCCGCCTCCGAAGGTGTAGATCTCCTTAGGCTCCTTGTAATTCTTAGTTGTAGGCTTGTAAAAACTTATCAGTTTATTAATATGAATGTGGGGTTCTTTATACCTGCCCAGGCTCAGTCTCCGAATGTTGACTTCGAAGTACTTGAGGACTCTGAAGAACTTCGCCAATTATGGGCGGCCTTGAGGTAGCTAGGTCCGTGGGCCCCCTCGATTTAAACTTCCGAGGGGGCCTAACGGCGAAGAAATCCCCGAAGTTGTTCAAGATCTGCTGGTCATTGTGAAGACGGAGTCCCTTCGGAGTTCTTCATCCTTGCCTTCGCGAACGACCTTGGCAGGCGATGAAGCTTTAGACTTCTCTGCCTTCGACACGGCACCGCCTGCCTCGCAGACTTGGAGCGACCTGCAAAGTGGAAGACGAGGTCTCCGGGCTTCGGGACGTGGACGAACCGGCCATGGGAGAGCAGGCTCCGACGAGGCTGCGTCCAGCCGAGGGGGCCCTGGCCGAAAGAAGGGCAAGCAAGGGCTGGGGCCTCGAGCTCGCTTTTTCTTAGGCTTAGATACAGACTACTCATAGTTTTGTTTTCGAAGTATATTTGTAACATACTTCTCAATTATCATTCAATGAATGGAGTTTATTGTATTTGCACACTTCATCTGCATGCTTCACATAGTTTGATGGCTTCGAACGTTTTTAGCTTGTCACGCTCGTACTGCGCATTACATTCGCACACTTCGCATACATGCTTCCCCCCTTGCCCATGGCGACTAGGGAGTTAGTCGTTGCTGGTGCGGGCAATAAAAAATGCGAAGGGGTGCGCCTTTTGGCGGCTTCAGATGCTTATAACACATCGAGCGAAGGCCTCTTTTGGGCTTCGAACGCGCTAATTTGGAGCGAAGCAAGGCTTCAGCGTAGCCAAATTAAGCGAAGCATGCTTCGACATGCTTTGATTTGGATGTTGTGCGTGAGCAAGGCTCCGAAACGCACTTAGATTTTAAGCGAAGCATGACTTTGAGATGCTTAATTTTTAGATTGGATCACGTCACGTGAAGCGAGGGCTCGATGCGTGTTTAGATAGTGAAGCAAGGCTTCTTGAGCTTGGTCCTGTAGTGAAAAGGATATTTGGTGTGGATTCACCGAACCTGCGATAGGTTGAGCAACCTTCAACTCTAGGTCACCTATGACCCTAGGCCACCTTCGACCCGGGGATGCATCAGGCCGGAGCCTGGAATACCGGACTTGCCGAGCCGTCGTCCGGAAGTCTCAAAGCCCACTGCTACGGGCCCGGAGGCATTGTGTAGCCTTTGGAGGGATGCTCCGGATTTTGTAAAGCGAAGCAAGTCTTCGAATTTTAAACAAGGCGAAGCAAGGCTTCAGGTTTTTGATAAGATGAAGCAAGGTTTGCTTTAAAGGCAAAGCAAGGCTTCGAATATAAGGCGAAGCAGGGCTTCGACTTTAAGGCGAAGTAGGGCTTCGATTTTATACTAAAGTAATTACAAAATTGTACATCGAAGTGGTCCTTCGGACAGTGTACATACATCGTAAAGTGGGTGAAAGCTTGCCTCGTAGCCCCTGGGGATTTGACGGCCTTCGACACACGAAGCGGAGCCCCTTGCTGGAGGGTGAGCTCCAAAACGCGAAGGATGGGGGAAGGCGAAGATGACCTTCGAACTGCACCCGAAGCCCCTTGCCGAAGGGTGCGCGCAGCAAGAAAGCTTTGAAGCTCCCCCCTCAAGCGCACTTCGAATTACAGACAGTGGTAGAGAACTTAGCTTTTAGGACTAAGATCCCCACGGACGGCGCAACTGTTGTAGCATTTGTGTTAGCTACAACACAGGTTTTGTATGTGTGTGTATGGTGTGTAAAATGAACCTCGACGGATTCTCTCAAAGGGAGAAAGGATTTATACTGGTTCGGACCTCCCCTAGGGGATAATAGCCCTACGTCCAGTTTGTGGTGGATTTGGCATGGTATGCTTCGGTGTGGTGTAGTGAACTCTAGGGTTTCATGGCCCCGGAGCAGCCCTCCTGTTACAAGGGCTTGGCCCTGCTTTTATAGGCACGCAGGCCAAAGGAAAAGACCAAAATGCCCTCTATAAGTCCTAGGCTCATAGGGGCAAAAAGGGGAAAAGGAGCTAGCTACTGTACAAAAGTGCTTTACAGCTTTACAGACGTGTCATACAACGTCACTTCTTGACCAGCTAAATGACATACTTGGGTAGAGGGGCCCCTGGTATGGCTTCTACACTGTAGCGAGGTGTAAATATCTGCTGGTTTCGGAGTAGGGGCCAGAGCTCTTCAGGCGAAGGCTGCAAGGGAGGCTTCGAAGTACACTCCAAAGTGGGCTTCGAAGCATACTCCGAACTGGGGCTCCGAACTAGGGCTCTGAACTGGGGCTCCGAACTGGGGCTCCGAACTGGGGTCTCGGAGACTTAGCTTTGAATTGGCTGGAAAGGGTCCGGAGAATGGCTCTGAGGAGCTCCAAAGGGAGCTCTAAGGTTAACTCCGAGCAGAGCCCAAAGGTTAACTCCGAACAAGGCTCGAAGGCTAACTCCGAACAAGGCCCGGAGGCTAACTTCGAAGTTAGCCGGAGACTTGGCTTTTGGCAAACTTTAAGGGATCTTGAGGGCTTCGCTCCGGAGGGCTCCGAAGGGGTTCGGAGGCTTCGCTCCAGAGGGCTTCGAAGTGAACCTTGGGACTTGGAAACATCTTCTTCAGAAAGGAACAAGCTTTGACAGTGTTGGGCTTCGGGCCAAAGTCTGTCGGAGGCTAACGTCATTTGGCCCCTGTTTAAGGGAAAACTTATTCCCCCAACACATTCTATACTAAGCCTGCGGCAAAGGGGTAAAACCTCGCCGGAGAAGACGGATCACGGCTACAAACTCCGTAGCCAGGGTCTAGTGTCTCAGGGGCTTCACGACCTTGACAACTTGGTATCACGATCCAGGGCTTCCTCATCGCGCCGCACTCCCTCGCCACCACCAGCCGCCGCACCGCCCTCTCCTGCATCCTCATCCACCCTGTCCTGCACTGCCACCGAGAGGACCTCAAGACCCCCGTGGAGTCCCTCGTCGTCACCGTCAAATCCTTGCAGGCCACAGCGTAGGCCAACTCCAAGGCCATTACTGCCCTCTCCGCTAATCACTCATCCGCCTCGGGCACCAAGACAACCACCGGCGAACACAACCACGATCGGCCACCGAGATTTTAAAAGATGGACTTTCCGCGGTATGACGGCAAGTATGACCCCCTCATCTTCATCAACCGCTACGAGTCTTACTTCCACCAACAGCGGATCATGGAGGAGGAGAAGGTGTTGATGGCATCCTACAACTTGGAGGACGGGGCACAACTATGGTATATCTAGGTCCAAACAGACGAGGGTACTCCTTCATTGCGCTGTTTCAAGGAACTGCTTAACATGTGCTATGGTGCACCCCTGCGATCTGCCCCTCTTTTTGATCTCGCGGACTGTCACCGCATCGGCACCGTCGAGGAGTACACTTGAGGACATCGATAACAATGATAAAGACATCCAACACTCTATCATTCTTGGACCAATCACTCGCTCCCGTGCACGTAAGCTTAATTATGAGGTGCGTTCGTTTCTTACTTTACATAATTATATGTATACGGATGGGATGCTAGTTATGGATGATATTTTGACTCTAAGGAACATGGGAGAAGTACTTCTGGATCAAACACAAGGGGGAGAGGCGGCACAACAATCCAACTTGAATTCCACTTCAAACTCTGATTTCGGTTCGTATTCAGTGGAGCATCCTTCAGTAAAATGGGCATAACTTTCTTGTACAGAGGCGGATTGAGGCGTTCTTTGAGGCATTGGAAAGATAACTAAAAGATCTTTCCAATGGGTCTAGTTCCAAGTCCTGGTTCTTTACGAAATGTTCTGTGTCGTCCGAAAAAGTCATCTAGTGCTGCGTCACCGTTTTGGCCCACATCGGGCCTTGTATCTGTTTGGGACCTTAAGCCCAACATTAGTCTCGACTTTTCTACAAACCCTAGGTATTAATACTCTGCAGCCATCAGGGATTAGGGTTCGGTTTTGCTTAGTTTCGAATCTCTTATAGACTAAACTCTGACTTGGTCAGATTGCGGAACCCCACTTGAGAAATCAATCTCTCTTATGTTTTGCGAGATTGTGTTTCCGTGTTCTTGCTTGTGTTCTCGATTCGCAGGCAGGGATAAGCCTTCTTGGCGAGGTCAATCGCATTCGTGTGTGGTTGATAACCAATGGAGTTGTGGTGTAGTGATTGCGGGGTTCAGATCTGTGGTGATCGGAAGCCGGATCGTCAACGTCGAGTCCTCCACCAATCGAGTTTACCCCCCCTGACGGAAGATCGGACACCCGTGTGTATCAAGTGGTATCAGAGTCCAAGTTTATTGTCAGGTTCATAGGTTCGTCTTCCCTTGTTCGAGTCAATTTCGCATTCATCCTAGAGTCCACAGAAAAGCCGAACAAAAAAAATTCCCTGTCCGAGACATTGTTAGCCTTTTGCATAATTCTATTTCAGAGTTCGTAGTGTTGAATTCGGGTCCAAATTTGTGTCTCGTTGCTGGTTAATTCGTGTTTTAGGTGGGTTCGTGTTTTCGCCACAACTAGCAGATCCAATTTAGGGGGAACAAATCCGATTTCGAAGGGGTCTCCTTGAAAGGGTTTCCTGTACCGATATCATCTCCCATCAGTTTGGGCCGAAACTTGGTGATGTGCTTAATCTTGGGGCATATTGTTGGTATTTAACACTTGGTAATTGGTTGCAAGAAAAAGAGAAAAAAAAGAAGACAAAAAAGGAGAAAAAAAGAGGCAATACCGAAGGCCCTACACTGTTTGTTTCATCTTGTTTATCCTTGTTTCCTTCTTGTGTCACTATTGTTCATAGAACACGAGTAGACCAGCAATTAGGACTAATAGTTTGAACATTTATTCAGCATTACTATATGTTATTGAATTGTGTTCTACTCAAATATTTGGCCTTCCTATAGCTCCACATACTTACCTTCTGAACAGTACAGTTTCCTGCCGGCAATCTCTATACTCACGACTTCGACTGTATCATCCCCAAGCTAACCGGTTGTGCCACCTGCTACGATTGGTAAGAACTTGGCAAGAACTTGGTGAAATGCTTGAGTGTGAGTGACTCCATATCCTAGTAGTTCATAGGAAACTAATGCATTTGTGAGCTTCTTTGTGTTTGTGTTTCCACTAACCATGACAGAACCACAACACCAAGGCGAAGGAGATGAATGTGTGTCCAAGATGGAGCTTCGACAATTGCTGCAAGAACTCAATACAAGCATCATTAAGAGCAACCAGGACAATGAGCACAGATTGGAGAGAATAGAGAGGAACATTGCCACCCTCGTCACCAGGATGGAGAACATAGAGAGACAACCACCGCCACCGAACGATAGGGCTGAAGATCTCGAGGCAAACAACATAAATCAGGATCATGTGCAACCTCTTCCTCAAGAACCTCCCCGTCAACAAAATCCACATCGTCAAGGTATGGGAGGTAATAATGGAAACAACCCTCGTGCTGATAATTCGTTTGCTAAGGTTAAATTCGGCATACCATCTTTTTCTGGCTCTTATGATGCTGAAAGATATCTGAATTTGGAGATGACAGTACAACAAAAATTTAACTCTCACCAAGTTCCAGAAATACATAGAGTTAGACAAGCCACTAGTGAGTTTACCGATTTTGCTATTATTTGGTGGAATGAGATCTCAAGTGTAGGCTTAGCACCTGACACATGGGATGGGCTAAAGAGAGCTATGCGTGGAAGATTTGTTCGTACTACTTATAAACGTGATTTGCTTCAAAAATTACAGTGTTTAAACTAGGGAAACAAATCTATAGAGGAATACTACTAGGAACTGCAAATAGGGATGTTGCGTTGTGATGTAGTTGAGGATGAGGAGAGTAAAATGGCTAGATTTTTTGGTGGGTTAAGAAGAGAAATACAAGACATAATAGATTATAAGGAATATAATACACTCAATAGATTGTTTCACCTTTCTATGAAGGCAGAAAGAGAATTGCAGGGACGACAGACGAAGTCGAAGGGTAACTTCACCGGCACAAGACCGGCGTATGCAACGGAAAAATCAACACTACCTTCTCCCGAACGGTCTGCTGCCCCCTTCATATCCAGGGCGCGTTCAGCAGCACCTTCGTCTTCACTACCACCAGAGGAGAAGAGTAAGACAAACCTACCAGCTACTAGTTCCTCATCGGTTGCTTTTACAGGCCGAACCAGTGGAGTCATTTGCCACAATTGCAAGGGGAAGGGCCATTTCATGAGAGATTTCCCAAGATAGAGACGGACATTCATTGCTAATGAGGATGGAAGGTATGTTAGTACTAGTGATCTTGAAGATGGTGGTACTGACGATGCAAGTGATGATGAAGAGCTTGAAAGTGATGGAAAGGAGGTTTTAGGTACTGCCGCCACAGAGAAGTATCAGTCATTGATTGTACAACGTGTTTTAAACACTCAAGTGGAGCAAATGGACACACTACAGCGACATAAGTTATTTCAAATGTTCCTTATTGTCAATGATTGTCGTGTTCGTGTCATAATTGATAGAGGAAGTAGCAATAACTTGGTGAGCATAGAGCTGGTTAATAAGCTTGGATTGATCACACGCCCACACCCTCATCCCTACTATATTCAGTGGTTCAACAATAGTGGTAAGGTCAAGGTAACACACTTTGCGAGAGTTCACTTTTTCATTGGTGCATACCATGACTTTGCTGATTTTGATGTTATACCCATGCAAGCATGTTCACTTCTATTGGGTCGGCCATGGGAATTTGATACGGATGCCGCACATCATGGTAGGAGTAACAAATATACACTTATGCACGAGGGAAAGAAAATTACTTTGCTTCCTATGACTACCACTGAAACTATGCAATGTGAGAAAGAGAGTTTTGAGAAGAGCAAGAAGGAGACTGGACCACCATTTGAAAATTAGCATGTAGCTAACACTATCTTCCCACCTAAGAAAGATAAGAAAGACAATAGCTCTAAGTCGGATGGAATTAAATTGAAAGGGGGTGTTATGCTTGCTACTAAATCTGATTTGGTTGATGTTAATGAGTTTGATTCTCCTTGTTATGCATTGATATGAAAAGAAGTCTTGTTTTCATTTGAGGATTCTTCCACTTCTTTGCCTCTTGCTGTTGCTAACCTTTTGCAGGAGTATAAGGATGTGTTTCTAGTGGAGATGCCTCTGGGGCTGCCACCTATTCGAAGTATTGAGCATCAAATTGACTAGATCCCAGGAGCGACATTGCCAAACCGTGCTGCATATAGAACAAATCCGGCGGAGACTAAAGAAATTCAGCGACAAGTCCAAGAACTACTGGACCGTGAGTACGTACGCGAGAGCCTTAGTCCATGTGTTGTGCCTGTTCTTTTAGTCCCTAAGAAAGATGGTAGTTGGCGTATGTGTGTTGATTGTAGAGCCATCAATAATATTACAATAAGGTATCGTCATCCTATTCCTAGGTTAGATGATATGCTTGATGAGTTCAGTGGGTCTATCATTTTCTCTAAGATTGACTTGCGTAGTGGATACCACCAAATTCGAATGAAATTAGTAGATGAATGGAAAACAACTTTCAAAACAAAGTTCGGGTTATATGAGTGGCTAGTCATGCCTTTTGGGTTAACTAATGCACCTAGAACTTTCATGCGTTTAATGAATGAAGTATTGAGAGCTTTTATTGGAAAATTTGTGGTGGTTTACTTTGATGATATCTTTATATATAGCAGGTCTATTGATGAACATTTGAATCATTTGCATGCTGTTTTTAATGCTTTGAGAGATGCACGCTTGTTCGGTAACCATGAAAATGTACTTTTTGCATGGATCGAGTCTCTTTTCTTGGCTATGTTGTTACTCCACAGGGTATTGAGGTAGATGAAGTGAAAATTGAAGCCATCAAGAGCTAGCCAACACCACAAACCGTTACACAAGTGAGAAGTTTTCATGGACTTGCTGGTTTTTATCGACGGTTTGTGAAGAATTTCAGCACCATTGCTGCACCACTCAATGAGTTGACAAAGAAGGGAGCTTCATTCATATGGGGTCCAGCACAAGAACAAGCCTTTAACATGCTTAAGGACAAACTTACACATGCCCCTCTACTCCAACTTCCTGACTTTGGTAAGACGTTTGAGATTTAATGTGATGCTAGCGGGATTGGGATAGGAGGAGTTCTCATAAAAGAAGGTAAATATGTTGCTTACTTTAGTGAAAAATTGCATGGACCTAATCTGAATTATTCTACTTATGATAAGGAGTTGTATGCTCTAGTTAGGGTGTTAGAGACTTGGCAACATTACCTTTGGCCTAAGGAGTTTCTCATTCATTCTGATCATGAATCCTTGAAACATATTAGAATTCAGGTAAAACTCAATAAGCGACATGCAAAATGGGTTGAGTTCATAGAGTCTTTTCCATACATCATTAAACATAAACGTGGTAAAGACAATGTCATTGTAGATGCTTTATCTAGGCGTTTGACTATGTTATCTCAACTTGATCATAAGATATTTGGTCTAGAAACAATAAAGGAGTTATATGCTACTGATCTAGACTTCAAGGATGCTTTTGAAAATTGTAGAGAGTGCCGAACTTGGAATAAATATGTGCTGAATTATGGCTTATTATATCATGCTAATAAGCTATGCGTCCCAGCAAGCTCCATTCGCCTTTTATTTTTATAGGAAGCCCACGGGGGAGGATTGATGGGACATTTTGGAGCGAAGAAAACTAAGGACGTGCTGTCAACACAATTCTTTTGGCCAAGGATGCGGCGGGATGTCATGCGCTATGTCTCACGCTGCACTACATGTAATAAAGTTAAGTCACGTTTGAATCCCTTTGGACTTTATATGCCCCTTCCTGTTCCTAGCATCCCTTGGGAGCATATATCAATGGATTTTGTATTAGGGTTACCTAGAACAATGAGGGGGAGGGATAGTATATTTGTGGTGGTCGATCGATTCTCAAAAATGGCACATTTTATACCTTGTCATAAGAGCGATGATGCTACAAACATTGCTGATTTGTTTTTCAGGGACATCATTCGCCTACATGGAGTACCCACCACCATTGTCTCTGATCGCGATGCGAAGTACTTGAGCCACTTTTGGAGGTAGTTAATTGTACGTTAGGAACCATGTTGCGGGCTGTTTTGAAGAAGAATTTGAAGATGTGGGAAGAATGTTTACCTCATGTGGAGTTTGCATATAATCGAGCAATACATTCTACCACCATGGTGATTCCTTTCCAAGTTGTGTATGGTTTTAATCCCCGTGCCCCTATTGATCTTTTGCCATTGCCTACTTCTGAACATGTGCGTTTAGATGCTAAGACACGTGCTGATTTTATTCTAAAATTACATGCCACAACTAAAGAACACATTGAGAAGATGACCGAAAGGTATAAAATTGCTGGTAGTAAGGGTAGAAGACATATAACTTTTGAAATAGGTGATCTTGTTTGGTTACATTTGCGTAAAGATAGATTTCCAGAATTGAGAAAGTCTAAACTGATGCCTCGAGCTGATGGACCTTTCAAGATAGTTAAGAAAATTAACGACAATGCATACCAGCTTGAGTTGCCTGCAGATTTTGGGGTTAGTCCTACATTTAACATTTCAGATTTGAAGCCATATTTAGGAGAATAAGATGAGTTTGAGTCGAGGATGAACCCAATTCAAGAAGGGTAGGATGATGAGGATATCGATAACAATGATAAAGACATCCAACACTCTATCATTCTTGGACCAATCACTCGCTCCCGTGCACGGAAGCTTAATTATGAGGTACGTTTGTTTCTTACTTTACATAATGATAAGTATACGTATGGGATGCTACTTTTGGATGATATTTTGACTCTAAGGAACATGGGAGAAGCACTTCTGGATCAAACACAAGGGGGAGAGGCGGCACAACAATCGAACTCGAATTCCACTTCAAACTCTGATTTCGGTTCAGATTTAGTGGAGCATCCTTCAGTAAAATGGGCATAACTTTCTCGTACGGAGGCGGATTGAGGCATTCTTTAAGGCGTTGGAAAGATAACGAAAAGATCTTTCCAATGGGGTGCCAAGTCCTGGTTTATTACAAAACGTTCTGTGTCGTCCGAACAAGTCATCTGGTGTTGCGTCACCGTTTTGGCCCACGTCGGGCCTTGTATCTGTTTGGGACCTTAAGCCCAACATTAGTCTCGACTTTTCCACAAACACTAGGTATTAATACTCTGCAGATGCCAGGGATTAGGGTTGGGTTTTGCTTAGTTTCGAATCTGTTGTAGATTGAACTCTGACTTGGTCAGATTGCGGAACCCCACTTGAGAAATCGATCTCTCTTCTATTTTGCGAGATTGTGTTTCCGTGTTCTTGCTTGTGTTCTCGATTCGCAAGAAGGGATAAGCCTTCTTGGAGAGGTCAATTGCGTTCGTGCGTGATTGATAACCAAAGGAGCCATGGTGTAGTGATTGCGGGGTTCCGATCTGTGGTGATCGGAAGCCGGATCGTCAACGTCGAGTCCTCCACCAATCGAGTTTACCCCCCTCTCCCCTGACGGAAGATCGGGCACCCGTGTGCTTCAAGTACTAGGACCGATTTCAGGCGCTCTTGCCCCACGCCGGCACCCTCATAGAGGAGCAGCGTGTGCCTACTGTTCACAAGTGGCCTTCTCCCGCCGCTCAGCCTCGACGTCAAAGTCCACAACCCACAGTCCCTCACAGCGGCTATGAGCCTAGCACGACAATTGGAACTCCGGGAACAGTACACTCGGCCACTAGCTAGGAACGAGGGTCATGATCTTCTTCCGGTGCCACCGTCTCGCCTCGCTCTGCCATCTTTGCCTCTAGACAGGGACAAGGCGGTGTACGCAATACTTGGGGAGGGGCGCCCCATGAAGCGTGTCTCTCAAGCAGAGCAGGAAGAGTGTCGTCACCTCGGTCTTTGCTACAACTGCGACGATAAATACACCAAGGGGCACAACCGGGTCTGCAAGAGACTCTTCTACATCGACAATGTCGACCATTAAGACACCGGCGATGCGGCAGCCGCTGCCAAGGCAAGCCGGGAAGCTTCGGTCTTGTCACTACATGTGGTCGCCGGCATCCCCATCTGCAATACAGTGCAACTCAAGGTAGAGATGGGCGCCACGTCTGTCATCACGCTCCTCGAGTCTAGATCAACCCACAACTTCATCAGTGAGACTACTGCACTGAGCTCGGGGTTGCCCATCCAGCCACGCCCCCGGCTCACGGGGACGGTGGCCAACGGTGAGAAAGTCTCCTACCCAGGTGTCCTCCGCCAAGCCCCTGTCACCATCGACGGCCAAGAGTTTCGTGTCTACCTCTTCATCATGCCTCTCGCCGGGTTTAATGTGGTCCTTGGTGCGGTATGGATGGCCACGTTGGGGCCCATCATTTGGGACTTCACCACTTGGAGCATGACGTTCTAGCAGGGAGGACGTGTTGTTTGCTGATAGGGTGTGCCTACACCAACCGCGCCGTGCCTCCACACCACCACGGCTAGCGACTCCCTCCTCGATGGCCTGCTGGACACGCGCGTGATCATCACATCGTCCTCAAGCCCAGCGCAGATCTAGTGGCGGTGTGGCCGTATAGATACCCGGCAGCCCACAGGGATGAACTAGAGCGGTAGTGCGCTGCCATGCTCGAGCAGGGCACCATCCGCCGTAGCATCTCGGTGTTCTCCTCCCTAGTGCTCCTCGTCAAGAAGCCGGATGGCTCGTGGGGATTCTACGTCGACTACCGTGCGTTGAATGCGCTCACGACCAAGGACGCATTTTTGATCTAGGTTGTGGACGAGTTGCTTGATGAACTCAACGATGCCTGGTTCTTCACCAAGCTGGACCTACGCTCGGGGTACCACCAATTGCGCATGCGCCCGGAGGACATCCACAAGATGGTGTTTCGCATGCACGAAGGCCTCTACGATTTCCTCATCATGCCATTTGGACTATGAAACACGCTGGCAACCTTGCAAGCCCTCATGAATGATGTACTCCAGACCTTCCTTCGTCGATTCGTGCTTGTTTTCTTTGACGACATTTTGGTCTACAGCAAGTCTTGGGCGGACCATATTCATCACCTACGCACCATCCTCCACGAGCTTCGCACCACAAGCTCTTCATCAAGCGTGCTAAGTGCGCCTTCGGCGCTACCTCCATCGTGTACCTCGGCCATGTCATCTCCAAGGCAGGCGTTGCCATAGATCCGACTAAGGCGCAGGCCATCCAGGACTAGCTGGTGCCTCGTTCGGCATGGGCGGTGTGCGGTTTCCTCAGGTTGGCCAGATACTAACGCAAGTTCATCCACAACTATGGCACCATTGCCACACCTCTCGCCGCGCTCCTCAAGAAGGATGGTTTCTCCTGGACAGAGGTGGCGACAGAGGCTTTTGGTGCCCTCAAAGCCGTGGTCACCTCCGCCCTAGTGCTCACCATGCCGGACTTCACCAAGATGTTCGTCGTCGAGTGCGATGCCTCGTCACATGGGTTTTGGGCAGTACTAATACAGGATGGCCACCCAATCGCCTTCTTCAACTGGCCGGTTGTGCCCAAGCACCGCGCCCTCACCGCCTATGAGCGGGAGCTCATCGGCATCATCCACGCCATCCAGCACTAGTGGCCATACCTGTGGGGCCGGCGTTTCCTCATCAAGACCGTTCATTACAGCCTCAAATACCTACTAGACCATAGGCTTGCGATGATTCCCCAGCACCATTGGGTGGGGAAGCTCCTGGGGTTTGATTTCTCTGTCGAGTACAAGCCTGGGCCGGCGAATGCGGTAGCCGATGCCCTCTCACGCAGGGACACGCCTGACGACGGGAACATCCTAGTTCTCTCATCTCCCTGATTCGATTTCATCATGCATCTTCTCCATGCTCAGCTCTCCGACCCGACCCTCGTTGCACTACAGGGTGAAATATGCGCGGGGTCCAAAGGGCTGTCGTGGGCAGTCATGATGGCATGGTCCAGTACGGCGGGCGGTTGAACATTTCGCCGGCGTCTCCTCTAGTGCTGAAGATCATGGCCTCTGTCCATGAGGACGGGCATGAAGGCGTCCAGTGCATGTTGCACTAGCTGCGGCATGATTTCCACTTCCCTAACATGAAACAACTTGTGCAGGATTTGGTGTGTGCGTGTTCCACTTGTCAGCGATACAAGTCAGAGCATTTGCACCCGGCGGGTCTCCTCCTCCCTCTGCGAGTACCGTAGGGTGTCTAGACTTACATCGCCCTAGACTTTGTCGAGGCGCTCCCCCGCATCCAAGGCAAGTCCATCATCCTGACAGTGGTGGACAGGTTCAGCAAATACTGCCATTTCATTCCTCTATCACATCCGTACTCCACGAAGACTGTCGCTCAAGCCTTCTTCGCCGACATCGTTCATCTCCATGGTGTTCCCCAGTCCATGGTGTCTGACCACAACCCAATCTTCACCTCGAAGTTCTGGCACGAGCTCATGCGCTTGGTAGGCACCAAGCTGCACATGACCATTGCCTTCCATCCCCAGTCGGATCGGCAGTCGAAGGCCGCTAACTGTGTCATCGTCATGTACCGCCTATGCTGCCTTATAGGAGACCGGCCGTGGCAATGGCTACAATGGCTACCGTGGGCGGAGTACGCCTTCAACACCGCCTACCAGACTTCGCTACGAGACACACCGTTCTGTGTCGTCTATGGGCGTGATCCATCGTCCATCTGGTCCTATGAGCTCGGGGAGACACGGGTGGCCGACGTTGCCCAGACCATGGAGGAGTGGCACGAGTTCCTCGCCGACATCCGTCACCGCCTCGAACAAGCTCAGGCCTGAAGATCTAGATCCCATGTGAGTTTTGGTAATTAATGACAAACACGCATTTGTGTACTAATATTTTTCTTAAGTGTGAAGGAAATTATTAGGTCCCTCGTAAATGGAGCACAAGATGGAAAACCCGAAGAACTTGACGTGTTAAAGAGCGACGGCAAAAGGTTTGAAGAAAACTAGAAATTGATCGAGGTGTTTGGAGCGATCAATTAGGCTAGGTTTCAATTTTATTTTTGCCATACTATAAAGAGGGGTTGCATCTTGGTTATGAATAGATTTTCAAGTGCCAATTTGCATTGCATATAGTAGCTTTTGATCATGTGTGGTTTTTGCAAAAGTTACAAAATTGGCAAATTAGTGAAACTACAAAAATGCATCTTTTGTAGTGTTTCTGGCCCTGGCGGTCTGACCAACCATGTGGGTCCGGTCAGACCGGCCTGAGATGGGCGGTCCGACCGGCCAGGGGGGCGGTCCGATCGGTTGGCGTAGGTTTGAAAAATGGGGTTTTATAGAGCCGACGAGGACCTTATCGGTCCGACCGAGACTATGTCCGGTCAGACCGGGTAGGGCCAGTCCGACTGGGCCAGCATGGCCGGTCAGACCGGGTATCCCTGTCACATCAGTAAAACGGCTAGTTTTCTAGCCATTGCAGTGGCGGTCGGTCCGACTGGCCCAAGATGGGCGGTCAGACTGACATTGCACAGATAACCACCTAACTCTTGTAACGGCTACTATTTGTGTGTGTGGCTATATAAACCCTTGCTACAGCTCCTTTGCTAGACTTTTGGCACTCATTTGAGCATACTTGAGCACTAGAGAGTTGCTCCCACCATTGAGCACTAAATTGAGCACTAGTGTGGTTGGGAAGCAAAGAGTGATCAAGTGATTGATAGATTGCATTGCATTTGCATTTTTGGCACTTGATCATCTTCTCCTAGCTTTGATTGCAGCTTGTTACTCTTGGAGGTTGCCACCTCCTAGACAGCTCGGAGAAGAAACCAGTAGTCTCTCCAAGAAGGTTGTGGAGGAGACCCGGGAGGTTGTGAAGGCCGGAGCTTGCCTATCCGGAGTGGAGAATAGCTACCACTAGTGATCGAGGCCCGTGAGTTGCACTTCCGGTGCGGGCTCATCTTCAAGCTAATTCCTCCTTGAGGAATCCGTGGCTTGGTGAAGAGAGCGGTCAAGTGAAACTCGCCCCAACGAGGACGTAGCAAATTGGCAAATTTCTGAACCTCGGGATAAAATTTGGTTGTCTCTTGTCCCCTTTACTTTGAGCAAGTTAAATTGAGCAAATTTACTTTCTTAGATTAATTTAACTTTGTCATCCTAGGTTGCACTCTTTTAGACTTAGTTGTATGTCACTTATCTCTAGGATCATTTGCCCAGATAAGAAAATTCATTAAAAACGAGTCTAGTGCTAATTAAATTTAAATTAGTTTTAAAAACCGCCTATTCACCCCCCTTCTAGTCGGCACATCGATCCTACAAGTGGTATCAGAGCTTGGTCTCTCAGTTTAGATTTTACTGCCTAGAGAGAAGATGTCCAACGAGGTGTTTTACAACGTAGGAAAAGGTCCTTTCTTTGATGGCTCAAATTATTCCATTTGGAAAGTACGTATGGCCGCTCACCTCAAAGCCGTGAGCTTTGAAATTTGGCGTATTGTTGAGCTAGGTTTTGAAGTTGAAGACAAGATGAATTTAACTTATCAAAACAAGAAAGATATGCAACTTGATGCTCAAGCTACAAATGCCTTGTTCAATTGTTTGTGTGCCGAAGAATTTAATAGGATAAGCAATATTCCAATGGCACATGACATTTGGATCACACTTCAAGATATACATGACGAAACGACAAGTGTGAAGAATGCAAAGTCACACTACCTCAAGATCAACTATGAAACATTTACCATGTTGCCAAATGAAAGTGTAAATGAGATGTATGCAAGACTCAATGTGATTGTCAATGATCTTAAGGGTGTTGGAGTAAAGTTCACGGAGTTGGAAGTTGCTCAAAAGATGTTAAGAGCCTTGCCCAAGAAGTATGACACATTGGTGACCTTCCTTATTAACTCAGACATGTCAAATTTGACTCCCACAACACTTTTGGGGACAATAAACACAAATGAGATTTACAAGAACAAGAGAATTGAAGGAAGCACCGAAGATCACTCCTCATCCAAGAAGAAGAACATTGCCTTGAAAGCCAAGGTGGAGAAAAAATGTGAATAGGAAGAAGACACTTCTTGTGATGGTGATACTGAAGATGAAGAGATGACTCTCTTTGTGAAAAAGTTCAATCGGTTCATGAAAAATAGAGGAAACTCTTCAAGTTCCTTCAAGAACAATCGTGACAAGAAGTCAACCAAAAGGAGTCTAAAGAATGTGAGGTGTTATGAGTGCAATAAGAAGGGTCACTTTGCCTCAAGGTGTCCAAACAAACAAGAAAATGAGGATGGAAAGTCTCAAAAGAAGAACAAGGAGAACAGTGGAAAGAAGTAGCTCTTCAAGAAGTTGAACAAGAAAAAGGGTAGAAATGAAGCATTTTTGGGAGAATGGGATTCAAATGAAGATAGCTCCGACTCTTCTTCAAGCTCCGACTCCGGTGGTGACTCAAACCCAAGAAAGAAGAACATGGCGGGCATTGCGATAACGGAGGCCCCATCACTATACTCTCCTTTTTGTCTCATGGCAAAAGGAAGTACTAAGGTGAACTACCACACCAGAGGATCACATTGGGTACTTGATAGTGGGTGCACTCATCACATGACCGGTGATAGGAAAATGTTCACATCATTTGAAGTTGGTGCCAAAGATCAAGAAAGAGTGACTTTTGGTGATAATAGCAAAGGGAAGGTAATGGTTCTAGGTAAAATTGCTATTTCAAAGGATTTCTCCATTTCCAATGTTTCACTAGTTGAGTCATTAAATTTCAACTTGTTATCTATTGCTCAACTTTGTTATTTAGGCCTTTCATGCACATTTAATCCTCAAGAAGTATTCGTAACTAGTATCCATGATAACTCCTTAGTTTTCAAAGGCTTTCGTTTTGGAAATATTTATTTGGTGGATCTCTCTTCAAATGAAGCCCATTTAAAAACTTGTTTGGTTGCAAAAAACCTCATTGGGTTGGCTTTGGCATGGAAGGCTTGCTCATGTGGGGATGAGTCAACTAAACAAACTTGCAAAACGAGATTTAGTTATTGGTTTAAAAGATATTAAATTTGAAAAAGATAAACTTTGTAGTGCTTGTCAAGCTGGAAAACAAGTCGCTTGCTCTCATCCTAGCAAAAGCATCATGTCTACTTCTAGACCATTGGAGCTTTTACATATAGATTTATTTGGTCCAACAACTTATAAAAGCATCGGTGGAAATAGCTATTGTCTTGTAGTTGTGGATGATTACTCAAGATTTACTTGGGTTTTCTTTTTGCATGACAAAACTAAGACCTCCGAGATTTTCAAAAAGTTTGCAAAACGGGCTCAAAACGAGTTCAATTTCTCTATTGTAAAAGTAAGGAGTGACAATGGATCCAAGTTTAAGAATACAAATATTGAGGATTATTGTGATGATCTCGGCATTAAACATGAGCTTTCCGCCGCCTATTCTCCACAACAAAATGGTGTTGTGGAAAGAAAGAATAGGACCCTAATTGAGATGGAACTATGCTTGATGAGTATAGTGTCTCCGACTCTTTTTGGGTGGAAGCTATAAACACTTATTGCCATGCATCTAATCGTCTTTACTTGCACCGTCTTTTGAAAAAGACCCCATATGAGCTTTTAATTGGACGAAAACCAAATATTGCTTACATTTGTGTTTTCAGTTGCAAATTTTATATTTATAGAAAAGGTGTTAGACTAACCAAATTTGAAAGCCATTGTGATGAAGGATTTCTCCTTGGATATGCATCAAATATCAAGGCATACCGAGTGTACAACAAGACCAAAGGTATTGTAGAAGAAACCTCAGATGTTCAATTTGATGAGACTAATGGCTCCCAAGAGGGGCACAAAAATTTGGATGATGTAGGTGATGAAGGCTTGATGAGGGCGATGAAGAACATGTCTATCGGTGATATCAAGCCTAAGAAGATGAAGAACCTCCATCCTCTATACAAGTTGAAGCCTCTACTTCCGCTACGCAAAATTTGGCTCAACTTGATGAAAATGAGGTCAAATATCAATCACCTACCATCCCATCCAAGGTTCACAATGCCACCGCAAAAGATCACCCAATTGATCAAGTCTTAGGTGACATTCGTAAGGGTGTTCAAACTAGATCTCGTGTTGCTTCTATTTGAGAGCATTATTCTTTTGTTTCTTCTATTGAGCCTAAACATATAGATGAAGCTCTAAATGACCCGGATTGGGTAAATGCCATGCATGAGGAACTTAACAATTTTGAAAGAAACAAGGTTTGGGCATTGGTGAAGAGACCCAAGGAGCACAACGTCATTGGAACCAAGTGGGTTTTTAGGAACAAGCAAGATGAGAACGGGTTGGTTATAAGAAACAAGGCAAGATTGGTAGCACAAGGTTTCACTCAAGTTGAAGGTTTGGATTTCGATGAAACTTTTGCTCCTGTTGCTACACTACAGGCTATTCGCATCTTACATGCTTTTGCTTCATGTTTTGATATTAAATTGTATCAAATGTATGTGAAAAGTGCTTTCTTGAATGGTTCAATAGACGAACTAGTTTTTGTTGAACAACCACCTGGTTTTGAAAATCCTAAAAATCCTAATCATGTTTTTAAACTCTCAAAAGCTCTCTATGGTTTAAAATAAGCTCCTAGAGCTTGATATGAAAGGTTGAGAGATTTTCTCCTCTCAAAGGGTTTTAAAATTGGAAAAGTCGACACCACCTTGTTTAGAAAAATAATTAATGATGATTTCTTTGTATGTCAAATTTATGTCGAAGATATTATTTTCGGTTCTACTAACGAAGATTTTTGCAAGGAGTTTGGTGATATGATGTCTAGGGAATTTGAGATGTCCATGATTGGAGAATTGAGTTTCTTCCTTGGACTTCAAGTCAAGCAACTCGAGAATGGGACTTTTGTGAGTCAAACGAAGTATATTCATGACCTTTTCAAAAGATTCGGGTTGATGAAAGCTAAGCCTATCAAGACACCCATGGCGACCAACGGACATCTCGACCTAAATGAGGGAGATAAACCGGTAGACCAAAAATTATATAGATCCATGATTGGTAGTTTGCTTTACCTTACCGCATCTAGGCCCGATATAATGTTTAGTGTGTGCATGTGTGCTAGATTTCAAGACGCACCATAAGATTGCCATTTGATGGCGGTTAAGATAATTCTAAGATATTTAAAACATTCTACCCATATAGGCTTGTGGTACCCCAAAGGTGCAAAATTTGAGCTA
The DNA here is from genome assembly GCA_019279435.1 of Zizania palustris. Lineage (NCBI taxonomy): Eukaryota > Viridiplantae > Streptophyta > Magnoliopsida > Poales > Poaceae > Zizania > Zizania palustris. Next base: position 108,538,285 of record JAAALK010000079.1, on the reverse strand, counting down.
ATTGGCTATTCTGACTCGGATTATGCCGGTTGCAAGGTTGATAGGAAAATCACTTCTGGGGGTTGTCAATTTCTTGGGAGGTCTCTTGTTTCTTGGGCCTCTAAGAAACAAAACTCCGTTGCTCTTTCCACCGCCGAGGCGGAATATGTCTCCGCAGGAAGTTGTTGTGTCCAATTACTTTGAATGAGGTAAACCTTCCTAGACTATGGAATAGAATTCTCAAATATCCCTCTCCTTTGTGACAATGATAGCTCCGTCAAAATTACCAACAATCCCATCCAACACTCTAGAACCAAGCATATTGATATTCTCCATCACTTTCTAAGAGATCATGTTGGCAAAGGCGACATTGTTATTAGCCACATAAGAACCGATGATCAATTAGCGGATATCTTTACCAAACCTCTTGATGAATCCTGCTTTTGTAAGCTTAGGAATGAATTAAATATAATAGACTTCTCAAATGTGGCTTGAAATCATGCATATATGTGAGTTTTGAATTTTTCTATCCATATATGCCATATATGTGTGTTTCTCTCCTTAAAATGCCATATTTGAACTTTATGTGATCTTATATGTTTACTTAAGGCTATACATTAAGGGGGAGTGTTTTTCTCATTCATATAAATTGCAACTCCCTGAATGTGTTGAAATCAAAATTAAATGGAAGTTTTGGTTGAAAACGATCATTTTGCTCCAAAATGTCTTTTATCAACAAAAGGTCTTAAATTTGTAAACAATTTCATGAAAAACGTCTCTATATGCTTACAAATGTATTCCAAGGTTTTTGGTCCAAATAAAACTCCTTTATAGCCTTGAACATTCTTTTTGGTCCAAAAGTAACTTAAAGATTCTAATTTTGAACTAAATCGGATTTTACTCCTAGTTTCAATTCAAAACATCTTTTGAACTTTAGCCCAAAACAAAACTTCTAGAGATAGACCATATGAACATTTTTCATATTCAAATGTTTTAAGTTTAACCATCCTACAAAAAGATTGTTAAAGTTAAAGTTCTATAAAAATAGTCCATTGACCGTTTTGAACCAAAGCGTATGTTTAAGTAATTTACTATCTTTGAGCTCCAAAATTTGAAAATCTGATGTTTTATAAACTTTGGGAGATATACATTGTTTCTTCAAAGTTTGAAATTATTCAAAATTATGTTGATATGGTTTTCCACTTTTGCCCTTTTGGTTTGTTTTAAAACATTTTTCCGGGCATATAGCAGTCGGTCTGATCGGGTGGGCATGGCTGGTCCGACCACCCAACCTGAGTCGGTCTGACCAGGCCCCCATGGCCGGTCAGACCGGGCCCCCATGGCCGGTCAGACCGGGGCTCGGGCATGTTATAACTCCCCCCTTTCTACTCAGTTTTCTCTCCCCTCTATTTTTCCCTCTTCTCAAACCGAGTTCTTCTCCTCTCCTCTTGCCCCCTCTCCTCAAAAATCGATTTCCTCACAAATCTTGCTGGTCCAACCGGTGATTCTTCTCCGGTCCGACCTCGACTTCATCTTCCCTTGCCGGTAAAGTTCCCTCCTCTGCAAAATCCCTTGATTTTATCCCCTTGGAGGTTAGGGTTAGGGTTCTTATTGATGGGAGTGCATGTGGTCTTGTCTAGGCTAAATTCATCTTGTACTTCAATTCTTAGCCGTATGGTATCATTTCCCATGCCTCTATGCAATTTGTTATGGAAAATTTGACCTTGGAGAAATTTTGTTCTAAAGGGAATTTTTTGCCCGGGTTGCTAGGCCGGTCGGACCGGTTGGCAATGGGCGGTCAGACCGGCCATGTACTGGCGATCAGACCGGCCCAATTGCCTCGGTTAGACTGGCCTCCCCATTCTGGCACTCCTTTTTTGCTCATCTTTGCTCCTTGATATTTTTGCCCTCTAGCAACTTCATAGCCTAACTCTCCATCATTTTCATAATCCTATCTTACCCAATCTTGATTCATTTATTCATATTCTCCTTGATTCCTTCAGTCATGCCTCGTGCCGGTCGCTCTCAAGGAAATGAGCGTCGCTCAAAGCATGTTGAGGACCGTGGTCAGTCGTCTCGGTAATTTCAAGAAGATAGTGATGAGGACTTTTCCTATGAAGATGACAGCTCTGAGCATGAAGAGGAAATGGCTCCTCAGCCCCCGGCAGCTAGTGAAGACCCATTTGCAACTCTTGAGTTGAAGGTGGATGTCCAGAATCAAGAAAACTTTGCTCGTCTGCGCCATCACAACCAGTTCCTTAGACCAAGAGACACCTCGGATCATCGGTTTCACACCAAGTTTCAGAAGGAGGTATACAATATTGCTTATGAAAACCGCTCTTTGGCTCCTCATAAGTGGATCTCTTGGAGGGACTTAAGTGGAGAGGTGACAACTCTCAGAAATGTGTTTGGGATAGTAGGGATTCACAAGACTGTTAGCTTAAAGCAAGATTTCAACTGGGATGTCATCCGTCAGTTTTATGCCACAGTGTTCATTCCGGCCACTTGTGATTCTCTTACTTAGATGACTGGAGATATTTTCTGCATTGCTTCAAAACAAGAGATTCAGAGTGCTTGGGACATTAGGTTTTCTTCTGGCCTCAGATTGCATGATGAGTTCACTCATAATCCCTTGTGAGAAGCTGAGATGGCACAGTTCTATATCCCTTCTACTGCTCACAAGATTGGAGGGGTCACTGGGATGAAGACTCTGCACAGTAGGGCACATCGCATCCTGCAACATTCTATCTTACCTCATCTAGGCAACAACGATGCCATTCATAGTGTTGCTTGGACTCTCTTGGACATAGTGATGACTGGGAAGAGGTTTGATGTCATCCACGTGATGTTATATGAGATGACCCTCTCCAAAGGAAGCCTCACTCTTGGAATCTACTATGATCCCTTCATCATGAGGCTGATTTTGAGCAAAGTGGGAAACGTTAATGAGCACCTTGATATCTCTCACTCTCAGTACAGGCCTCATTTCCTAGCAGCTCCTCTAGCTCCAGCTGCCGATCCAGCTGATGTGAGTGCGGGGCAGGTTCATTCTCAGAGCATGCCTAGTAGCTCCTTTGCTCCCTCGCCTCCACCTCAGGATTTTGGATCAGGCTCCTATGCTCCTCCTCCTTATTTTGGTATGGATGCCGCTCAGTTCTTTGATCCAGTGCTACAACAAGTGATAGCGGGTTTCCATCAGCTGAATGCAAGAATGGATCAGATGGCTTTGGGTCAGGAAGCAATCAACACCCATCTACAGGACCTTCATAGCGGTCAAGAGCGCCTCAACTCTACGATTGACACTCTTTCTTCTCGAGTTGACCGGTTAGATTCATCTTCTTCTGCAGGCTATCCTATTCAGTACCTACGTCGTCGTCGTCGCCTTGATGATACTCATCCTCCTCCATCCCAGGATTAGTCTTTCTGAGAAACCAAGGGTTGGTTTCGGTGTTTTGTGATGAGTGATTGACAGGCTTTTTACCCTCTGTTCGAAGGGTACCTCCGAAGGGTGTTCGGAGGGGGGTACCTCTGGAGGGGTTTCGGAGGTGGTGTCACCGAAGGATGTTCGGTGTTTGGTTGCTGCAGCTGTTGCAGCGGAGTGTGCCTGTCGGAGGGGTCCGGCAGTACACGATGACTGGGTTCGTACCGATGGCTTCGGTACTTTGGGCGGTACACCGGAGTGTGTGCCGGAGGTTGCTAACCCGGAGAGGTCTCTGGAGTACTGGATACACTTGTCTGTTTGTCTATGGTGCGCAGGGTCTTCGGAGGCGACGAACAAGGTTCGCAGCAGGTGAACCTGGGTCAAGCGGGAGGCTTGATGCCAGGGGAGCGGGGAGCTCCGTCACGGTGGCTGCGAAGGTGGTCTGGGTCGGTCCTCGGGTCGAGGCGTGCCAGGTGAAGGCAAAGAGTGCGGAGCGTGGCTCCGGCTGAAGGTACTCCGAGACAAAGTCCTCGGAGGCGAGGCACTTCGAAGGTACTCCGAATGGAGTGACTTCGGAGTTGGTGGATCAAGTCCTCTGCGGAGGCAAGGAATTCGAAGTGTGCTCCGGAGGGAGACATTCGAAGGTACCCGACGAAGGTCTCAGAAGTCGAGGCGCATCGAAGGCATGGTCCGGGTGAGGCTCGTCGAGGAGTGTGCTCGGGGAGAGGCACTGCGACGAAGGGCTCATGGAATGCTTCATGCGGAGGCCTTGGACGAAGGAGGGACTTCGAAGGGTGGTACTCCAAAGGTGGGGCTTCGGAGTGAGGAAGGCTTCGGAGCGAGGCTAGCTCCGGAGCAAGGTTGACTTGAGGTGCTTCGGCCTGCATGGCTTCGGTACACGGACTGACGGAGTTCGATCTGGGTGAAGCTGCGAAGCCGTGGTGGTCCACTCCGGAGGTGTTGGTGCGAAGGCCCAAGGGCTTTGACGGCTTCGGCTCAAAACCGTCACTGTATCGGAGGCCATCTTCGGCGAAGCGAAGGCCACCAGGCTCAAGGCTTCTCGCCGAAGCTACCGCACCCTCGCGTGCGAAGGGAGGCTGCAGAAGGTCAAAGACTGCAAAGGCTGACACTGTCTGTTCTGTAAAAGGCTGACACTGTCCCCTCTGCAAAGCTGACAGAGAAGCCTCCAGAATAAAGGTGGACTACCTTTTGTACCCCTTAGTTCTGTAGAGTCAAAATCAATGTAAACCCTAGGGGTAGTGTAGTCATTTCCTTTGGGTGAACTGTGGGCTATAAATATGGGAGCTCGGTAGGTAACATTTAACACTTTGAGCATTTACTGTTGAGCTCCCGTAGCCACATACCTCGCTGTATTCATCCAGAGTTCAATTCATTTTGTGTTCCTTGTTCAAGCGGTGAAGCCCTGCTTCTGTGTGCTTTTTGCTTGAGCTCGCATTACATACCTCGCTAGTATAGTGCACCGAAGCCTGTCTAGGCGAAGGGTGTTTTGTACGAAGTGTGTTTTTCAGTGTGCTGTCGCTCTGTGTAACTTGAGACCAGACCTCACAGCTTACTAGCGAAGCCCTGATCGAGGCCCGTTTAGCTTCCTGTGTCGAAGCCCTTAACGTAGTCTGGTTGTGTGCGTGTAGACCTTCGTGTACGAAGCCCAGCACCAGTTGCTGCCGCCAAGTACTTGGTCGAAGTCCTCAAAGGGCTGTCCACTCTTGCGAAGGGTGAAGTGCGAAGCCTGCTCGAAGCACCCCGTGTGCGGAGCCTGCACTGACTTAGCAGAGTAGATTTCTGAGGGTTGTAAGTGGAGCGAAGTCTTCTTGGCTTCGAACTTTTGCTCCTGCGAAGCCTGTGTTCGGAGCTGTCGAAGTACCTCCGAACCAGACCTTCGAAGGTAGTGTTCGAAGCCTGTTCCGCAGAAGACAGAACTGAACCGAAGGCTAAGTTTTTAGCCCAAATTTTTAAAAGCTCCCATTCACCCCCCCTCTGGTCGCCGTTTCCGGTCCAACAATTGGTATCAGAGCGGGTTAAGATCACCAGTTGACCTTAACCGGTTTTGTGATCTATTGGCGACATGGATAGAGGCAGTAAAATTCCTCTGTTCGATGGGACAGATTTTGCATACTGGAAGGTGCGCATGGAGGCTTACTTATTAAGCCAAGGAAATGCAATTTGGGAGATTGTGGACTCACAATACTTCATCCCTGAGACTCGCACCTCTCAGACTGAGAAGGATCAGTATAATGCCAATTCCAAGGAAAGAAATATACTATTCATCGGTTTGAGTAGAAGTGAGTTCGATAGGGTGCAGCACCTTAGGACTGCTAGGGAAATTTGGACAACGCTCACTGTTTTTCATGAGGGCTCTACTCAGATCAAGGCCAGGCGCCAAAGCACATACAACCAACAGTATCAGCTGTTTGTGTAGGCACCTGGTGAATCTATAGATGCCATGTTTTCTCGCTTTGATGCAATAGTGTGTAACTTGCAGTCCAACGGGACGCTTGCTTACAGTGATCACGATAGGGCTATCAAGCTTCTCTATGCTCTTGACCGTAGCATATGGGAAGTAAAGATATCCAGCATTGAGGAATCCGCAGGTTATGACACCTTGACCTGTGATGAACTCTTTAGCAAGCTGAAGTCCACAGAGATTGCCAAGGCATCTCTTGCTGTGCACAGAAGCTCTTTGCCACAGCCATTGGCATTGGTTTCTAGTACTAGACGTGGCACCACTGCAGAACCAAGCACATCTGGTACTTGTGTTTTTGCAGATGGTTTTGCTTTGTCTTCTCTGGTCTCCGTCACAAAGGAGCGGGTGGACACTCTAGCTGATGATGAGCTTGCTCTCATTGCCCGGAGGTTCACCCGTTTTCATCATAAGAGACGGGATCAGAGGAGAAGTGGTTTTGGTGGTTGTTTTGAATGCGGTGACACTTCTCACATCAAGGCTAATTGCCCTAAGCTCAAGAAGAGAGATGAGAGTGAGCGCCCCAAATACCACAAAAAGGAGAGGAAGCCTTTTGTGAAGGGCAAGCGCGGCAAGATGGCTAAGAAAGTAGCCAAGGCCGCTTCCAGAGCCTTTGTTGCTGCTCTCAGCGACATTGACACATCCTCAACTGAGGAGTCAAGCTCTGAGGAGGAGGAGTCCCCAAGGAAGGAGGACAAGAAGGACAAGAAGGGACGAGACTTCACCGGCCTTTGCTTCATGGCCGACAGCGATCACAACGGCGATGAGCTTGACTCATCTGAGGTAAACCTATCATCTGACCAGCTACTAATTAAATTAGATGAGCTGAATGAAGTAGTTCTTGGTCAGGATAGATTACTTGTGCAAGCCGCTAGAGAAAGAAAAGACCTTAGACTTAGGCTAGAAACTATTTCTACTGAATATGCCATGCTTAAGTCTAAATTTGATGATGCTGAATGTGAGTCCTGTTCTGTTGTCATGAGTGAGCTTGCTCAGTTGCGTTCTGTACATGCTCAAACTCTTTCTGAGCTTGAGACTGCACAGAAGCAGCTTTTGGAGGTGGATTCTAGACCTCATGATATTATTGATTGCATGAACTGCTCCTTATTGCGCGATAGCATTAATTTACGTGATAAGCATGTTCATGATTTGGAGGCTAGATTGGAGAGGGCCGGTAGTTCTAAGGATGTGCAGCCTGTGTGTGACACATGCATTACCCTTAAGGACCAGCTAGGCACTGTTAGAGAGCGAGCTGAGAACCTCATGTCTGAGAATGAATACCTCCTTTCCGTGGTTAATAAATGCACTGAGGGAAAGGGTAGGATGGATTTGCTCCTGGCCAAGACCAAGTTGTGTGCTGACAGAGCCGGGGTAGCTCTAGGTTTGGGTTTTGAGAGGATACCTTCAGACAGTAAGTCCAAAACTATTTTCACCTCTCCCACAACCCTAGAGAAAGAAAGAGCTCTGTTAGACACCCCACCAGCCAAAAAGCCTACCCATCCACCAAAGAAAACCACTCCTCCTGCCAAGAAAAATCCTCCCAAGAAAACCACTCAGAGAAAACCCAAGGAGCCTGTGAGAGTTGCTCCTATGACCCATGAGAGTGCCCCCAGGAGAGTTTTTCACTGTTCCTACTGTCAGCGGGCGGGTCATTTGGTTGGGTTCTGTTTTCGTCGCATCAAGGATGAGCGACGCTCACAGGCGATGAGTTACCAGGACATGCATTACCCATCTTTAGGTATGCATGAGTCTGAGATGTACTATCGTCCTGATTTTGAGGCTCCTCGTGCTTCTCGGAGGGGTTTTGCTCCTCGAGGTTTTCACCATGTTCCATATGGTGGTAGACCTCGGGCTAGCAGATTTGTACCTCGTCAGAGTAGGAGACCTCCACATGTTGTTCGTTTACAGCATGTAGGTAGACCTCACACTTTGCATTATTCTGATTATCATGTGCGTAGACCGTCTACTTTTACTATGCCTACTACTCGTGTCACTCAGTGCTGGATGCCTCGTCATTATTTCACTCACCCCAGCACTAAGCGATCGAGACATTCTTATCGTGTGTAGGCGACAGATCGAGGCTTGGAGGGCACGTGGATCATGGACTCCGGTTGTTCGCGCCACATTACCGGAGATGCAGCTTGGTTCTCCAGCCTCACCACAACCAAGCAAAGGGAACATATCACCTTCGGAAACAATCGAAGGAGTAGAGTGAAAGGTAAAGGTGTGGTAAGAATTAATTCGAACTTCACTCTCAAAGATGTTGCTTTGGTTGAAAACCTGGGATACAATTTGCTGTCTGTATCTCAGTTGCTTGATGAGGGCTTCGAAGTGCGATTTCATCGCGATACTTTGCAAGTGCTCAATTCTGATGGAATTGTGGTGTGTAAGATCTTTAGAGTTGGGAGAGTTTTTGGAGCTGATTTTTCTGAGTCGTCTGGATCTTCTCATTGTCTTGTTGCACATTCGACTTCTGAGCTTTGGAAGTGGCATAGGAGACTAGGGCATATGAGCTTTGAGTTGCTCGCTTGTCTGAGCGTCCTAGGTCTGATCCGAGGATTGCCCAAGCTCAAGTTTGAGAAGAATTTAGTTTGCGCTCCTTGTCGACATGGAAAAATGATTGTCGCTTCGCATTCGCCAGTCACCACAGTGATGACTGAACAACCCGGAGAACTTCTCCACATGGACACTGTAGGTCCTTCTCGGGTTAGTTCTTTAGGCGGCAAGTGGTATGTTTTAGTGATTGTCGACGATTTCTCTCGTTACTCTTGGGTCTTCTTTCTTGCCAGCAAGGATGAAGTGTTTTCACACTTTCGGAGCTTGGCTTTGAGACTTTTCACTGAACTCCCAGGTGCATTGAAATTCATTCGAAGTGATAATGGCACCGAGTTCAAAAATAGTCTCTTTGTTGACTTTTGCATGGAGCATGGCATAGAACATCAATTCTCTGCTCCGCGGGTTCCTCAACAGAACGGTGTTGTTGAGAGGAAGAACCGCACTTTGGTTGAGATGGCTAGGACGATGCTTGATGAGCATAGGACTCCTAGAAAATTCTGGGCTGAGGCCATAAACACTGCTTGTTACATCTCAAACCGAATATTCTTGCGCTCAATTTTAAATTTGACTTCTTATGAGCAGCGTTTTGGGAGACAGCCCAAGGTTACTCATCTTCGAGTTTTTGGCTGTCGCTGCTTTATCCTAAAACGTGGTAACTTGGACAAATTTGAGTCGCGCTCTTCTGACGGGATCTTTTTGGGTTATACTACTCATGGTCATTCTTATCGTGTTTATAACTTGGAAACTAACAGTCATCGAGTCATGTGATGTGACTTTTGATGAATCAACCCCCTCTGTTAGTTCTGCTTTTGAACAGGCGAATGAACACGACATGGAACGGACCTTATTCGAAGAAGAAGATCCCGGAGAATTCGAGGATGAACCCCCACTACCCTCGACATCGACCCCCGAAGCTGACCCCGCTTCAACTACTTCGGCACGAGGTCCCGAAGTGACTACCTCAACATCGGTCATCTTGGACCACTCAAATGCACAAGTTGAGGGGGAGACTGCATCCCGCCGCGAGGCTCCACATCATGTTCAAAGGATGCATCCTCCCGAGCAGATCATTGGTGAGCTTGATCAAAGGGTAACACGTTCTCATGCTCATTTCATTGATTCCGCTTTTGTTGCTTCTTTCGAGCCCTTAGATGTTAGTCATGCACTTTCTGATTCTAGTTGGATCAATGCCATGCATGAGGAACTTGAAAATTTTGAGAGAAACCAAGTCTGGACTTTAGTTGATCCTCCACCAAATGTTCATTTCATTGGAATAAAATGGATTTTCAAAAACAAACAAGGGGAGGATGGGACTATAGTTAGAAACAAGGCTAGACTTGTAGCTCAGGGCTTTTCTCAACTAGAAGGGATTGATTTTACTGAAACTTTTGCACCTGTTGCTCGCCTTGAGGCCATTAGGATTTTGCTTGCCTTTGCGACATCCCGAGGATTCAAACTCTATCAAATGGATGTCAAAAGTGTTTTTCTTAATGGCTTCATAGGTGAAGATGTTTATGTAAAACAACCCCCTGGTTTTGAAAACCCCAAGTACCCACATAAAGTCCTTAAACTTCATAAGGCTCTTTATGGACTCAAGCAGGCCCCTCGGGCTTGGTATGATAGAATTAAGTCTTTTCTGCTTGAGCGAGGGTATTTGATGGGCTCTGTTGATAAAACAATGTTTACTCTCAAGCATGGCAAAGATTTCCTCCTAGTTCAGATTTATGTGGATGATATCATCTTTGGTGGCTCTTTTCATGCTTTGGTTGCCGAGTTTGCAGATACCATGAGCAGGGAATTTGAAATGTCAATGATGGGTGAACTCACCTTTTTCCTTGGTTTGCAAATCAAGCAAAGCAAACAAGGTACTTTCGTCCATCAGACGAAGTACACCAAGGACCTGCTCAAGAAATTTGACATGTCCGATGCGAAGCCCCTCGCCACTCCAATGGCTACATCCGTAGCATTGGACCCTGACGAAGATGGAGAAGCCGTGGATCAGAAGGAGTTCCGAAGCATGATCGGCTCCCTCCTCTACTTGACTGCCACGAGACCGGACATACACTTCGCAGTGTGTCTGTGCGCTCGTTTTCAGGCTTCACCACGAGCTTCGCACCGCCAAGCGGTTAAGCGCATCTTAAGGTATCTCAAACACACCCTTGAATTTGGCATATGGTATTCAGCGTCTTCATCTTTATGTCATGGCGTTCTGATCGAGAGAAGGGAGTTTGCTCATTTCTCGAAGGTTCTTGCGAAGGTTCGAACTCTGATGTTAATCTTTGTTCGAAGTCTTTCTGTTCTGTGAGGCAGGCTTCGGTCGAGCTTCGTTCAAGGTTCCGAAGTCCTTGCTTGAGGTCTCCGTTTTGAAGCTAGACCCAATACGAAGGGTGCTTGGTCTACTTGTGTTCGAAGTCTACCTCCAAACTGTTTTGACTTTGTATGTTCAGAGTAGAGAAGTGTTTGCCCGGGGTGTGTTTTGCGAAGTGTGCTGCAAAGCAGGCTTCGATCAGATTGCTCCAAAGGCTTCGAAGGCCATTACGAGGGTAGACTTCGTCCGTGTGACATCCCTACAGGAACAGGCTTCGAAGTTAATTTTTCCTGTGCTAAACTCCAAATCTTCGAAGCTTTTGCCAAATACTTCGTTGTTCCTTTTTGCACTGTGCGAAGGTACTTCGACTGCAGGCTTCGATTAAGCTTTTCGAAACTCCGTAGTCGAACTTCACTGAAGTTGCAGGCTCCGGTTCGAAGTGTTTTGTCATGGGCTCCACAGTTTTCAGTGCAGTTCGCAAGTACTGTTTTTCAGAGTTTGTTTCGAAGCTAGCTTCACTGTCTACACCTTCGCACAACAACTTCAAGGCACACCTCGGCTCGACATCAACAACCTTCGGTACTGCATACTTCGCACAGACTTCGGCAGCTCTATTTAGGCTTCGCACGACCACTCTGAACAGGCTTCAACTCCGTCAGCCTTCACACAAGGGTTTCGAAGCCGGCTTCGACAACTACAGGCTTCGCACTGCTCAGGCTTCATCAAGTACCGAACAAGAGACAAATTTTGAACAGTAACCTCTCATCTCTTTTTATGTGCACTCAGATTAATTGTTGTGGTGGTTTATTTCTGTGAACCTTGATCTGTCCATGTTTTGAATGTTTTGTTTATCTGCCTATTAGCACTGTGTTGGTGTTTCTTTGTATAGGACACCAGTCGTTTATAGGCTAGATACTTTTAGGCTTTGACAATCTGTTTACATTTTCCTGCCAAGTCTTTTGAGGTGTGTTGGGTGTTGGGAGTAGGCCATAGATTTGAAAGAATTTTTTTAGGCGCCCATTGACCCCCCCCCTCTGGTCACTACTTTTGGTCCTACAAGTGGTATCAGAGCCTGGTTAAGGTTTCTCCATACCATAACCGGTTCTAAAACCCAGTAGTGATCATGACATCTCCTAGAAAGGTCCCGTCCTTGGAAGCTTATGGCTACAATTATTGGAAGACTCGCATGCGAGCCTATCTCATGAGCCAAAGCTTGGACATCTGGGACATTTGTATTCACGCTACTTTAACAGTGTTGCCTGTTGCTGAGCGCACTACTCCAGATATTGTTGCCCAGCATCAGAACAACAACAAGGTGGTGAATATTTTGTTTTCTTGTTTAGGTCCCACTGAATTTGTGCGTGTGAGCCATCTCACCACTGCGAGAGAGATCTGGGATACCCTCTAGGCACACCATGAGGGGACAGCCCAGGTCAAGGCTCAGCTCTATCAGACCTACCGGCGTGAATATGAAAACTTCACACAAAAGCCGAGTGAATCTGTTGAAGTGTTGTTTGGTCATTTTCAATCGATCATAAACAAGCTTCGGGCCAACAAGGCTGAGGGTGTTCAGTTAGTCTCAGATCATGAGCAGGCGCTCAAGGTTCTCCATACCTTGGACCCTAAGATCTGGGAAATCAAGGTATCCTCTATCATTGAGAGCACATCTTATGATACCTTGACCATTTCCGAGTTGTTTAGCAAGCTGAAGGCCACTGAGGTTGTTACCTAGTTGAGATCAAATCTCACTGGCTCTGGATCAAAAAACCTGGCCCTTGCTACACCTTCTGTTGACTCCTCTTCTGTGAGCTGTGTTGGGTTCTCTTTGATGTCTATCACTTAGGACCAGCTTGAGTCGTTAGGAGATGATGACTTGTGTCTTTTTAACAACCGAGTAAGCTGTGTTTATGATAAGAGAATGTTCAAAAAACACGTCAGGAAATCCGGGTGCTTTGAGTGTGGTGACCTAGGACACTTCATCGCCGACTGCCCCAAGCGCAATGGTCACAAGAAGGGCACCGGTGGTGGCTTCTACAACTCCGGCAAGCACGACAGCTCTTCCTTCACCAAGGGCAAGGCAAAGACCAGATTCTTCAGAAAGGCCCTGAAGGACTACCAGCGTGAGAACAAGAAGCGTGACAAGGCCTTCTTCGCCGAGATGGAGAAGATCTACTCCAAGTGGTCCACGTCTTCTTCCTCTTCATCGAGCTCAAGCGATGAGGAGATTGTCATCAGGAAGGGGAAGGACAAGGATGATCCAGCGGGCCTTTGCTTCATGGCCTTCGGGGACAGGCCGAAGATGCGCTCACATCATCGCCGAAGATCCCGCAAGAGCTTCTGCTCAATGGCTCTTGGGGATAAGGAAAAGAAGGGCTCCTCCGATGAATCCAACGACGACGCAAATGAAAAGGATCGGGGACTGGAGGACATTTGGATTATGGACTCAGGATGCTCTCGCCACATGATGGGACATCGCAGATGGGTCTCCAGTCTCTCTCCCCTGAGCTCCAAAGAATACATCACATTCGGGAACAATGGTCAAGGGAAGGTACACGGCATTGGCTCAATTCGCATCTCAGATCATTTCTCTTTGAAGAACATTGCTTTGGTTGGAAATTTGAACTTCAATTTGATTTCTGTTTCGCAACTTCTTGAGGATGGTTTGGAGGTTCGCTTTAAGAAGGGCAGTTCTTCTGTGGTTGATTCTAGAGGGTCTTTGATTTGCCAGATCTTACCTTTTGGTAAGGTTTTTCGGATTGACTTCTCTAGTTATTTTGGCCCTTCTCAATGTTTGATTGTTGGATCCTCATCTGATCTGAGCTCTGGAAGTGGCATAGGAGGTTGGGCCATTTGAGTTTTGATCTGCTAGTCAGGATGAGCTCTATGGACCTCATCCGAGGATTGCCCAAGCTTAAGATGGAGAAGGATCTAGTTTGCCATCCCTGTCGTCACGGGAAAATGGTTGCCGCTTCTCACTCACCTGTGACTCAGGTGATGACTTCGTATCCGGGCTTGTGATTGTTGACGATTTTTCTCGATTCTCGTGGGTTTTCTTTTTGGAGTCTAAGGATGAGACTTTTCATTTTGTTCATGACCTGATTTTGAAGCTGAAGAATGAGAACAATGGTCGGATGCGAGCGATTCGCTCTGACGACGGCTCTAAGTTCAAGAACTCTCAGTTCATCAGCTTCTGTAGTGATTAGGGTCTTGATCATCAGTTTTCTGGTCCTTACACTCCCCCACAGAACGGCGTTGTGGAACGAAAGAACTGCATGCTAGTCGAGATGGCCAGGACGATGCTCGATGAGCATAGGACTCCTAGGCATTTTTGGGCTGAAGCCATGAACATGGATTGCTATCTGGCCAACCGCATTTTTCTTAGATCTTACCTAGGTAAGACTTCATACGAGTTGTAGTATGGCAGACAGCCCAAGGTGAGCCACTTGCGAGCGTTTGGCTGCAAGTGCTTTGTGCTCAAGAAGGGAGGGCATTTGGACAAGTTTGAGTCTCGTTGCTGGGATGAAGTTTTTCTTGGCTATGCTTTGCATTCTCGAGGTTTCCGTGTTTGGAACCTCGACTCGCCGTAGCTTGTGGAGACTTGCGAGGTTTCCTTTGATGAGTCCTTGCCTTCTTTGACTCCTTCTTTTGAGATGTCTGGAGATGGTGAGCTCAGAGAGTCCATCTTCGAGGAAGATGATGACACTCCAGCTGATGATGAGGGTGGGCCTTCTGCACAGCTTGTAGAACCCACACCTTCTGAGACTTCGACTGAGGACGAGGGCAGACCTCTGATCATTTCTTCCACTTCGATCGAGCCCCCTCAGTCAAGTCTAGAGGTGCCAGCTGCTGACTCCGGTGAGGTGACATCAGATCACCAGGGATCCCGAGTAGTTCAGCGTGATCACCCCTCAGAGCTCATCATCGGTGATTTGTCCAAGAGGACTTTGCATTCATCTGTTGACTCTCTTGTTGTGTTTGTTGAATCTTCTTTTGTTGCATCTTTTGAGCCTAGAGACGTTTCTTATGCTCTTTCTGATTCAAATTGGATTAATGCTATGCAAGAAGAGCTTGAGAATTTTGTTCGCAATCGGGTTTGGACACTGGTTGAGCTGCCACCCGGATGCAACCCCATAGGCACCAAGTGGGTGTTCAAGAACAAGCAAGGTGAAGATGGGGTTGTGGTGCGCCACAAAGCTCGACTGGTTGCCCTGGGTTTTTGCCAGAAAGAGGGTATTGACTTTGAAGAAACTTTCACCCCTGTTGCCCATCTTGAGTCCATTCGCATTCTCTTAGCTTTTGCCACTTCGAAGGGTTTTAAGCTTTTTCAAATGGATGTCAAGAGTGCTTTTCTGAATGGGTACATAGAGGAGGATGTTTATGTTAGGCAGCCCCCCGGTTTTGAGAACCCTAAGTTTCCTTGACATGTCTTTAAGATGCAGAAAGCTTTATACGGTCTGAAGCAAGCCCCCAGGGCTTGGTATGACTGGTTAAAGAAGTTTTTGTTGGGGAAGGGCTTTGTGATGGGTTCTGTGGATAAAACTCTTTTCTTGCTCAGAGATGCTTCAGATTTCTTAGTCGCTTAGATTTACGTGGACGATATTATCTTTGGCGGTACTACTGATGTTCTTGTGTCCAAGTTTTCTGAGCAGATGCACAGTGAGTTTGAGATGAGCCTCATGGGTGAGCTCAAGTACTTCCTAGGGCTCCAGATCAAGCAGACCAAGGACGACACCTTCATCCACCAAGGTAAGTACACTCGGGACATGTTAAAGAAATTCAACTTTGGTGGAGAGCTGAAGCCTCAGATGACCCCAATGGGCACATCTGGGGGCCTGGACAAGGACGAGAGCGACGTCAAGGTCAACGAGAGAGAGATTCGAGGGATGATCGGTTTGCTGCTGTACTTGACGGCAACGAGGCCAGACATACAATTCGCCGTGGGACTGTGCGCACGCTTCCAGTCTTCACCACGCGTGTCTCATCGGTAGGCTGTCAAGCGCATTTTCAGGTATCTCACCTATGCGCCTGATCTTGGTCTTTATTACTCAGCATCATCATCTCTTGATTTATCTGGCTTTTTGGACACTGACTTTGGTGGGTGTCGGTTGGATCGCAAGTCGACTTCCGGTACTTGCCAGTTTCTTGGTCCGTCTCTTGTTTCTTGGTCTTCTCGAAAGCAGTCTGGAGTTGCTCTTTCGACCACTGAGGCTGAGTATGTAGCTGCTGCTAGCTGCTGCTCACAGTTAGTTTGGATGATTTCCACTTTGCAAGATTTTGGGTTGTTCTTTCCTACCAGAGTTCCTTTGTTTTGCGACAGCACCAGTGCTATTGGTGTAGGGAAAAACCCGTGTCTCCATTCAAAAACCAAACACATTGATGTGCGCTTTCACTTTCTGAGGGATCAATATGAGAAAGGTGTCATTGACCTTGTTCATGTTGATACTCATCATCAGTTGGATGACATTTTCACCAAACCCCTAGATCAGTCTACCTTTGAGCGTTTACGAGGGGATTTAGGTGTTGTGTATCCTTTTTAGGATATTTTGAGACAGTTTTATTTCTTCTTTACTCTTTTCTTGAGTCTTTTTGTGTGTGTTCATATCATGCATATTCACATATCACACTTTGAGCCTGCTTCTGTTATAGGATTGACCTGCTTTACTTATTCTAGCTGGTACATGCTTTTGATTATTTGTCAATGATCATGCCTTGTTTCAGTTCACTTGATATGTCTAATATCTGTCATATGCATGGCTTTTATGCTTTAAAATTGAAAAATGATCACCATTGCTTCCGGTAACTAGCATGTGTAGGCTAAATGCTTTTGCTATATGTTACATGCCTTATAGCTAGTTCCTCACTTAGATGCAGATATGCAACTTGGACATCTTTATGCTTTAACATGGAAAATGTGCTTTAAAAATGATAAAAAAACAGAAAAATGAAACTTCCATGCCTTTTTGTGCTTAAGATGAAAAGATCCAGGTGGGTTTGCTTTATCGCATTGCATTGTTCTAGACTGCGTACCATAGCACTTTGGTATGAACTAGGACAGTGTAGTGTATGCCAAGACCAATGTCTTAAGCTTCTGATGGTCCAGTTCTGGCCTAGGCTTGACTTGGTCGGTAAGCATAAGGTTTGACAAGCAAATAACCCTTGGCAAAAATGAAAAAGGAAAATGAAAAAGCCTGAAAATTAAATGATAATAAGTTTGCTGAAGCACTTTGTTTTGAACGATGCTTATCTTGGTAGATATCAGTTAGTTTCTGCATCTCATGCTTTACCTTGCTTGTCAACTAGAAAATGTGGTGATGTTTTTGTTTGCGAAAATTGAAAAATGTGTGCTAATGACTTTCTTTAGATATCATCTGTTGCACTGAACATGCCATGTGTCTTAGATAGTATGTCTTTTTGCTATACCTGTTAGATGTTTGTTGGGATGACGGATCGAACCAACAGGTTTTCTCAGTGGATGGGAGTAATGGAGCGCTGTGCGCAAACTATATTCTTGGATCGTGTGTCCATTACAACTGTAGTTGGGGGGTATTTATAGGGTGACCCGCTCTGACGGGTCGGGTACCCTCAAACCCCAACTGCTACTCGGTCTGACATAAGCCAGCGGTATAGACAAGGTAGATGTTACATAGTACAGACAAGAAGGCGTGATTCTGACAGCGTATCGACCGTGTCGGGCGCTGCAAAGGCCGCCCGACACGGCGCAGGCGATCACGATCTTGTCCCCGTACGGTCTTGACTAGGTCTTCCCCATGCACGGCCTCCCTCTGGAGCCTCTGGTTCGCCCGAAGGTTGGCCTCCGACATCTGGCTGGTCGCTCCCCTCCGAGGGCCCCTCTGGCACGTTTCGGAGCCCCGGATGCCTTCAGTCTCCTCATTCAGAGGCTCAGGCGCCTTCGGCGTAGGGCTTCGGGTCTTCCGGCCAAAGCCTTCCCTTAGAACTGTACGACTCCTCACGCTTCCCACTGTCATCGGGATTATCTCCCCCAACAGTAGCCACTCGCTTCTTTCTTCTCGAGTCCTGCACGAGAGGGGGTGGAAGCGCACATGATAATTCCGATAATCTTTATAAGAAATCGACTTACGTAGAGATCCTAAATCCCACTGCGGGGCGGCCCTGTTCGATCGTTCCGGAGATGTTTTGGAGCCTTGAAGCGTCCTGGAATCCGGAGGCCGAAAGTCGGTCTCGAAGCACCTTCGGCGAGCTAGTAGCTTCTCGTCCCTGCGAAGGGGAAAAGGCTTTGACCGATCGCTTTTGACGCCCACGTGGCTTTGATTGCCAGGTTCCAGCGCCCGAGGAGTCGATCTGGCGCATTACTTGGCGCAGTTAATGTGACAAGCATGCACGTGACACGGGGGAGGCGGACCGTCGGAGACGAGCGCACCCAAGGCGCCAGCAAAGTCTTAAATGCGGGCGCCGTGCGACCGGCGCGCGCGCGCACCGAGCGGCGAAAGGTGGATTGACGGCGGCCTCCATGCTTAAATAGCCCATGCTGCGTCAGCCAAGCCCTCCCCCGCCCACTCACTTAGTTCCTTAGCAGCAGTCCTGACGGCGAACGCTTGCTCTTGAGCCCTTGCTTTCTTCTTGCTTCCTCTTGCTATGGCGGAGAGGAGTGCTCCTGCCGCGGCGGTAGACCCCCGCTTTCTGCAGCACCAAGTGGCAGCGGCGGCGGTGGCAACCACTTCAAGCCCAGTGGAGACACGCGACTCACGGGAGCTTCGTCTCGCTTCGGAGTGGTTTCGGGAGCAGACCCTGGAGCTGGGGCCATCGGCGAGCACTGATGCATCCATCGAACAAGCGACTAGGGGCCGCCTTGGCCCCGAATCAAGGGCCAGGAAGCTGGGCCCGGAGTCAGTCCCAGCGCCGCGAGAAGGGGAGGTCGTCGTCATCGAAGACTTCTTCGACGCGGGACTGGGGTTCCCCGCCTTGGAGCTCCTCGTCGGAGTGTTGGACGCCTTCCACCTGGAGCTCCCGCAACTGTCCCCGAACGTCGTGGCTCACCTCACTGTCTCCGAGTGGGCCATGCGCGCCGAGGGCTGTGAAGGCAGGGCAGAGGTCTTCGCACAGATGCACGAAGCCCTCTGCCAGCCGAAGAAGAACGACGGCCGGGTGCTGGCCTTCGGGAGCATCAATTTCCAGCTCCGAAGGAGGTACGCGGACTCCTTCCCAGCGAAGGCTATCAACGAGCGGTGGTACTCCAAGTGGGTGCACCGATGGTTCTATGTCCGGGTGGGGCTCAGCTCCGGGCTCGCTGGGCCTCCGCGCCACATCTGGTTCTGGAGGGAGGCGGTCATCGAGGCCAGCGCTGGCTCGGTCTCCGCCCGGATCCAGCTTCTCCAAATCGTTGCCCACCGGATGAGTATGCGGGACCTGACGGAGGAGTTTGTGGCCCTCGAGATCCCGCCGCTGAAGGAGGAGTGGTCGGCGTCACTTCGGAGCAGCCAGGATGAATCAACATCGACGGAGCTCTCTCGTCGGCTCGATAAGCATCTGCTCTCTTTCGCCCTGCTCGTCTTTTACTGCACTGTAGGACCGAAAGTAGCGACCAGAGGGGGGGTGAATGGGCGCCTAAAAATTTCTTGTTAAACTATATTTTAATCCTTCCACCCAAAAGAACTTAACTAGACAGATAATATTTGCAAAGCAAATTTCAGGAATTAAAGTTGTCTAGCTTAAAAAATGACCGGTGTCCTAATTAAAATGATATTAAAAATAATCTAAATAAAATAAATGCAGTAAATAAAAACACCTAGAAAATAGTCACGAAATATTTATATTTCAGTCTAGAAATAAAATACTAATCAAATAAATAAAAGCATGAATCACTGAAAGATTAATTCAAAATTAAACCGAAAATATTTTAGGTAGAAACTAAAATAAGAATATAATTGCGACTAATAAATTTTTCTTTTCATTTTATATGAGTTGAGTAAACAAATAAAAATAATACTATACAACTAATAAAAAATTTAACAGATTAAAATAACAATGAAATTTTGAAATAAATTTTCAGCTAATTTGTTAATAGATGATTATCTAAAAATTTGATCTCCCTAAAAATAGTAGATTAAAACTACCTAAAAAGAAGTTTACCTGCATAAAAAAATTACGTCGTCGTCTTCCAGCAGAAGACCCGATCGCTACCACAAGAGCTGTGCTCTGATCGCCAAAAGACAACTCACCGTGGAGATCCCGCCGAAAACAAACAAAAAAACAATAGCCGGCTGGTCTTGCGTGCTGCAAAGGAAAAAGCAAGCACAAGGTGGGGCCCGCCGGCTCCTGCGTGCGGATTTTCACGCCGGAAGCAGCAAACAGAATCCCGCCGAAAAAATTCGCCGTGGAAGGTAAAAGTTCACCGTGGGGTCCTCCCTGCCGTGTGGATGGCTGAAGAAAAAATTGCTACTGCAGCATGGTGTTCTCGAGCCGCGCGCTGCCAAATAGCTTTGCGCATGCACTGCGCAGCGACCAGGGAAAAAGGCACGATGAAACCTAGAAGGAAATCGCAGATGACGACCGCAATACAGAAATAGAAGGCGTGCTCTCGAAAAGGAAAAATATTTTTTCGGTGGAACGCAAAAACTGAACAATGGATTGTAGATTGTAGATTTATCTAAAAGAAAAACAGTCATCTATCCCCAAAGGGATAGGGGCCTATTTATAGGAAAATCCTAATACATGAAAAGACTACTTTACCCTCGGGTAAAATAAACTGACTCTAAAATAAATTCCGAAAATTACTAAAATATTCTTAGAAAAATTAACTGACTCGAATAAAAATATTCTAAACTTAAAAACTAAATATTAATATCCTAAAAACGAAATAATCATGGGTTGACAGTTTTACGCCGAAACTGACAAAGCGTCCACCGTCTTCGCACCGGGTACCCGGATTGGGCCGACCCGACCCCGTAGCTTCCTCAGCCCGGCAATCGCTCGCCGCCCGTGTACCTGAGTCAAACCCAGTCAATAGACCAGTGGATCATCTGCCGCTCCTATCCATGTACCCGGATTGGGCCAGCCCGACTCCGTGGCTCCTCTGCCCGGCCATCGCTCACTGCCCGTGTACCTGAGTCACACGCAGCCCAGACGCAGCAGGTCTTCTCTCTCTTTTCAGTCCTCTTTGACTACCGTTGACAATGACTCATCACATCTAGAGCCATGAGGCCCACGCTCTTCAGCATGGCTCATCAACAAGCCTAAGCGTGACGTGGCACCGACGTCGTGTTCCGACTACCCTTAGTAGTGATAAGGGGGGTGGAGTCGCCAGGCAACCATATTACACAAAATAATCCAACTAGCCAAAAAAGATAGATTAAACAGAATAAAATCAACAAACCAGTCGGAGCCCGCCTGGTTCGAAATCTGATGCGAAGGGGTCACCGAAGTGTACCTTCGGCGTCTGGTGCGAAGTACTCCGCCGAAGGGTGCTTCGGCGTTGGGACTTATCCGGCCGAAGATGGACTTCATCTCTCCCTTCCTTTGACTTCCGTTGACAATCACTCATCACATCTGGATATTAAAACCATATACTTCAACATGGTTTCTCATGCACTTGGGAGGTTTTCGGACCTAACCTTCGGGTACAGGGTCGCTCGTCGCCAAGACGCTCGAGGAAGTGGCTCGAATGGCGGAGAAGATCCTCAGAGCTCCTACTCCGGCTGAGTACAAACGGCGGGTGGAGCTTGTGGGATCCTGGGGGCAGCATAACCGCGTGTGGGACGCGCTCGAGCTCTCCCCCCGCCTCTCCCGGATAGGGAGGTCCTTCGCGCCGCTTCGAAGAGGAGGGTGGTTGACCTTGACGCCGGCCCTTCCCCCAGGCGTCCTTTGAAGAAGAAGAAGATGGTGAAGGGCCTGAGGAGGCTCTCTCCGGCTCACTCCTCCGCCTCCCACTCCGAATGGGGGTATTCCAGCGAGGGAGCCGGGACAAAAACGGAGGATCCCCCGGCGGTCCCGGATCTGATCCGACCGGAGCGGCCGGCTACCGAAGGAGCCAGAGGCACTCCTTGATGGGGGAGTGGATGTCCTCATCACTCCTACCCCTCCGAACCCTTCACTGCCTGCTCCGGGGACCAGGCAGGAGGTGCCAGTTAATGAAGCGGCGCCATCCCCCAAGTCTCCCCCCCCCCCCGCCGCGCGATCTATCCTCAGAGGGGATCTCCGCTAGCTCTTGAGGGAGTAGGGAGACCAACAGCCTAGACCGGGGGGGGATTGGCTGATCCCCTCGGAGCTATCGAAAGAGACCTCGAGGCTGACCTCGCCGCAGCGGCAGCGGGTTCCCGGTGAACTCGGTAGACAATCTGTTCTATCGGCCGGGCACTCCGAGGGGCGTGCAGCCTTCGGAAGCCTCCATCAAGGCCACAGACGAAGGTACGTAAACTCGTCCACCCTTTACTCAAAGCATCGGTCCCTTTCAACCTTAACCTCTGTTTCTTCTGAGCAGGTACATCTGTCTGGGCCTCAGATCCGGCCCTAATTCCTTCCGAGGATGGCGCCAACGCAGGGTCCGAAGTCCCTGCCAACGCGGCGGGGGCCTCGGAGCCAGGTGACGAGGCGGAGTCGGAAGAGACCCCCGAAGAAGCTTCCGAGGGGGCTGACCGAGAGACCGGGGTCCGGCCCCGGCCGTCCTCCAGCTTGAGGGGTGCACGCTCCAGTGTGCCCCTCTTGTGCCCCTTCCTGGAGGAATGCGAGGACTTCGCGTCGAGGGTGGCCCAGTCCACGACTCCTACCTGCGTTTGCGGGAGGCTCGGGTGATAGACGAGCTTAGCCTATCGGACAGCCTCAAGCTCAACCGGGCCATCGAGAACGACGTGGGATAGGTATTTCCCCGGAGTGCCCCTCGACGAGCCCCTAGTCTCCTCCCTGACATGCCGTTTCGTGTGCATGTGGCCGCGCTGGCGCAGGGCTCGATGCTTTCCCTACTCTCCAAATGCCGCCGCCGCGAGAGCAGCACTTTAGAGCTCTCTGGTCGAGCGGACGCTGCCGAGAGGTTGGTCCGCGAGTAGGCGGCCGAGATCGAAGGCCTTCGCTCCCGGGCTGCTAGAGCCGACGCGCTCGAGGCCCAAGCGGCAGAGGTCGACTCCCTCAAGGCCCGAGTCGCTGAACTGTAGGGACTCCGAGCGCGGGCTGCTCGAGCGGACGAGCTCGAGGCGGAGGTCAACGCCTTTCGGGCCCAGGTTGTCGAGGTGCAGAGGCTCTGATCCCGAGCCGAAGATGCGGAGCGACTCAAAGGAGAAGTCTTCATGCTTCAGGCTCAGGTCTTGGACATGAATGAACTCCGAGAGGTTGCAGCCAACGCCGAGGCCCTCGAAGCCCGAGTGCTCCAGCTAGAGCGGACCGCAGCGGACCTCCTGGCTCGGAATGAAGAGGTGACCGAAGCGTTAGCCCAGGGGAAAAGACGGTGGCCGACACCGTAGTGTCCCTCCGGAGGGTGCTGACGCGCTATGGAACCGGGTGCGCGGCCTTCGACGTCACCCGGGAGCCCCTTAGCTGCCGGCTAAAGTTCGTCCAGGCCGCCGTCCGGCAGATAGGCCTCACCGTGTCGAGGTACGGTGAGGTATCAGCCCGGGTAGCTGCGCTCGGGATCTTCCGGCATCTTGTGACGTCCGGCCTCCCCCTTCCTTCGCCTTCGAGCTCACACCCCGTCGCCTTTGGGGGGAGCCACCTCATATCGCCGAGTCCGGCGGTAGCTCAGTCCTGGAGAGCCCTCCAGGAGACCTGGCAAGCCGAGGGCCCTGACGCGGTTAAGGCTTTGCTGGACGAGGCCCTTCGTTCGAGCGAACCTCCGGCCCCTTCGAAGCCTTCGGCCACGGCGCGCCAACCGGACCCAAAGGTGTAGTCTCCTTAGGGTCTTTGTGCTGCAAATCTTGTAATAGTTTAGAAACTTATCTATGCATTAATAAAGGGTACTTGCTTTTCGGGAACTATTCAGGGTGTTTGCTCCGCTCGCGATTGCGACATTGAGGTACTCGAGCCTGACAGAGCCCTTCAGCACCGATGGGCTATTCTCGAAGCCCTTAGAGCTAATCGGCCCGCACGCTTCGTCCTTCCTCGAGGTAGCGACGGGTATGCAGACCCAGAAGTCCTTCAAGGGGTTCTGAGCCTAATTAAAGAAGAAGAGAAAGAGCCCCGAGCTCCGTCTTCGTCGCCTGAACCGGTGGATTGGTCCGACGTGGAAGCTGGTCCGAATGAAGCACCGTCTGAGGGTGAAGGTTTGCGTAGCTGGGCTCAATTGTAAGAATATCAGAGGACCTTTTGCGCCCAAAGGAAAGAAGAGAAAAGGCAGAAGAGGAAAGAGAAGTCTAAGCGCACAGCGCCGGAGCCTCAGACAAGGGCGGGCTCCAGCCCGGGTGACTGTCCGGACCAAAGAGGCTTCCGATTCCTGCTTGGCTTGGATGAAGACTTCACTTAACCTCTCTTGCTTTTAATTCGCCACAAACGTTGTATATTGTACGTTGTATTGACGATGCAAATAATCGAAGCCTTCTTTGCTCCTTCCCCTTTCTTCTCTTCTCCTTCCCCCCTCCTTTGCGGGCAGACAGCTTGTCGACTGGGCGCGAATAGCAGTGAGGAAGGCGGAAGAACTAAGTTGTATCGAACGGGAGCTCGGAGCCCGAATCGAGGGTGCGTCGAGCCGGAGCTCGGAACCCGAGTCGAGGGTACATCGAGCCGGAGCACAGAACCCGAGTGTAGGGTGCATCGAGCCGGAGCTCAGAACCCGAATGTAGGGTGCATCGAGCCGTAGCGCGGAACCCGAGTGTAGGGTGCGTCGAGCCAGAGCTCGGAACCCGAATCGAGGGCGCGTTGAGCCGGAGCTCGGAACCCGAATTGAGGGTGCGTTGAGCCGGAGCGTGGAACCCGATTGTAGGGTGTGTCGAGCCGGAGCTCGGAACCCGAATGTAGGGTGCATCGAGCCGGAGCACGGAACCCGAGTCTAGGGTGCGTCGAACCAGAGCTCGGAACCCGAATCAAGGGCGCGTCGAGCCGGAGCTCGGGACCCGAATCGAGGGTGCATCGAGTCGGAGCACGGAACCCGAGTGTAGGGTGCGTCAAGCCAGAGCTCGGAACCCGAGTGTATGGTGCGTCGAGCCGGAGCTCGGAACCCGAATGTAGGGTGCGTCGAGCCGGAGCTCGGAACCCGAATGTTTGGTGAAAAGACGACGCTTAGATACCGAAGGGTGTCCATTCTGGCCGAAACGTTCGCCTTATAGTATTATTGGATTGTAAATTGGGTACAACATCGGCCGACATCGTCCATCACCGGGAGACATAGAATTATGCAAAATAGTGCTTCAAGTGCTCGGCGTGCCAAGTGTGTTTCAGGTCTTCGCCTTCTAAGGTAGCCAGTCGGTAGGACCCAGGCCGCCCGGAGCAAGCCACGATGTATGGGCCTTCCCATTTGATACCTAGCTTCGTCAGGGCGGCCACCGCGCGCAAGATGAGGTGCCCAGGCTAGAACTCGTTGCGCTTGACCTTGGGGTCGTACCATTCCTTTGTCTGCTTCTAGTATTGTGAGAGGTTGGCGACGGCTTGGAGCCGTGTCTCCTCCGCAAGATCGAGGAAGATGGCATGCTCTTGATCGCTCTCGGGCGTTGTGACTCACATCGAGCCAGCCCGGATTTCCGTCAGGGTCATTGCTTCGTCACCGAATAGGAGTCGAAACGGGGTGAACCCGGTTTCGCGGGAAGGGGTGGTCCGAATGGACCACAAGATCTTCGGGATCTCTTCAGGCCACAATCCCTCAGCTAAGCCACGATGCGCTTGTTAAGGCTAGAAAGTATATGTCCATTAGCCCGCTCGATAGCCCCATTTGATTGGGGGTGCCGAACTGCTGTGAAGCAGAGCTGGACTCCCAATTCTTCGCAAAATGCTTTGAAAGCTCCAGCGTCAAACTGAGTGCCATTGTCCAGCGTGAGCTGCTTGGGCACTCCGAAGCGGCAGACTATGTTCTGCCAGAAGAATTTCTGGACACTGCGGGAGGTGATGGAAGTCAATGGCTTGGCCTCGACCCACTTGGAGAAATACTCAACAGCGACAACAGCGAAGCGCAGGTTGCCTCTTGCTCTAGGGAATGGTCCAATGAGATCCATTCCCCAGCGAGCTAGAGGCCACATAGGTGGGATGAGCTGCAGGCTGACCGGGGGCCTATCGCTCCGCCGCCCCATCCATTGGCATCCCTGGCAGGTATGCACTAAGTCTTCGGCTTCGGTGACGATTGTGGGCCAGTACACGCCCTGCCGGAGGGCCATCCCGGTGAGTGCCCGAGGTGCTAAATGGCTGCCGCACAACCCCTCGTGGATTTCTCGGAGCATTGCTATCCCGTCCGAGTGAGAGATGCACCAGAGCAGCGGGGAACATACCCCTGACTTGTATAAAATGCCATCAATGACTTGGAAAGACCTGGCACGGAGTTGAAGCCGCGCTTTATCCGGACTGGGCCGGTCATCGAAATCGCTACGGAGTGCTCGCAAAATGGGCTCCCACCAATCGTTGCTGACCATGCAGAGAACCGCGGCTGGCCGAAGCGATGCTAGGGTCTTGGCTAGTACGGAGGTTGACGCTTCGTCGCGGAGGGGCGCTGAAGATTTGATAATCTCTTCGAAGAAGGCGCCCGGCGGCAAGGTTTGGCCGCTGGCTCTGGCTTTGGCGAGGGCGTCGGCTTGGCAGTTCTCGCTTCTTGGGATGCTTTGGATGGATATCCCCTTAAAAGATGCTTCGAATTTCCGAATGGCTTCGAGGTAGGCGGTGAGGTCTGGGTGCCGGGCTTGGAAGCTCTTGTCTATATGCCCGGTGATGACCTGAGAATCGGTCTTGACTACAATGCGGGTGGCTCCGAGCACATGCGCCTTGCGAAGACCCAGTAGCACTCCTTCATACTCAGCGATATTGTTCGTAGCCTTGAAGCTCAGCCGAGCGGAATATGAAGCCTGCTGGCCGGAGGGGAAGACAATGACTGCTCCGGCTCTGGCTCCTGAAGCCTGGTAGGCACCGTCTGAATAGACAGTCCAGATCCCCTCGCCCACTTCGGTACCGGCGTGATCAGCCGCAGGTGTCCATTCAGCAACAAAGTCGGCGAGGATTTGAGATTTAACGGCAGTCCGTGCTACGAAGGAGATCCCGAATGGGGCGAGTTCTAGCGCCCACTTTCCGATGCGTCCGGTGGCATCCTTGTTTCGGAACATGTCACCCAGTGGGTATGCAGTTGGAATAATGATATCATGAGCCGGGAAGTAATGCCGAAGTTTTCGGGATGCCATGGCAAGAGCGTATGCCACCTTTTTGAGCTCGGAATATCGAGTTTTTGCTCCGGAGAAGGCTTCGGATACGAAGTACACGGGCCGTTGCACCAGCTTCCCGCCAAGGTCTTCTTCTTGAATCAGGGTCGCGCTTGCCGCGCTGCCGGAGGCGGCGAGGTAGACTAGGAGAGGACTGCTGGCCCGAGGTGTGGCAAGGGCCACGAGACCGGAGAGGTACTCCTTCATTTGATCGAAGCAGTCTTGACATTTGGGGGTCCACTCAAAATCTTTAGAGCCCCGAAGTGCCTTAAAAATGGGCAAGCTTTTTTCGGTCGATCTCACCAAAAAGCGGCTAAGAGCGGCCAGGCGCCCAGCTAGCTTCTGTGCCTGCTTCAAATTCCAAGGAGGAGACTTGTTTTGCAGTGCGCTGACTTGCGTTGGGCTGGCTTCGACACCTCGGCTGGAGACCAGATACCCCAGCAGTTTCCCAGCGCACGCTCCGAAGACACACTTCTCCAGATTAAGGCGGATTCCACACCGCTGGAGGCTGTCGAAGGTTTCAGCTATGTCCGTACTATGGCGATCCTTGACAGTACTCTTAATGACAATATCGTCCATATATGCTTTGATGTTGTGGCCAATATGGTGGCCCAAAGCCTTAGATATTAGTCTCGAGAAAGTGGCTCCGGTGTTTTGGAGGCCGAAAGCCATCCGAATGTAGCAGAATACTCCCAAGGGGGTAACAAAGCTTGTTTTGACCTGATCTTCGGGCTTCATCCAGATCTAGTGATATCCTGAATAGGCATCGAGGAAGCTGAGGAGCTCGACACTGGCAGTGGAATCGACTAACTGATCAATGCGAGGCATGGGGTAGGGGTCACGAGGGCAAGCTTTATTCAGAGAAGTGAAGTCGATACACATACGCCATTTGCCAGATGTTTTCTTCTGGACAAATACTGGATTAGACAACCACTCAGTGTGACTCACTTCTCGAATGACCCCCGCTCAAAGTAGCTTCTTAGTCTCGGCCTTGGCAAGTTCGGCTCGCTCGACGGACAGCTTTCGGAGCCCCTGGCGCACCGGGCGAGCCTTCGGGTCGACCGCCAGAGAATGCTCAATAATTGAGCGGTCGATGCCTGGGATGTCTTCGTCGGACCATGCGAAGATGTCTAGGTTGTTGCGGATGACTTCCTCGAGTTACTCTGACACCTTCGGCTCTAGGCCCCTCCGAACCGGATCGAGCACTCCTTCCGTCCTGGACCAAGATCTTCGTGATGATCTCCCCCTCCAGGAGAGGATTGGCCGGGCGCCCCTTCGGCGCAGTGTCTCCGATGCCTGACGAGCCGATTGCCTCCGAGCCTTCACGGACACTGTGAATCTGGCGTGGTTCCAGCAGCGCCGAGTGGCCATATTCGACCCGACAGGCCGCGTCCTGGTCGCCCAGGACCGACAGCACCCCTCCTGGAGTTGGCACCTTGAGGCATAGGTAGTTGTGGTGGGCGATGGCTCCGAAGCGGTTGAGCATGCCCCTCCCGAAGATGGCGTTGTAGGCGTACGGGGCGTCGATGACGTCGAAGAGGATCTCCACGCTGCGCCGGAGGGGGGAGTCTCCGAAGGTCACCTCCAACCCGATCTGGCCAAGGGCATCAAGCGGTGGACCCGTGAAGCCCTGGAGTAGTCGGGAAGACGGCAGCAAGTGCTTCCGAGAGAGACACAGCTGGTCGAAGGCACCTCAACTCCGGCGATGTCTGCCGAGATGACGAGGGGGTCGGCATGCGGAAACTTGACACCGGCGGCATCTTCGGCGGTGAAGGAGATGGGGACATGGGACCATTCGGGGAGTAGAGGAGCTTGATGTGCCGATGTGCCCGACCTCCCGGACGTAATCTCGCCGTTGGCGCTTGGACATGGCTCCCAGAGCCCCTCCTCCAGATATGGGGAGGACCACCCGTTTCCCCCGGTCCGGTGCATCTTCGAGTTTGGGAGCCTGGACCCTACCGAGCTCCGGGGCTAGGCCTAGGACTTCCGGCTCATCTTGGCGCCCGACTATCTGGACTGCTTCCGGGCGGGGTGTAGGGACTCCTTTGTCGGTGGAGCCACGGCCGGCGTTTCACTCGAGGTAGTCATTCCGGAGGGCAAGGATGGTCCGTTAGGAGTCGGTGTCGTAGCTCCGATTTTCGCCGTCGACACTGCAGTAAAGCGCGGCCCCTCCGGAGAGCGCCCGTGATGGAGCCCTGGTCTCGGTGGAGTGGCCTCCGCTGGACGTGTGCTGGTGCTTGGCGGGGCCCCGAGGGGTGATGCTGAGGACCTCTCCTCGAAGGTGCTTCCGACCTCGTCGGGAGTCTCGGTGAACGGGGTCTTGTTGGCCGGAGTCTTGGCGGCGGAAGTCTGAAGCAGGGCGGACTCCGCGGTTGAGGTCTGGCGAGACTTCGTACGCCCTGGCGTTCGTGGCTCGGACGGGGACAATCATTGCCTGCCGGCACAGCTGGCCTTCTTCGGACCGGGCGTACTCTTCGAAGTACGTCATGAGTTGTGCCACCGAGAAAATGGGCTTCCGATGAAGCTTGTCGAGGAGGCCCAGGTGGGTGACGCCCTCCCGGGCGGCATCGATGACCGAGGAAGCCGAGAGCCCCTTGA
This sequence comes from Zizania palustris, assembly GCA_019279435.1. Taxonomy (NCBI): domain Eukaryota; kingdom Viridiplantae; phylum Streptophyta; class Magnoliopsida; order Poales; family Poaceae; genus Zizania; species Zizania palustris. Next base: position 108,508,658 of record JAAALK010000079.1, on the reverse strand, counting down.
TCTGGGCCTTGGTGTGTGCGAAGCGCTGGGAGTATTGCCGTAATGTCTCCCCGGGCTACTACTTTACTTGGAAGAGACTTCCAGTGGACATGGGGGCCACGAAGGTTCCCTGGAAGTTGTTGATGAACCTTTTCCTCAGCTGCTCCCACGAACGGATGGTCCCGGGCCAGAGCGACCAAAACCAACGGAGGGTGATCCCTTCAAGCGCCAAGGGGAAGCACTTGGCCATGGTATCGCGGCTCCCCCCAGACGCTTCTATCGCTAGAGCGTACGAGCGGGAGAACTCTCCGAGGTTGGAGTCCCCGGAGTACTTGGGAAGCTTGGCGACGCAAAACTTCGAGCCGAAGCGCACCCTCTAGAGGTCGGGGTGTAGGTGATGTGCACACGCCTAGGCAGCACGTGTAGCAAGTTGTTGTGGCCCGATCTTCTCGTAGGATCTGCGAACTTGATAAATTGTCGCTGCGTGACCTGGTGAAGAGGCAGCGCACCGCGAGGCTGTCCACGCGACGAACTACTGATACAATCACCCTTCCACGTATCGACGAAACAGCCCACGCAATCACGCTCTATAGACGTGAAGGCACGAACTGGGTGAACCGCAGTTCGGCGTTCTACAACTCCCTCAGGAATCGAAAGAACAAATGTTGCAAGCCTCTCAAGACTCACGCATAAACAAAACTCCACGAGTTTGTGTATTCTGAATTCAATAAAATAAGATCTGTCTTTTCATTGTCTAGTACAAGATATATATAGAGATTGGGGCGTTCAGCTTTGAGTAAATGGCTGCATGCACATGCTCTAATGGATTTCGTGGCTGGTTCGCGCGTCTTTTCAGCTTCTGGCAGCAGTTACTAAAATGAGTATAACTCCTTATTAGGACATCGAAATAATGGACCGTTTGATGGGCTGGAAAGTAGACTTGAAGACGCTTCCATCCACTTATAGAACACCATCTAACTCCTTGTATTCTGTCCGCAGTGATGCTTGGAATTCGTACCATGTGTCAGTCATCTAGCTTCTGGTTGCATTCCCATGCTAAGGTGATGAACCACCATTTTATTCATGCACACCATAGGCATCTTGGTTCAGATGTCCAGAGGCTTGAAACCATCTTGATCCCATGCTGGTTCATACACTCCATCATTCCTAAGGACATTGAAACAAGAACTCAAAAGCATAGGCTCATTCAACATAGACTGATTATTAAACATAAGGTTAGCGTTCACCTGAGAATGAATTTCCTTCTGCAATTGTTTAGCTCTACTCCTTGTAATTGGAACAGCTATCTCAAGTGGAGTTTCATTTGAAGATGAGTGAATGCTAGGCATGTCCTCATTAGCCTCCCCCTCTTGAGAAGGAGTTGTCCTCGACTCAGGCTCACCAACAAATGGAAGCAAGTCTTTGACATTAAATGTTGTACTCACATTGGAATATTCAGGTGGCAGCTCAATTTTGTAAGCATTATCATTTATCTTTTGGAGAACCTTGAACGGACTGTTGGGGGAAAATATCCCATCTTCGGGGTTATTGCCAAAGTAACATGAAGACAGTCAACCAGTTCGAAGATAGTCCGAAGATCATCTTCGAAGGTGGCTTGGAACTTCGTTCGGAGTCCCAAGACTGGCATTGGTTCGAAGTATATTTTCGAACCAAAGCCTTCCAGGATCTTTTCTGCCAGCTAAGATGGAAGACTTATCTTCTATCCTATTAGATTAGTCTTTTACCATTTTAGCCCTATTAAGGAAACCAAATAGTTTCCTTAATGTCGGTTGTAATAGAGGGGTAAATAGGTCTTTTCCTTAATGTTTGGGCCTATAAATACCCCCCATTTTACCCTGTAATACGGACCGATTACAAGTGAATCAATACACACTTTCGAACTATTCTAAGTTATTATCCTTTTGGAGGCTTAGAACAGTTTGCTTCGCAAACACTTCGTTTGTTAGTTTCTTTTCTACAGAAACCTGTTAGCGTAATCTTTTACGCCAACACGGACCATCACCCCGAGGAGATAACTTACTCTTACGCTGTTGGGGAAAGCGATCCTTTCGTAGATGCAACCATACAAGATCTCCTGGCTGAAATGTAACCTTCTTCTTACCTTTGTTTGCTTGCTTTGCATATTGTGCTGATTTCTTCTCAATATTCTTTCTTGTCTCCGCATGTAACCGCTTGATAAAGTCTGATCTTTTTGTGGCATCCAAGTTAACTTGTTCCTGTAATGGTAAAGGCAAAAGATCCATGGGAGTATGCGGTTTAAACCCATAAACTATTTCAAATGGACAAGAGTTTGTTGTGGAATGGACGGCCCTGTTATATGCAAATTCAACATGTGGAAGGCAGTCTTCCCAGAGCTTCAAATTCTTTTTCAACACAGCACGCAACATGGTTGACAAGGTACGGTTGACAACTTCAGTTTGCCCATCCGTTTGTGGATGACAAGTGGTTGAAAATAACAAATTTGTGCCAAGCTTAGCCCACAATGTCTTCCAAAAGTAGCTGAGAAATTTTGTATCCCGGTCTGAAACAATAGTCTTTGGAACTCCATGTAAACGAACAATCTCCCTGAAAAAAAATCAGCTACATGTGAAGCATCATCGCTCTTATGACAGGGGATAAAATGTGCCATTTTAGAAAAGCGATCTACAACAACAAAAATAGAATCCCTCCCCCTCTGAGACCGAGGTAACCCTAGAACAAAGTCCATAGATATATCTTCCCAAGGTACATGTGGAATAGGTAATGGAGTATATAAACCATGGGGATTGAGGCGGGACTTAGCTTTCAAGCAAACGATGCAGCACCCAATGTGCCGCTGGACATCACGTCGCATATGTGGCCAAAAGAAATGATCGGAGAGCATGTCCAATGTCTTTTTGACACCAAAATGACCAGCTAGTCCACCTTCATGTGCTTCCTGCAAAAGAACTAGGCGAATCGAACAAGCTGGGATGCATATTTTGTTAGTCCGAAAAAAGAAGCCATCATGCACATAATATTTATCCCAACCTTTTCCATCAATGCAACGAGAGAAAGGTTCTTTAAAATCAGCATCAGCAGCATAAAGTGTTTTAATGGATTCCAAACCAAGCACTTTTGTATCTAGTTGTGTAATCAACGCACATCTTCTAGACAAGGCATCGGCAACAATGTTATCTTTACCACGCTTATGTTTGACAACATAGGGAAACGTTTCAATGAACTCAATCCATTTAGCATGTCGACGGTTCAGCTTGCCTTGGCTTTTAAGATATTTCAAAGCTTCATGATCAGAATGGATTACAAATTCTTTAGGGAACAAGTAATGTTGCCAAACTTCCAAAACACGAACTAACGCATAAAGCTCCTTGTCATAAACTGAGTAATTCAGATGTGGACCATTTAGCTTTTCAGAAAAGTAGGCAACAGGTTTACCTTCTTGCAGCAGTACACCTCCTATGCCAATACCACTTGCATCACATTCGATCTCAAATGTCTTACCAAAATCAGGAAGTTGTAGCAGCGGTGCTTCACAAAGCTTTGTTTTCAGCTCATTGAAGGCTTGGTCTTGTTCATCTCCCCACTTGAATGGAACATCCTTCTTTGTCAAGTTATTGAGGGGTGCAGCGATCATGCTGAAATTTTTAACAAAACGCCTGTAAAAACCTGCAAGACCATGAAAGCTTCGAACTTGGCTCACATTTACCGGTGTAGGCCAATCCTTTATTGCTTTAACCTTCTCTACATCAACCTGAATACCATCTGCGGAAACAACAAAGCCAAGGAAAAGAACATGGTCTGTGCAAAAGGTGCACTTAGCAATGTTGCCATACAATTTCTTTTCCCTCAATACAGCAAGTACTTGATGGATATGATCAAGATGTTCATCAAATGATTTGCTATAGATCAGAATATCATCAAAATAAACAACTACAAACTTGCCAATGAAAGCTCATAAAACATGATTCATTAAGCGCATAAAAGTTGAAGGAGCATTTGTCAAGCCAAATGGCATCACAAGCCATTCATAGAGACCAAATTTAGTTTTAAACGCTGTTTTCCATTCATCACCAAGTTTCATGCGGATTTGATGATAACCACTACGCAAATCTATCTTGGTGAAAATGATAGAACCACTCAATTCGTCTAACATGTCATCAAGTCGTGGAATGGGATGGCGATATCGAACAGTTATAGCATTGATAGCACGACAATCAACACACATGCGCCAAGAGCCATCTTTCTTTGGGACTAAAAGAACGGGAACTGCACATGGTGATAAGGATTCACGAACATACCCTTTGTCCAAAAGCTCTTTTACCTGTCGCTGAATTTCCTTTGTTTCTTCAGGATTGGTGCGGTAGGCTGGACGATTTGGAAGTGAAGCACCTGGTACCAAATCAATTTGATGCTCAATTCCACGGAGTGGAGGAAGTCCAGCTGGGATCTCATTGGGAAAAACATCTTCGAAGTCCTGTAAGAGATCAAGAACAACACTAGGCAGCGATGAAGGTAAATCATGAGTTGAAAGTAGGACCTCCTTGTGCAAGAGCACAAAGAATGGGGCTGTGGTGTTTCTCAGTTCTCTCAAATCACTCTTGCTCACAAAGAGACACTCAGTGTGGCGTGGCTGTTTAGGATTGGCATGAGGCTTTATGTGGCTGGATGGGTTAGAACTCTCTCCCTTACTTGGGTTGGAGGTCTCACTCAATTTTCTTTTGTCTGATTCCTCTCTTTTCTTGCGAGCCATATCTGAAGTATGTATTTCCTCTGGAGATAATGGAACAAGAACCACCTTCTTGTCATTGTGAATGAAAGTGTATTTGTTAGACCGTCCAAAATGCACCGAGTCCACATCAAATTGCCAGGGCCGACCAAGCAGCAAATGGCATGCTTGCATGGGGACAATATCACAATCCACCTCTCCATGATAATCACCAATGGAAAATGACAAACAAATCATGGCTGAAACCTTAACTGTTCCGGAATTATTCAGCCATTGCATATGGTACGGATGTGGATGGCGACGTGGCTGCAAACCAAGCTTCTCAACAAGCAAAGAACTAACAATATTATTGCAGCTCCCACCATCTATGATGAAACGGCACACTTGGCCTTGCACTTTGCATCGGGACTGAAATAAATTATGGCGTTGTCCTTGTTCAGCAGCAACAAACTGAGTGGAAAGGACTCTCCTAACCACCAAAGAAGGAGATGGTGTATTCATTGTAGAAGGCTCGAAATCAGGAAAATCAGCAAGCAACTCATCAAAATCAGCACTAGTAATCTCGTTAGAAGATGGAGAAATAACATCTTGTAACATGTCATTGTGAGCAAAAGTTGGAATAGGTTGAATCGCTAAACAATTCAGACCTAGCTCAAATGTACCATCCTCTGCTGAATACTCACAAGTTTGGAGATTTTCATTTGATAATGGCAGGATATCGTGCTCATCCTCAGCTTCACTCTGAGAGTCATAAGAACCATCAGCAAGTGCTATAATAACACGCCTATTGGGGCATTCAGCTTGCTTATGCCCATGACCACCACACTTAAAACACTCAATCTTACTTGTCTTCCTTGGGGCTGCAGCAGCGGAGGAGTTGGACTGATTGGAACTTACAGCTTTGCCTTTCGCATCAAATTGTTTGGCAGAAGTTGAAACTGGACGAGAAGCTGCACGAGCTGAAGGTGTGTGCAGCCCTGATTCTCTCTGATGTGAATGGAGCCATGGAGTAGAACTGTTATGAGCTGAAAATGAAACATGGGTCTTATAAGAGTCAGCAAGCTGCCGTTCTGCCCTTTTGGCAAAATGAACCAATTCTGTTATATTTGTGTAGTTTGTCATGTCCACTTTATCAGCGATTGGTTTATTCAGGCCAACCAAGAACTGAGCCATTGTGGATTCCTCATCCTCAGTAATTCCCGTACGGAGTAGGCACATTTCCATTTCTTGAAATATTCATCAACGCTGTGAGTACCTTGCACAAGGCGTTTGAGCCGCAAATGTAAGTCACGGGAATAATACGCAGGAACAAAACGACGTCGCAGTTCCCTCTTCATTTCTTCCCATGTGATATGGTGATGTCCAAATCGTTGGTATTCTGCGCGAATTTGATTCCACCAAGTTATAGCATAACCTTTAAACTCAATGGCAGCAAGCTTTGCCTTCTTTGCAGTTGGGTAATTATACAAATCAAATATCTGGTCCACCTTGGTCTCCCATTCAAAATAAGCATCCGCATTCTCCTTCCCGCTGAAAGGGGGAATGGACACTTTAACTTTACCCAAGCCATCTTCATCTTGGCGGTGTTCATGATTACGGCGACGTCGATCACGGTATCCACCATGTTCGGCAAACTGGTTGTCACCATAATTTCCAAAGCGTCCAAAATTAGCACCACCATGAGCATCATAACCACCAGGGTGACCATGGGGGTCTGCTCCCTGTTCATCACTATAATCGGAATGATCATCAACATCAAAATCTGCAGCACCTCCAATAGGAACGCGCCGTGCACGACCAAAAAATTGTGGCCTCCTATTAACGCCACCAAAATTACCAAAGCCAGCATCAAGCCCTCTGCCACCACCACGGCCGCGGCCACCACCACCGCCACCGCCACCACCTGCAGCAGCACGGCGTGCGGCGTCAGCCTGAAGACGTGCAGCTTCCGCCTCCAACGCGGAAGGATCATCATCATCGATATGGTCATTATTATTAGGCGGAGGCTCCTCGCGTTGTTGTTGCTGTAGAGATAGTTGAAGTGCTTGCATCCCTTGCATCAGTTGACGCATTTGTGCACGCACCTCCTGGAAATCTTCAGCAGAAACAGTGGCAGAAGAAGATGGATTGTCTCCTGCCATATTAGTAGAGAGGCAAAAATAATAGGACAATATATATGTGGAATCACTCCCTCACCACTTACAAAACAAGTTCTTTCTCTCCCTGAAAAGAGCAAGAACCGGGGCTGCAATTTGTAGTGGAAGAGTGATTGTAACAGCGACGACGGTGCAACAACTCAGGGTGCGTTTTTAGTGGAGCTTGGTGGGGTAATATGTAAGTGGAATGCGCTGAAAAATGTAGTGATGCAAAACCGAATAATAATCCAAGAACACAAGTCTAAGTTGTTGAATATAAAGGCAAAGATGCACAAAGAAAGGAACAAGATGTAGGAAGTGGATAGATGAACACCAATTGCACCAAACGAAACTTGTTGCTGCCCAAACCCCTTTTTGGTGTGCTGAACACAATTCTCTTTTATTTCTTTTCTTTCCCTTTTTTTTGAACAAGAACTCGTTGTTTTCAGTCCTTCTTTTGACCAATATACATCTTTTCTTTTAACATTTGTGACAACACAGCACAACTTTCAACTGAGGGGGGCGCACAAGGATCAACCAAGATGGATGGTGCAGCACAAAAACAAGAAACTCGGGAGGGGAATATGTGGCGGGTAGAAAACAAGGGCGGAATGGGTGGGTATTTTTTTGTTTATATATATGCAGCAAGCAATGACGATCAGATCAAGGATGGGATGGAACAAAGATAACAGCTAGAACGATGAGGGGGAAAAAATTCAGCAACTAGACAAATCTTAAAGGATTAAAACTCGATAAAGCAAACTACAAAATCAGTAGCACGTATGAATTTGGGCTGTAGGTTTTCTTTTTGGCTATTAGTGGACAGTAGGTATATAAAATCTATCCTACCAAAAACAAGAACAATCCTACTGAGGAAACGGAGGCTCTGATACCAGATGATGTGCACACGCCTAGGCAGCACGTGTAGCAAGTTGTTGTGGCCCGATCTTCTCGTAGGATCTGCGAACTTGATAAATTGTCGCTGCGTGACCTGGTGAAGAGGCAGCACACCGCGAGGCTGTCCACGCGACGAACTACCGATACAATCACCCTTCCACGTATCGACGAAACAGAACACGCAATCACGCCCTATAGACGTGAAGGCACGAACTGGGTGAACCGCAGTTCGGCGTTCTACAACTCCCTCAGGAATCGAAAGAACAAATGTTGCAAGCCTCTCAAGACTCACGCATAAACAAAACTCCACGAGTTTGTGTATTCTGAATTCAATAAAATAAGATCTGTCTTTTCATTGTCTAGTACAAGATATATATAGAGATAGGGGCGTTCAGCTTTGAGTAAATGGCTGCATGCACATGCTCTAATGGATTTCGTGGCTGGTTCGCGCGTCTTTTCAACTTCTGGCAGCAGTTACTAAAATGAGTATAACTCCTTATTAGGACATCGAAATAATGGACCGTTTGATGGGCTGGAAAGTAGACTTGAAGACGCTTCCATCCACTTATAGAACACCATCTAACTCCTTGTATTCTGTCCGCAGTGATGCTTGGAATTCGTACCATGTGTCAGTCATCTAGCTTCTGGTTGCATTCCCATGCTAAGGTGATGAACCACCATTTTATTCATGCACACCATAGGCATCTTGGTTCAGATGTCCAGAGGCTTGAAACCATCTTGATCCCATGCTGGTTCATACACTCCATCATTCCTAAGGACATTGAAACAAGAACTCAAAAGCATAGGCTCATTCAACATAGACTGATTATTAAACATAAGGTTAGCGTTCACCTGAGAATGAATTTCCTTCTGCAATTGTTTAGCTCTACTCCTTGTAATTGGACCAGCTATCTCAAGTGGAGTTTCATTTGAAGATGAGTGAATGCTAGGCATGTCCTCATTAGTAGGGGAGACTCCTCGTCATATGATGTGTTTTCTTCCTCCACTTGATCTTCATCGTCGCTCAGGGTCACGGCTGCGACCCTCGTGGCGCGGGAGGGCTCCGGGGGGCGGAGCGACGCCTCCTGGCGCCATTGAGCCAGCTCTGCCTTCAGCCTGGCATTCTCGACAGCCAGGGCATCAGCCTGACCCCCGTTTTCTCCGAAGGTGGTCTCAGGGTCCTGTGAGCGGACGTAGTCATTCCGGAGGGCCACCGCCGGGGGCCCGTTCGGAGGGTGCACCTCTGAGGGCCCCTCCTGGAGCCCCACAGGATTGATGGAGGCCGGCTCCGGAATGCCAACGGGACCCCGAACCTCCGGCGTCCCCTCAGGGGCCTGGGTTTGCTCCATGGCAGGCGCCCCGACGGACGTGACGACCGGTTGGTCGGGAATGGCGACTGGGGTGGGCTTGACTCCGGCGGTGTGGGCTGACCGCCGCAGCGGAACCGTGCTCGCGCCCTTCCGACCCGACATATTTTGTGACTGGATGTAGAGGACGCTAGCTTCTCGAACTAGGATCCCCACGGACGGCGCCAACTGTTGGGACGACGGATCAAACCAACAGGTTTTCTTAGTGGATGGGAGTAATGGAGCACTGTGCGCAAACTGTATTCTTGGATCGTGTGTCCATTACAACTGTAGTTGGGGGTATTTATAGGGTGACCCGCTCTGAAGGGCCGGGTACCCTCAAACCCCAACTGCTACTCGGTCTGACATAAGCCAGCGGTACAGACAAGGTAGATGTTACATAGTACATACAAGAAGGTGCGATTCTAACAGCGTATCGACCGTGTCGGGTGCTGCAAAGGCCGCCCGACATGGCGCACGCGATCACGATCTTGTCCCCGTATGGTCTTGACTAGGTCTTCCCCACGCACGGCCTCCCTCCGGAGCCTCTGGTCTGCCCGAAGGTTTGCCTCTGGCATCTGGCTGGTCGCTCCCCTCCGAGGGCCCCTCCGGCACGTTTCGGAGCCCCCGGAGGCCTCCGGTCTCCTCGTTCAGAGGCTCGGGCGGCTTCGGCGTAGGGCTTCAGGTCTTCCGGCCGAAGCCTTCTGAGGAGCCATGCTGAATAGCGTGGGCCTCATGGCTCCAGATGTGATGAGTCATTGTCAACGATAGTCAAAGAGGACTGAAAAGAGAGAGAAGACCTGCTGTGTCTGGGCCGCGTGTGACTCAGGTACACGGGCAGCGAGCGACTGTCGGGCAGAGGAGGCCGCGAAGTCGGGCTGGCCCAATCCGGGTACATGGGCTAGGAGCAGCAGAGGATCCACTGGGCTGTTGACCGGGATTGACTCAGGTACACGGGCGGTGAGCGATTGCCGGGCTGAGAGAGCTGCGGAGTCGGGCCGGCCCAATCCGGGTACCTGGTGCGAAGACGGTGGACGCTTTGTCAGTTTCGGCGCAAAACTGACGACCGTTGATTTCGGATCTGACCGTCCTGAGGCGAAGGCGTAGCTGCTACGAAAGCTCCGCATCAGGACAAGTTACCTTTATTTAGGTTTTTACTATTTTGCCTTTAGGCCCACAGTCTGTCAGTCGAGTCTGTAAAAATATCCTAAGGGCAGTTTGGTCTTTTCCATTTATTTCAGCGTCTGTAAAAAACCCTAGGGGTATTTCTGCATTTTTACGTTTAATGGGCTGCCTATAAATAGGCCCCAATATCCTAGGGTTAGGGTTACCCATTTTTGCAAAAACACTTTACCAATCAAATATTCTGGGTCACTGTTTCCATTGTTCTTCCGCCGCCGGCGTGTTATCCTGTGGATCAGGCGCACGGTCATCGATCTCTGGAGCAACAGCAAGACGCACGGTCATTGGTTTTTTTCCTTCTCCTGGTTTCTTTCTTTCTCTCAAGAACCGGATTCCGGTTTCTTTTCTCTGGTTTTTACGGATTGATGTGCGTGAAACCGGAGCCTGGAGACTTGCGGTTGTTTTGGCCGAGCTTGTATGCTGCGGCCACTCCTGCGCAGGCACGCATCATCGGCGCAAGCTCCAGGCAAGTGGCGCGTGGCTTCACAGGCTGAGGAACCAAGGCCGACAGCGCCAGCAGCAGAGGCACTGTAGACTGCAAGTAGCACAGTACCGGCGTGAGTTTTTGGGAAATTCGTGCACGCAAGCCGAGCGCACAGGAGCAAGTCACAGAAATTTTTCAGCACTCTGGTTTGTCTTCTGGTTCAGTTTTAAATATTGCTTTGATTTCTTAAACTTGCTGCTGTTTTTGTTCCCTGGTCACGCAAGTGCTAATTGAGAAATTAATTGTTTTATTTAGTGTGTCTTGATTTGTGTGCACAACTAGCAAAAATCAACACGGCTTGTGTTTTTCCATTGATTCGAACATGTACTGCTTCTGTATCCTGTTCATCGCGTAGTATGGTGTTTTAATCTGAGCACTGTTTCATTTCGGTTAGAACATCATGTTTTACCTTCTTCATATGTGTTGGTTTGATTAAATGCCTGTGAGTTAATTAATCTGTTGAATCTGCCTGTAAGCACTGTGTTGGTGTCTTTTCGATTAGGACACCGGTCGTTTTTAGGCTAGATCATCTTATGTCCTGTTGATCTGTTTACTTTTCCTTGCTTAGTCTGTCGAGGTGCGTTGGGTATTGGGAGCAGGCCATTGATTCGAAAGAATTTTTTTTTTTTAGGCGCCCATTCACCCCCCCCCTCTGGTCGCTACTTTCGGTCCTACAAGTGGTATCAGAGCCTGGTTAGGGTTTTTCCATACCTTAACCGGTTCTAAACCCCAGTAGTGATCATGACTTCTCCTGGCAAGGTCCCGTCCTTGGAAGCTTATGGCTATAATTATTGGAAGACTCGCATGCGAGCCTATCTCATGAGCCAAAGCTCGGACATCTGGGACATTTGCGTTCACGTTACGTTTGTCATATTGCCAGTTGCTGAGCGTGATTCTCCTGGTATCATCGCCCAGCATGTGAACAATAGCAAAGCGGTGAACATCTTGTTTTCTGGTTTGGGTCCCACTGAGTTTGAGCGTGTGAGCCATCTCTCCACTGCGAGAGAGATCTGGGCTACCCTCCAGGCACACCATGAGGGGACAGCTCAGGTCAAGGCTCGGCTCTATCAGACCTACCGGCGTGAGTACGAGAACTTCACACAAAAGCCGGGTGAATCTGTTGAAGCTTTGTTTGGTCGTTTTCAGTCGATCATAAACAAGCTTCGGGACAACAAGGCTGAGGGTGTTCAGTTGGTCTCAGATCATGAACAGGCGCTCAAGGTTCTTCATACCTTGGACCCAAAGATCTGGGAGATCAAGGTATCCTCTATCATTGAGAGCACTTCTTATGATACCTTGACCATTTCTGATTTGTTTAGCAAGCTGAAGGCCACCGAGGTTGATACCCAGTTGAGATCAAATCTCACTGGCTCTGGATCAAAGTCTCTGGCCCTTGCTACACCTTCTGTTGATCCCTCTTCTGTGAGCTGTGTTGGGTTCTCTTTGATGTCTATCACTGAGGATCAGCTTGAGTCGCTGGGAGATGATGATTTGTGTCTTTTTAACAACCGGGTGCGTCGTGTCTATGATAAGAGGATGTTCAAAAGACACGGCACAAAGACCGGATGCTTTGAGTGTGGTGATCCAGGACACTTCATCGCCGACTGCCCCAAGCGCAATGGCCACAAGAAGGGCACCGGTGGTGGCTTCCACGACTCCGGCAAGCACGACAGCTCCTCCTTCAACAAGGGCAAGCCAAAGACCAGATTCTTCAGAAAGGCCCTGAAGGACTACCGGCGAGAGAACAAGAAGCGCGACAAGGCCTTCTTCGCTGAGATGGAGAAGAGCTACTCCAAGCGGTCCACGTCTTCTTCCTCTTCATCGAGCTCGAGCGATGAGGAGATCATCATCAGGAAGGGGAAGGACAAGGACGATCCAGCAGGCCTTTGCTTCATGGCCTTCGGGGATAGACCGAAGAGCCGCTCACACCAGCGCCGAAGATCCCGCAAGAGTTTCTGCTCAATGGCTCTTGGGGATAAGAAAGAGAAGAGCTCCTCAGATGACTCCGACGACGACAATGAAAAGGTATCATCTTATGAACGTGAAATCGTTGATTTACTTGAAAGCAATCGTCAGGAGTTAAAATATCGGGAAAAACTGCTTAGAGGGGCTAAGAAGAGGATAGATGAGTTAGAGAGTGAGCTTGCCGTGGCCAACGGCAGAATTGAGAGTCTATCTTCTTCCCCTTGCTTGGGTGATAGCAGTGAGTGCCCAAAGTGTGAGGTGCTTCTGTGTGACCTGTCGACTCTGAAGTCCAGGTACACAGAAAGGGTTGATGAGAGGGACGCTTTGGCCACTGAGCTTGAAAGCGCTCAGCTGGAGCTGAAAGATGCTCAAGCCACTGTCATCGTACCCTGTGCTGATTGCCCATCTCATCTTGCTAGTTTAGCTGAGCTGAAAGCCAAGGGCGATGCGCATTTGGGTGATTTGGAGAGAGTGAGAGCTGAGCTTGCGCAGACTAGGCTAGAGCTTGAGACATTGTCAGTTCCACCCACTGTCTGTGAGAACTGTCTGTCTCTTAGAATGGAGTTGATTAAGCTGAAAGCCGAGAAGTCTGTCCAGATAGATAGCGAGTGTGAGACCTGCTTGTCTCAGGTGGAGGTTCTAGCTGCCTTGAGAGAGGAGCTAGCTGATTCTCAGAATGAGAATTTTTACCTCCGGTCTATCCTGAGTTGGATCAGTGCCAGGGAGCCACAGCTCGGCATGATGATCCAGCAGTTCAAGAGGCAGGATGGGTTTGGGGTAGGTTATACCTACACCAAGGCTGACTTTGAGAGTGCCATTAGCCGGGCAGTGGAGTGGAGTAAAATGACTCCTGAGCAGAGATATCCCAAGACCCATTCCACTGAGTCTTCCCAGGCTTGTCAGCCCAAGGATGGAGTGATCCATGAACCACCCAAAGCTCCACCCAAGAAGCCCATCTGGGTTCCAAAGCCCAAACTTCTCCACACTTCTCTAGACTCTCTTCCTGGACCCTCTCAACCCAAGAAACCGACACCAAACACCACTAAGCCCAAGAACCCCAAGCCTCAACCACATTCCAAGAAGCCCACCTATCATTGTGAGTACTGTCAGAGAGACGGGCATCTTGCGGAGTTTTGCTTCAGGAGGAAGCGGGTTGAGAGAGCAGAGCGTGCTCGTGGTGGTCAGGAGCAGTTCTACCAGCAGGGTGGTAGACTGCGTGTTCCTCGACGCGGGGAGAGGCTGGAGGCCAGGCCGCGTCGTGTAGGTGGTGGTAGAGGAGACGGCTTTCATGCCCGTGCTCCAGATGGTGGTGCTCGTTCCGGTAGAGCTCCAGGCCGTTTTGGCTACGGACCTGGACCTCGTAGCCGAGGTTTTAGGCAGAACCGAGGACCGCGCTTTGAGCCGCGTTTTGGTCCAAACTTTTCTGATGATTTCTGCTTTCCGTCTTTTGAGTAGATGGCTCGACACTGGTTTAGCTCTTTTGCTAAACCTGGTGCCGGACCATTTGCTCCCACTTACAGCCACTGATTGTGCAGGATCGAGGACTGGAGGACGTTTGGATCATGGACTCAGGATGCTCTCGCCACATGACGGGACATCGCAGATGGTTCTCCAGTCTCACTCCCCCGAGCTCCAAAGAGTACATCACCTTCGGGAACAGTGGTCAAGGGAAAGTAAGTGGCATTGGCTCAATTCACATTTCAGACCATTTTTCTTTGAAGAACGTTGCTTTGGTTGGAAACTTGAATTTCAATTTGATTTCTGTTTCGCAACTTCTTGAGGATGGTTTGGAGGTGCGTTTTAAGAAGGGCAATTCTTCTGTGTTTGATTCTAGAGGGTCTTTGATTTGCCAGATTTTACCTTTCGGTAAGGTTTTTCGGATTGACTTCTCTAGTTCTTTTGGCCCTTCTCGCTGTTTGATTGCTGGATCCTCCTCTGAGCTCTGGAAGTGGCATAGGAGGTTAGGCCATTTGAGTTTTGACCTGCTAGTCAGGTTGAGCTCTATGGACCTCATCCGAGGATTGCCCAAGCTTAAGATGGAGAAGGATCTGGTTTGCCATCCCTGTCGTCACGGGAAAATGGTTGCCGCTTCTCACTCACCTGTGACTCAGGTGATGACTTCGTATCCGGGCGAGCTGTTACACATGGACACAGTCGGTCCAGCTCGGATACGCTCAGTCGGTGGGAAGTGGTACGCACTTGTGATTGTTGACGATTTTTCTCGATTCTCGTGGGTTTTCTTTTTGGAGTCTAAGGATGAAACTTTTCATTTTGTTCATGACCTGATTTTGAAGCTGAAGAATGAGAACAATGGTCTGATGCGAGCAATTCGCTCCGACAACGGCTCTGAGTTCAAGAACTCTCAGTTCGTCAGCTTCTGTAGTGATCAGGGTCTTGACCATCAGTTTTCTGCTCCTTACACTCCCCCACAGAATGGCGTTGTGGAACGAAAGAACCGCACGCTAGTCGAGATGGCCAGGACGATGCTCGATGAGCACAGGACTCCTAGGCGCTTTTGGGCTGAAGCCATGAACACGGCTTGCTATCTGGCCAACCGCATTTTTCTTAGAGCTTACCTAGGTAAGACCTCATATGAGTTGCGGTTTGGTAGACAGCCCAAGGTGAGCCACTTGCGAGCGTTTGGCTGCAAGTGCTTTGTGCTCAAGAAGGGAGGGCATTTGGACAAGTTTGAGTCTCGTTGCTGGGATGGTGTTTTTCTTGGTTACGCTTTGCATTCTCGAGGTTTTCGTGTTTGGAACCTCGACTCCCAGCAGCTTGTCGAGACTTGCGAGGTTTCTTTTGATGAGTCCTTGCCTTCTTCAACTCCTTCTTTTGAGCTTTCTGGTGATGGTGAGCTCGGAGAGTCCATCTTCGAGGAAGATGAGGATACTCCAGCTGCTGATGAGGGTGGGCCTTCTGCACCTCCTGCAGAGCCCACACCTTCTGAGACTTCGACTGAGGATGAGGGCGGACCTCTGATCACTTCTTCCACTTCGATCGAGCCCCCTCAGTCGAGTCCAGAGGTGCCAGCTGCTGACTCCGGTGAGGTGACTTCAGATCACCAGGGATCCCGAGCTGTTCAGCGTGATCACCCCTCAGAGCTCATCATCGGTGATGTGTCTTCAAGAACTTTGCGTTCGTCTGTTGACTCTCTTGCTGTGTTTGCTGAATCTGCTTTTGTTGCATCTTTTGAGCCCAGAGACATTTCTCATGCTCTTTCTGACTCGAACTGGATTAATGCCATGCAAGAAGAGCTTGAGAATTTTGTCCGCAATCGGGTTTGGACTCTAGTAGAGCTGCCACCAGGATGCAACCCCATAGGCACCAAGTGGGTGTTCAAGAACAAGCAAGGTGAAGATGGGGTTGTGGTGCGCAACAAAGCTCGACTAGTTGCCCAGGGTTTTTGCCAGAAGGAAGGTATTGATTTTGAAGAAACCTTCGCTCCTGTTGCCCGTCTTGAGTCCATTCGCATTCTTTTAGCTTTTGCCGCTTCGAAGGGTTTTAAGCTTTTTCAAATGGACGTCAAGAGTGCTTTTCTGAACGGGTACATAGAGGAGGAGGTCTATGTTAGGCAGCCCCCCGGTTTTGAGAACCCCAAGTTTCCTCGACATGTTTTTAAGCTGCAGAAAGCTTTATACGGGTTAAAGCAAGCCCCCAGGGCTTGGTATGACCGGTTAAAGCAGTTTTTGTTGGGGAAGGGATTTGTGATGGGTTCTGTGGATAAGACTCTCTTCTTGCTCAGAGATGCTTCAGATTTTTTAGTCGCTCAGATATACGTGGACGATATTATCTTTGGCGGTACTACTAACGATCTTGTGTCCAAGTTTTCTGAGCAGATGCACAGCGAGTTTGAGATGAGCCTCATGGGTGAGCTCAAGTACTTTCTAGGGCTCCAGATCAAGCAGACCAAGGACGGCACCTTCATCCACCAGGGTAAGTATACTCGGGACATGTTGAAGAAATTCGACTTTGGTGGAGAGCTGAAGCCTCAGATGACCCCAATGGGTACATCTGGGGGCCTGGACAAGGACGAGAGCGGCGTCAAGGTCAACGAGAGAGAGTTTCGAGGGATGATCGGTTCGCTGCTGTACTTGACGGCGACGAGGCCAGACATACAGTTCGCCGTGGGACTGTGCGCGCGCTTCCAGTCTTCACCTCGCGCGTCTCATCGGCAGGCTGTCAAGCGCATCTTCAGGTATCTCACTTATGCGCCTGATCTTGGTCTTTACTATTCAGCATCATCTTCTCTTGATTTATCTGGCTTTTCGGACGCTGACTTTGGTGGGTGCCGGTTGGATCGCAAGTCGACTTCCGGTACTTGCCAGTTTCTTGGTTCATCTCTTGTCTCTTGGTCTTCTCGAAAGCAATCTGGAGTTGCTCTTTCGACCACTGAGGCTGAGTATGTAGCTGCTGCTAGCTGCTGCTCACAGTTGGTTTGGATGATTTCCACTTTGAGAGATTTTGGGTTGTTCTTTCCTACCAGAGTTCCCTTGTTTTGCGACAGCACTAGTGCAATTAGTGTAGGGAAAAACCCATGTCTCCATTCAAAAACCAAACACATTGATGTGCGCTTTCACTTTTTGCGGGATCAATATGAGAAAGGTGTCATTGACCTTGTTCATGTTGATACCCATCATCAGTTGGCTGACATTTTCACCAAACCCCTAGATCAGTCTACTTTTGAGCGTTTACGAGGGGATTTGGGTGTTGTGTATCCTTTTTAGGATATTTTGAGTCAGTTCATTTCTTTCTTCTTTACTCTTTTCTTGAGTCTTTTTGTGTGTGTTCATATCATACATATTCACATATCACACTTTTGAGCCTGCTTCTGTTATATGATTGAACTGCTTTACTTATTCTAGCTGGTACATGCTTTTGATTACTTGTCGATGATCATGCTTTGTTTCAGTTCATTTGATATGTCTGATATCTGTCATATGCATGGCTTTTACACTTTAAACTTGAAAAATGATCACCATTGCTTCTGGTAACTAGCATGTGTAGGCTGAGTGCTTTTGCTATCTGTTACATGCCTTGTAGCTAGTTCATCACATAGATGCAGATATGCAACTTGGACATCTTTATGCTTTAACATGGAAAATATGCTATAAAATGATAAAAAATCAAAAATGAATGAAAATTCCATGCCCTTTTATGCTTGAGTTGAAAAGATCCAAGTGGGTTTGCTTTGTCGCATTGCATTGTTCTGGACTGCTTACCATAGCACTTTGGTATGAACTAGGACAGTGTAGTGTATGCCAAGACCAATATCTTAAGCTTCCGATGGTCCAGTTCTGGCCTAGGCTTGACTTGGTCGGTTAGCATAAGGTTTGACATGCAAATAACCCTTGGCAAAAATGAAAAAGGAAAATGAAAAAGCCTGAAAATTAAAAAGACAACAAGTTTGCTGAAGCACTGTGTTTTGGACAATGCTTATCTTGGTAGATATCAGTTAGCTTCTGCATCTCATGTTTTACCTTGCTTGTTAACTGGAAAATGTGGTGATGCTTTTTGTTTGCAAAAACTAAAAAATGCGTGCTAATGACTTTCTTTAGATATCATCTGTTGCACTGATCATGCCATGTGTCTTAGACAGTATGTCTTTTGCTATACTTGTTAGATGTTGTAATTGCAGTCAATCATATCTGAGAAGCATGCTTTCTACACTCCACCTGCACCCCAGTTGCATTCCTTACATATTTTGAGGGGGAGTTGCTTTTCAGGGGGAGTCAGTGTCGTTTGTAGAGTGCTTGATGAGTTCACTTGTCAACAAGGGGGAGAAATTTTGGTATAAGAGTTTAAGGGGGAGTTTTGGCTTTCTCTGGGATTTGTTTCAGGGGGAGTTTTTGTCCCATTTGTCCTTACTCTTTTGATATCCTTGTTGATGTTTCTGAGACTGCACTCATTTTTGAGCTTTTACTTTTGGTTAACCATAATGACCGTCTCTTGCTTTTGTTCGGTTTTTGGTCATTAGGGTTAAACTTTTACTTTGTTTTCTTCTTCTTTGTTTTCTTGTGCTTTGTTTTCGTGTTTCCACAGTTGTTTGCAGGTACTGAAGAGCAGATGAAGAGAAGTGTTGACAATGCACTCATCAAGGGGGAGATTGAGGAGCCATGCTGAATAGCGTGGGCCTCATGGCTCCAGATGTGATGAGTCATTGTCAACGATAGTCAAAGAGGACTGAAAAGAGAGAGAAGACCTGCTGTGTCTGGGCCGCGTGTGACTCAGGTACACGGGCAGCGAGCGACTGTCGGGCAGAGGAGGCCGCGAAGTCGGGCTGGCCCAATCCGGGTACATGGGCTAGGAGCAGCAGAGGATCCACTGGGCTGTTGACCGGGATTGACTCAGGTACACGGGCGGTGAGCGATTGCCGGGCTGAGAGAGCTGCGGAGTCGGGCCGGCCCAATCCGGGTACCTGGTGCGAAGACGGTGGACGCTTTGTCAGTTTCGGCGCAAAACTGACGACCGTTGATTTCGGATCTGACCGTCCTGAGGCGAAGGCGTAGCTGCTACGAAAGCTCCGCATCAGGACAAGTTACCTTTATTTAGGTTTTTACTATTTTGCCTTTAGGCCCACAGTCTGTCAGTCGAGTCTGTAAAAATATCCTAAGGGCAGTTTGGTCTTTTCCATTTATTTCAGCGTCTGTAAAAAACCCTAGGGGTATTTCTGCATTTTTACGTTTAATGGGCTGCCTATAAATAGGCCCCAATATCCTAGGGTTAGGGTTACCCATTTTTGCAAAAACACTTTACCAATCAAATATTCTGGGTCACTGTTTCCATTGTTCTTCCGCCGCCGGCGTGTTATCCTGTGGATCAGGCGCACGGTCATCGATCTCTGGAGCAACAGCAAGACGCACGGTCATTGGTTTTTTTTCCTTCTCCTGGTTTCTTTCTTTCTCTCAAGAACCGGATTCCGGTTTCTTTTCTCTGGTTTTTACGGATTGATGTGCGTGAAACCGGAGCCTGGAGACTTGCGGTTGTTTTGGCCGAGCTTGTATGCTGCGGCCACTCCTGCGCAGGCACGCATCATCGGCGCAAGCTCCAGGCAAGTGGCGCGTGGCTTCACAGGCTGAGGAACCAAGGCCGACAGCGCCAGCAGCAGAGGCACTGTAGACTGCAAGTAGCACAGTACCGGCGTGAGTTTTTGGGAAATTCGTGCACGCAAGCCGAGCGCACAGGAGCAAGTCACAGAAATTTTTCAGCACTCTGGTTTGTCTTCTGGTTCAGTTTTAAATATTGCTTTGATTTCTTAAACTTGCTGCTGTTTTTGTTCCCTGGTCACGCAAGTGCTAATTGAGAAATTAATTGTTTTATTTAGTGTGTCTTGATTTGTGTGCACAACTAGCAAAAATCAACACGGCTTGTGTT
Organism: Zizania palustris; assembly: GCA_019279435.1. Lineage (NCBI taxonomy): Eukaryota > Viridiplantae > Streptophyta > Magnoliopsida > Poales > Poaceae > Zizania > Zizania palustris. The sequence continues at coordinate 108,488,573 of JAAALK010000079.1, read as the reverse complement.
TTTCCATTGATTCGAACATGTACTGCTTCTGTATCCTGTTCATCGCGTAGTATGGTGTTTTAATCTGAGCACTGTTTCATTTCGGTTAGAACATCATGTTTTACCTTCTTCATATGTGTTGGTTTGATTAAATGCCTGTGAGTTAATTAATCTGTTGAATCTGCCTGTAAGCACTGTGTTGGTGTCTTTTCGATTAGGACACCGGTCGTTTTTAGGCTAGATCATCTTATGTCCTGTTGATCTGTTTACTTTTCCTTGCTTAGTCTGTCGAGGTGCGTTGGGTATTGGGAGCAGGCCATTGATTCGAAAGAATTTTTTTTTTTAGGCGCCCATTCACCCCCCCCTCTGGTCGCTACTTTCGGTCCTACACCTTCCCTCAGAACTGTACGGCTCCTCACGCTCCCCACTGTCATCGGGATTATCTCCCCCAACAATGTTGTAATTGCAGTCAATCATATCTGAGAAGCATGCTTTCTTCACTCCACCTGCACCCCAGTTGCTTTCATTGCATATTTTGAGGGGGAGTTGCATTTCAGGGGGAGTCTGTGTCTCTTTAGAGTGCATTTCGTCTAGCTTGATGAGTCCACTTGTCAACAAGGGGGAGAAATTTTGGGAGAAGAGTTTAAGGGGGAGTTTTGGCTTTCTCTAGGATTTGTTTCAGGGGGAGTTTTTGTCCCATTTGTCCTTACTCTTTTGTTATCCTTGTTGATAATTCTGAGACCGCACTTGTTTTGAGCTTTTATTTTTGGTTAACTATAATGACGGTTTCTTGCTTTGTTTGGCTTTTGGTCATTAGGGTTAAAGTTTTACTTTATTTTCTTCTTCTCTGTTTTCTTGTGCTTTGTTTTCATGTTTCCACATGTGTTCGCAGGTACTGAGGAGCTGATGAAAAGAAGTGTTGACAATGCACTCATCAAGGGGGAGATTGAGGAGCCATGTTGAAGAGCGTGGGCCTCATGGCTCAAGATGTGATGAGTCATTGTCAATGGTAGTCAAAGAGGACTGAAAAGAGAGAGAAGACCTGCTGCGTCTGGGCCGCGTGTGACTCAGGTACACGGGCAGCGAGCGACTGTCAGGCAGAGGGGTCGCGAAGTCGGGCTGGCCCAATCCAAGTACTTGGGCTACGAGCAGCAGAGGATCCACTGGGCTGTTGACCAGGATTGACTCAAGTACACGGGCGGCGAGTGATTGCCGGGCTGAGAGAGCTGCGGAATCGGGCCGGCCCAATCCGGGTACCTGGTGCAAAGTCGGTGGATGCTTTGTCAGTTTCGGCGCAAAACTGACAACCGCTGATCTTGGATCGAACCGTCCTAGAGTGAAGCCGTAGTCGCTACGAAAGCTCCGCTTCCGGATAAGTTATCTATAAATAGGAGTTCCTATTTTGTCCTTAGTCCCACAGTCAGTCAGTCGAGTCTGTAAAAATATCCTAAGGGCAGTTTGGTCTTTTCCATTTATTTCAGCGTCTGTAAAAAACCCTAAGGGTCTGATGGAATATTCCTAGGATATTGGGCTGCCTATAAATAGGGCCCCCAATCCCTAGGGTTAGGTTACCCTTTCTGAAATCACTTTTCTAATCAATAGATTGGGTCATTTCTCCACTGCTTCCTTGCATGCGCCGCCAGCAAGGTTTTCCTCTCTGTTCATCATGTTTACTTGTTGTTTCCTCTCGATTGTTTTTCTGGGATTCCTCTGCCCTGGTTCGGATCTCTCTGCGTTGCTCTCAAATCATTACGCTGTGAAGTGATTCCCTGGTTGCTTCGTTTTGCGTGCTCAGGTTATTTTATCTTTACAATGATTTGGTCCGCCGTGCTGTTTTCTATGCCATAGGCTTCTAGCTGTTGTGTGTCAGGCTATTCTGAATCTAGGCTATAGCTAAGTTTTTTATTGGTATTTTCCTGTCATGGCGTTTTGATCGAGAGAAGGGAGTTTGCTCATTTCTTGAAGGTTCTTGCAAAGGTTCAAACTCTGTTGTTAATATTTGTTCGAAGTCTTTCTGTTCTATGAGGCAGACTTCGGTCAAGCTTCGTTCAAGGTTCCGAAGTCCTTGCTTGAGGTCTCCGTTTTGAAGCTAGACCCAATACGAAGGGTGCTTGGTCTACTTGTGTTCGAAGTCTACCTCCGAACTGTTTTGACTTTGTCTGTTCGGAGTAGAGAAGTGTTTGCCCGGGGTGTGTTTTGCGAAGTGTGCTGCAAAGCAGGCTTCGATCAGATTGCTCTAAAGGCTTCGAAGGCCATTACGAGGGTAGACTTCGTCCGTGCGACGTCCCAACAGGAACAGGCTTCGAAGTTAATTTTTCCTGTGCTAAACTCTGAATCTTCGAAGCTTTTGCCGAATACTTCGCTGTTCCTTTTTGCACTGTGCGAAGGTACTTCGACTGCAGGCTTCGATTAAGATTTTCGAAGCTCCGCAGTCAAACTTCACTGAAGTTGCAGGCTCCGGTTTGAAGTGTTTTGTCGTGGGCTCCACAGTTTTCAGTGCAGTTCGCAAGTTATGTTTTTCAGAGTTTTTTTCGAAGCTAGCTTCGTGATGAGGACATCACTTCACATGATACACACATGGAGCCTCCACCTACAATTCAATTACAAGGACCAATCACACGCGCCCGTGCCCGTCGCTTGAACCATGAGGTTAATTCTTTCCTTAGCAACTATGTTAATATTTGTTTGGACGGGATGCTACTGAATACTAGTGATATTTTGTTGCTTAGGAACATGGGAGATGGAATAGAAGAGTTGGAGTTGGAGACGGAGTCGCACGGATGATTTGAAGTCAAGAATTCGCTGGTTCGGACTACATCGACCACCATGCACCAAAATGGGCATAACTTCCTCATACGAAGTCCGATTGGTGCGTTCTTGAACTTTTTGGAAAGCTAAGGAGAAGATGGATCTTTTGCCATTGGTTTAGTCTCATTTGGAGTCTCGAGCCATCCTGTGTGTTTAAAACAGTCCTGCGTGATAGAATTGGGCCGTGTTGGCCCATAGTCCGAGTCTGTACGTCTTCTAGCCCACAGCCCAAGTCTGTACGCCTTCCACAGGCTGCCCACGCCCTATATATTCACTCCAGCCGCCTTTAGGGTTAGGTTTTGCTTTTTTTGCATCTACACTTGTGTGTTTAGATCCCGCCCCTTGCACCGGACCGATTGGCTGCTGCATAGGCGTTTGTGAAACCTCACCTTTCATCGTTTGTCTGTGATTTTGGCATTCGATTTGTATCCTTCCTATTCTTGCTTGTGTTCTTGGGTTCGCTTGCAGGAATTAGCCTTCGTGGCGAGGTCAATCGCGTCCTGCATGGTTGATAACCAACGGAGACAGTGGTGTAGCGATTGCAAGGTTTTGACCCGCCGGACCAGAGCCTTGGATCGTCAACATCGAGATTCTCCACCAATCCAAGTTATCCTTTACCTAGCGGAAGATCGGGACCATTCCCCCATCAGTTGGTATCAGAGCACAGATTTCTCGTTAGGTAATCTCGATCTGCTTTTGTTTTTACCTAGAGTCCAGAAAACCCTCACAAAAAAAATCCCCACCGAGAACCCCTTTGTGCCTTGCGATTTTAATTTCAGTTTTTAACCTTGTTGAGTTTGTGTTCTTGGTCGAGTCTTGTTGCTGGTTTAGTAATCCCTTTGTGTCATTTGAGTAGTAGTTGTTCTTGTGTCCAAAAAATTCCCCACCCGAAACCCCCCCACAACCCTATTTTGTTTTCCACATCGAGTCTTTGTGACCCCCCTTCGGTAAAACATGCATAACTTTCCGCTCGTTTGGCAGAAAAATCTAAAATTTTTTGAGCGTGTTCCTGACCCAATTTGGGGGGTACCCTAACAGGTCACCCTATTAGCCCTCACCAGAATCACCAAAAAAAATCAGGAAGATAAAGAAAAAAATTAGTCAAAGTTTTTGCTCGCTGGTCAGCGAACTTGTTGAATTTTCTGTGAGCCACATCCCACCTCAGTTGCAGGTGCCAATTTTTGTGGTTGCATCTCTGGTCATCCTTGTTCAAAAAAAAATAGAGTGAAAAAAAAAGGAGAAAAAAAATTAAAAAAAAAAAGAGAAGCGGTCCTGTCTATTGCTTGTCCGATCAGCGGTAGTAACAGATTATCAGCGGTAGTAACAGATTCTGCTTGTCCGATCTCTTGTCCGATCCCTTGTCCGATCCCTTTTCCGAACTCTTGTCCGATCAGCGGCAGTAACAGATTATCAGCGGCAGTAACAGTTTCTGCTTGTCCGATCCCTTGTCCGATCTCTTGTCCGATCTGCAGAGAGCTGATTTTGGCCTGTTATTGCTTCCATTTGATTTTTGGGCACATAGTTTCCCTCTATTGCTTGAATTTTCACATTGGGAGCACTAAGGCCAGCAACTTTGACGAGTACTAGGGAATACTTATTGAACTTGGTTTAACTGTTATTACTATCGCTAATCCTTGCTACTCACTTTGCCTTCCAAGCTACACCTTTCTCTTGGTCAGGACAGGTTCATTTCTTGCAATTGCACACCACCCTCCACTTGGTTCATCACCTGTAGGCCGGTGACCTCACTGCGGCGTGGTAAGAACACTTGCAAGCGTGGGTAAGGCGCTTGACGGATTGCTTCCACCACACACCCACCCCCCCACCTAGCTGTTTACCATAAGGATTATTCTTTGTTGCTTGTCTTTTCACTAACATGGCAGATAACAGTGGTACCCCTCCCTCTGATTTTAATAACTGTGTCTCACGACGTGCTCTACTAGAGTCTCAGCGGCAGACCCAACATTCCATCGAACGTCTCGCGCGTACTGTGGCTGACCTAGTGGACCGGATGACTGCCCTGGAGACACGATTGCCTGCTGCACAAGCCGACGACGACCATGTTGAGGAGGAAGATGACCTATCCTATGCCGGAAACAATGCCATTGACCCTGATGAGGCTGCACGTCATCGCTTTCAGTTCAACCGTCAAGGTATGGGCGGCCACCGCAACCGCCATCCACGAGGTAACAATGACAACCACAGGAACAATGATCATGATCCCTACTCTAAGGTAAAATTTTCAGTACCTCATTTTGCTGGCACCTATGATCCAGATGCATATTTAGATTGGGAGATGTCAGTCGAACAAAAATTTAATGCTCACATGGTTCCTGCTATCCACCGCGTGCGCTTAGCTACTAGTGACTTCACTGGATATGCTCTTCTTTGGTGGACTGAAATAGTTCAGGTTGGCAATGAACCTCAAACTTGGGATATGTTAAAACGGCAAATGTGTGGTAGATGGGTCCCTCCTTCATATAAACGTGATTTGAGAAAAAAATTGCAGCGCCTAAACCAAGGAAATAAATCGGTAGAGGAGTATTATCAGGAGTTGCAAATAGGTTGCATGCGTGCTGAAATTGAGGAGGACAATGAGGATAAAATGGCCCGTTTTTATGGTGGTTTAAGACGTGAAATTCAGGATATCATTGATTATAAAGAATACAATACTATCACTCGTCTTTTCCACCTTGCTATGCTTGCAGAAAAAGAATTGCAGGGTCGCCAACAACCACAACGCAGCATGAGGACCAACATTGGTGGTGCTACTTCACGCTCAAGTGGGCAGCAGCAACGACCACCACCACCACCTTCACGACCGATGGCTTCATCAGCACCTTCTACATCTACAGCCCAGGCTGAGAGCTCCAAGGCTGCAGCATCCAAGGCGCCAGCCAAGCCCACCTCCTCGGCGGCCTCTACTGCACGTTCTGCAGCGATCCAGTGTCACAGATGCAAAGGATTTGGCCACGTTATGAAGGACTGCCCTAGTCAGCGGGCTTATATTGCTACGGACGACGGTGGCTACGTAAGTGCTAGTGATGTTGAAGATGAATATGCACTTGCTGGTAACATTGCAGGAGATGACGATACATCCGACGATGACGCTGTTTTTGCGCCGGATGCCTTGGCCGACCATGAAGCACTTATTGTACAACGTGTCTTGAGCACTCACATGGAGCATGACGATCGGGCACAACGGAATAATCTGTTTCAGACCTTCTTCCTCATCAATGACCGTCGTGTACGTGTCATCATCGACAGCGGTTGTTGCAACAATTTGGTGAGCCACGACATGGTAACGAAGCTTCAACTTTCCACACGTGCGCATCCACACCCTTACCATGTGCAATGGTTCAACAATAGCGGTAAGGTCAAGGTAACACAAACTGCTCACATCAAATTTTCCATTGGTACATACTTCGGAGTTGCTGATTTTGATGTAGTACCAATGCAAGCATGTTCTCTGTTACTTGGTAGACCTTGGGAGTATGATACTGATGCTACACACCATGGTAGGATAAATAAGTATACATTTATGTATAAAGGAAAGAAAGTTACATTGCTTCCTATGACTCCTGCTGAAATTGTGAAATTTGAACAAGAAAAACATGCTAGGGACGCACAAAACAGCAAATAACCTTCTGAAAATCAGCAAGTAGCTAAGACGCTTTTGAGGCAACCGAAAGATAAAATTGCTTCTCCCTCTTCATCACAAGTTATTAATCTGAAAGGACGTGTCATGCTTGCAACTAAAACTGACCTTGCTGAAATTTGTGATGATACTCCCTTGCTATATGGCTTGATTTGCACAAACGTGCTGTTTTCACTTGCGAACATTCCTAGCTCTGTTCCTGTTGCAGTCACTGACCTTTTGCAGGAGTTTAACGATGTTTTTCCTGCTGAGATACCACCCGGACTGCCACCGATACGCGGCATTGAGCACCAAATTGATTTGGTCCCGGGAGCGTCTCTTCCCAATCGTGCAGCGTACCGTACCAATCCAGAGGAGACAAAAGAAATTGAGCGCCAAGTACAAGACCTTCTTGATCGTGGGTACGTCCGTGAAAGCCTTAGTCCTTTTGCAGTACCCGTTCTTTTGGTACCTAAGAAAGATGGTAGTTGGCGCATGTGTGTTGATTGTCGTGCCATTAATAATATCACCATTCGATATCGACACCCTATTCCTAGATTCGATGACATGCTTGATGAGCTTAGTGGTGCCATTATCTTTACTAAGATCGATCTCCGTAGTGGCTACCACCAAATTCGCATGAAACTAGGTGATGAATGGAAAACTGCTTTTAAAACAAAGTTTGGATTATATGAGTGGCTTGTCATGCCTTTTGGACTTACTAATGCACCTAGTACCTTCATGCGCTTGATGAATGAAGTCCTACGGCACTTTATAGGACGCTTTGTGGTTGTATACTTTGATGATATCTTGGTTTATAGCAAATCTCTCACTGAACATGTTGAACACATACGTGCTGTTTTTTCTGTCCTCCGTGAGGCTAGAATGTTTGGTAACCTTGAGAAGTGCACGTTTTGCACGGATCGAGTTGTGTTTCTCAGATATGTTGTCACTTCACAGGGTATTGAGGTTGACGCGGCGAAGGTAGAAGCAATCAACAGCTAGCCGCAACCCCAAACTATCACACAGGTACGTAGTTTTCTTGGTCTTGCAGGTTTCTACCGGCGTTTTGTGAAAAATTTCAGCACCATAGCCGGTCCTTTACATGAGTTGACCAAGAAGGGAGTTACTTTTACGTGGGAACCAGCACAAGAACAATCTTTTGCCACACTCAAGGATCGCCTTACACATGCACCTCTACTTCAGCTACCCGACTTCAGTAAGCCTTTTGAGTTAGAATGTGATGCTAGTGGTTTTGGAATAGGAGGTGTGCTGCTACAAGGAGGTAAACCCGTGGCCTATTTTAGTGAGAAATTACATGGTCCACAGTTGAATTATTCTACCTATGATAAGTAATTATATGCCTTAGTGCGTGTGCTTGAAACGTGGCAACATTACCTTTTGCCTAAAGAGTTTATTATTCATTCGGATCATGAAGCATTGAAGCATATACGTAGTCAAGCAAATCTGAATAAACGACATGCTAAATGGGTAAAATTTATTGAGACTTTTCCATATATCATTAAGCATAAGAAAGGGAAAGATAATGTGATTGCCGATGCTTTATCTAGACGTTATACATTGCTTTCTCAACTTGATTATAAGATCTTTGGTTTAGAAACATTGAAGGACATGTATGCTACTGATTTGGACTTCAAAGATGTTTTTGCAAATTGTACAAATGATCGTACTTGGAACAAATATGTGCTGAATAATGGATATCTTTTCGTGCTAACAAGTTATGCGTGCCGGCTAGCTCTCTTCGCTTGTTGTTATTGCAGGAAGCACACAGTGGTGGTTTGATGGGTCATTTTGGATCAAAGAAAACCGAAGATGTGATGTCCACACACTTCTATTGGCCTAGGATGAGGCGAGATGTTGAGCGCTATGTGGCACGATGCACTACTTGCAATAAAGCTAAGTCCCGTCTAAACCCACATGGTCTTTATATGCCTCTGCCCGTTCCTAGTGTACCTTGGGAGGATATTTCTATGGATTTTGTGTTAGGATTACCTAGAACTAGGAGGGGGAGAGATAGTATTTTTGTGGTGGTAGATCGGTTCTCTAAAATGGCGCATTTTATACCTTGTCACAAGAGCGACGATGCTACAAATGTTGCTGATTTGTTTTTTAGAGAGGTCGTACGCTTGCATGGAGTTTCCAATACCATCGTTTCAGATCGTGATGCTAAATTTTTAAGTCATTTTTGGAGGACGTTGTGGCATAAGTTGGGGACGAAGCTGCTGTTTTCTACTATTTGTCACCCCCCAACGGATGGACAAACGGAGGTCGTCAACCGTACATTGTCCATCAGGTTGAGGGCTGTTTTGAAGACCAACTTGAAGCTTTGGGAAGAGTGTCTACCTCATATTGAGTTTGCATATAATAGGTCAGTACACTCCACTACTAAGGTAAGTCCGTTTCAAATGGTCTATGGCTTTAATCCGCGTGCTCCTATTGATTTGCTACCATTACCACCATCTGAAAAATTGAATTTTGATGCTACTACACGTGCTGAGTTATTGCTTAAGATGCATGAAACTACTAAAGCAAACATAGAGAAAATGAATGAGAAATATTGTGCTTATGGTAGTAAGGGTAGAAAACAGATAACATTTGAACCGGGTGATCTTGTTTGGTTGCACTTGCGCAAGGATCATTTTCCTGATTTGTGAAAGTCTAAATTGATGCCCCGTGCTGATGGTCATTTCCGTGTGCTTGAGAAGATAAATGATAATGCATATAAACTTGAGTTGCCTGCAGCTTTTGAGGTTAGTCTCACATTTAACATTTCAGATTTAAAGCCCTATTTGGGAGATGACGATGAGCTTGAGTCGAGGACGACTCCAATTCAAGAAGGGGAGGATGATGAGGACATCACTTCACATGATACACACATGAAGCCTCCACCTACAATTCAATTACAAGGACCAATCACACGCGCCCGTGCCCGTCGCTTGAACCATGAGGTTAATTCTTTCCTTAGCAACTATGTTAATATTTGTTTGGACGGGATGCTACTGAATACTAGTGATATTTTGTTGCTTAGGAACATGGGAGATGGAATAGAAGAGTTGGAGTTGGAGACGGAGTCGCACGGATGATTTGAAGTCAAGAATTCGCTGGTTCGGACTACATCGACCACCATGCACCAAAATGGGCATAACTTCCTCATACAAAGTCCGATTGGTGCGTTCTTGAACTTTTTGGAAAGCTAAGGAGAAGATGGATCTTTTGCCATTGGTTTAGTCTCATTTGGAGTCTCGAGCCATCCTGTGTGTTTAAAACAGTCCTGCGTGATAGAATTGGGCCGTGTTGGCCCATAGTCCGAGTCTGTACGTCTTCTAGCCCACAGCCCAAGTCTGTACGCCTTCCACAGGCTGCCCACGCCCTATATATTCACTCCAGCCGCCTTTAGGGTTAGGTTTTTCTTTGTTTGCATCTACACTTGTGTGTTTAGATCCCGCCCCTTGCACCGGACCGATTGGCTGCTGCATAGGCTTTTGTGAAACCTCACCTTTCATCGTTTGTCTGTGATTTTGGCATTCGATTTGTATCCTTCCTATTCTTGCTTGTGTTCTTGGGTTCGCTTGTAGGAATTAGCCTTCGTGGCGAGGTCAATCGCGTCCTGCATGGTTGATAACCAACGGAGACAGTGGTGTAGCGATTGCAAGGTTTTGACCCGCCGGACCAGAGCCTTGGATCGTCAACGTCGAGATTCTCCACCAATCCAAGTTATCCTTTACCTAGCGGAAGATCGGGACCATTCCCCCATCACTTCGCTGTCTACACCTTCGCACAACAACTTCGAGGCACACCTCTCATCTCTTTTTACGTACACTCAGATTAATTGCTGTGGTGGTTTATTTCTGTGAACCTTGATTTGTCCATGTTTTGAATATTTTGTTTATCTGGCTATTAGCACTGTGTTGGTGTTTCTTTGTCTAGGACACCGGTCATTTATAGGCTAAATACTTTTAGGCTTTGACAATCTGTTTACATTTTCCTGCCAAGTCTTTTGAGGTGCGTTGGGTGTTGGGAGCAGGTCATATATTCGAAAGATTTTTTTAGGCGCCCATTCACCCCCCTCTGGTCGCTACTTTCGGTCCTACACTTGTCCCTAAGTATCCGTGCACTTTTGGATCGTCGAACTGACCCAAGTGCGGGGGCATGTTTTCGTGTCAACAGAGTCCCAAATTTGGTAAATGGTCGCCTAGTTGGGAAGGCCCTTTCAAAATAGCCGAAATCGCTCCTAGCAATGCATATGTGTTAGAATCTCTACAAGGAGAATAGTTTCGAAGAGCTTTGAATGGTAGATACTTGAAAAGGTATTTCCCAAGTGTGTGGCAAACAACATAAAAATGTCGAAAGGCCGATATGGAAGGTATCGTCTTTAGCCTATTGTGCTTTTAGTTCACTTAGTTCACTAAAAGGCAGCGGGGCATGTGTTGATAGCAAAAAATGGCATTAATGGTTAAGATTGTCAAAATATCAATTTTTTGGTAATTTTGGCCGGAAATGCACATGTCCCGGGTTAGGCCGAAGCCCTACATGGGCGAAGGACCACTGGGCTATGGGTTTTGGAAGCCTCCAGCCAGCCCACGGCCTTCGGACCGGAGGCCTTCGAAGGCCCACTCCGTCGAAGCTTCGGCCCGAGGAGCAGGCTTCGGTGGGCCTGGCCGAAGGCCCACTTCGGGCGAGAGTTAGAGGTTGATTCCAATTTTTGACTAAGTCTTTTGCGCGTGACCAAACAGAATTCCACCAGATTAGGCTTAGAGATTAGAAGTCTAGCCCCTATAAATATAGGGGTGAGGCCGGTTCAGAAAGCCCCCAACACAAATCAACCACAAAGCCCTAGCTTTGAACCGTACTTTACTTTATCTTTACTTTTTTGTATTCTTCGTGGGTTTGCCTGGAAGCCCCCCGATGTCCACTTCGGAACAGTGGTAATCCTTGTTACTTCGCTTGTGAAGTATCTATTAATCTATGTAATAGATTGCTATCGCCTTGTTACTTCACCTGTGAAGTATCCGCTAATCTGCGTAACAAATTGCTACCTTCACCACTAGTGCAACACTTAGCAGAATTCGGTCCTCAAGCCGAATTGGTACTTTGAATCTACTCTGTTGCAGGTTTCCAAGTTTGGAGCTGCTTCGCCGGAGGTGTCTGGAGCTGAAGAGATTGGTTTCGGAGGTTGCTAGAACACCCTTCGGTGAGATCCCTGCTTCGACCACACGCCAATACGCTTCACCAACAGACTTTGTCACGATAGGCTTTGCCACGCTCGTACTCCACTCCAGACGAAGTCACGCTCATGTGTTGCGCCTAAGGCATTACTCTGTATCCTTCTGTATCGAAGACTTCACGCCGAACCCTGCTGTTCGGAGGTGATTGTCGTGTCCAGATCCGTTCAGAGTTCATCTTCGGCCAGATCAGTCCGAACGCCGAAGGTACCCGTCGGCGGGACACTTCGCACCAGACGCCGAAGGTACCCTTCGGCGACACCCTTCGCACTATACTTTGAATTAGTCGGGCTTCACTCGGTTTGCTGATTTGTTCTGTGTAATATATTTCTTTCAGCTAATTGGATTATTTTGTGTGATCTGATTACCTAGCGACTCCACCCACCTTTACCACGGTTAAGGGTAGTCGGAACGCGACATCGGTGCTGTGTTACGCTTAGGCTTGTCCCTAAGTATCCACACACTTTTCGATCGTCGAACTGACCCAAGTGCGGGGGCACGTTTTCGTGTCAACAAGACGATGCAAATGCAAGAAAAATCCTAATGGCCTCAAGTCGAGCTACCGGTGTGTTTCTCCAAAATCAACCCCCTCGACTTGAGTATAACCCTCGACCACAAGTCTAGCCTTGTTTCTAACTATAGTTCTATCGTCCCCCTATTTTTTTTGAAAATCCATTTTGTTCCAATGACATGAACGTTAGGAGGTGGATCAACAAGAATCCAAACTTGATTTCTATCAAAATTTTCCAGTTCTTCATGCATGGCGTTGATCCAACTTGCATCAGACAAAGCATGACTAACATCTAATGGCTCAAAATTAGCGACAAATGTAGAATCAACGAAGTGAGCATGAGATCGGGTTACCCTTTCATTTAGCTCACCAATTATCTGCTTAGGAGGATGCATTCTCTAAATACGAAGCGGTGCTTCTCTTTGTGAAAGAATCTCCCCCTCAACTCTTACCGAAGTTTGCTCCAAGCTTCTAGAAGTAGAATCTTCAGTGTTGGGGGAAAATACTCCATCTTCGGGGATATTGCTATAACAGGACAAAGGCAGGTGATTGAATCAAAGGTTTCCAGCATGTAACTCCAGAAGTACATTAGATCAAGTTCGAAGTATGGAAGTGAACTCTAGTTCGGAGTATATCTTCGAACTTGGACTCTTCCGAGAGCTTCCTTGCCAGCTAGGATGGAAGGCTCATCTTCTTTCTCATTAGATTAGTCTTTTACCATTTTAGCCCTATTAAGGGTACCGAATAGTTTCTACTATGTCGGTTGTAACAAAGGGATAAAAGGGTCTTTTCCTTAATGTTTGGGCCTATAAATACCCCCCGTTTTACCCTGTAATGGGGATCGGATACAATTTATTCAATACACATCTTCGAACTGTTTTGAGTTATTATCCACTCGGAGGCTCGAAATAGTTTATTTCGCAAACACTTTGTTGGTTAGTTTCTAACTTTCAGAAACCTGTTAGCGTAATCTTTTACGCCAACATTCAGGTCCTCTTGTAGATGTAGACGAGGCTTCTAGAGATGCCATAGAGGGAGGTTGTGGCTCACTTTCATGATCTTCAACATCTGATGAATATTCTTCCTCAAAGATCGTTTCACTCATATCGTGCTCACTCGCAAGTTCAAAGGCAGGACTAACACATGGAGATGTTTCATCAAACGATACATCACAAGATTCAACTATAGTGTTAGTTTCAAGATTGAAGACACGATAATAGTGACTATGCAAGGAATAGCCCAGAAAGATTCCATTACACGCACGTGACTCAAACTTGTCCAAGTTACCTCACTTTAGGATGAAGCACCGGCATCCAAATACTCTTAAGTGAGTGACCTTGGGATTCCTCCCAAAGAGAAGTTCATAAGACGTCAAATTCAACAAAGAGTGCAAAAAGATCTTATTGGAGATGTAGCATGTTGTACTCATGGCTTTAGCCCAAAATTTTATAGGAGTCCCATGCTCGTTAAGCATCGTCCTAGCCATCTCCACGAGTGTGCGATTTTTTCTCTCAACAACACCATTTTGTTGAGGGACCCTTGGAGTAGAAAACGGATGCTCAATCCCATGTTCAAGGCAAAAATCTACAAAACAACTATTCTTGAACTCGGTGTCGTTGTCACTTCGAATGGCTTTCATTGCACCGGGGAGTTCATTGAATAGCCTTAATGCTAAGCTCTGAAAGTGTATAAACACTTCATCCTTGCTTACAAGAAAGAAAATTCAAGAGTAACGAGAGTAGTCACCAACAACAACAAGAATGTACCATTTACTTCCTAAAGAGCTAACCCGGGATGGACATACAGTGTCCATAAGAAGAAGCTCTCCGGGTTGCTCAGTCATCACAATGTTTATGGGTGAATGAGAGGCGGCAACCATTTTTCCAAGACGACAAGGAGCACAAATGAGGTTCTTCTCAAATTTAAGCTTGGGCAATCCTTGGATAAGTCGTAGGGCACTCAATCGAGCAAGTAGATCAAAGCTCATGTGCCCTAGTCTCCTATGCCACATCCAAAGCTCAGAAGAAGGTTCGGCTAAGAGACAATGAGAAGAACCAAAAGATTCAGAGAAATCAGCTCCAAACACTCTCCCAACTCTCAAAATTTTGCAAATTAAAGCGCCAGAAGAATCAAGCACATGAGAGGCATCACGACCAATGTGTACCTAAAAACCCTCATTAAGCAATTGAGAGATAGAAAGCAAGTTATACCCCAAGTCTTCAACCAAAGCAACATTCGAGAGAGTGAAGTTTTCATTGATTCTAATCATGCCTTGGCCTTTCACTCTACTTCTACGATTGTTTCCAAAAGTCATGTGTTCTCGTTGCTTGGTCAAGGTGAAGCTGAAGAACCATGATGACTTTCCGGTCATGTGGCGCGAACAGCCGGAATCAATAATCCACTTCTTCTCCAAACTTCCATGCCTTCCCTACACAGAAGCAAAAGATCTCGAGTACTCAGTGTTGGGGTTAGTAACAAAACGTTTAGGTATCCAGCACTGAACAACTCGAGAGTTAGGCAAAATAGAAGACTGTGTAGGAAGAGAATCATAATAAAAGTGAGGTCTTCTTGCAAAGTGTTGAGGTCTCCTAAAATGACTTGGACCAAAACCTATAACATGTGGTCTAACATCATATGAAGCATGATGTAAACCACGATGGGTATAGTTACTCATATAATCATGAGGAGCCTCATAATCAACACTAGAGGGGGTGAATAGGTGCCTCAACATTTTTTTGAATTAGATGGCCAGTTCAGAACACCCAACACTCATCTAAAAACTTCAGAAGCACAATTAAGATCAATAGTATAAACTCATAACAGAAATCAGCTTTAGATAAAATTTTTGGTCTAAATCGGAGTATGGTATACTGAAGTTCTTTGTCAACAAATGATCTACCGGAAATTCAGGTCTATTTCGGAGCTTGATTTGCCGACAGGAGGGTATCGGAATTTGAAGTGCCGATAGGATTCAGAAAATTTAGAAGTGAGTTAAACAATCAAATTCATCCATTTGAAAAGCTCAAAACTGAATTATTCACTTAATATTTGAAGTTCTGAATGAAAACCAGTAATAATGATTCTTCAAAGATGATTTAACTAATTTTCTCTTGAAAAATCACTAATCAATCATGCAACCGGGTAAACTGCTTTCAGCATACACATTTTGTCATACTCAGTTTTCAGACATAAGCATGGAACTTACACAAGGTAACACTTGTCTAAGTAGTTTGGAATTTGATCAAATGCTGAAACTGAATATGCTATTAGATAAAAACACTTAACATGCACTATGTTCACATAGGCATATCAAGAAACGTGCATGATGCAATCTAGAGATAAAATATTTGAACCTATTAAACCAGTTTCAGAACACTCAAACAAAATAACTACAAATGCTTAGAAATGAAGTCAAATGTTTACGGTGTGTAGTGTGATTTCTTTGAATGGGTATTGTGCAGCCTGTGTTGATCATGTGCTTGGTTTCCTTCTGCTGAATGCAACAAGCACAATCCAGTGCTTGGTTCTGTTACATGCCAGGTGCAACAACTCAAGCAGAAATTGCAAAAGTAGAAAGCAGATCAATCAGCAGAATAATTTTGTGCATAGTGTGCAGGACAGAGTAAATCGACAAACCAGTAGCAACAAGATTGAAACAGACTATTGCAACACATGAAAATATTGAATTGATGACTCTGAATATGCAAAACACAGGCAGTGTGAAAACTGACTTGAAAAATAATACAGCCGGCAGTGCAGTAACAGAAGGTGAAAGATAAATCCTTCCTATTGACAGTGCTGATCACACTGCTTGGCAAAAACTTAGATTCAAAGAGAATAAAAAGTGATGAATCCTCAAAAAGACAGAGAAAAAATGACAAGCAAATCAGTGAATTGTAGAGCCCTGTGTGTACTTACTGATGGATCTGTTCTCACGATTATAGAAACAAACACTGGCTGCAACTTGCTTTGTACTACAGTGACATCAGTATTCCAAAAAACAAATTGCAAGAACTGAAGAGCAATAGCAGTCGTAGATGAGGCTTGTCGGTTAGAGAAAAAACAGTTGCAACCAGAAAGCAAGCTGACCGAAATCTATAGAAAACTAACCAGACAACCTGGCGGTGCTGGCGCTTGATACCAGCGGTGAGGAACCAGCCGAATCCCACGATGCTAGACTTTCTGGAAAAATTTCTTGGTGCTCGAATGACAAGAGGAACAGGAACATAAAAGTACTGATTAGATGGAAGCAACTATATAACAAAACAAATTGCAACTTTAATTCAAAGCAGCAAACTGAACAAACTTTTCAGCACAAAAACAGCACATGATCTAAAAGTAAATTTCTAGATTGATTAAAAGTGGGCAGCCCTAACCCTTAGGCATGGGGTCCTTTATATAGGCTAACCTACTAAAGTAATCCCCAAAATGTCATTAGGGTTAAAGTTGATAGTATTTACCTAAATGCCATAGTGTATTTTCAGAATTACAAATTCGGAAAAATACACTCATGTTTACTCTAATTTATTACAACATTGACCCTACTCTTTTAATATATTTTCAGAATTTGACAATTCTGAAAAATACTAAAAGATTACACTTAATCTAAATTACTAAATGAAAAATTAACTCCTATTTATTGGAATTACAAACATTTTGAGATGAGACGATTTTCAGCAAAAACCGACAAAGCCTCCTGTTGATAGCAAAAAATGGCATTAATGGTTAAGATTGTCAAAATATCAATTTTGATAATTTGGGCCAAAAATGCACATGTCTCGGGTTAGGCCGAAGCCCTACAAGGCTGAAGGACCACTCGGCTACGGGCTTCGGAAGCTTCCGGCCAGCCCACAGCCTTAGGCCCAGAGGCCTTTGGAGGCCCACTCCACCGAAGCTTCAGCCCGAGGAGCAGGCTTCGGCGGGCCTGGCCGAAGGCCCACTTCAGGCAAGAGTTAGAGATTGAGTCCAATTTTTGACTAAGTCTTTTACGCGTGATCAAACAGAATTCCACCATATTAGGCTTAGATATTAGAAGTCTAGCCCATATAAATATAGGGGTGAGGCTGGTTCAGAACCCCCAACACAAATCAACCACAAAGCCCTATCTTTGAATCGTATTTTACTTTATCTTTAGTTTTCTGTACTCTTCGTGGGTTTGCCTGGAAGCCCTCCGACGGCCACTTCGGAACAATGGTAATCCTTGTTACTTCGCTTGTGAAGTATCCATTAATCTACGTAATAGATTGCTATCGCCTTGTCTTGACACTCGAATTTGGCATTAATGGTCGAAATTGTCGAAATATCAATTTTGGTAATTTGGGCCGAAAATATGCCATCTCCGGCACTGGCCGAAGCCCTAAAGTGTCGAAGGCCCATCCTACATTGGGCTTCGGCAGCACCTTCGGTGGCCTGCTTCGCAGGCAGGCTTCGGCCCAGTGGGCCCCTTCGGTGGCCTGTAGGCTTCGGCCCGGAAGACTAGCTTCAGTGAGGCCTGCGAAGGCCCACTCCGGCCAGCAGAGTCCTATTTAGATTAGTATAATTTGGTTGTTTTTTATTTATTATCCAAATCTTAACCACCTAGCTGAATCCTACTCAGATTAGGAGAGATCTCTTATCTAAATCTTAACCACCTGGTCGAATCCTACTCAAATTAGGTGAGACCAACCCCTATAAATATAGGGGTGAGGCCGATTCAAGAGGATCCCCGCTTTCATATCAACACAAATCCCTCGCTTTGAATCATTCTTTTATCTTCCAATCTACTTTCCTTGCCCTAGGATTAGCACAGTAACGTCCATCTTCGTGGGTTTGCATTGTAAGCCCGTCATCCGCCATGTCGAAATCACGGTAACCCTTGTTGATTCACTCATTAATCTCCTATTTAATCCACGAAATAGATTTTTATCGTTTTATCGGTTTTATTCTTCTACCATTGGGAGTTTGGCCTCTAGGCCAGGTTGCACTTGATATTTTGTTGTTTTGTAGGGGAAACATCTTCAAAATCATCGCCAAGAAGTTTAGGGGTGATTGATACTCATCTACAAGGCTACCGGAGCACTCTTTGCCACCGCGCTGAAGCCCCTTCAGCGAGAACCTCTTCGCAGTGAACCACTCCGCACCGGAAGACCCTTCGCCGTCGCGCCGAAGCCCTCTTCAGCAAGAACCCTCCGCAGTACCCTCCGTCGGTCTGACAGCCCGGAGACCGCTTCGCACCAGAACGTCGAAGCCACCTTAGGTGATCCCTTCGCAACAGAGCGTCGAAGCCACCTTGGGTGACCCCTTCGCACTAGAACGCCGAGGCCCCCCTTCAGCGATACTTTGCAACAGAGCGTCGAGGCCCCCCTTCGGCGATACTTCGCATCATCGGTCCGACCAGGGAGTATACCTTCGGTTCGACCGCCATTTTATTACAGATCAGAATCGGCCCTGTTCTGGCCGGTTTCTTCAGGTTTTATTATTTTTATTTATTTTCTCATACATCGGCTAATCGAACTTTATTTCTTAATATCTATTTGATTACCTGGCGACTCTGTTACCCTTACAACCATTAAGGATTTGTCAGAACACGACGTCGGCGCCGCGTCATGCTTAGGTTTATCCCTAAGTATCCGCGCGCTTTTGGATCGTCGAACTGACCCAAGTGTGGGGGCGCGTTTTCGTGTCAACACCTTGTTACTTCGCCTGTGAAGTATCCGTTAATCTACATAATAGATTGTTATCGCCTTGTTACTTCTCCTGTGAAGTATTCGCTAATCTGCATAACAGATTGCTACCTTCGCCACTAGTGCAACACTTAGCAGAATTCGGTCCTCAGACCAAATTGGTACTTCGAATATACTATGTTGCAGGTTTCCACGTTCGAAGCTACTTCGTCGGAGATGTCCGGAGCTGAGAGATCGGTTTCAGAGGTTGCCAGAACACCCTTCGGCGAGACTTTTGCTTCGACCGCACGTTGTTGTCAGTTTAGCCAAGTCCCACACGTAACACGCTTCGCCAATAGACTTTGCCACGACAGGCTTCTCCACGCCCGTACTCTGCTCCAGACGAAGTCGCACTTGCGCATTGAACCTAAGTCATTTCCCTGTACCTCACTGTATCGGAGAATTTACGCCGAACCCTGTTGTTCGAAGGTGATTGTCGCGTCCAGATCGGTTAGGAGTTTATCTCATGCCACATCAGTCCGAACGCCAAAGGCACCCTTCGGTGGGACACTTTGCATCAGATGCCGAAGGTACGCTTCAGCGACACCCTTCGCACCATACTTCGAATCAGTCAGGCTCCGTCCAGTTTCTGACTTGTTCTGTTTAATACATTTCTTTCGGCTAATTGGATTATTTCTGTGTGATCTGATTACCTAGCGACTCCACCCCCTTACCACGGCGAAGGGTAGTCGGCACTCGACATCAGTGTTGTGTTACGCTTGGCTTGTCCCTAAGTATCCGCACACTTTTGGATCGTCGAGCTGACACAAGTGCGGGGGCACATTTCTATGTCAACACACTTTTTGGCGACTCTGTTGGGGAAAAGCTACGCCAACATGACGGGTAAATATACATCAGCCACCGGTACATCTACGATGACTACTACGTCTACACCACCGATGGACACCATGGGAGGCATGGATATCGACAACCGCAACATCATGACGCCTACTCTTGAAGACATTCCCGAAGAAGACCGAGTAGAGATCGAGGCAAAGATGAAGGCGCCCTAAGATATGATGCTTGGGAGCTACGCCAAGACGCGCGCGGGCTTCATCAAGCGTGAAATCGTCATCCCCGACCTCGCTCAGATCCAGGTAACACCCGTATCGCCTCGTTTATCTTCTTTAGAGATTGAGCAAAAGATAGCCGCATCGGTAGATCAAGCCGTTAGCGCTTCGCTAGCCAACTGTTTAGATTCGGTAGTCAGCTCCCAAGTAGAGGCGACTTTTAGAAGGTTCAGCTTTACTGAGGCCGTACCATCAGCCCCTATTCCTAGTATACCTCTGATAAATCATGTTTACAGTAGAACTGACGGTAGTACTGGCAAAAATGTTACGTCTCCGGCCTCAACATCAGTGGCCGATACCAGTCATTATGCTTATGGCCAAGCTAGCACCACATACCACGTGCCGCCCCCACATGCGCCGATGCCAGCCTTGCCCACACTACCCGCACCACATGCACAGGTGCCTAGGCTCGAGCACATCGTATAGTTAGCACATGGGGAAGAAGCCCATGGCCAACACGCCGATATCCCGCCATGTGTCGCGCCCCCGCTTGAGAGACGTGCGCAGGCAGCAAGCCAAGATGACCTTGAGGAGCGAATCCACGCACTATTTAGGGAATGCGTCGGCTTCATGCCTAGGGGTCGGGCTAGGGTTTACCGGAAGCCATATCCCGACCATTTTGGTACAATACCATACCCTCGCGGCTATAGAGTTCCTAAATTCACTAAGTTCGACAGTGAGGGTAACAAAACCACACTAGAGCATGTTAGTCAATTTTTGGCACAATGTGGAGAGGCTAGTGGGTCGGACGCTCTAAAACTTAGACTATTTTCTCTATCACTATCCAGCACCGCTTTCACTTGGTTTTTGGCGCTTCCGCCGAACTCCGTTCAAATGTGGGATGAATTAAAACAAAAATTACATGACTACTTTTACACAGGTGAGACAGAACTTATGCTTTCACACTTGACATCGGTTAGGCAGAAATCTAACGAGAGCGTCTCTGAGTATATCAAGCGTTTCAGGGATACTAGGAACCGATGTTCCAGCCTTAATATTTTGGAAAGGGATTTGGCGGATCTAGCTTTTAGTGGGTTGTGTTCTGAGATTAAAGAAAGACTAGACAACCATAACTTTTTAGAAGTTAGCCAAGTTTTGTAGCAGGCTCTAGTCCAGGAAGACCGATCTAAGGATGAAAAGTTTATTAAGACGTTTAACAAGCCTAGGGCTGAAATCCACGTCATGGAATGTTCCGACGAGGAGGAATCAGAAGAAGAGGATTCGGCTGACATGTACGTAGTCGAATGGGTTTGGAACGCTAAGAGTAAACCTATCACTTGCTCCGAGTTAAGGTTGTCTCCCACCAAGAATCGGCCTAGTGAGGTCAAGTACTCATTTGACATAACTAAGTGTGATAAAATATTTGATTTTCTCTTGAAGAACCAGCTTCTCAGATTGCCTATGGTCCAAGTCATTCCATCTGCCGATGAGTTGAAGAAACATCCATACTGTAAATGGCATGATTCGCATTCACATAATACTAATGACTGCAATGTTTTTCGATGGTAGGTTCAATCGACCATAGAAGAAGGACGATTGAAAATAAACCACAATCCAAAGATGAAGCTGGACAAAGATCCCTTCCCCGTCAACGCCATTGACCTCGGTGAGAAGAAGGTGTTGATTCAGCCAGAACAGGCCGAGTTGACTAAAGGGAAGGCAATAATTGTTGGAGAGCCGCGCACACGCACACTCATACCTAAGAACCCCGAGGTGGGAGTGTGGAAGCAAAACGTTAGCATTCCTTCGGCTAAGGCTCGCAAGAAGCCGAAGGTAACATATAAGATGTTGTTAAACAAGCACCAAAGAAAAGCCAAGGAAACAGGCCCCCACACTAAGAAACTAAGTCAATCGAAGGGCCCAAGGCATCCGAAGGGTGGCTTCGGACCACAGTGGTCGAGCCCTCCTCGTGATGGCTTCAGACCACGATGGCCGAACCCTTCGCATGATGACGTTAGGCCACAGTGGCCTAACACTCTGTACAGTGGCTTCGGACCTCAGTGGCCAAACCTCCTGTATAGTAGCTTCAGACCTTAATGGCCAAACCCCATGCAAAGCGAGTTCGGACCCCAATGGCCAAACACCACACCACTTTGGACGAACCCTTCCATAAGAGGCTTCGGCCCACACTACCGAACGTACCTCCGGCCTGGCAGGACCCCTCACTGATATGGTCCGAGAGACCGTCGACTCTACCGAACCCCCCTCCGGGTAACAGGTTTGGCTCACAGTGGGCGAAGACACTAGAGCCATTGATGCCTCCACCGTATGACTGGGCGGGGACTCCGTGGGCTCCATACGTATCACAGCTGGAGTACCCTCCGCAACTTAATGCTATGCCTTGTTTTCCTTCAGAGTATTATGAATGGAAGGGACAAACAGACGCAGTGGAGGGAGGCATCGTCCACAGGCTGTCCGTGGAACCTCCGAATCGGCTCGTGCAGAGCGAAGTCGAAGAATATGGGCGCAAAGAGGCAAAGGACACGGAGTTCGAAGCTATCACAGTCAGAGTGGGGTCTCAGGAAGTCCCAATCCCGAAGGCCCCTTCGTCGAAGTTTGATGAAGGTAAGTCCCCCGCTTCGGCCGAAGCCCGCACCGGAGCCTGGTCCGATCAGCCGAACGAGGCCGCTCCGATTGCCGGGGTCCGCTGCAAAGGCTCCTCCAAATACTGAGTGTGCGAGGCTGAGGTGGATAGTACCACTTCAGCTAGAGTTAACAGGAACCCGGCAGTGGCACTCGGCACCAAGCCACAGCCATCTTGGGCACCTCCAGGCATGTCCAAATCACAAAAGAGGCTCCTACAATGACTACGGGCACAGGAGATGCGTGAGAAGAAGACCGAGAACGAGCGAGATGCTATTTTTGAAGAAATTCACCCACGGCCAACGATGAGACAAGTATGGAGGATGAAGCCGATTGAGATAACCAACCTGGCTCCTAGTACGAGCGACGACGATGACGACATTAACGTCGTCACACTACCCGCCAAGTTTGCCCTGCCGCGGGACGAGGCTGAGGTCGCTCAGTCAAGCCTCAGCCCGCGCAATGCTATCTTTGAGAAACCCGAGGACTCGGCTCGCCATCTAAAGCCTCTCTACGTCAGGGGTCACATTGACGGAAAGCCGATTTCCTGGATGCTTGTTGACGGTGGTGCCACTGTTAACCTAATGCCTTACTCTCTATTGAAGAAACTTGGCAGGGACGAGGATGATCTGAAGAAGACCAACTTGATGCTCAACGGCTTCAACGGCGAGAGTTCCGTGGCCAAAGGCATGTTCTCCATGGAGTTGATAGTAGGAAACAAGACATTGCCAACAGCATTCTTCGTCATCGATGTACAAGGTAACTACAATGTGCTGCTTGGGCGCGACTGGATTCACGCAAATTGCCGCATTCCTTCTACTCTGCACCAGTGCCTAATTCAGTGGGACGGCGATGAAGTAGAAGTCATACCCGCAGACACTTCAGCCCAAGTGGCATTGGCTGATGTGTCAGTTGACGCCGTTCACAACAAGGTAGAGTGCCTGTCATGTAGAGATCTTTCGGATTACGATTTTGTTAGCGTGTCTGAAGGATGTTTTGTACCAGTGTCTGTAAAGCCGGCTGGGGTAGCACGGCTATTTTTATATTAGTAGTCATGTCTAGCAAGAGTAATCTGGATTGTTTAAAGTCTCGTATAGAGCAGTATCGGTCTACTAAAGACAGTATCGCCAAAGCCATCGAGGACTTTAGCGAAGTAGAGAAATTAGGACAAGGTTTTACATCGGCCGATCCCTTAGAAGAAGTTGACATAGGTGATGGTAGCATCCCGAGGCCGACTTTTGTAAACCAACATTTACAGCCTGATGAAAAGGCCGAAGTAATAAAGTTGCTTCGGTCGTATGTCCATTGTTTCGCATGGGAGTATAGCGAGATGCCGGGACTAAGCTGCGAGCTCGTGGAGCATTGGCTACAATCAAGTCCGGATTTAGGCCTTATAAACAGCCTCCTCGTCGCTTTAATTCGGTTGTCTATGACCGAGTTAAAGAAGAAGTAGAGCGACTGCTCAAAGCCAAATTTATTAGGCCATGCAGGTACGCAGAATGGGTCTTTAACATTGTGTTTGTAGAGAAGAAAGGGAGAGGCAAGATACGAGTTTGTATTGATTTCAGGGATCTGAACAAGGCCATTCCGAAGGACGAGTATCCAATGTCGATAGCCGACATGCTAATCAACGATGCTTCAGGACACAAGGTACTAAGTTTTCTTGATGGCAATGCTAGTTATAATCAAATCTTTATGGCCAAAGAGAACGTCTATAAGATAGCCTTTCGATGCCCTGGTTTTGTCGGTTTATTCAAGTGGGTCGTTATGACTTTAGGTTTGAAGAATGCTGGCACTACATATCAGCGTGCTATGAACTTGATCTTTCATGACTTGCTAGGACATATGTTAGAAGTTTAAATTGATGATGTTGTAGTCAAATCGGATGCCATGGGGAACCATTTAGACGATTTGAAAGTTGCTTTCGATAGGATGTGACACTATGGCTTAAAAATGAACCTACTCAAATATGCTTTTGGTGTGTCGGTGGGTAAGTTCTTAGGTTTCATGATTCATGAAAGAGGCATAGAGATTGATCCTAAGAGGCTTGAGAAAATTAGAAACGTTACGGCGCCGACATGCAAGAAAGATGTGCAAAAGTTGCTAGGCAAGATGAATTATTTGCGTCGCTTTATATCTAACTTGTCTGGCAAGATTGATGCCTTTGTCCCCATACTTCGGCTAAAGAATGAGGCCGAGTTCACTTGGGGGGCATGTCAGTAAAGCGCCTTTGATAAAATCAAGGAGTGCTTGTCATCGCCGCCCGTGGCGAGAGCACCCAAAGCCAGGATTCTGTTTCGGTTTGACATCGCTGCTAAAGATAGCGTGATTGGGGACGTGCTAACCCAGGAGGTAGAAGGAAAAGAGTACATCATCACGTTCTTGAGCCGCCACCTGCTGGATGCCGAGACCAGGTACGCGTTTGTGGAATGTTTATGTTTATCACTTTACTACGCGTGTACCAAATTACGCCTCTATCTTCTCCCTACTGCATGTGTTGTCGTTTGCCAAACCGACGTTATAAAGCACATGTTACAAAAACCGATTCTAAGTGGAAGAATCAGAAAGTGGGCTTACGCTTTGATTGAATATGATTTGGCCTATGAACCCCTAAGAGCTATGAAAGGCCAGATTGTAGCCAACTTTATAGTTGATCACCACATAGATGTCAGTTGGAGCGACAATGTTGCTTTGATTAAGGTAATACCGTGGAAACTTTACTTTGATGATTCAGCTTGCAAGAATAGCCAAGGTATTGGAGTGGTTCTCATATCACCTAGCGGAGCGTACTTTGAAACCTCGGCTCGTTTAGAATTTCCCTCTACTAACAACCAAGATGAAAATGAGGCTTTACTGCTAGCGCTTGAATTGTTGGAATTCATGGGTGTTAAACATGTTCATGCGCATGGTGATTCCCTGTTAGTGGTGCAACAAGTGGCTAAGAGTGCTCAATGGTTTAATGGCTTGCTAAATGGCTACTTGGATAAGTGCTTGGACATAGTTGCTACTTTTGATGACTTCAAAATTTCCCATGTGTCAAGAGAGGCCAATTCAGTTGCAAATGATTTGGCTCAGCAAGCATATGGTTACCAAGTCAGGAGAGGAAAATTTTCTGTATGGGAGAAGCCGATGTTTGGTCTCACTGCCGAAGCTAGTGACTTCGGACTGGCGCACCCTCCGGGTCAGACCCCTCCGGCTGCCGGAGACTACAGTGCGCTGAGGTCCCGGGACCGGAGTACTCCGCCCACCGAAGGGTCTGTCACGCTGGAGACCGTGAGCCGAAGTCCTTGGGACAATGAGGGCTTTCGGGAGCCCGGACTCTTTGGCAGAGGGCTTCGACCTGATGTGCTCCGCACAGCCAATCTAGCCAGGCTTCGGCAGAAGCAAGAAGGGCTCGGGGGACACCCCGAAATCAGTAGCCTAGATATTTTTTCAGGGAGTGAGCTAGCGAAACCCTCATAAGTCCATAAGGGCGATTGGAGAACTCCAATCGTCTAGTATTTGACAGACCCTAGCCAAAGGGTTGATCGGAAAGTTCGGCGACAAGCGTTTAAATTTGTGTTGCTAGATGACACACTGTATCGCCGAACCATTGACGGAGTACTGTTAAAATGTCTAGACCATGCACGATCCCAAGTGGATACAGGAGAAGTCCATGAAGGACTTTGTGGCACTCCTCAGTCGGCCCATAAAATGAGTTGGATGCTCAAAAGAGTGGGTTTCTACTGGCCGACTATGACTAAGGAGTGTTTTAGGTATTATAGAGGGCGTGAAGCATGTCAGAAGTTTGGCAATATTCAATTAGCTCCTGCTTCATTACTTAACTCTATTATCAAGCCATGGTCGTTCCGAGGTTGTGGTTTAAACTTCATCGGCAAAATTCACCCTCCTTCCTCAAAAGGGCATCGGTTCGTGTTGATGGCGACGGACTACTTCACCAAGTGGACCGAGGCTGTGCCTCTCAAGAACATGACTCACAACGAGGTACTTGACTTTATCTTAAAGCACATCATACATAGATTCGGCATTCCTCAAACTCTCCCTATAGATCAAGGTGGCTCATTTGTTTCCAAAGAAGTGAGAGAATTTTCCGAATATTATGGTATTAAGTTGATAAACTCTTCGCCCTATTATGCTCATTAAGAAGAGAATTGAAGAGTTCCCTAAAAGGTGGCATGAAGTGCTCTTCGAGGTGCTATGGGCTTGTAGAATTGCAAAGCACGGTGCTACCAAAGTTAGTCCATATGAGTTGGTATATGGACAAGAAGTCATTCTACCTGCAGAAGTAGATCTTGGCTCTCTAAGAGTGTTAAAGCAAGATGGCTTATCGGTCGACGAGTATGAAACTCTTTTGAAAGACAATCTAGAAGAAGTGACCGATAAGAGATTGAGGTATTTAAAAGCTATAGAAATACACGAGAGGAGAGTAGCTAAAGCCTGCAATAAGAAGGTTAAACCAAAATCATTTCAAGTAGGTGACTTGGTTTGGAAGACGATTTTACCCTTAGGCACTAAGAGTCCCAAATTTGGTAAATTGTCGCCTAGTTGGGAAGGACCTTTCAAAATAGCTGAAATCGCTCCTAGCAACGCATATGTGTTAGAATCTCTGCAAGGAGAGCGGTTTCGAAGAGCTTTGAATGGTAGATACTTGAAAAGGTATTTCCCAAGTGTGTGGCAAACAGCTTGAAAGATGTCGAAAGGCCGATATGGAAGGTATCGTCTTTAGCCCGTTGTTCTTTTAGTTCACTTAGTTCACTAAAAGGCAGGGGGCACGTGTTGATAGCAAAAAATGGCATTAATGGTTAAGATTGTCGAAATATCAATTTTGGTAATTTGGGCCGAAAATGCACATGTCCTGGGTTAGGCCGAAGCCCTATAGGGCCAAAGGACCACTAGGCTACGGGCTTCGGAAGCTTCCGGCCAGCCCACAGCCTTCGGCCTGAGGAGTAGGCTTCGGCGGGCCTGGTCGAAGACCCACTTCGGGCAAGAGTTAGAGATTGAGTCTGATTTTTGACTAAGTCTTTTACGCGTGATCAAACAGAATTCCACCAGATTAGGCTTAGCGATTAGAAGTCTAGCCCCTATAAATATAGGGGTGAGGCCGGTTCAGAACCCCCCCAACACAAATCAACCACAAAGCCCTAGCTTTGAATCATATTTTACTTTATATTTACTTTTCACCCTCTTCGTCTGTCATTGTGATTATTCTCGAAGAGAGACTTGTGAAGAACTTGGGGACTTCAGCTCAATCTTGACTTCTTGAAGGAAAGTCAATGAGGACGAAGTAGTTCTTCGAAGCCATCCTTCTTCGGACTTGGCATATTTCTCGAAGTAGGTCATCAGTTGCGGTATCAAAGAAATATGCTTCCGATGAAGCTTGTCGAGGAGGCCCACATTTGTGATACCTTCGCACGCTGCATCAACGACGGACGATGTAGATAGCCCCTTTATCTGCGACTTCGTATGAGCGAAGCACTTGAAAAATTGCCGCAGCGTTTCTCCAGGTTGCTGCTTCACCTAAAAAAGAATTCTTGTAGACATAGGGGGCATGAAGGTCCCTTGGAAATTACTCACAAACTTCTGCATCAATTGCTCCCAAGATTTAATCGATCCTGGTTTTAAAGACCAGAACCAATGTAGAGCCACTCCTTCGAGCGCAAGGGGGAAACACTTCACCATTGTGTCTTGAACACCTCCGCTATCTTCAATTGCTAGAGCATAAGAGCGGGAGAATTCCCTAGGGTTTTCCTCTCTGGAGTACTTTCTTAACTTTGAAGTCCTGAATTTGGGGTCAAAGCGCACCTTTTGCATGTATGGGTGTAGTGGAGATTCATCATCGAAAGAAGCATTCTTAATGCTTCCCTGAATCTCGGAGGCTTCGGGATAGTAGATAGGGCCATCGTCTTGAGGCACTTCTGGGATGACAGGGCTAGCCTGAGGGTGAAGACTGTTGGTGGCTTCCTGCCTCCATCTTCCTACTTCAGCCTGAAAACGAGCCATCTGGGTTGCCACGTCGTCAGGATGGTCTTCGCTTCCTCTGGAGGGGACCTCCAGGTCTTAAGAACTGAAGAAGTCAGTTTGGAGCATGGATGGAGCCACAATAGGGGCTCCGTCAGTTCGGAGTATGGACAGAGCCACAAGAGGGGCTCCGTATGCTCGAGGAAGAGTATTTATTTCAGGAGTTTGAGGTGGGGGGACCACGGAGGGTCCTCTGACCTCGGTGGTGTTCGAAGATCTCAACCCAGAGGTTCAAGAAGACCTCCGGAGGGGACTAGTGCCTAGGCTCCATTTAGGAGGCATGGCTCTATGAAAGGATTGGTAGAGAACAAAATTTTTGTACTAAGTTCCCCACGGACGGCGCCAACTATTGGCGTAAAATATTACGCTAGCAGGTTTAAAGAACTTGAAAGATTAACAAACAAAGTATTTGTTTATGAGGACTATTCCAAGCCTCCAAATTGGATAATAGCTCGAGATAGTTTGAAGTGTGTATTGAATATCAGAGTATTCGATACCCTTTACAGAGCGAAGAGGGGTATTTATAGACGGAATACATTGGGAAAAGACCCCTTTACCCTCTAATTACAACCGACTTAGAAGATATTGTTTAATATTCTTTGTAGGGTTAAAAGATTAAAAGGTTAATCTAATCAGTGAGAAGATAATTCTTCTGTCCTCGCTAGCAGCACACCTTCAGGTCAAGAGGCTCCAGAAGGCTTCGTCACGCCGGGGCCTTGATGGAGGCCTTCACTGTAGAGAGTTCCGAATATAGCAAAGCCTTGATGCTTTTAGGATCTTTGGAGACTAACGCTTCTGAATTCATTTCTTCTGATTGTACTGATGTTGAGCCTTCCTTAACTTTTGGAGGATAAAATATTTTCCCCCCAACAGTGGCTCTCCGTTGGTTCTGGTCCCTAAAACTGGATCAATTAAGTCTTGGGAGCAGCTGAAGAGAAAATTCGTGAGCAATTTTCAAGGGATCTTTGTGGCCCCAATGTCCAATGTCTATAGGAAGTCTTTTTCAGGTGAAGCAGCAGCCCAGAGAAACTCTACGACAATTCTTCAAGCGCTTCGCTCATACGCAGTCTCAGATAAATGGGTTGTCTGCATCATCTGTTGTCGACGCAGCACACGAAGGTGTCACGAACGCGGCCTCCTCGACAAGCTTCATCGAAAACATATTTCTTCGGTAGCACAGTTAATGGCCTACTTCAAGCAATATGCCAAGTCAGAAGAAGGATGGCTTTGAAGGACTGCTTCATCTTCATCGACCTTCCTTCAAGAAGTCAAGACTGAGCCAGAGGCCTCAAACTCACCACAAGTGTCTCTCTTCAAAAATAATCAGCACGATGGACGAAGAGGATAAAAGCAGCCCCTCTCCAAGGTTCTAAATATTGTCCCTTCTACTTAGAAATTGCTTCCTAAATATCAACAGGCTCAGGGCAACAAGGCCAGTGGCTCAAGGCTGCCAGGGAAGCCAACTGGTCGAGGCCAGGCCTTCTTCTGCTGCGTGCATGGCAAAAATCGAAGCCATACCACTGATGCATGCCAGTCCATATTAGCTCTGTGGAGCGAATATCTCATGAGGAGTTCTGGTCAAGGCACTACTGACCGAGACCCTCCCGCGACACGTCTAGAGCCAGTGCAGGCTGTTAGGCGTGTGGACAGTTTCGAAGCCCCAAGACAACCTCCAGTGGCTAGTGTTATGCCACCACTGAAGCAAGAAGACACCCAAGATCGCGGGAAATGGGTATTCCTTCCCATCTCTGGAGGAGGGACCATGAGCGGCATGTCGAAGCGTCGGCAGAGGGAATATGTACACGAAGTAGGGCACATTGGGACCAACTCGTCAGCGGCTGAAATGCTCGAGTGGTCTCATGTGCCCATATCCTTCTCCGCAGTTGATGGAGCTAGAATTAAATTCCCCATACAGACCCTCTTGTTATTATAGTTGACATTGTAGGAACTGAGGTTCGGTGAGTGTTGGTCGATGGTGGAAGCTCTGTGGATATCATCTTCGTCCAAGCCTTCGATCAATTATGTATCCCGCGGAAGCATTTACTTCTAGTGGCTCGTCCGCTATAAGGTTTCGCAGGACCTCCTCTCGATGCCCTCGGCCAAATAGGCCTCGAGGTCGCTTTCGGAGAGGGGCACCTGGCTAGATCGGAGGAAGTTATATTTGACGTCGTTGACGCCCCTTATGCTTACAATGTTATCTTTGGAAGGGGAATGTTGAACCAGTTCGGAGCCGTAGCACATCATAATTATTTATGCCTGAAAATGCCCACTCAAAGAGAAGTACTTACGGTCCTCGACGACCAAGCGGCAGCGCGGAGGGCAGAGTACGGCCATGGCCCACCTCTTGATTCCAGGCAGGTAAATAATGTGCAGGACCATTCGGAGGATTTTTCAGTGTCAAGAGACCCTTTGAAGATCCCCTCCCTCAAGCCGAGCCTAGAAGGCGAAGTTGTAACGAAGATCATCATCAAGGACGGCAAGGACTATCCCATCCAATTTGGCAAGGAACTGCCTCCAGAAATTTCCACTTCGCTGGAAGAAGTGGTTCAAGACAATCTGAATGTCTTTTCCTAGTCAGACGAAGATATTCATGGAGTCGACCGAAGCATTATCGAGCACAGTCTGCTCATCAACCCAAAGGTTCGACCTGTTCAACAAGGGATCCACAAGTTGTCAACAGAAAGAGAAGATATCGCCAAAGCGGAGGTTGAAAAGTTACTAAAAGACGGGATCATTAGGGAAGTGGCCCACACGGAGTGGTTAGCCAACCCCGTCTTTGTCAAGAAAAAGGGCTCCGACAAGTGGCGCATGTGCATTGACTTCACATCTCTAAATAAAGCATGCCCATGTGACCCCTACACCATGCCCCGCATTGATCAGCTTGTCGACTCTACACCTGGCTCCGAGTTTTTAAGCTTCCTCAACGCATACTCCGGATATCATCAAATATGGTTAAAACGCGAAGACGAAGCCAAGACAAGTTTCATAACTCATTTGGGAGTCTTTTGTTACGTCAAAATGCCCTTCGTCTTAAGGAATGTTGGGGCCACTTTTTCAAGATTAATTGCTAAGGCTCTAGGTCACCAGATAGGCCACAATGTTGAGGCCTATATGGATGACATTGTATTAAAGAGTGCTTTGAAGCACCAACATAGTCTAGACTTAGCAGAAACTTTTGAGAGCCTCCGAGCATGTGGAGTTCGCCTCAACCCGAGAAGTGTATCTTCGGGGCTAAAGCAGGAAAATTTTTAGAGTATTTAGTTTTGAGCAGAGGAATCGAAGATAGCCCAAGATAGATAAGTGCATTGCAAAGGATGGCTCCGCCAGAAAATTTGAAGTAAGTCTAGAAGCTTGCCGGACGCCTCGCGGCCCTTAGCAGATTTTTGGCAAGGTCCGCAGAGCGGAGTGTCCCAATATTCAAAGCTTTGAAGGGGTGTGAAAGTTTTTCCTGAACATCGGAATGCCAGAAGAGCTTCGATGAAATTAAGGACTATCTCGGCAATCTTGCAACTCTTACTGTGCCCCTCGCAGATGAAACTCTCCTTCTTTATCTTGCAGCCACATGCTCCGCTGTTAGTGCAGTACTTGTTCGAGAAGTGGATTTCAACGGAAAGCTGGTGCAAAATCCGATATACTTCGTATCGGAAGCTTTATCTAGAGCCAAAACATGGTACTCTGAGCTCGAGAAATTTACTTATGCCTTGGTAATGGATTCAAGGAAGTTACGACATTACTTTTTGGCGCACAATGTAATTATTCCAAGTTCATACCCATTGGAGATATGCTCCAAAGAAAAAATTCCTTGGAGAAATTTGGTAAATGGGCTGTCGAGCTAGCCCCTTTTGGCATTTCTTTCATAGCAAGAACAACCATCAAATCACAAGTGGTGGCTGATTTCGTAGCGAATGGACCTTATCTACAATATGGGCTCTGGAGGAACCAAATGAAGGTGTATGGACCATATACTCTGACGGGTCTTCTCAAGCATCCGGAGCAGGCGCCGGAGCAGTCATAATCTCGCCTTCAGGGCAAAAGGCGATGTACTCCATAAGGCTCAACTTTAAGTCCACCAACAATATTGCGGAGTACGAAGGGATCCTGCTTGGCCTTCGCAAAGCGCGCACACTTGGCACCGCAAGAGTTGTCATAAAAATAGACTCTCATATTGTTGCAGGGCACGTTGATAAAAGCTTTCAAGTTCGACATCCACATCTTGCCAAATATTTAGAAGAAATCCACAAGACCGAAGCAGCATTTAAAGGGATTTCTATCCGGAGCATCCCACGAGCTAACAACCAGCAAGCAGACATCTTGGCCAAAGCTGCAGCCAGAGCCCTAGATATTCCGGAAGGGGCTTTTTATGAAGAACTTCCCTCCCCTTCAGTGCCACAACTCCCTCCTCCTGAGGTACTTTGCATATCGAGCAGTGATTGGAGGAGACCAATTATGAATTTATTGCAAGATGAAGCTAATTTGCTTGAAGGCCCAAAGTTGTCAAGGATACAGTTGAGGGTCCGAAACTATTATATTATCAACGGTATTTTATACAAGGTCGGAGTCTGTTATCCCCTGCTCCGATGTATCTCCCAATCAGAAGGACAAGACATACTTTGGGAAATTCACGAAGGCCTGTGTGGTAGCCATCTAGCTCCTCGAGCTCTAGCAAGCAAAACACTTCGCCAGGGGCTTTATTGGCCTACTATAATAGCTGATGCAGAGTCATTAGTCCGCACTTGTTAGGGATGTCAATGGATGGGAAGACGGAGTCATCGTCCCCCAACACCTCTTCAGGTTATCACTCTGGTATGGCTAATGGCCCGATGGGGAATGGATCTCATTGGCCCCTTTCCAATGGCAAAAGGCAACCTAAAATTTGCAGTGGTAGCGATTGAATATTTTTCTAAATGGGTTGAAGCCGAGCCTCTGACCGCTTTCACTTCTAAAAATGTGCAAAAAATTTCTAGAAAAATATTATTTGCAGATTTGGAGTACTTAGGCATCTTACAATTGACAATGGCACTCAGTTCAATGCCGAACCTTTCAGATAATTCTGCAAAGGTCTTGGTATCCAAATGTGCTTTGCAGCTGTCTGTCATCCCCAATCCAATGGAGCCGTCGAGCGAGCCAATGGTAATATTTTGTTAGGATTAAATCGAAGGATAGTAGGATTGGCAAAGGAGCTGTGGACCGAGGAACTCCCGAAGATTTTGTGGTCCATCCAGACCACTCAAGCAAGGTCTACAGGGTTCACTCCTTTCCGATTATTATTCGGAGATGAAGCCATGATGCTGACAGAGCTAAAAGGAGGTTCCCTCCGCACCACGGAACCAGAGCTTGACAATGAAAGACAAACTTTGCTAGACTTGACTAAAGAAACAAGGCTTTGAGTTGTTGCCAACCTGACGAAGTACCAACATCATACGAAGACTTGGTATGACCCAAAAATAAAGATTAATGAACTTAAGCCGGGCCATTTAGTATTGCAAAGCATAATTTCTCCGAAAAAATTAGGAAATAAATGGGAAGGACCATATATCATCTTGCGTTCGGGACGCCCCAAATCTTTTAAACTAGCTAATTTAGATGGGGAAGAATTAAAACATGCATGGCATGCAGAGCACCATAAATGTTATTTTGCTTAGGGGCTCCTTGTAACAGATTGTAAACACCTTTCTAAATAAATAAAGCTTATGGTTCGAATAATGCATACCTCTCAAGATGATTCCTACCCCTGGTGGACGTACTAGGGGAACGGAGCTAATTGCGGAGGTAAGCATCATTCATACAAACCCAATCAACAGACTTCGAGCCACCGGCTCGAAGCATCCGTCAAGGTGGGAAAGTACCATGAAAAATGGATTCCGAGCCATTGGCTTGAAAGCATCTGTAAAAGAGTCGAAGGCAACCAAAATAACTGGATTTCGAGCCATTGGATTGAAAGCATCCGAAAAAGAGTCGAAGGAGACCATGAAAAATGGATTCTGAGCCATTAGCTTGAAAGCATCTGGAAAAGAGTCAAAGGTGACCATGAAAAACGGATTCTGAGCCATTGGCTTGAAAGAATCTGTAAAAGAGTCGAAGGCAACCAAAATAACCGGATTCTGAGCCATTGGATTGAAAGCATCCATAAAAGAGTCGAAGACGACCAAAATAACCGGATTCCAATACATCCGAAAAAGAGTACTAAGTTACCATTTATGGACTTCGGACCTTTAGGTTTGAAGAGTCCTACGAGGTCCATAATGACCATCCACTCGGATTTCGAACCACTGGTTCAAAATTTATATTCAATACAATAGGGGCTCTGAGCATCTAAAGTCAAAAACTCTATGAAAATTATGCATTAAGCATAGATAAGCATGTCGGGTGTTGCGCATGACCGACTTTGCTTGATAATCAAAGGCACTCACCCTCAAAGAGGGGCTAGGAGGTAAAGGCATAATTTCAACGCATTTCAATTTATATTACCCAATCAGTTATATTACATCATGAAAAATCAGTGTCAAAACCAAGAAGAAAATGAAGACCCCTCTGATCCCTAGGACTAGCTTCATGGTTCGCCTGACTTCAAGGGCAATTCGTTCCTGAGCCCGGATTCTTCAGAACTTTTTGTTTAATCTGCTTCCCTTTTTGCGAAGCCCTGAAGTCCTTCTGCTCCTGCTGAAGTTCGGCCTAGGTCTGAAGTCTTTCGGGGTTTGTCTTCGCTTGGTCTTCATTACACCACTCCTCTTCGGACCATTCGATGTCCTCCGAAGATGAAGATGTTAAATTTACAATTTCCTCCTTTTCCTCCTTAATATAAGCTAGTACTTCCCTATAAATTTCAGGTGCAACCTCTCCGTGGCTCCCTCGAGGAACAGAAAATTGAGGACACCAGAGAGGCCTTGAGGCTTCGAAGGTAGCCCACTACTGACGGAGCCCTTCATTAACCTCTAGCACTTAAAGCTCATAATCCAAAAAATGTGAAAAGTCCTAAAAGCATTTCCAAATAAGTCTTTTTCATTCAAAGCAAGACAGGAATACAAGTTTTTACATAATAGGGCCCTAAGGAGAGCTAGACCTTCGGGTCCAGAGGAGGCATGCTTGTTGAAGGCATTGTTGGAGGCAGCGTCCACGCCTGCTTTTGACGGTGGCCTTCGTCGATCCACGTCTTCACCGTTGTCCGACCTTTAGCTTTCTAGGATGCTTGAAAAGCCTCCCAAGCTATGGTGACGTCGGGCGAAGGGGTCAATAGACGGTCCCTAGCAAAACTAGCAGGTGCTACTCCGAAGTTCGGCGCAACAGAAATTTCGATGTCTTCGAAGTGGCGAAGTACTCCGAGCACGACTACTTGTCCGAAGATCTCTCTGTACCGAGCACCCGAAGTCTTCATTCTCTTTGCCGCTGCATGGATCATCTTTAGCTTCCAAGCCAAAGTATTGTTCGCCAACGAGGAAGAGGCACAGACCACCCCAAAGGACGTCCATGGTCTCGGAGGCTGTACTGTCGCATTTTGCCTTCTCTGCAACCAAGGCCTCGGACAAAAGCCGCATGTCATGGATTAGAGTGGTGAGCTCGGCTGTCTTCGTCATGAGGATAGTATTCTGAGAAAGCAGACACCTTACCTCATCGGCTGAATGTTGGCGCTCTTCCCAAAGCCTTACAGCTTTAGCTCCGGAGGCTGCTTGCGCCTCTCGAAGCCTTTCAACTTCGGTCCGAAGTACCACCCGCTTAGCCAAAAGCTCTTCATTTATGGCTTCTAGCTTGTCCTTCACGCTTCGCTCTGCATGGACTATCTCCTCCAAGTTTGAAGCCCGACCCTCGGAGTCGACAAGTCTCTCTTGGAGAGTCGTCACTGTAACACCCCAAATTTTCAAAGCAATAAAAATATTATTAAATTCAATTTATTGAAATTATTATTTCAGAAAATACTTTTAAATCTCTTTTATACCCTTTTGAACTACAACATAGAGTAGATGACCAAATCAGGAGGTGAAACTTTTTGTATATGATCCTAAGACCAAAATATAATTTTGAGATTTTTTATAAATTTTTACCAGCCTTGGAAGTAGCCCTAATATTTTAACCCATTTTCTGGAATTATTTTATTCAGAAAAGTATTAGAACAGTAATGGGCTCCTCTCCCTCCCTTCTCTCTCTCCCGGCCGGCCCAGCCCGTTACCGCGCCCGCCTTAGACTGACACTTGGACCCCACCTGTCGGCGCCGAATTTTTCCCCTCGCGCGCGAACCCGACACCTCGGCCCCACCCGTCAGTCGCCACCCTCGCCCGCTCGCGCTCACTGGTCAATGGCCCCCGCGTGTCAGATCCGTCTTCAACCCCGCGCCGTCGCCCCCAAATCGCGCCGGCCGACGACCTCGCCCTCGGATTCGCCTCGCCGACGCGTCCCCCATTAAATTGCCGCCATAACTCGGTCCCCCGCGTCGCGCCGACCGTTTCCCCGCTTTAACCCTCGCGTTTATGCCACGGGATCGCCGCTCCGCGTGCATGGCCGAGCCATCGCCGGCGAGTAAAGGCCCTCGGCCGGTTTCCTTGCATGCGAGCCCTCCCCGGCGTCCTATTTAAGCCCCCAGCCTGAGCCGCGTCCGACCCCCACGCTTAATCGCCTCGTGAACGAACAGAGCACTCGCATTTCGCTTTTTAGCGCACACCCTCTGATTCACCTCCGGCCACCGCTCGCCGTCGCACCGGACCACCTCCGCCCGTGCCTCCGCCACCAACGTGACCGCGAGGACGACCCCGACCTCGGCCACCCCTCCGCCGACGTCGAACCCTGCCGGATCGCCGTCGCCGCCAAGGACCCGAACGCCTCCACCGCCTACGCTCGTCGCCGGCCTCACTCCGTCGACCCCGGACCACCGCAACGGTACCCTTTTGTTCCCCTCGGTACCCCCTTTCCGTTTTTAGCCCTAGCTAGACTAGATGGCCCTCGACCTCGCCGGAATCGCTCGCCGTCGTATCACCGGAGTCGGGGAAGAAGGGGTACTTTACCCCCCCGACACGCACTGTGCCGGATTCAATCCTGGCCGTGCGATCCAGATCCAACGCTTGGGTTAAATCATCTGTTCGGTTTAATCCTGGCCGTCGGATCTGAGTGAAGCGGTATGGTGCGATCTCGTGCGTCCATCTGTATTTAAAACCCGCGTTAAATCCCGTGCGTCCACGTGGTACCGGTTCGAACGTTTTAATCCTGGCCGTCCATCGCGACTTACGCGTCCCGCCTCGCCCTCGCGCGTCGGATCTGGATCCGACGGTCCAGATCGACCCGGCGCACGCGCACAGTGCGCGGGTTCACCGTGGGCCAGGCTCACCGTGGACCCGAGAGGTTTAAAATTTGAAAATAAATTCCAGAAATGCTTTTAAACTTGTAAAATTCATATCTAATGCATTTGAACTCTAAAAATTACCATTCCAATTTCAGAAAATTCATAAAATTATTCTCTACATGTTTATGCAATAAAAACAGTAGGTTTACTTGGACATTTTCATGTTTATTTAAATAAGTATTCAAATGCCCTTAGGATTTAAATAAAATTTAAATATTTAAATTCCAGAAAACTTATATAATTGTCCCTTTCTGTTTAAACACTAAAACCACTGAGTTTTCCCTGAATCATTTATATTAAATTGATTAGAAAACTTAATGTAGTATTATACACACTTAAAAACCCTTTTTATGAAAAACAATAATTCATTTAGATTCACTTTAAATTAATGGAGAAATAAATTGCAGAACTTTAATCTTTGAATTTATTTTATTTATAATCAAACCAACTTAAACTTACGTGTTTATAATGTAATGTTATACTGTTTGATTGGATGTTGTGTTCTTTTTATTTTACTTTATATTAAAAAGACTACGACGTCGCCGAGGAGCCGGAGTACTTCCCCGAAGTCCCTCCCTCTCCTTTTGCTGAACAAGGCAAGTCACCAAACCATTCTTTTGAGCATATTGAACCCATGTCTGAATTGACTATCGCTAAAACACATAGGTTATGTATATGCATTAGTCAAATGAACCCTTACATTATATTTATTTAGGATCCCCTGACCTTAATGTGCAACCCAAGCCATGCTATCTCGCCTAACCTCCTTGTCACCATATGAACTATGATATTAGCTAGTGTCCAATGTATTGACACGGCCGCTATAGGATAAAAATGAGTCGTAGTGAAATGGTTCTATTATATGATCCCGTTACTTCTTATCTTTGGAAATTCTGTTGGTGATGAGTCATGGTTGTGAGTGTATGCATGGTGGGTTCCGGGTGCAAGCTAGGGCATTGGTCAGTCGCACCCGGGGCACTATAAGGACCGGTCTGAGGGATCCGTTGCAATACACTTACGTACTAACCACAAGTCTAGTGGGTAAGTCCTAACTAAGGTATGGGTTGTTCCAAACCGAGGCCACCACTTGGAGATGGGTCAAGTTGCACCTGCGGGTGACTTGTACCAATGTGGCGCAAAAGGGGGTGCGACGTTAGCCGGGATGCGGCCCGGCGCGCCGGCGAAACCTAGAGCGGGTGGTTATCGCTTGGAACATCTCATATTGAGGTTTTGGCACGAGTTCCC
Organism: Zizania palustris; assembly: GCA_019279435.1. Taxonomy (NCBI): domain Eukaryota; kingdom Viridiplantae; phylum Streptophyta; class Magnoliopsida; order Poales; family Poaceae; genus Zizania; species Zizania palustris. The sequence goes on along the minus strand of JAAALK010000079.1, from coordinate 108,449,453 downwards.
GTGAAATGGGTCATCTCGTTGAGATGAGTGCGTGCCTTGTGGGTACAGTAGTACATCTCTGATCAGAGTCTTAAATCTTTTCGAAAAGCCGAGCCCACGGTCAAGGGCGGGTTGCGTGACATCCCCCAGTTAGTTTACTTTGAATATGTATGTGCATGATGGATTGACATGTAAGGACTGTTGTGCGAGGAGGTAAAACGTACTCCTCGAGTTAGTTGATGTTGATGATGCTCATATTTACTTTCCGCATGATTAAAATATGATTACACTAAATGCCATAACTGCAATTGCTTTATTCCGCATTGTTAGCCTTTATCCTTCCTTGTTTATTATCCTGCAATATTATTTGCATTTGCGGTGGCTTGTTGAGTACTTTTTGTACTCATACCCGTTGGACCCCACAGAGGATGCATATCTTGAAGACGGTCTGGAGTAGCAACCCAGTCAAGAAGAAAAATCCTGGAGAAGAAGTTCGTCATGCCGTTTTCTAATTATTTTACTCTACTGTTTTATTAAAAACCATGATGTAATAAATATGGTCTGCGTACCATGAACAATGTCGTATGTACGGTTGTCGCATGATGAACCTCTTGTATTATTGTTTTTCTTATGAAATTCAATAATGTCTCGATTTGTTAAATCGGGGCGCTACAAGATGGTATCAGAGCCGACTTGACTGTAGGAAGCCAAACAGACCCGCCTAGCCATTAAGCCATAGGAAATTATTTCTTGAAAATCTACTTCATAAACTTTGTTCCTCTCCTCACTTTTATTCAACTTGCTGCTTTGTAGATGCCAGTCTACCAAGTTCACAGTTACTGCCGCCACTATGAGGGCTTCGTCCGGGAGCTCCGCATGATGCTCACCTTCCTCGGGTTCCTCTTCGAACCCGAATTTCAAGGAGTCTACCCCGACGAGTTCGCCGGGCCTTGCGACGTCTCCCTCACCGTCCATGGCTCCGGAGAGCATCTGCCGCCCTACACCACCGCACTTGGAGGCCCGACTTTCGACGTCGCGTGCCAACGAGTCGCCCTCCAGGCCCTCATGGAGCTGAGGATGATCTACGACGATCGTCTTCAGAACTCATCCTTCCGGCTTGTGCCGAAGCGTACTCCCGGAGCCCACCGTAGTATCTACCTCGGAGTTCACTCCGTGCGTGATCCGGTCATGGCTCGGCAGTCGCGTCTTCTGCAGGCCATGGATGATCTCCACACCGAGGCGGTGCTCGACGCCGACGAGCACCATGAGGCGGTTGCGTTTCTTCGTGAAGAAACGAAGAACCTGATCCAGCAGAACGGCGAGCTGCAGCGCAAGATCATGGAGCTGCAGAAGGACATCGCGGAGATGGTTCCTCTTCTTCCAAGGAAGAAGAAGCCTATCCGTGAGCCCCTCCCTCGCCCCAAGAGGATCCCGCCACGACCCTCCCCCGCCAGGCCTTCCACCAGCGCCCCTACACCACGCCCCGGCCTCGTCTCCGACTCCATCATCGAGAATTTTCTCGAGCCCACCATCTCTCTGGAGCCGCGCGCTCGTGGTTCCGAGAGCACGGAGACCGCCTCCGGTGGCGAGTAGGCGTTAGGAGACGCTAGCTAAATAAGAATCAAACTTTTGTATGTGGTGCTGCCCACGACGAGTGTGTCATGGGTAGAATAAAAACTTGATTGTAACAAACACTTTATGCCACTATATATAGTTATGTGCTTGAATCTTATATGATTGTATTATCATCTCGTCATTCTTTGCTTTATCGCTTTGTATATTCAGAAGATGACCGACCACCAGAACACCGGCTCCAACAACGGAGCAGGAGGAAGCCGAGATGCGCCCGAGGGAGTTGTGCCCAACTGGGGTGCGACAGGCCCGCGCCAATCCGGGTCGCCTTCCGCCAACCACCCCACCTTGGCGGAAATGATGGCGAATCAGAATCATCTGATTACCGCCCTCCTCACCCAGATGCAGCACCAACAAGCTCAGTTGGACCGTCTGCAGAACGGGGAGCCCGCCCCTCGCGCACCAGCACCCGCGGCCGCTCCGCAACTCTCCGAGTTCTTGCGCGTGCGCCCGCCCATCTTCTCGAGCACAACCAACCCGATGGAGGCCGGAGATTGGCTTCGCACTATCGAGAAGAAGCTCGACCTCCTCCCCTGCACAGACCGGGAGCGAGTGGCCTTCGCCACTCATCAGCTCCAGGGTCCCGCCGCCGAGTGGTGGGACAACTATCGCGCGTCCCAGCCAGAGGGCCACATGGTGACTTGGGCGGAGTTCACCATCGCCTTTCGTGCCGCTCACGTCCCCGCCGGTGTCATCGCGGTCAAACAGCAGGAATTCCGCGACCTGCAGCAGGGCAACAGGACTGTCATGGAGTACCTCCATGAGTTCAACCGCCTTGCCCGCTACGCACCGGAGGAAGTGCGCACCGACGCCCTCCGCCAAGCCAAGTTCCTCAGGGGACTTAAGGATGAGCTGTCCATCCAGCTCGTCGCCGCCGACTTCGCCGACTTCCAGCGGCTTGTCAATAAAGCGCTCATCCAAGAGACTGAGCAGAACAAGCTGGACCTCAAGAAGAGGAAGATGATCGCCTTCAAGCACCAGCAGGCGAACACTCAGAGGCCCCGCTTCGTCCCTCCGCCACCAGCGCCCGCCTACCATCCTCGGCCCGCCTTCAGGCCACCTCATGCAGCCGGTGGATCCAACGCCGGGCATCCTCGCCCCGCTCCACCAGCTCCGGCCGCTCAGCCGGCACCAGCCGCCAAGGCCCCGATCTTGAGGGATCGCCAAGGAAGGCCGGTCGTCTGCTTCAACTGCCGCAAGGAAGGGCACTACTCGCACCAGTGTCCTCACCCCAAGCAGAACCAAGGCGCAGCACCCCACCAGGCCGTTCGCGCCCGCGTCAACCACATCAGCGCGGAGGAAGCTCAGGAGGCTCCTGAAGTCGTACTCGGTACGTTTACTATGAATTCCGTACCGGCCGTCATATTATTTGACTCTGGAGCAATCCACTCCTTTGTCTCGGAAGATTTTGCAAAAACAAACCATCTGGACGTGCTCCCTCTACCAATTCCCATGGTGATTGCCACCCCCGGCAATAGGACCTCAGCTCGCTTCTACAGCCCTAAGGTTCAACTTGACATCCAAGGGGTGCTGTTTCGGGCCGAGCCTGTCCTTATCCAATGCACCGGACTCGACCTTATTCTAGGTATGGATTGGTTGATGAAGCACAAGGGAGTGATCGACTGTGCCAACAAGTCCGTCACGGTGACCAGTCCCGAAGGCGTAACCATCACCTTCTGGATGGTCAGTCGCAAACCACTCGGAGCGTCCCTTCGCTCAATAGCTCTTGAAGAGGTGCCAATAGTCAAGGAGTTTGCAGACGTTTTCCCTGAAGATCTGCCCGGAATGCCTCCCAAACGGGACATCGAATTCAGAATCGAGCTTGTCCCGGGGACCACTCCAATCTCCAAACGCCCATACCGAATGGCCGCCAATGAACTAGCCGAAGTCAAGAGCAACATCGAAGACCTTGAGCAGAAAGGTTACATCCGACCGAGTACCTCACCCTGGGGTGCACCGGTCATATTTGCCATGAAGAAGGACAAGACCAAGAGGATGTGCGTGGACTATAGAGCCTTGAACGACGTAACCATCAAGAACAAATACCCATTGCCTCGGATCGACGACCTGTTCGATCAGCTGAAAGGATCCTCGGTGTTTTCCAAGATTGACCTCAGGTCAGGTTATCACCAGTTAAGGATCAGGGAGGAAGATATACCCAAGACTGCCTTCACCTCCCGCTATGGACTCTACGAGTACACTGTGATGTCGTTCGGACTCACGAATGCCCCGGCCTTCTTCATGAACATGATGAACAATGTATTCATGGAGTTCTTGGACAAGTTCATCGTGGTATTCATCGACGATATCCTCGTTTACTCCAAGACCAAGGAAGAACACGAGACTCACCTCCGTCTGACCCTCGGAAAGCTAAGGGAGCAGCAACTGTACGCCAAATACAGCAAATGCGAATTTTGGTCGTCTGAGGTGAAGTTCCTCGGCCATGTCATATCTGCCGGAGGAATAGCAGTAGACCCAACCACCGTTGAAGCGGTAACCAACTGGCTACAGCCAACGACCGTGACCGAGATCCGGAGTTTTCTCGGATTGGCCGGATACTACCGCCGATTCATCGAGAATTTTTCCAAGATCGCCAAGCCTATGACCAGACTTCTGCAGAAAGAGGTGAAGTTTGATTGGACCCCCGACTGCGAAGAAAGCTTCCAGACTCTCAAGAAGAAGCTTGTGTCAGCTCCCATTCTGACTCTGCCAGACATCCGAAAATACTTCCACGTCTACTGTGATGCCTCTCGTCAAGGATTGGGATGTGTCTTAATGCAAGAAGGGAAAGTGATATCCTATGCCTCCCGGCAATTGAGACCGCATGAGCTGAACTACCCAACCCACGACCTGGAACTAGCAGCCGTAGTTCATGCCTTGAAGATATGGAGACATTACCTTGTGGGAAACCGGTGTGAGGTCTTCACCGACCACAAGAGCCTCAAGTACATATTCACCCAACCAGATCTGAACCTCAGGCAAAGGAGATGGTTGGAACTGATCAAGGATTACGATTTGGGCATCCATTATCATCCGGGCAAAGCGAACGTGGTGGCAGACGCCCTTAGTCGAAAAGGGTACTGCAATGCCATCATGATTCAAGACCAAGCTCCTTTACTCTACAAGGAGATGGAAAGGCTAAACCTAGGGATCACCACTCGAGAGTACCTCGCTGCTTTGGAGTCTCGGCCTGTCTTAATAGACCAGATCCGAGAGAAGCAGAAGGAAGACCCAGACATCCTGGAGATCCAGCAAAACATGAGGAAGGGTAAAGCCCCCGGATTCTCCGAGGATGAACATGGTACCATCTGGTTCGGAAACCGAGTATGCGTACCCAACATACCTGAGTTGAAGACTCTCATCCTTCAAGAAGCTCACGATACTCTTTACTCCATTCATCCCGGGAGTACAAAGATGTACCAAGACCTGAAGGAAAAATATTGGTGGGTCAGCATGAAGAGAGAAATAGCTGAGTATGTGGCCAAGTGCGACACATGCCGGCGAGTCAAGGCAGAGCATCAGAGACCTGCCGGACTGCTTCAACCCCTCAAAGTCCCTGAATGGAAGTGGGAAGAAATAGGAATGGACTTCATCACGGGACTGCCCAGGACCCAAGCTGGTCATGATTCTATCTGGGTGATCGTTGATCGACTCACCAAGGTAGCCCACTTCGTTCCGGTCAAGACAACTTACACCGTCGCCAAGTTGGCTGAGTTGTATATGACCCGGATCGTGTGCCTCCACGGAGTTCCCAAGAAGATTGTATCTGACCGCGGGAGTCAGTTTACCTCCAAGTTTTGGAAGAACCTTCAAGAGGAACTCGGCACCCGGCTGAACTTTAGCACCGCCTATCATCCACAGACCGACGGTCAAACCGAAAGGGTCAACCAGATATTGGAGGATATGCTTAGAGCTTGTGCTCTAGACTTTGGCGGAATGTGGGACAAGAACTTACCTTATGCGGAGTTCTCCTACAACAACAGCTATCAAGCCAGCCTGCAAATGTCCCCGTTCGAAGCACTCTATGGACGTAAGTGCAGAACGCCGTTGCTCTGGGATCAAACCGGAGAATCACAACTGTTTGGGACAGATTTATTGAGAGAAGCCGAAGAGAAAGTTAAGATCATAAGAGACCGACTGAAGGCAGCCCAATCCAGGCAAAAGAGCTACGCCGATAACCGTCGAAGAGATCTAGCCTTTGAGGAGGGCGATTATGTCTACCTCCGAGTCACTCCCCTCCGTGGCACTCAAAGGTTCAACATGAAAGGCAAACTAGCACCCCGCTACGTCGGACCTTTCCAGATCCTCCGTCGACAAGGAGAAGTGGCATATCAACTTGAACTGCCTCCATCCTTGGCAGGCGTTCATGATGTGTTCCATGTCTCGCAGCTGAAGAAGTGTCTCCGTGTGCCCACCGAGCAAGCCGACCTTCAGCAGCTCAACGTCCAAGAAGACTTGACCTACATAGAGAGACCCGTCAAGATCTTGGAAACCAAGGAAAGAGTAACCAGAAGTCGCGTCGTCCGCTTCTGCAAAGTCCAATGGAACAACCATCCCGCAGAAGAAGCCACTTGGGAAAAAGAAGACGAGCTGAAAGCCCAATACCCCGAGCTATTCGAGTAGCGTTCCAATCTCGAGGACGAGATTCTTGTAAGGGGGATAGGTTTGTAACACCCCAAATTTTCAAAGCAATAAAAATATTATTAAATTCAATTTATTGAAATTATTATTTCAGAAAATACTTTTAAATCTCTTTTATACCCTTTTGAACTACAACATAGAGTAGATGACCAAATCAGGAGGTGAAACTTTTTGTATATGATCCTAAGACCAAAATATAATTTTGAGAATTTTTATAAATTTTTACCAGCCTTGGAAGTAGCCCTAATATTTTAACCCATTTTCTGGAATTATTTTTATTCAGAAAAGTATTAGAACAGTAATGGGCTCCTCTCCCTCCCTTCTCTCTCTCCCGGCCGGCCCAGCCCGTTACCGCGCCCGCCTTAGACTGACACTTGGACCCCACCTGTCGGCGCCGAATTTTTCCCCTCGCGCGCGAACCCGACACCTCGGCCCCACCCGTCAGTCGCCACCCTCGCCCGCTCGCGCTCACTGGTCAATGGCCCCCGCGTGTCAGATCCGTCTTCAACCCCGCGCCGTCGCCCCCAAATCGCGCCGGCCGACGACCTCGCCCTCGGATTCGCCTCGCCGACGCGTCCCCCATTAAATTGCCGCCATAACTCGGTCCCCCGCGTCGCGCCGACCGTTTCCCCGCTTTAACCCTCGCGTTTATGCCACGGGATCGCCGCTCCGCGTGCATGGCCGAGCCATCGCCGGCGAGTAAAGGCCCTCGGCCGGTTTCCTTGCATGCGAGCCCTCCCCGGCGTCCTATTTAAGCCCCCAGCCTGAGCCGCGTCCGACCCCCACGCTTAATCGCCTCGTGAACGAACAGAGCACTCGCATTTCGCTTTTTAGCGCACACCCTCTGATTCACCTCCGGCCACCGCTCGCCGTCGCACCGGACCACCTCCGCCCGTGCCTCCGCCACCAACGTGACCGCGAGGACGACCCCGACCTCGGCCACCCCTCCGCCGACGTCGAACCCCGCCGGATCGCCGTCGCCGCCAAGGACCCGAACGCCTCCACCGCCTACGCTCGTCGCCGGCCTCACTCCGTCGACCCCGGACCACCGCAACGGTACCCTTTTGTTCCCCTCGGTACCCCCTTTCCGTTTTTAGCCCTAGCTAGACTAGATGGCCCTCGACCTCGCCGGAATCGCTCGCCGTCGTATCACCGGAGTCGGGGAAGAAGGGGTACTTTACCCCCCCGACACGCACTGTGCCGGATTCAATCCTGGCCGTGCGATCCAGATCCAACGCTTGGGTTAAATCATCTGTTCGGTTTAATCCTGGCCGTCGGATCTGAGTGAAGCGGTATGGTGCGATCTCGTGCGTCCATCTGTATTTAAAACCCGCGTTAAATCCCGTGCGTCCACGTGGTACCGGTTCGAACGTTTTAATCCTGGCCGTCCATCGCGACTTACGCGTCCCGCCTCGCCCTCGCGCGTCGGATCTGGATCCGACGGTCCAGATCGACCCGGCGCACGCGCACAGTGCGCGGGTTCACCGTGGGCCAGGCTCACCGTGGACCCGAGAGGTTTAAAATTTGAAAATAAATTCCAGAAATGCTTTTAAACTTGTAAAATTCATATCTAATGCATTTGAACTCTAAAAATTACCATTCCAATTTCAGAAAATTCATAAAATTATTCTCTACATGTTTATGCAATAAAAACAGTAGGTTTACTTGGACATTTTCATGTTTATTTAAATAAGTATTCAAATGCCCTTAGGATTTAAATAAAATTTAAATATTTAAATTCCAGAAAACTTATATAATTGTCCCTTTCTGTTTAAACACTAAAACCACTGAGTTTTCCCTGAATCATTTATATTAAATTGATTAGAAAACTTAATGTAGTATTATACACACTTAAAAACCCTTTTTATGAAAAACAATAATTCATTTAGATTCACTTTAAATTAATGGAGAAATAAATTGCAGAACTTTAATCTTTGAATTTATTTTATTTATAATCAAACCAACTTAAACTTACGTGTTTATAATGTAATGTTATACTGTTTGATTGGATGTTGTGTTCTTTTTATTTTACTTTATATTAAAAAGACTACGACGTCGCCGAGGAGCCGGAGTACTTCCCCGAAGTCCCTCCCTCTCCTTTTGCTGAACAAGGCAAGTCACCAAACCATTCTTTTGAGCATATTGAACCCATGTCTGAATTGACTATCGCTAAAACACATAGGTTATGTATATGCATTAGTCAAATGAACCCTTACATTATATTTATTTAGGATCCCCTGACCTTGATGTGCAACCCAAGCCATGCTATCTCGCCTAACCTCCTTGTCACCATATGAACTATGATATTAGCTAGTGTCCAATGTATTGACACGGCCGCTATAGGATAAAAATGAGTCGTAGTGAAATGGTTCTATTATATGATCCCGTTACTTCTTATCTTTGGAAATTCTGTTGGTGATGAGTCATGGTTGTGAGTGTATGCATGGTGGGTTCCGGGTGCAAGCTAGGGCATTGGTCAGTCGCACCCGGGGCACTATAAGGACCGGTCTGAGGGATCCGTTGCAATACACTTACGTACTAACCACAAGTCTAGTGGGTAAGTCCTAACTAAGGTATGGGTTGTTCCAAACCGAGGCCACCACTTGGAGATGGGTCAAGTTGCACCTGCGGGTGACTTGTACCAATGTGGCGCAAAAGGGGGTGCGACGTTAGCCGGGATGCGGCCCGGCGCGCCGGCGAAACCTAGAGCGGGTGGTTATCGCTTGGAACATCTCATATTGAGGTTTTGGCACGAGTTCCCGTGAAATGGGTCATCTCGTTGAGATGAGTGCGTGCCTTGTGGGTACAGTAGTACATCTCTGATCAGAGTCTTAAATCTTTTCGAAAAGCTGAGCCCACGGTCAAGGGCGGGTTGCGTGACATCCCCCAGTTAGTTTACTTTGAATATGTATGTGCATGATGGATTGACATGTAAGGACTGTTGTGCGAGGAGGTAAAACGTACTCCTCGAGTTAGTTGATGTTGATGATGCTCATATTTACTTTCCGCATGATTAAAATATGATTACACTAAATGCCATAACTGCAATTGCTTTATTCCGCATTGTTAGCCTTTATCCTTCCTTGTTTATTATCCTGCATTATTATTTGCATTTGCGGTGGCTTGTTGAGTACTTTTTGTACTCATACCCGTTGGACCCCACAGAGGATGCATATCTTGAAGACGGTCTGGAGTAGCAACCCAGTCAAGAAGAAAAATCCTGGAGAAGAAGTTCGTCATGCCGTTTTCTAATTATTTTACTCTACTGTTTTATTAAAAACCATGATGTAATAAATATGGTCTGCGTACCATGAACAATGTCGTATGTACGGTTGTCGCATGATGAACCTCTTGTATTATTGTTTTTCTTATGAAATTCAATAATGTCTCGATTTGTTAAATCGGGGCGCTACAGTCACCTTCTCTTTGAGCCGATTACATTCACGCTCATTAGAAATAGCAGTTGCGTGGGCAAGAACAACGTGCTGACAAAAGAAAAGGAAGAGCGAGGTGAGTATGGTATCTATTTCAAATAAAACTAACATTTGCAGGTGCACCATACATGATAGGCAGCCCATTCAAGGGCGGTGTCCAGCTCCAACCCTTCGGCCTCGCTTATTGCGGAGACCAGCTCGGCCTCGCTTATTGCGGAGACCAGCTCGGTCTCGCCCACCTCTCGACTAGCCCGAGCTAGAGGCTCTAGCAGAGGCCAAAGTCATGTCCTTCTTTCAAGAAAAGGGGCCAGAAGGGGGAGCCTTGTCAAGGCACTCTGGTCGTCATCGGTGGGAGAAGGCCCGGAACGAAGAGATGCGTCGTCCGAAGCTTCTATTGACTGCCCTACGTCAGTTGACTCAGACGGAGTCAACCCCACTGCGAGAGCAGGCATCCGTCAAGATTTGCCTTTTCGTTTTCTAGGAGCCACCACCCGCTTCGGAGCCATCTCCTGCGCTAGAGTTGACTCTCGCGTCGGAGCGATCTCCCATGTCGGAGCTGTCTCCTGCACCAAAGCTATCGTCGGCACTGAAGTTGTCTCTAGCTCTAGGTCCCCCTCCTCCGCTAGAGTCACCTCCACTAGAACTGATTCTGCAAACTCAAAGGTATATACTATTATTTAAATGTTGCAGGTAAAAGAAAGGGAAACAAGGTTTGGTTGGTAAAGATGTACATCCACCACCCTGTTGCCGAATGAGCACAGGACTGCTCGGATGCTTGAACATCTGAGTGAAGTCTTCGTAGGACTCGGGAGATTGAACTGAAGCATTAGTCACAGGAGTCTTCTCGACTGCGGCAACCACCACTTCGTCCAGAGCAGGGCCCTTCGTTTCCATGGTTTGAACCCTTTCTTCCTCAACTCTGCCTTGGTCACGATCCGGGCTAATCTCCGCTTCCCTTCGGTACATGATCTCTTCCAGGGGCGCTGCCAAGGTGGAGGTCATGCCCACCTCCGCATAGAACCAGCGGAGGATCCATTCTGAATACCACCGGTCGTTGATGGCCTTCGCTAGAAACTGGTCTTGAAATTCATCCCAAAGTTGGAAATTTATACTTCTGAAGGCCACTACCATATTCTCGCCTCCGAGTCCGGTATATGTCTTCGGTTGATATGAAACCTTGTGGAGAGCTGTGAAGATCTCCGCACTCCCTGCACACCCTTCGACCCGCAAGACCCATTCGAAGATGGCCAAGTGAGTGATGGCATTCAGAGAAAGTTGAGGAAGTTTTACATGGAATAGAGGATCTAGTACCTTCGTCAAGAAGACCACAGCAGGGAGCCCGAGTCCGGCTTCGAAGAAGGCTTCAAATGCCACAACTTCTCCTACTTGCAGTACCGGAATAATTTCTTTTCTTGCACTTTTACTCTGGCCCCAGCTTCCCAGCAACCGCCTCGACTATCATCTTCTTCAAGCAGGTCGATGCCCCAAGCCTATACGATTGATCCATATACTTGGTGGATGCTGGTCAGAGATCATGAGGGCCAGTGGGCCGAGGGCTCTCTGAAGGAACCACCGCCGCTGCCGTCGCCGCCATGGCCTGGTGTCGGGCCAATGCTGAGGCCAGCGCAGGAACCTTGGAGCTAGTTTTCACCATCGGAGAAAGCTAGAAAGGTTGGAAATGGACACTCGAGAAGGAGAAAAGTAGGTCTTTGGTTGTACGTTACATAGCAACGTTTGGGTTGCTTTGTTTCAGTTTTGACGCTGTTATGACATGCAGAGCCACCACAATGAAGACTTACATCCGCCGTGAGATCGTGCGACCATTAGCCTTCTTGGAGAGTAACGACTCTAATGTGGGTCTAACGTCTTTGAGAACTAACGGCTAGTTTGGCTCTGAAAAAACTACGACTCTGAAGCCACCTTCTTGGACACCTCCGAATGGATTTTGGGTCCAGAGATTTCTTATCCCCGAAGACATTATTACCAATGGTTGTAAGGACTTTCACTTTTTTCTAAGTCTTAAACATGAAAATATTTCTTGCGTATATTGCCCTCTTCACTGCACAGGCAATTCAGAGAGACGTATTCGAGGGACTACTATTGGGGGAAAATATTTCATCCTCAGCATCATGTTAAAACCTCTACATCAACGCTATGAGAAGACAAAATGAAGTTAGAAGCTTTGATCTCCGAAGGTCCTAAAGCATCAAGACTTCGCTGCATTCAGAGCCTTCTACAATAAAAGTCTCCACAAAGGCTTCGGCATGACGAAGAATCCCAGAACCTCTTTACCCATAGGGGTACTGCCAGCAAGGATAGAAGAATTAATTTCTCATTGTTGACTTAGTCTTTTACCCTTTTAACTCTACAAAGAATATTAAACAGTATCTTCTAAGTCGGTTGTAATTAGGAGGTAAAGAGGTCTTTTCCTAATTGTTGGGCCGAAATGGGCGACCAGAGGGAGGGGTGAATGGGAGCTTTTAAAATTTCAGACTAAAACTAGCCTTCAGTTATAAATTCTGTCTCCTACTGAACGGGCTTCGAACACACCCTTCAGAGGTCTAGTTCGGAGGTATTTTACAGCTCCGAACGCAAGCTTCGCAAAGGGTAAAAAGTCGAAGACAAGGAGACTTCGCTCACACCCACAAACCCAAAAACACAGCTCTGCAAGGATACTGCAGGCTCCGCACACAAAGTGCCTTAGAGCAGGCCTCACACTTCACACTTCGCATGAGCAAGTTTCCCTCTGAGGGCTTCGAACAGATATTCTGCACTAGCAACTAGTACTAGGCTTCGTATTTCGAAGGGCACAAAGCAGACAATACAGACTACAACAAGGACTTCGGCTGAGGAAGGAAAACAGACTTCGAGCCTGACTTCACTCAGTGCTTCGCTAGTAATCAGAGAGGACTTGCCTCTAGTTTACACAGAGCGAACACACACTAAAAGATACACACACTTCGCATGTACAGAAACACTAACACACTTCTCTAGAAAAGAAATAGCGCAAAAACTCTAGGTAAAACAGAGGCAAAGTGTAACACAGAGAAATCAACACATGCAGTGCAAAACAGGAATACAAGTTCAAGCAATAGACAGAGAACAAAATGAAAAATTCATTGCATAAACAGGGAACAAAAGACTCATAGAATTGAGTACATGGATGTGACGGCTAGCTCTGGGAGTTCTAAAAATGATTGCTCCAAAATGTTGCCTAGACCTAGTCAGCCTTCACTATTTATAGGCACTACTCAGCCATGTGAATAGACTACTTTACCCCTAGGGTTTACACTGTTTTTGTCTCAGCCGGACAATGGGGTACAGATGGTAGTCTACTTTACTGGAGGGTTCTTTTGTTAGCTTTGCAGAGGAGACAGCATCAGCTTTTGCAGAGCAGACATGATCAGCCTTTGCACAGTGGAATCTTCTAAAGCCCCCTTCGCACACGAAGTGTGCAGAAGCTTCGGTGACAAGCTTTGAGCCAGAGGCCTTCGCTTCACTGAAGTCAGTCTACGATACAGTGACAGTTTTGAGCAGAAGCCATCAAAGCTCTTGAGCCTTTGCACCATCACCTTCGAGTGGACACCACAGCTTCACAGCTACTCCCAGCTCGAACTCCGTTAGTCCGTGTACTGAAGCCATGCATGGCCGAAGTACCTCAAGTCAACCAGACTCCGAAGCTCCACCTTGAACTATCTCAAGCTATTATCCAATTCGGAGACTTGGAATAGTCCACATAAGCAAACACTTTGTTTGTCAGTCTTTCGAATTTACTAAACCTGTTAGCGTAATCTTTTGCACCAACAATACTTTAAACTCTTATGGTCCGTGAAAACTTCTTATCTATTACAGACTAGGTAATGCCTCCAAATCTTCAAAGCATGAACAACTGCTGCTAATTCTAGATCACGAGTAGGATAATTTAACTCATGGGGTCATAGATAACGAGATGCATATGATACCACTTTTCCATCTTGCATTAAACACATCTTAGTCCTTGGCAAGATGCATCACAGTAAACATGAAAATCTCTATGGATATCTAGCAAAGTTAATGTTGTTGTCGACATTAGCTTTTTATTCAAAATCTGAAAACTTTCTTCACACTCTGGTGTCCACTTGAATTTGTCTTCCTTCTAGAGTAACTTTGTCAAGGTTTCGCTATCTTGGAGAAATTCTCTATGAATCGACAATAGTAACCAGCTAATCCAAGAAAACTATGAATCTCTATTACTAATATAGGTTGAACCCAATTTTTCACTACTTCAACGGTGGAGGGATTGTCACACCCCGATTTAATAAATCAGGACTTTTATTGAAATTCCATAGAAAATCAATAAAAACAAGACGTTCATCATGCGACCACGTACAATACGAGCAATCATTCACGGTCCGTAGACCGTATTAGTACAAAAGTGAATAAAGATGAAGAGAAACTAATAAATCAAAGGGTCCTAGATGAACGCCTCCTTCCAGTCTCGCCTTGACTGGTCGCTACTCCAGACCTTCATCCTCCTTGTAGTAGACGGGCTCTGGTGGTGTAAGTCAACGGGGGTGAGTACATACGTACTCAGCAAGCCACCGAATGCAAATATAATGCAGGGTAATAACAAAGGAGATAGTGGCTAATTTTGCAGAAGAGCATAATTTGTAAGGCAATTAAATGTGAACAATTTATTAGTACTGAAACGTAAACATGTGTATGCATCATCATCTTCTAACTCGAGGGGTACAATCAGCCCCACCTCGCTCAACAGTCCTTACATGCCATGAATATCTCAACCATTCAAACAATTGTAAACTAACTGCGAGTAGTCACACAACACGCCCTTGACCGTGGGCTCGGCTTTTCGAAAAGATTAAATACTCTGATCAGAGGTGTACCACTGTACCCACAAGGCACGCACTCATCACCTACACCAAAGTGTAACGAGATGACCCATACCACGGGAACTCGTGCCAAAACCTTCCATATGGTCCTCCTCGACCCGACAGCACCCTCTTATAGGTTTCATATGGTGTCCCGATGCGTCGGAGCCCCACCATACCCCCCTTGAGCCTCGTCGGTACAAGTCACTCGCAGGTTGCCCCTTGCCCCCTCCACTATGGTGCATCGAGTCGGATTGTTCCATACTTCCGGTTAGGACTTACCCATTAGACTTGTGGTTGGTATAGAAGTGCTTTGCAACATATCCCGCAGACCGGTCCTTATAGTGCCCCGGGTGCGACCAACCAATGCCCTAGCTTGCACCCAGAACCCACCATACTTATAACATAGCCAACTCCAACAGAGTCTAGGGACAAGAATAATGGGGAAATTCATATAACAGAATCCATCTATCTAAGACTCATTCTTTTTATCCTATAGCAGTTGTGCCGGTACATTGGGCACTAGCTAATACTTTTATAGTAGAGTGACAAGGAGTTAAGGCTCAATAAGCATGGCTTGGGTTTGCACACAAGGACGGGGATCTAATAAATATAAGTGTAAGGCTTGAGATTAGACTAATGCAATAGTATCCTATGAGTTATAGCGATAATTTATTAAAACATGGGCTCAATGATGATCAAAATGGGGGTTGTGACTTGCCTTGATCAGCAAAGGGTGAAGGTGGAACCTCGGGATAGAACTCGGGCTCCTCGACGAACTCGTAGTCTTCTCGATATGGAAAAAGTAAACAATACATTCAATAAAGCATCACAAAACATAAACATCCAAGTTTTATGATTTAATTATGTGATTTGAGCTTTATTATACTGAAGTTATAGTGAATAATATCAAAGGTTAAAGTTTTGGGGTTTTTCCTAATTTATTTCATGAATTATTAATTTATCCCTAAGGGGTTTTTATTTATTTAATCCAGAAGATTATTTTGTGCTAAAGTAACATACTGTTTTTATGGCATTAATGTGTAGAGAATAAAATGATGAATTTAATAAAATTTAAATTGTGAAATTTGGAGTTAAAATGAGCAAGTTATGAATTTTCAAAGTTTAAACTATTTTCTGGAATTTTATTTAAACTGGAAATGGGCTTTAGTCCACGGTGAGCCAGGCCCACGATGGACAGGCGCACTGTGCGCGTGGACCGGATAACCCAGAGCTGTTGGATCCGGATCCGGTGATCAAGCGCGAGGCGGGAGGGTTTAATGAAAATGAACGACTGAGATTAAAATGGGCGAAGGGGTACGCGTGGACGCACGAGATCGATCCAGCGCTTTAAGTCACGATCGACGGCTGTGATCGCACGGTACCGCTTTGACCGGATCCGATGGCCCGGATTAAATCCCGAAGGGATTTAATCGTAGCCCTCCGATCATGATCGAACGGCCACGGTGCGATACGGCACGGCACGGCCGTAAGGGGCACGTACCCCCTTCGTCTCTGGCGACGGCGTCCTCGGGTGCGGCGGCGACGGCGGTGGCGAGCGCGTACGGGCTTAGCTTTATGTAAAAATGGAAAGAGGAGACAGAGGGGAGCATGATGGTACCGGAGATGGCGACGGTGGACGTCTAACGGCGACCGGCGACGAAGGTAGACGGCGATGAGGTCTCGGGCGGTCGACGGTGACGGCGATCCGATGGCGTTCACGGCCAACGGAGCGGATGCCGAGGATGGGTGGGCTCCGGCGGTCACGATGGTGGCGACGGCTAGGACGGAGGGGGTCCAAGGCGGCGGCGATCAGTGGCCGAAGTTGGAGCAGGAGAGGGTTCCATCCATGCGGGCTAGCTTCCATATCCGCTAAAACGCGTGGCACAAAGATGGAAGGGGGTCGCGGCGATGCAAGGAAGGGAGTCCAGGGGGCCGATCGGGCGAAATTTGGCGGCCGGCGGCGAGGAAAGGAAATGTGGTCACCGGAAAGGAAAGGGGAGAGATCCCCTTCCAGCAGGGATGAAGGTCCTGACAGTTGGCCCCCACCTGTAAGTGGCCGAGCGTAAAGCCAACAGCGCCGACAGGCGGGCCACGCTTGTCAGAGAGCGAAAGCGGGCGCGGGTGGCTGCCATGTGGGGCCGAGGCGGGCGCGGGCGGGAGAGAGGCGGGGGTTGGCGCCGACAGATGGGTCCCACTCGTCAGTGGCTGTCGGTTGGACTGGGCCAGGCTCGGGGAAGATTGAGGGTTGAGGCCCATTTAGATTTATAAATGTTTTCTGATTTAAAATAATTCCAGTAATTCATTTATTCGATTAAGGGTTGAATCACTGTTGATAAAAATTTGTAAAAATCCCTGAAATTATGTTTTGGCCTCTAGTTTATTCCATAAATTTTCCAAGTTCAAATTTTGAATATTTATCTCTGTTTGGCTTTATTAGGGCTCTTTTAGGAGTTTTCTGTAATAATGAAATCCAGAAATTTCTTTATTAATATATTTCTTTTATTTTATTTCTTTTAAATCTTGGGGTGTTACAATCCTATCCCCCTTACAGAGAATCTCGTCCTCGAGATTCGAATCAATCCTCGAATAACTCCAGATGCTGAGCCTTGAGTTCTTCCTCTTTTTCCCACGTAGCTTCCTCTACGGGGTGATTGCTCCACTGAACCTTACAGAAACGGATGACGCGACTGCTGGTGGTCCTTTCCTTGACTTCCAATATCTTGACGGGCTTTTCCACGTAGGTCAGATTTTCTTGAACATCTAACTGTTGTAGGTCCACTTGCTCTGTTGGGACTCGAAGGCACTTCTTTAGTTGGGACACATGAAATACGTCATGTACTCCGGCTAGTGAGGGTGGCAGTTCCAACTGATAAGCGACTTCGCCTTGGCGTCGAATAATGGGAAAAGGTCCAACATATCGAGGTGCCAACTTTCCTCTCATGTTAAACCGTTGAGTGCCACAGAGAGGTGTAACCCGGAGGTAGACATGGTCTCCCTCTTCAAAGGCTAGATCTCGACGACGATTGTCTGCATAACTCTTCTGTCGAGATTGCGCGGTCTTGAGTCGGTCTCTAATAATCCGTACCTTCTCCTCAGCTTCCCGAAGGATGTCTGTTCCAAACACTTGGGATTCACTGATTTGATCCCAAAGTAGAGGCGTCCTGCACTTACGTCCATATAGGGCTTCGAACGGGGACATCTGTAGGCTGGCTTGATAACTGTTGTTGTACGAAAACTCGGCGTACTGTAAACTCTTGTCCCAAGTTCCTCCAAAATCCAAGACGCATGCCCGTAGCATATCTTCCAATATCTGATTCACCCTTTCGGTTTGTCCGTCTGTCTGAGGGTGGTAAGCAGTGCTGAAGTTCAATCTTGTTCCCATCTCCTCTTGAAGGTTCTTCCAGAAACGAGAGGTAAACTGACTTCCTCTATCGGATACTATCTTCTTAGGCACTCCATGAAGACACACAATGCGGGCCATATACAACTCTACGAGCTTAGGGCCACTGAAGGTCGTCTTGACGGCTATGAAGTGTGCTACTTTCGTTAGTCGGTCGATGATTACCCAAATAGAATCATATCCAAGCTGGGTCTTTGGGAGTCCAGTGATGAAGTCCATTACGATCTCTTCCCATTTCCATTCAGGCACTTTAAGTGGCTGTAATAGTCCTACAGGTCTCTGATGATCTGCCTTCACTCGTCTGCAGGTGTCACATTCTGCGACGAATTGAGCAATCTTTTTCTTCATGCTAACCCACCAATAGCGTTCCTTCAGGTCCTGGTACATCTTGGTGCTTCCAGGATGGATGGAGTATAAAGTATCGTGGGCCTCCCTTAGAATAAGGGTCTTTATCTCCGGTTTATCCGGCACACATATCCGGGTTCCAAACCATATGGTGCCATTCTCGTCTTCTGAAAATTCTGGGGCTTTACCTTGTCTCATGTTCTTCTTAATGGCAGTTATATCCGGGTCTTCCAACTGAGCCTCATGGATCTGCTCAAATAGAACTAGCTGGGTCTCCAAGGTGGCTAGGTAAGCTCCCGTGGTTAATCCAAGGTTTAACTTTTCCATCTCCTTATACAACAAAGGCGCATGATCCTGAATTACGATGGCGGTGCAATATCCCTTACGACTTAATGCATCAGCTACCACATTTGCTTTTCTGGGGTGGTAGTGAATACCTAAGTCGTAGTCCTTTATTAATTCCAATCATCGCCTTTGCCTCAGATTGAGGTCTGGCTGCGTGAAGATGTACTTCAAACTCTTGTGATCCGTAAAGACTTTGCAGCGATTTCCGACCAAATAATGCCTCCATATCTTAAGGGCGTGCACAACAGCGGCCAATTCCAAGTCATGTGTCGGGTAGTTTAACTCATGGGGTCTCAACTAACGAGAGGCGTATGAAATAACCTTCCCATCTTGCATAAGAACACATCCCAATCCTTGGCGTGATGCGTCGCAATAAACATGGAAGTCCTTCCTAATATCCGGTAGGGTCAGTATGGGTGCTGACACCAGCCGGGTCTTGAGGGTGCGAAAACTTTCCTCACATTCAGGAGTCCATTCAAACTTTTCTCCTTCCTGCAATAACTTGGTCATAGGCTTGGCTATCTTGGAAAAATTCTCGATAAATCTTCGATAATACCCTGCTAAAATAAGAAAACTGTGTATCTCCGATACGTTGGTGGGTGGTAGCCAATCCGTAACTGCTTCTACGGTGGCAGGATCTACTGCAATACCTTGTGCAGAGATGATGTGTCCAAGGAACTTCACTTCCCCCGTCCAAAATTTGCACTTGCTGTACTTGGCGTATAATTGGTGTTCCCTTAATTTTCCTAAGGTCAACCGGAGGTGAGTCTCATGCTCCTTTTGATCCTTGGAATAGATGAGGATGTCATCTATAAATACCACGATGAATTTGTCCAAATACTCCATGAACACTTTATTCATCATATTCATGAAGAAGGCTGGGGCATTGGTCAAACCAAAAGACATAACAATGCACTCATATAATCCATAGCGAGAGGTAAACGCTGTCTTGGGTATATCCTCCTCTCGAATTCTCAGCTGATGATATCCGGACCGCAGGTTGATCTTGGAAAATACCGTAGCTCCTTTCAGCTGGTCAAATAGGTCATCGATCCTAGGTAACGAGTATTTATTCTTGATGGTCACCTCATTCAAGGCTCAGTAATCCACGCACATACGCTTAGCCTTGTCCTCTTTGTTCTCAACGAAGATGACGGGGGCTCCCCACGGGGATGTGCTAGGTCGAATGTATCCCTTCTTCTCAAGATCTTCCAGTTGCTGCTTCATCTCAGCTAGCTCATTAGCGGCCATCCGGTATGGTCGCTTGTAGATGGGAGTGGTTCCGAGTACCAAATCAATCCAGAACTCAATATCCCTCTTAGGTGGCATCCCTGGTAAATCCTCCGGAAATACGTCCGGGTATTCGCAGACCACTGGTATCTCTTCCAAAGTAATCTGGTGCAGTCTTGGTCTTCGGAACTTCAGGCTTGGCATCTGAAATGTGACGGCAGTCCCTTCTTCACTAGTCACGGTCACTTGTCTCTGGGCACATCTTATCACTCCTTGGTGTTTATTGAGCCAATCCATTCCTAGAATGAGATCCAAGCCTTGACAATCTATTAGGATGGGGTCAGCCCAAAATATTGTGCCTTGGATATCTACCCATACCCTTGGACTATAGGAATGGGCGAGAGTTTGTTTGCCAGGGGTGGCTATTAATACGGGTCTTGGTAGTTCACTTATGTCTAGATCATTCTTTTCCACAAAAGTCGTTGATATAAAGGAGTGTGTAGCTCCAGTGTCAAATAAAACTACTGCAAGGGCTGAATGTACCGTGAACTTACCCATGACGATCTCTGGCGCGGCCTGGGCTTCTTCGGCGGTGACGTGGTTGACGCGGGCGCGGATGGCCGGGTTTGCCGTGACTCCTTGAGCGCGCTTAGGGTGAGGGCACTGGTGGGAGTAATGCCCCTCGTGGCGGCAGTTGAAGCAGATCATGGGCTTGCCGTGCTTGTCGCGCAGAATTTCCGCCTTCTTGGCCGAGGCGGTGGAGCGGCTGGTGCGGCGGGGGAGGGGCAAGGTTGTCCAGCTCCGGCGTTGGCGGCGGGTGGCGGCGGACGATATACCGAGCGGGGATGGTATTGTGGCGTCGGTGGAGGAGGTGCGAAGCGGGGCCTTTGTACCATGCCTTGGTTCTACTTGAAGGTGATCATCCTCTTTTTCTTCAGGTCGACCTTGTTCTGCTGGGTCTCCTGAATGATAGCTTTATTCGCCAACTTTTGGAAGTTGGCGTAATCTCCAGAAATGAGCTGAAGGGACAGCTCATCCTTTAGTCCCTGGAGGAACTTGGACTGTCTGGCCGTATCGGTACGGACCTCCTCAGGTGCGTACCGAGCCAACCTGTTGAACTCGTGCAGGTACTCAGTTACGGACCTGCTTCCTTGTTGCAGGTCCCGAAACTCCTGCTGCTTCTGGGCAATAATGCCTTCTGGGACATGGGCGGCGCGGAAGGCCGCGGAGAACTCCGCCCAAGTGTGGACGTGTCCTTCGGGCAAGGTCTCACGCAGGTTGTCCCACCATTCCGCGGTGGGACCCTGGAGTTGATGGGCGGCGAAAGCCACCCTCTCGTGCTCATTACAAGTCAGGAGATCCAGCTTCTTTCCGATGGTTCTCAACCAATCACCAGCCTCCATTGGGTTGGTGGTGCTTGAGAACGTGGGAGGGCGGACTCGGAGGAACTCCGAGAGCTGAGAGGCGGGGGCGGGGGCGGGAGTGGTGGGGCGAGGCAGCTCGGGCTGTTGGTGGAGGCGAAAGAATTGAGCCTGCTGCTCCTGCATCTACTGCTGCTGCTGTTGCATTTGATTCAGTAGAGCAGCTACCAACTGATTCTGATTGGCCATCATCTCGGCCAGGGTGGGGTGGTTGGCGACCGGGGCTTGCCTTTGCCCGGTTGCTCCCCACTGAGGCAAGTTGTCGTTTTCTCCTCCGTTCTGAGGAACGTCGGAGCCTTGAGTGTTAGTCATCCTGAAGTTTCCAAAATAGACAACACTTTCTTAGGGGAAATTGATACTAAGCTTTATTTCAAAATGTCGTTCTTGCGATTACATTTATTGTCTTTTATTTAATTCTTCACTCATGCCTTATATTCGACATGAATGGCAATACACTTCAAAACAATTTAAAAGAAAACAATCAATCGTAAATACTACGTCTATGGCAGCTCAGGGGATGACTCCACCACGGGCTCGATGGAGACGGTCGGGGTGGTGGAACTGGAAGGTCTGGTGGGAGGTGCGCTGCGGGAAATCCTCTTAGGCCTCACGGTGGGGATCTGAAGCGATTTCTGCTTGCAGGGCGGAAGGGGTGCGATCTCCTCGATATCCTTCTTTAATTCCTCAATCTGATGGCAGAGCTGAGGATTGTTGGCGACGCGCTGCCGTAGGAGCTCATTCTGGCGTCGTAGCTCCTCTGCCTCGGCAGCCAGACGGTGTCCTTGCTGGATACGGCGACGAAGATCTCCGTTCTTGCGGTTCAGATCCTCGGAGGAGTGTCGGTAAAAGTCGATCGTGTCGCGCTGTCCGTTGGCATCCTGCAGTGCCTCATAGTGGAGCTCATCCATTGCCTCCAACAAACGTACGGTGTGTCCAACCACAGAATGGTGCTGGGAGAACATGCTGACGTAGACACTGTGGGGACTCCCTGGAGTGCGAAGGGGCACAAAGCGATAATCTGTGTCGTAGATCTCACTATCGTAGATCATCCGGACCTCAGTGAGGGCCTTGAGGGCGGTGCGCTGGCTGGCAACCAAGAAGGTAGGTCCTCCGCCTCGATAGGTGTGGGCTATCTGAGGAGAGGGCTGGATGACGATGGTGACCTCGCAGTAGCTCTCATCCTCGTCGGGAAAGACGCCATGGAACATCGGCTCGTGCTCAAATCCGAGGAAACCAATGAGCATGCGTAGCTCGCGGATGAATCCGGCCTCATCACGAAGAGTCCCGCTCATGGTATGGACCGGCATCTACAAAAGAGAGAAAATTTTTGTGAAAACCTCGGAAGATGAGAGGTTAAGTAATTTTGTAAGAAAATATGGTTAATATAAGTCCTAAGGTCAGGTCTGTTTGGCTTCCTACAGTCAAGTCGGCTCTGATACCATCTTGTCACGCCCCGATTTAATAAATCAGGACTTTTATTGAAATTCCATAGAAAATCAATAAAAACAAGACGTTCATCATGCGACCACGTACAATAAGAGCAATCATCGTAGACCGTATTAGTACAAAAGTGAATAAAGATGAAGAGAAACTAATAAATCAAAGGGTCCTAGATGAACGCCTCCTTCCAGTCTCGCCTTGACTGGGTCGCTACTCCAGACCTTCATCCTCCTCGTAGTAGACGGGCTCTGATGGTGTAAGTCAACGGGGGTGAGTACATACGTACTCAGCAAGCCATCGAATGCAAATATAATGCAGGGTAATAACAAAGGAGATAGTGGCTAATTTTGCGGAAGAGCATAATTTGTAAGGCAATTAAATGTGAACAATTTATTAGTACTGAAACGTAAATATGTGTATGCATCATCATCTTCTAACTCGAGGGGTACAGTCAGCCCCACCTCGCTCAACAGTCCTTACATGCCATGAATATATCAACCATTCAAACAATTGTAAACTAACTGCGAGTAGTCACACAACCCACCCTTGACCGTGGGCTCGGCTTTTCAAAAAGATTAAATACTCTGATCAGAGGTGTACCACTGTACCCACAAGGCACGCACTCATCACCTACACCAAAGTGTAACGAGATGACCCATACCACGGGAACTCGTGCCAAAACCTTCCATATGGTCCTCCTCGACCCGACAGCACCCTCTTATAGGTTTCATATGGTGTCCCGACGCGTCGGAGCCCCACCATACCCCCCTTGAGCCTCGTCGGTACAAGTCACCCGCAGGTTGCCCCTTGCCCCCTCCACTATGGTGCATCGAGTCGGACTGTTCCATACTTCCAGTTAGGACTTACCCATTAGACTTGTGGTTGGTACAGAAGTGCTTTGCAACATATCCCGCAGACCGGTCCTTATAGTGCCCCGGGTGCGACCAACCAATGCCCTAGCTTGCACCCAGAACCCACCATACTTATAACATAGCCAACTCCAACAGAGTCTAGGGACAAGAATAACGGGGAAATTCATATAACATAATCCATCTATCTAAGACTCATTCTTTTTATCCTATAGCAGTTGTGCCGGTACATTGGGCACTAGCTAACACTTTTATAGTAGAGTGACAAGGAGTTAAGGCTCAATAAGCATGGCTTGGGTTTGCACACAAGGACGGGGATCTAATAAATATAAGTGTAAGGCTTGAGATTAGACTAATGCAATAGTATCCTATGAGTTATAGCGATAATTTATTAAAACATGGGCTCAATGATGATCAAAATGGGGGTTGTGACTTGCCTTGATCAGCAAAGGGTGAAGGTGGAACCTCGGGATAAAACTCGGGCTCCTCGACGAACTCGTAGTCTTCTCGATATGGAAAAAGTAAAGAATACATTCAATAAAGCATCACAAAACATAAACATCCAAGTTTTATGATTTAATTATGTGATTTGAGCTTTATTATACTGAAGTTATAGTGAATAATATCAAAGGTTAAAGTTTTGGGGTTTTTCCTAATTTATTTCATGAATTATTAATTTATCCCTAAGGGGTTTTTACTTATTTAATCCATAAGATTATTTTGTGCTAAAGTAACATACTGTTTTTATGGCATTAATGTGTAGAGAATAAAATGATGAATTTAATAAAATTTAAATTGTGAAATTTGGAGTTAAAATGAGCAAGTTATGAATTTTCAAAGTTTAAACTATATTCTAGAATTTTATTTAAACTGGAAATGGGCTTTAGTCCACAGTGAGTCAGGCCCATGATGGACAGGCGCACTGTGCGCGTGGACCGGATCAACCAGAGCCGTTGGATCCGAATCCGGCGATCAGGCGCGAGGCGGGAGGGTTTAATGAAAATGAACGGTTGAGATTAAAACGGGCGAAGGGGTACGCGTGGACGCACGAGATCGATCCAGCGCTTTAAGTCACGATCGACGGTTGTGATCGCACGGTACCGCTTTGATCGGATCCGAGGGCCCGGATTAAATCCCTAAGGGATTTAATCATAGCCCTCTGATCACAATCGAACGGCCACGGTGCGATCCGGCATGGCACGAGCGTAAGGGGCACGTACCCCCTTCGTCTCCGGCGACGGCGTCCTCGGGTGCGGCGGTGATGGCGGCGGTGAGCGCCTACGGGCTTAGCTTTATGTAAAAATTGAAAGAGGAGACAGAGGGGAGTGTGATGGTACCGGAGATGGCGATGGTGGACGTCTGACGGTGACCGGCGGCGAAGGTAGACGGCGATGAGGTCTCGGGCGGTCAACGGCAACAACGATCCGATGGCGTTCATGGCCAATGGAGCGGATGCCGAGGATGGGTGGGCTCCAGCGGTCATGATGGTGGCGACGGCTAGGACGGAGGGGGTCTGAGGTGGCGGCGATCGGTGGCTAGAGGTGGAGCAGGAGAGGAAACCGAAAAATGGAGCAGGGCGCTTGGGATTGCTTCGGCTAGGGCGTTAGGGGTGTGGGCTGAGTGCGGTGAGCCGAGGGGTATAAATAGGGGTTGCCGGCGGTGGATTTGGTAAGGGAAACGGAGGAAACCCGAAAGGGTTCCTCTTTTGCGCCGGCGAGGGTTCCATCCATGCGGGCTAGCTTCCATATCCGCTAAAACGCGTGGCACAAAGATGGAAGGGGGTCGCGGCGATGCAAGGAAGGGAGTCCAAGGGCCGATCGGGCGAAATCGGGCGGCCGGCGGTGAGGAAAGGAAATGTGGTCATCGGAAAGGAAAGGGGAGAGATCCCCTTCCATCAGGGACAAAGGTCCTGACAGGTGGCCCCCACCTATCAGTGGTCGAGCGTAATGCCAACAGCGCCGACAGGCGGGCCACGCTTGTCAGAGAGCGAAAGAGGGCGCGGGTGGCTGCCAGGTGGGGCCGAGGCGGGCGCGGGCGGGAGAGAGGCGGGGGTTGGCGCCGACAGATGGGTCCCACTCGTCAGTGGCTGGCGGTTGGACTGGGCCGGGCTCGGGGCAGATTGAGGGTTGAGGCCCATTTAGATTTATAAATGTTTTCTGATTTAAAATAATTCTAGTAATTCATTTATTTGATTAAGGGTTGAATCACTGTTGATAAAAAATTGTAAAAATCCCTGAAATTATGTTTTGGCCTCTAGTTTATTCCATAAATTTTCCAAGTTCAAATTTTGAATATTTATTTCTGTTTGCCTTTATTAGGGCTCTTGTAGGAGTTTTCTTTAATAATGAAATCCAGAAATTCCTTTATTAATATATTTCTTTTATTTTATTTCTTTTAAATCTTGGTGTGTTACAGGGATCCACTATTATCCCTTTGATAGAAATAATGTGTCCCAAAAATTTCACTTGAGATGACCAAAATTCACACTTCTCATACTTTGCATATAGTTGATGTTCTCTCAACTTTCCCAAGGTCAAATGCAAATGTGCTTCATGCTCTTCTCTTGTCTTGGAATAGATTAGGATATCGTCAATGAATACCGCAATGAACTTATCCAGAAATTTCATAAAGACTTTATTCGTCATGTTCATGAAAAATGTTGGAGCATTGGTGGTACCAAACGACATGACGGTATACTCGTATAGATCATACCTAGACGTCAAAGCAGTCTTCGGTATATCTTCTTCTCTTATCTAGAGTTGGTGATAACCTGACCGGAGGTTGATCTTGGATAATACGGATGCTCCCTTAAGCTGGTCAAACAAATCATCAATCCTCAACAAAGGATACTTATTCTTGATAGTGACCTCATTTAAGTCTCGATAGTTAACACACATCCTCTAGCTCTTATCCTTTTTTCATGAAATGACGGGTGCTCCCCAGGGCGATGTATTGGGTCGAATGTAACCTTTTTGCTCCAGATCTTCTATCTAACACTTTACTTCTACTAACTCATTAGCAGTCATTCTATAAGGACGTTAATAGATAGGAGTTGTTCCAGGCAGTAAGTCAATTCTGAACTCAATGTCTCTCTTTGGCGACATGCTTGGAAGATCTTCCGGAAAACATCTGGATAGTCTTGAATGATAGGCACACCTTCCAATGTTATCTGGTTAACCATAGGACTCTCGATTTCTCTGCCGGCTATCTTGAATCTAACTGATGCTCCATTTTCGCTCATCAAAGTGACCATCTTGTTGGCACAATATATCATTCCCTTAGACTTTAACAACCAATTCATCCCTAGAATGACATCTAATCCCTTACATTCTATGAGTATAGGATCAACCCAGAATGTAACCCGTTGGATTTCTATTTGCACTCTTGGGCTATATAGGTTAGCTAGGATTTGCTTGCCTGGAGTGACTATTAACATAGGCTTTTCTCTTTCAAGAGTTTTTAAATCATGTCTTTTCACAAATGTTGTAGATATACAAGAATGTGTTGCTCCTGAATCAAATAAAACAACTACGGGTATTGAATTAATAGGAAACATATCCAAAACAACTTCTGGTGCTCCTTGGGCTTCCTCGGCTATGACATAGTTCACACGGGCATGGATCACCTGGTTTGGAGTTGGTCCTTGAGTACGCTTGGGATGAGGACATCTGTTGGAATAGTTTCCTTCCTTCTGATAATTATAACAAACCACTAGTTTGCCATTCTTATCCTTCAATACTTCAGTTTTCTGAGCTGAGACCTGATTTGGTTGGGGAGTCGGGCGAGGAACTCTTGTATTAGGTGTGACAACTGTTAGGGGGCTTGAACATCGGACGAACTTGGAAACTCTAAGCTTGTGATACATGCATTATACGGGGTCTCTAATTATTTCCTTCCTGGTTCTGAAAACGAAAGGCAATCATCTTCCTTTTCTTATGCTCAATCTTATTATGTTCAGACTGCTAAAGTATAGCTTTATTTACCAACTTCTGAAAATCGGCATAGTCTGCAACAATAAGTTGGATTGACAATTCATCTTGAAGTCCCCTAAAAAACTTCTCTTGTTTTTCTGCATCTGTGTGGACATCTTTTGGTGTGTAATGAGCAAGACGATTAAACTCGTGCAAATACTCAGCTACAGTTTTACTTCCTTGCTATAGCTCTCTGAATTCCTATTTCTTCAAGGCTACAATACCCGTGGGCACATGGGATGCTCTAAAAGCAGCAGTAAACTCGGTCCAAGTAACCACATGGTTCACTAGTTGAGCTTCCTTGAAATTATCCCACCATTCTGAGGTAGGTCCAAGCAGTTGATGAGTTGTGCGAAGGCCACACGCTCATGGTCAGTGCGGGGTAGAAGGTCTAGATTCTTAGTGATGTTACAGAGCTAATCTCCTGCTTCCATTAGGTTAGTGGTTCTAGAAAACGAAGGTGGTCTAGCACAGAGAAATTCTAACAGTTATGAAGGTAGGGCTGGTGCGGGTGGGTTCCTCTAGTTATTGCCTCCTTGTGCTCGCTGCTAGAACTGCTGGAGTTGCACTTGCTGCTGCTGAATCTGCGTTTGCTGTTGTTGCATCTGAGAGAGAAGTGTAGTGATCAAATGGTTCTGAGTAGCCATTGCTTCAGCTAGAGTAGGGGGATTTGCTACTGGCGGTAGTCCTATTCCTTGGGGACCTGTTGTTCCCTGGTTTGGCACTCCTTCAGTAGGATTCCCATCTATTGATTTGTCTTCAGTTGACATAGTAGAACTACGAGTGACGCGGCGAGTATCGGAAGTCATCTTGAACTGGAGGAATGAACACCTCAAAATATAGTAGGAAAGATTTAGAATGGAATTTTCTTTTTCAAAAGAAACTAACTTCTTTATTAATAATAATTTGGTCGTAAATAAAAGACTCTACATATCCTTGATACAAACCATCAAGGGATATGACACAAACAAGAAAAACAAACAACCGCAAAAGACTAACGCGGAGCTAATGATCTCCTAGTGACCATTGCTAAGGACACTCTCAATCCTCTCTTCAACCATGGGCTCGAGATCTTCAGGTTCCTCTTCCTTCATAGAGATGGCAACCCATTGAATTTTGTAGTGATCTTCACCTATTGGTGGCATCGGGGAAGGCAATGGTGTTGGACTCCTTCGGCTATATGGACGCGAGTAGACTTCCTCGCAGTCTTCCGGATACGTGGTCCATGATTTGGAATGCAAGCTCTCTCTTTCTCCATTTCCTTGGTCTGGCACTTGAGCTGCTCATTCTGATGTTAGAGGCGGTCTACTTGCTCTCCTTTCTTAATAGCATCATCTCTTGCCTTTGAATGCAAAGTATCCATCATTTTGAGAAGTCGAGCAACTCTAGCATGCATCGGGTCACTAGAGCCTTCACAACCAACATAAGGGTGTGTTTGGTTGAGCTGTGGCTTTGGAAAAAGCTGTTGTAGGTTGTGGGCTGTGGAAAAGCTGTTGTAGGCTATGGGCTGTGAGAAAGCTGGAAGTCGTCTGGTTGAAATAGTTGTGAAGAAGCTGCTTTGAGCTATGAGCTATGTAAAAAGTTTGTAATGCCCCTGTCTGCTTCAAATACTGATTATATATAGAATGGTTAGAAGAGGTAAAAGTTGTTTGGCTAGAACAACTGTGAAACTATGAATTTGCTAAAAAATATTTGTAATGCCCCTAAATACACAAGAGGTTGTTTATATGCTATTTACCGTGATTCGCATATAAATAAGTATTTTGAAAAGATAAACTTAAATTTCTTCAAAGTATTACAAAAGGTGTATGGTATATATATAATGATGTCCATCAACATAGCTATCTCCCCCTCGTAGTAACCAAAGCATCAACTATCTTATTATGAATGATGTTCATGGTATCCTCATTCTCCCTCTCTAGACTGTCATATCCTTGTGTTTGTGCCATTGTACATGGCACTTCTAATAGATACTCCTCGTCTACATCACATCTATCAAACTCCTGATCATGCAAGTTGTTATCACGAATAAAATTGTGCAACGCCATACAAGCAAGAATGATATGCTTCTGAGTACGAGGAGAGAAACTTGGCATAGCCTTCATTATACGCCACTTTTGCTTCAAAACTCCGAATGCACGCTCAATAACATTGTGAAGAGATGAATGCAAAAAATTGAACATCTCGTACTTCCCTTGAGGTGGACGCCCACAACGAAGTCGAAATTCTGGTAAATGATATGTGATTCCTTTGAAAGGATCAAGATATCCATTTCGATTAGGATAACCAGAGTCCATGAGATAATACTTTCCTAAAAACAAAAGAAATTTAGCATATATAAATAATAATGCAATTATTGGTAACCTAGATAAATATTTTATACCTTTAGGAGGCACAGGAAATGTTGAAAAATTTGCTAATGCATGATTGAGAATCCTAGTGTCATATGCAGAGCCTGGCCAACCAGCAACAGCAAAGATAAACCTCATGTCAAAGTCACATACAGCAAGCACATTTTGAGATGTAAATCCATGCCTGCATGTGTGGTTAACCACATCCTCTGCCGGCACTGAAACTGGAACATGTGAACCATCTATAGCTCCAATAGCACCTTTGAAATAAGGCCAAAAACGATCTCCTTTAATTTTTTCATGGTCAATACGGAAAGTAGGATCTCTTGGCTTGATATTATCCTTTGATAACTTGCACAAACAATTTAGTACTTCATGGAACTTGGTGTGAATTGTCCAGAGTGACCGTGTAAAATGGTTTTCAGCTTGTGAAAATGCTTGGGGTCCTCCCACGATCCATAAGAACATGGCTAGTGACTCAATTGATGAAACATTATTAGTTGACTTCAAATCGTATGTAGAGACAAGTAAATCATGGAGTACCATGAAAATCTCAGTGCTCATCCGAAACATCTTATAAAAATATCTAGGACGATCAAAGCACCTCATGACCCATTGAAGTCCAGTTTCTGGTGCTTCTCTATATCCACCTTTGTGTAAATACCGCTCAGTGTAAACATTACCCATATGCCCAATGATAGCAGCATGCTGTGAAAGTTCAGCTAGAAGTAGTAGTCCCTTGTGCCCTGTTTTGGCCAACTCTTTCATGCTCACATCCATCTACACAATATATTAAAAAATAATATTAAGGCAGTAAAAACACAACAATTGTTACCATAGTAATAATACATTCAAGAAAGCACAAATATGGTTGACAGCAAGAACATAACATATCTGACACATAATAATAGTTCTAAACATAGGTAAATAATGGTTTACAATACAAACAAGTAATGGTTCTCAACATAGGAAACTGATTGTTCACAAATCCAAACTTCAAATAGATAATTGAAATATGGTCCTAAATGTGCTTCATCATCTCTTTTTCTTGTTCCCTCTCAAGCAAATCAAACCTTCCTTCATTTGTTTCAAGTAAGCTAAAGATCTCCCTGAATTCTGGCTTCATAATCAAGGATGTAGCTGTGTGCATCAAAGCAGTTTTTTCTTGCACCCCACAATCTTTCACCATCTTCATGGCATCTGCAATGCTAGGGACATGATTATTTGGAGGAGCTGATGATGCCTCAACACTTGAGGATATCTTGTCGGCTGCAGTTTCTATCTTCAAACACGTGTTCTTGTACATTCGAAAGAATGGGCTCTTCTCATCCTTCTCTTCAGTAGCCTCAGAATATTCCTTGCGTTTCTTTTTTGTTGTTTTTGATTTCTTCAAAGTAACCTTATCTATATCAGCAACACTATCTTGGTTTTTTTAACCTCAATTGTATCTTCATCACATGATTCATCAGAGGATATGTCTCCAGGACAGGTTGCAGTAGCTCCACTAACATGTATCTTATCAAACATGATGTGTAGATCATCGAGATACTTTGGTCCATGTTTTTTGAATTTCATATGGTTGCATTTGATTCCTTTATCAACATTGTTTCATCTCTAAAATTAAATGAAAAAATAGTAAGTGAAAGTAAATAATAGCATGACTAATGATTAAAGAAAAATCTAGTATGATTCTTACATTAAGGTGTTCATCCCACCATTCTTTAGAGCAATCAACTGTTTGCTTTGCATCATCCCATCCTAGGCCAGTGGCATCATTTTTTAACTCCATGAACCATGTATAATCTTTTTTCATATTATCCCATTTGTTCTTCAATTGTTTCTTGGTTAGTCGACTACCAGATTTTTCTTCAAATTTAGCTGCAAGGTTTTTCCAACCAGTCCTATTGAGAAAACCTAAAGGTCTGTTTCCAGCAAGAATCTCTTTGCAAATATCAATGAAATGCCTCACATTTCCATCATTCCAAACTGCTTTCTCAGCCATGCTTGACTCAATCAAAAATTATTTCATCAACTTCAGTTATCATAATAACATGTCATATATTAGTAGTAAACTCATTATGTAGTATGAGAGGTCTATGAAATCTTTAGTGTATCATAAGAAAATTGAGTGAAAGGGGCAAAGATATCTTATCCTTCTCTGTTTCTCAAGGAAACAAACAAGCATAATAGCATATAATAACATATGTGCCTACTTTCTCCACAAGAATGACTGAAATAACAAGGATGGTCTGGTCTAGTAAACATCCAATGTATAGCTAACAAGTATAGGATATGCTATACAACAAGCTTCCAAATCAAGATCATCAACTAGAGTATGTTGAAAACGATGGCACTATGGCAGGCAGCACTGCACCAGCTAATTTTCTATGTAAGTGGAGTATGTTGAAATTGCTAATGGAAAGAAACAAAAGACTACTTGACAAAAGAAATGACCCTGACAGAAGGGAAACATCAATAATCTTTCCATGAGCCCACGGTTGTAATATATAACATGTTAAAATTTGAGACAAATAAATCCTGACATTTTGTTCAAACAATAATTTGAGCCAAATTAATACTGAATCTACATCTAGTCACTACAGTGGTTGGCAGTGATGCAGATAGCAACAAGGCTAGTACAAGCTACAATGCTTTTAGGATATAAGTGGAGCTAGAGGGGAGGATCCCAGCATGGTGTGTGTGACGCCCTCTCAGTGCACCATGGATGAAAGTCCTCTGATATTGAAACATAAGGATGTGGGGCATGAGGAAGAGGAGGAAGGGAGTTCAAGTACCTTGGTCTGGCTCCAACCAAAAAGAAACTGGAAGAATGTCGCTGCTTGTGACGGAGATTCTGCGAGGAGGTGAGCGAAGGCTGGATGGGTGGTGCAGCGACAATAAATGGTCGGAGGGGAAGCAGATGAGCTCAAACCCTAGCATGCCTTTCTTGTTCTTGGTGTAGAGGAGGGCCTAGAGCAGCTGGAGGTTGGGGAAGAAACTTACGAAGGGGTATCACTTATCAATGGCAGTGGGTAATTTTCAACAAAATGTTGGACTTCACAGCCGCAGAAGCAGGGTCATTGGTGCTGTGAAAAATATACCAAAGAAAGCAGGTGCTTCCATCAAAGCTACTGCAGAGTAATATGCCTTTGGTTGGCTTTGAACTTTTCCACGGCAAAAGCAGCCAGCAGAAGTTCAACCAAATGAAGCCTAAATGCTAGTCGTAGAGTCTCTATCCCTGGATGGCAAAGGAAGAAATGTTGAAGTGTGAAGACGATTCTCGTAGATGAACTTCAATTTTGCAAGCATCTGGAGTGCTGCTTCTTGACAGGCAGTCTCAAGTCCTCTAGCAATGATAGTGACGGTGAAGAATTCAGCTTCATTTCCATAAAGACAAATCAAAACTTCATAGGCGTTCTCTCCTTCCTTAGCGAACTCTCCTTGAAACTCATGCTCCAACTTAAATCCAAGGAACTTGGTTAGCAGACGAATCTCTTCAACAAAACTGTCGAGATCTCGGCAGAAATTGTATAGAGTGGTCAACATTCTACAAAAATTTTAGAGAGGCCTTCATCAAATGAGGTAAGAGGAGTCAAGGAAATAAAAATAAAGGAGAATAAGGGTTTTGCAAATAGAGATTTTTATCCAAATAAGTCCTAAAGATAAGGTCTGTTTGGCTTCCTACAGTCAAGTCGGCTCTGATACCATCTTGTAACACCCCGAAATTTCACAATTTCGAGTCCATTGAATTTCCTTAAGAAAAACAACTTACAAAATGTTCATCAAGCGACAACGTCTTACAACAAACAAAATATAGCTTGGAGACTATTTTATTACACTGAAAATAGTCTAACAAAATGAAAGACTTCAAAACAACGAACATCTTTCTTGTAGAATCACACCTTGACTGGGACACGTTACTCCAGACCTTCTTCTTTGACAAACCCAACATCTAAAAAGGGGTTATTCATTAAGGATGAGTACAAATCTGTAACACCCCAAATTTTCAAAGAAATAAAAATATCATTTAATATATTTTTCCTGGAATTATTAATTTTGAAAATGCCTTTAATGACCTCCTTAGCCTTCTTGAACTAGAACATACACGAAATGTCCAATCCTGAGACTAGAAATTTTGTGTATGATCCCAAGATCAAGATATATTTTTGAGAATTTTTACAAATTTTTACCAACCTTGGAAGTGGCCCAAATATTTTAAACCAATTTCTGTAATTATTTTTATTTAGAAAAGAATTTGGAACAGTAACGAGCCTCCCCCTCCTTTTCTCTCTCTCCCGACCGGCCCAGCTCGTTACCCTCGCGCGCCTCGGACTGACACCCGGGCCCCGCTTGTCAGCGAGCCCTTCCCTCTTCACGCGCGCGCCCGATGCCTTGGCCCCACCTGTCGGCACCAACCGTTTCCCTCTCGCAGCCGAACCCGACCCCACCCGTCAGCCGCCACCTCACTCGCTCGCGCCCACTGGCCTGTGGCCCCCGCCTGTCAGGATCGTCGTCCTCCTCGCGCCACTGCCCCCAAATCGCGTCGGCCGATGACCTCGCCCTCGGATTCGCCTCGCCGGCCCCTCCCCCATTAAATTGACGCCATTAATCGGTCCCCCGCGCCCGGCCGACCATTCCCCCTCTTTAATCCTCACGATTACACCCCGGGATCGTGCTGCGCGTTCATGGCCGAGCCTCACCGGCGCCATTGAATACCCCCCTCAGCTTTCCTTGTATATGTTGCCCGTTATCCCTCGCCGGCGCCCCTATTTAACCCCCTGGCGTCCACCGCGTTCAACCCCCATGACAAATCGCTGCGAGAATGAATTTGAGCGCCCCAATTCAACTTTTTACTCTCCACCACTGCCCGCACTCCAGACGTCGCTCGCCGTCGCTGAAGTCCCCCTCCATCCTCGCCGACCGCACCGCTGCGACCGCAAGGACCTCACCGACCCCGTCCACTCATCCATTGCCATCGGACCCCGCCGAATCTCCCTCGCCGACGAGGACCCAAACCTCTTCGCCGCCTCCACTCGTCGCCGGCCACGCTCCGTCGACCGTTCGCCTCGCTGACGGTACCCTCGTTATCCCC
Source organism: Zizania palustris (assembly GCA_019279435.1). Taxonomy (NCBI): domain Eukaryota; kingdom Viridiplantae; phylum Streptophyta; class Magnoliopsida; order Poales; family Poaceae; genus Zizania; species Zizania palustris. The sequence continues at coordinate 108,414,432 of JAAALK010000079.1, read as the reverse complement.
GTAGTGTCCTCTTTCCATTTTAGGCCTTAGGTACGACCGTCGTCGCTCGACGTGGCCCCTGGCCCGCTCGCCGTCGCCAGAGAAGATGACCGACATGGGTCGAGTACCCGTGCCATGTCGGATTTAATCCCGACCGTGCGATCGCGATCGGACGACTCGGATTATAACACGCATTTGGTTTAATCTGGTTCGTCGGATCGTAGTGAAGGGGTACGTTTTAATCTCGTGTGTCCATCAGTATTTAAAACCCGCACTTGATCTGAGCCGCACGATGCCTACCGGTTCGATGTTTTAATCTCAGCCGTCCACGTCACTTTAACTCCCCCGCCTCGCCCTCGCGCGTTGGATCTGGATCCAACGGTCCAGATCGATCCGGCGCACGCGCACAGTGCGCGGGTTCACCGTGGGCCTGGCTCACCGTGGACCTGAGGCTATTTTGAGTTTAATTTAAATTCCAGAAATGCTTTTAAACTTCAAAAATTCATATTTGTCGCATTTTAACTTCAAAAATTACCATTTCAATTTCAGAAAATTTATAATATTATCCTCTACATGTCAATACAATAAAAACAATATGTTTACTTTGATTATTTCATTCTTATTTAATAAAGTATTCAAATACCCTTAGGGTAAAATGCAAATTTGATTATTTAAATTACAGCAAAATTTATATTTATGCATTCCCTGTTAGGAAAAATGAAACCACTAAGTTTTCTCTGAACCTTTCATCTTAAATTAATTAAATAAACTTAAAATGAGATTACTCACATTTAAAACCCCTTTTCACAAAGGACAACATTCCATTATAATTCCTTTTAAATTATTTATAAAATAAATTTTAGAAACTTAACAACTTGATTTCCTTTAAATTAAACCAATTTAAACCTATGTGCTTGTTGTGTGGTTTTATATTGTTTAATTGAATGTTGTATTTATTTTATTTTACTTTATTTATATTGGAAAGACTACGACACCATCGAGGAGCCGGAATATTTCCCGGAAGTTCCTCCCTCACCCTTCGCTGAACAAGGCAAGTCACCAAACCAATCTTTTGAGCATATTGAACCCTTGTTTTATTAAACTATCGCTAAAACACATAGGATATACATGCATTAGTCAAATGAAACCCTTACAATATATTTATTTAGGATCCCCCGACCTTGATGTGCAACCCAAGCCATTCTCTCTAGCCTAAACTCCTTGTCACCATATGATTAGTATTATTAGCTAGTGTCCAATGTATTGACACGATTGCTATAGGATTAAAAATGAGTTGTAGCAATTGGTTCTACTATATGATCCCCGTTATTCTCATCTTTGGAATTCTGTCGGTGTTGGAGTTGTGGTTGTGAGTGAATGCATGGTGGGTTCTGGGTGCAAGCTAGGGCATTGGTCGGTAGCACACGGGGCACTATAAGGACCGGTCTGCGGGATCCGTTGCAATACACTTCCGTACTAACCACAAGTCTAATGGGTAAGTCCTAACTAAGGTATGGAGTGTTCCAAACCGAGGCCACCATTTGGAGATGGGTCAAGCAGCACCTGCGGGTGGCTTGTACCGATGTGGCACAAAAGGGGGTGCGGCGTTAGCCGGGATGCGGCCCGGCGCGCCGGCGAAACCTAGAGAGGGTGGTTATCGCTTGGAGCATTTCATGCTGAGGTTTTGGCACGAGTTCCCGTGGTATGGGTCATCTCGTTACACTTTGGTGTTTGGGATGAGTGCGTGCCTTGTGGGTACAGTAGTACATCTCTGATCAGAGTCATAAATCTTTTCGAAAAGCTGAGCCCACGGTCAAGGGCGGGTTGCGTGACATCCCACAGTTAGTTTACGTTTGATATGTATGTGCATGATGGATTGACATGTAAGGACTATTGTGCGAGGAGGTAAAACGTACTCCTCAAGTTAGATGGTATTATTGATGTTCATGTTTATTATTCTGCATGATAAAATTTGACTACACTAAAGGCAATGACTGAAAATGTACTTTTCCGCACTTTTAGCCTTTATCCTCCCTTTGTTATTATCTTGCATTATTACATGCATTTGCAGTGGCTTGTTGAGTACTTTTTGTACTCATACCCGTTGAACACCTCAGAGGATGCCTACTACGAAGACGGTCTAGAGTAGCGACCCAGTCAAGCAAAAAGATCTTGAAGAAGGCGTTCGTCATGCATTTAAATTTTTATTATTGTTTTTATTAAACTCTGATGTAATAAACATGGTCTGCGTACCATGAATACTGTCGTATGTACGATTGTCGCATGATGAACCTCTTGTATTATTGTTTTTCTTACGAAATTCAATAATGTTCCGACTTTGATAAATCGGGGCACCCCACAAGATGGTATCAGAGCCGACTTGACTGTAGTAAGCCAAACAGACCCTCCTAGCCAATAGCTGCAGAAAATTATTTCTCGAAAACCTACTTTACAAACTTTGTTCCTCCCCTCACTTTTCTTCAACTTGTTGTTTTGTATATGCCTGTCTACCAAGTCCACAGCTACTGCCGCCACTACGAGGGCTTCGTTCGGGAGCTCCATATGATGCTTACCTTCCTCAGGTTCCTCTTCGAGCCCGAATTCTAGGGGGTGTACCTGGAGGAGTTCGTCGGGCCCTGCGACATCTCCCTCACCGTCCACGGCTCTGGGGAGCATCTACCGCCCTACACCACCGCGCTTGGGGGCCCGACTTTCGACGTCGCGTGCCAACGCATTGCTCTCCAGACTCTTATGGAGTTGAGGATGATCTATGATGATCGTCTTCAGAACTCGTCCTTCTGGCTTGTGCCGAAGCGCACTCCCGGCGCCTACCGTAGCATCTACCTCGGAGTTCACTCCGTGTGTGATCCGGTCATGGCCCGGCAGTCGCGTCTTCTTCAGGCTATGGATGACCTCCATACCGAGGCGGTGCTCGACGCCGATGAGCACCATGAGGCGGTTGAGTTTCTTCGTGAGGAAATGAAGAACTTGATCCAACAAAATGGCGAGCTGCAGCGGAAGATCATGCAGCTACAGAAGGACATCACAGAGATGGTTCCCCTCCTCCCGAGGAAGGGGAAGCCCATCCGTGAGCCTGCCCCTCGCCCCAAGAGGATCCCGCCTCACCCCTCCACCGCCGGACCATCCACCACCAGCGCCCCTGCACCACGCCCCGGCCTCGTCTCCGACCCGATCATCGAGAATTTTCTCGAGCCCACCATCCCTCGGGAGCCGCGTACTCGTGGTTCCGAGAGCACGGAGACCGCCTCCGGTGGCGAGTAGGTGCTAGTCACCACTGTTTTAGTTATAATAATTTGTATGTGGTGCTATCTACAACAACTTGTGTTGTAGGTAGAATAAGAGCTTTATTGTAATGAACACTTTTTACCACTTATATGCATGAGCCTTATGAGCTATTTTTGATTGTATGGTTGTTTCATCATTTCTTTGCCTTATAATGTCATATATTCAGAAGATGGCAGACCACCAGAACACCGGCTCCAACAACGGAGAAGGAGGAAGCCGTGACGCGCCTGAGGGAGTTGTACCCAACAGGGGTGCAACGGGCCCACGACAGTCTGGGTCGCCATCCGCCAACCACCCCACCTTGGCAGAAATGATGGCAAACCAGAACCAGCTAATCACCGCCCTCCTCACTCAAATGCAGCACCAACAGGCTCAGTTGGACCGTCTGCAAAATGGGGAGCCTGCCCCTCGTGCACCAGCACCCGCGCCCGCTCCCCAACTCTCGGAGTTTCTGCGCATGCGCCCACCCATCTTCTCTAGCACCACCAACCCGATGGAGGTCGGAGATTGGCTCCGCACCATAGGGAAGAAGCTAGATCTTCTTCCCTGCACTGACCGGGAGCGAGTGGCCTTCGCCACTCATCAGCTTCAGGGTCCCGCCGCAGAGTGGTGGGACAACTACCGCGAGTCCCAGCCAGAGGACCACGTGGTGACATGGGCGGAGTTCACTATCGCCTTCCGTGCCGCCCACGTCCCCGCCAGGGTCATCGCGGTCAAGCAGCAGGAGTTCCGCGACCTGTAGCAGGGCAACCCGACCATCATGGAGTATGTCCATGAATTCAACCGTCTGGCACGCTACACGCCAGAGGAAGTGCGGACCGACGCCCTCCGTCAGGCCAAGTTCCTCCGGGGACTTAAAGATGAGCTGTCCATCCAGCTCGTCGCCACCGACTACGCCGACTTCCAACGGCTAGTAAATAAAGCGCTCATCCAAGAGACTGAGCAGAACAAGTTGTAGCTCAAGAAGAGGAAGATGATCGCCTTCAAGCATCAACAGGCGAATTCCCAGAGGCCCCGCTTCGTCCCTCCGCCACCAGCGCCCGCCGACCATCCTCGACCCGCGTACAGGCCACCTCACGCCGCCGGTGGATCCAACGTCGGGCATCCCCGCCCCGCTCCACCAGCTCCGGCCACTCAGCCGACGCCCGCCGCCAAGGCCCCGATCTTGAAGGATCGCCAAGGGAGGCAGGTTGTCTGCTTCAACTGCCGGAAGGAAGGGCACTATTCGCACCAGTGTCCTCACCCCAAGCAGCCCCAAGGCGCGGCACCCAACCAGGCGGTTCGGGCCCGCGTTAATCACATCACCGCAGAGGAAGCTCAAGAGGCTCCCGAAGTCGTGCTCGGTACGTTTACTGCAAATTCCGTACCAGCTATGATTTTATTTGACTCTGGAGCAACACATTCTTTCATCTCAGAAGACTTTGTGAAAACCCACAACTTGGACGTACTCCCTCTATCTGTCCCCATGATGATTGCCACTCCAGGCAATAAAACCTTAGCCCACTTATACAGTCCTAAGGTTAAGATAGAGATCCAAGGAGTATTGTTCCGGGCAAAGCCAGTCCTCATTAAGTGCACCGGACTCGACCTCATCCTAGGGATGTATTGGTTGATGAGGCACAAGGGAGTGATCGACTGTGCCAACAAGTCCGTAATAGTGACCAACCCCGAAGGCGAAGCCGTCACCTCTCGGATGACCAGCCGCAAACCCCTTGAAGCATCTCTTCACTCTCTAGCTCTTGAAGAAGTGCCCATCGTCAAGGAGTTTATGGACGTATTCCTAGAGGACCTACAAGGAATGCCTCCCAAGTGGGACATCGAATTCAGGATCGAACGTGTCCCCGGGACCACTCCAATCTCCAAGCGCCCATACCAGATGGCCGCCAATGAATTAGCCGAAGTCAAGAGCAACATCGAAGACCTGGAGCAGAAAGGGTGCATCCGACCGAGTACCTCACCCTGGGGTGCACCGGTCATCTTTGCCATGAAGAAGGACAAGACCAAAAGGATGTGCGTGAACTATAGGGCCTTGAACGACGTAACCATCAAGAACAAGTACCCATTGCCTCGGATCAACAACCTGTTCGATCAACTGAAAGGATCCTCGGTGTTTTCCAAGATTGACCTCAGGTCAGGTTATCACCAATTGAGGATTAGAGAAGAGGACATACCCAAGACGGCCTTCACCTCCCACTATGGACTCTACGAGTATACAGTGATGTCGTTCGGACTCATGAATGCCCCGGCCTTTTTCATGAACATGATGAATAATGTGTTCATGGAGTTCTTGGATAAGTTCATCATGGTATTCATCGACAATATCCTCGTCTACTCCAAGACCAAGGAAGAACACGAAACCCACCTCCGTCTGACCCTCGGAAAGCTAAGGGAACAACAACTGTACGCCAAATACAGCAAGTGCGAGTTTTGGTCGTCTGAGGTGAAGTTCCTCGGTCATGTTATATCTGCTGGAGGAATAGCAGTGGACCCAACCACCGTGGAAGCAGTGACCAACTGGCTGCAACCCACGACCATGACCGAGATCCGGAGTTTTCTCGGATTGGCCAGATACTACCACCGGTTCATCGAGAATTTTTTGAAGATCGCCAAGCCTATGACCAGACTGTTGCGGAAGGAAGTAAAATTTGAATGGACCCCAGATTGCGAAGAAAGCTTCCAAACCCTTAAGAAGAAGCTGAACTACCCGACCCACGACCTGGAGTTAGCAACCGTGGTTCATGCCTTGAAAATATGGAGACATTACCTTGTGGGAAGTCGGTGTGAGGTCTTCACCGACCACAAGACCCTCAAGTATATATTCACCCAACCAGACCTGAACCTCAAGCAAAGGAGATGGTTGGAACTCATCAAGGCAAATGTGGTGGCAGACGCCCTTAGTCGAAAAGGGTACTGCAATGCCATCATGATTCAGGACCAGGATCCTTTGCGATACAAGGAGATGGAAAGGCTGAATTTAGGGATCACCACGCGAGCGTACCTCGCTGCTTTGGAGTCAAGACCTGTCTTGATAGACCAGATTCGAGAAAAGCAGAAGGAAGACTCGGACATCTTGGAGATCCAACAGAACATGCGAAAGGGTAAAGCCCCCGGATTCTCCGAGGACGAGCATGGTACCATCTGGTTCGGAAACCGGATATGTGTGCCCAACAAGCCTGAGTTGAAAACCCTCATCCTTCAAGAAGCCCACGATACTCTATACTCCATACATCATGGGAGTACCAAGATGTATCAAGATCTAAAGGAAAAATATTGGTGGGTCAGCATGAAGAGGGAAATAGCTGAGTATGTGGCCAAGTGCGACACATACCAGCGAGTCAAGGCAGAGCATCAAAGACCTGTTGGACTGTTGCAACCCCTCAAGGTCCCCGAATGGAAGTGGGAAGAAATAGGGATGGACTTCATCACTAGACTGCCCAGGACCCAAGTTGGTCATGATTCTATCTGGGTGATCATCGACCGACTCACCAAAGTAGCTCACTTCATCCCTGTCAAGACAACTTACACTGTCGCCAAGTTGGTCGAGTTGTATATGACCCGGATCGTATGCCTTCACGGAGTTCCTAAGAAGATCAGATCTGACCGTGGGAGTCAGTTTACCTCCAAGTTTTGGAAGAACCTTCAAGAGGAACTCGGCACCCGGCTGAACTTTAGCATCGCCTATCATCCACAGACCGACGGTCAAACCGAAAGGGTCAACCAAATACTGGAGGATATGCTTAGAGCTTGCGCTCTAGACTTTGGCGGAATGTGGGACAAGAACTTGCCCTATGCGGAGTTCTCCTACAACAACAGCTATCAAGCCAGCCTGCAAATGTCCCCATTCGAAGCACTTTATGGGTGTAAGTACAGAATGCCGTTGCTCTGGGATCAGACCGGAGAGTCACAGCTGTTTGGGACAGATATACTAAGAGAAGCTGAAGAGAAGGTCAATATCATCAGGGACAGATTAAAGATAGCCCAGTCCCGACAGAAGAGCTACGTCGATAACCGTTGAAGAGACTTAACCTTTGAGGAGGGCGATTATGTCTATCTCCGAGTCACTCCCCTCCGTGGCATGCAAAGGTTCAACATGAAAGGCAAGCTAGCACCCCGCTACGTCGGACCTTTTCAGATCCTCCGATGGCAAGGAGAAGTGGCATATCAACTTGAGTTGCCTCCATCATTGGCAGGAGTTCACGATGTATTCCATGTCTCTCAGTTGAAGAAGTGTCTTCGCGTGCCCACCGAGCAAGCCGATCTTCAACAACTCAACGTCTAAGAGGATTTGACCTACATCGAGAAACCCATCAAGATCTTGGAAACCAAGGAAAGGGTAACCAGGAGCCGTGTAGTTCGCTTCTGCAAGGTTCAGTGGGACAACCACCCCGCCGAAGAAGCTACATGGGAAAAAGAAGACGAACTGAAAGCCCAATACCCTGAATTATTCGAGTAGCGATCCAATCTCGAGGACGAGATTCTTTGTAAGGGGGATAGGTTTGTAACACCCCAAATTTTCAAAGAAATAAAAATATCATTTAATATATTTTTCCTATAATTATAAATTTTGAAAATGCCTTTAATGACCTCCTTAGCCTTCTTGAACTAGAACATACATGAAATGGCCAATCCTGAGACTGGAAATTTTTGTGTATGATCCCAAGACCAAGATATATTTTTGAGAATTTTTACAAATTTTTACCAACCTTGGAAGTGGCCCAAATATTTTAAACCAATTTCCGTAATTGTTTTTATTTAGAAAAGAATTTGGAACAGTAACGGACCTCCCCCTCCTTTTCTCTTCCTCTCCAGACCGGCCCAGCCCGTTACCCCCGCGCGCCTCGGACTGACACCCGGGCCCCGCTTGTCAGCGAGCCCTTCCCTCTTCGCGCGCGTTCGGCACCTTGGCCCCACCTGTCGGCGCCAACCGTTTCCCTCTCGCAGCCGAACCCGACCCCACCCGTCAGCCGCCACCTCACTCGCTCGCGCCCGCTGGCCTGTGGCCCCCGCCTATCAGGACCGTCGTCCTCCTCGCGCCACCGCCCCCAAATCGCACCGGCCGACGACCTCACCCTCGGATTCGCCTCGCCAGCCCCTCCCCCATTAAATTGACGCCATTAATCAGTCCCCCGCGCTCGGCCGACCGTTCCCCTCGTTAATCCTCGCGATTACACCCCGGGATCGCGTTGCGTGTGCATGGCCGAGCCTCACCGGCGCCATTGAAGACCCCCCTCGGCTTTCCTTGTATATGTCGCCCGTTATCCCTCGCCGGCGCCACTATTTAACTGTAACACCCCAAATTTTCAAAGAAATAAAAATATTATTTAATTCAATTTCCTGGATTTTATTATTTTGAAAATACCTTTAAATACCCCTCTTTACCATTTTGAACTACAACATAGAGTTAATGACCAAACCAGGAGCTGAAAATTTTTGTATAAACTCCCAAGGCCAAGATATATTTTTGAGAATTTTTACAAATTTTTATCCACCCTAGAAATGCCCCAAATGATTTAAACTATTTTCTGCAATTATTTTAAATCAGAAAACCTTTAAAACAGTATTGGGCCTCCCTCCTCCCTTCTCTCTCTCCTGGCCGGCCCAGCCCGTCACCTCGCCCGCCTCTGGCTGACAGCCCGACCGCACCTGTTGGCGCCGATCGCCTCCCCTCGCGCGCGCGCCCGACACCACGGCCCCACCCATCAGCCCTCTCCCTCGCGCACTCGCGCCCGCTGGCCAGTGGCCCCCGCCTATCAGTTCCATCGTCAACCTCGCGTCGCCGCCCCCAAATCACGCCGGCCGATGACCCCCGCCTCGGATCCACCTCGCTGGCCCCTCCCGCATTCAATTGGCGCCAGTTTAATGCACCCCGAGCCCCCCTGCCCGTTTAATCGCGTTAAAGGACGCGTTTAAGCCCTTGGGAACGCAGCCCCGTGCATGGCCGAGCCCTCGCCGGCGAGTTAAGGCCCTCCCTCGGCTTTCCTTGCATGCAAGCTCCGCCGGTGGCCCTATTTAAGCCCCTGGCCTCCACCGCGTTCGACCCCCACGACCATTCACAGCGAGAACGAACAGAGCTCTCCCCTCTTCGATTTTTAACACCTCACCGCTGCTCCTACTCCGGTCGCCCCTCGCCATCGCTAGCAACCTCCTCCGCCCTAGCCAACCACACCACCGTGACCACAAGGACATCAACGACCTTGGCCGCCCCTCCGTCGACGTCGAACCCCGCCGGATCGCCGTCGCCGCCAAGGACCCGAACACCTTCACCGCCTCCACTCGTCACTGGCCTCACTCCGTCGACCTTTCGCCACCGCAAGGGTACCCTCATGATCCCCACAGTATCCTCTTTCCATTTTAGGCCTTAGCTTCGACCGCCATCGCTCGCCGTGGCCTCTGGCCCGCTCGCCGTCGCCGGAGAAGACGACCGGCACGGGCTGAGTACCCGTGCCGTGTCGGATTCGATCGCAACCGTGCGATCGTGATCCAACGGTGACGATTAATTCCCGCGTGCGACTTAATCCGATCCGTTAGATCTCGGCGAAGGGGTACGTTATAATCTCAGTCGTCCGTTAGTTTTAAAATCCCGCGTCGCATCTAAGCCGTTCATCGCGTACCAGTTCGATGTTTTAATCTCAGCCGTCCACGTCAACTTAAGCGCCCCGCCTCACCCTCGTGCGTTGGATCTGGATCCAACGGTCCAGATTGGGCTGGACCACGCGCACAGTGCGCGGGTTCACCGTGGGCCTAGCTCACCGTGGACCCAAGGCTGTTTTGGGATTTAATTTAAATTCCAGAAATAGTTTTAAACTTCTAAAATTCATATCTTGCACATTTTTACTCCAAAAATTATCATTCCAATTCCAGAAAAATTATAATTTTATTCTCTACATGTTAGTTCAATAAAAACAGTATGTTACTTTGGACTTTTTCATGTTTATTTAAATGAGCATTCAAATACCCTTAGGGTAAAAATATAAACTTAATTATTTAAATTCCAGTGAAGCTTATATTTATTTATTTCCTGTTAATATGAACAAACCACTAAGTTTTCTATGGACCCTTCATTTTAAATTTATTAGGAAACTTAAAAATGAGAATAATCACTTTGAAAAACCTTTTTTCAAAGGACAACACTTCATTTTAATTTCTTTTAAAATTGTTTATAAAATGAACTTCAGAACCTTAACAACTTGATTTATTTTAAATCAAACCAACTTAGACCTATGTGCTTATTATGTGATGTTATATTGTTTGATTGGATGTTGTGTTTATTTTATTTTACTTTACTTTATTTATATTGGAAAGACTACGACGCCGTCGAGGAGCCGGAATATTTCCCGGAAGTTCCTCCCTCACCCTTCGCTGAACAAGGCAAGTCACCAAACCAATCTTTTGAGCATATTGAACTCATGTTTCATTAAACTATCGCTAAAACACATAGGTTATACATGCATTAGTCAAATGAAACCCTTACAATATATTTATTTAGGATCCCCCGACCTTGATGTGCAACCCAAGCCATGCTCTCTAGCCTAAACTCCTTGTCACCATATGATAAATGTTATTAGCTAGTGTCCAATGTATTGACACGATTGCTATAGGATTAAAAATGAGTCGTAGCGATTGGTTCGACTATATGATCCCCGTTATTCTCATCTTTGGAATTCTGTCGGTGTTGGAGTTGTGGTTGTGAGTGGATGCATGGTGGGTTCCGGGTGCAAGCTAGGGCATTGGTCGGTAGCACCCGGGGCACTATAAGGACCGGTTTGCGGGATCCGTTGCAATACACTTCCGTACTAACCACAAGTCTAATGGGTAAGTCCTAACTAAGGTATGGAGTGTTCCAAACCAAGGCCACCATTTGGAGATGGGTCAAGCAGCACCTGCGGGTGGCTTGTACCAATGTGGCGCAAAAGGGGGTGCGACGTTAGCCGGGATGCGGCCCGGCGCGCCGGCAAAACCTAGAGCGGGTGGTTATCGCTTGGAGCATTTCATGCTGAGGTTTTGGCACGAGTTCCCGTGGTATGGGTCATCTCGTTTGGGATGAGTGCGTGCCTTGTGGGTACAGTAGTACATCTCTGATCAGAGTCATTAAATCTTTTCGAAAAGCCGAGCCCACGGTCAAGGGCGGGTTGCGTGACATCCCACAGTTAGATTACTTTGAATATGTATGTGCATGATGGTTTGACATGTAAGGACTGTTGTGCGAGGAGGCAAAACGTACTCCTCGAGTTAGATGATGTTGTTGATGCTCATGTTTACTTTTCCGCATGATTAAATTTGACTACACTAAACGCAATAACTAAAAATGTACTTTTCCGCACTATTAGCCATTACCCTTCCTTGTTTATTATCCTGCATTATTACTTGTATTTGCGGTGGCTTGTTGAGTACTTTTTGTACTCATACCCATTGGACCCCACAGAGGAAGCCTACTATGAAGACGGTCTGGAGTAGCGACCCAGTCTAGAGAAAAGATCTTGAAGAAAGCGTTCGTCATGCAGATTTTTAATTATCTTTATTACTGTTTTTATCAAAACTCTGATGTAATAAATATGGTCTGCGTACCATGAATGCTTGTCGTATGTACGTTGTCGCATGATGAATCTCTTGTATTATTATTTTTCTTTGGAAATTCAATAATGTTCCGATTTCGGTAAATCGGGGCGCCACAAGATGGTATCAGAGCCGACTTGACTGTAGGAAGCCAAACAGACCCGCCTAGCCAATAGCTACAGAAAATTATTTCTCAAAAACCTACTTTATAAACTTTGTTCCTCCCCTCACTTTTTCTTCAACTTGCTGTTTTGTAGATGCCTGTCTACCAAGTCCACAGCTACTGCCGCCACTTTGAGGGCTTCGTCAGAACGAGCTCCTACGCCAGGGCGCCATGGTCAATACCCAGCTCCGCCAGCAGCTCAAAGACTTGAAGAAGGATCTCGAGGAGATCGCCCCTCTTCCGCCTCGCAAGCGGAAATCACTTCGGTTTCCCACAGTGAAGCCCAAGAGGATTTCCCGCAGCGCACTTCTCGCCGGACCCTCCAGTTCCACCACCCCGACCGTTTCCGTCGAGCCCGTGGTCGAGTCGTCCCCTGAGCTACCGTAGACGTAATTTTACGATTGATTGTTTTCTTATACTTGTTTGTATGGCCACTCATGTCAAATATAAGACATGAGTGAAGAAATTAAATAAAAGAAAATAAATGTAATCGCAAGAACGATACATTTTGAAACAAAGCTTAGTATCATTTCCTCTTTTTCCTATACCTATTAGGTCATAATCCCAATCTAAAGGAGAGAATCTATCTCTAAGTTTCAACTCTATATGATTCGTTCGTCGCTGTTCTGCGAGATCAACTCCAATCATGAAGTCAAGACAAGTTGTCAAGAAAGCCCTAACTTAGCCAAGCCCAATCTATGAAAATGTAGACTTGAAGCCTATCTTTAATCTTCTACTTCTAGCCTTTCCGAATCTCGGGACGAGATTCTTGTTAAGGAGGTTAGGATTGTAACACCTTGATTTTTGTGAGGCGTTAAGAATAAAATAAAGTGATTAATAAATAAATTTCAAGAAAAAGGATTCACTGTAAATCAAGTAAGAGGAAAGCTAAAATACAGGCCTAAAAATTTCATTTAAAAATAACAATTAGCTAGAGTATTTTCCTAAAAATTCTCCTAAGCATTAAATTGCGTTGCAAAAATTTTCCGGAATTTTTTGGTATCAAGGAATTCAATAAGATATAATCAACATCACTTCATCTTAAACCTTTAAATAAAATATATTACAACATGAATGCTGAGTGAATAAAATACATGATAAATCATTTATAATAAAAATAATATAAGGCATAGTTGATAAGGAACTAAAATAAGATAGGTAAGCATCTAGGTCAAATTATTCATCTTAGGCAATAAAATCAGTAACAATTTCCCCTTAATGTTGGCACCTTCTTTTTGAACCCTTCAACTTCAGGATGGCCAACGACCAAGGATCAGAAACCCCACGCGACGGAAACACCTCAGGCAATCTTCCCTAGTGGGGTGCAGCTGGACATCAGCAGACCCCTGTTATCTATCATCCCACACTAGCGGAGGTGATGGCAAAACAGAACCAACTGATCGCCACACTGCTTACCCAGATGCAACAACAACAAAAGCAGATGCAAGAGCAGCAGGCACAGTTGTTCCGTCTCCAACAACACCAAAACGAGCTCTCCCTTCAGCTAATCTACGGGGACTTCACCAACTTTCAGAAATTGGTGAACAAAGCAATTATACCAGAAACTAGAGTGATTCCACCTCAAGCCCCAACCCCGACCAAGCCACGAACCACCCTAGGAGGACCAAGCACAGGCATCCCACCCCAAGCACCGCCAGCCGGAAGGACACCAGCACAAGCTACCGGATACAAGAGAGACAGGAACGGCAAGCCGATTGTGTGCTTCAACTGTCGCCAAGGAGGTCACTACGCCAACAAGTGCCCCTACCCCAAGCAGGCGCCATCCTCCATTCCAAACCCAGAAGGACATACCCTAGTTCACCACAAAGAGAACCCAGATACAACCGAAGACACTCCCAATTTGGTCTCAACCAACCCAGTTCCGGAGATCGCTTTGCCTATTTCTGATGTAACACCATCTCCTAATCCGGAGCACCAGTAGAACTCCGCCCCCTAGTTTTCCCGAGGTTCACTTCGAATCTCGAGGACGAGATTCTCTCTAAGGGGATAGGATTGTAACATCCCCAGAATTAAAATAAAATAAAATAAAGGAAATATAATAATAAAAGAATTTCTGGATTTTATTATTATTAAAAACTCCTAAAAGAGCCCTATTAAAGACAAACAGAGGTAAATATTCAAAATTTGGGCTTGAAAATTTTATGGGATAAACTAGAGGCCAAGAAATATTTTTGAGAATTTTTACAAAAATTTTCCAACAGATCTTCAAGCCTTAAGCAAATATTTGAATTTCTGGAATTAAATTTAATGGAAAATACATTTTAAATCTTATTGGGCCGAAACCCTGAAATCCCCTTCAAAGGCCTTTCGGCCCAGCCCATTTGTGACCCTCTCACTGACAGGCGGGGCCAGCCTGTCGGCGCCAATCCCCTCCCTCTCTCCTCCGCGCACGCCCCGCCAGGCCCACCCGTCAGCCTCCCGGTGCGCCTTCCTCTCTCTGCCCCGGGACCCCACATGTCGGCACTTTCCTTCGCACGCACCCGCTGACAGGTAGGACCCACCTGTCGGATTCGTCCCCTCCGATGGAAATCCCCCATTTCCTCACCGGAACCCTAGCTTCCCAAATCCGCCGTCGCCAGCCTCCATTCCTTAAATTGATCACGCCAGCGTGTTTACCTTAAATCGGAGCTCCCTTTCCCTTTATTCCCCGATCGAATCAGGTCCGGATCGCCGGAGTTCATCCCCATGGAAAGTTCGCCGGAGCCTTTTTAGAACCCCTTTGGGTTTCCTTCTTTTTCCCTTCCATTTTTATCGCCGGCGACCTCCTATAAAAGCCGACGCTCACCGCAATCTATCCTCACCAGCATTTCCCAAGCCCTCCCCATCCCGAGTCGTCGCCCCCTTTATTTCGAGGTTTTCCCCTGCTTCGGCTCCGGCAGCCCTTCGCCGGTGCCACAAGCCCCCGCCGCCCTCGACGTCTCAACCGTTGGGACCGTCGTCGTCCCCTCTACCTCGGCCTCACCCCGTCGGGCCGGATCAGCGCCAGATCATTGCGTCGCCATCGGACCCGAAAGTTTCGCCGCCTGCTCCTCGTCGTCGATCGCCGTCGGTCACTTCTCGCCGCCATCGCCGGTATGCCTGAGCTCCCCTTGCCTTCCTGGTTCCATTTTAGGCACTAGCCCAGCCGGGTAGCCCTCGCCGCCGTCGGGATCCCTCGCCGTTGCTCCGCCGGAGTCGGGAACGAAGGGGGTACTTAACCTTCGCCGCGTGCCGTGCCGGACGGGCTCGGTGCCGTGCGATCGGAGATGAACGGCTAAGATTAGAACCCGCTCGGGTTTAATCTGGGCCGTCCACTCAGTCAAAAGGGTACCGAGGCCTCACGACCGTAGGATCTCACTTAAACACCCCCGCCCAACCGGCAACCGTGGGATCTGGATCCAACGGTCCAGATCCGATCGGCCCACGCGCACAGTGCGCGGGTCCATGGTGGACCTGGCTCACCGTGGACCCGCAGTTGTTTCTGGTTTTAAATAAAATTCAGAAAAATGGTTTAAACTTTAAAAATTCATATCTTGCTCAAATTAACTCCAAAATTCAACATTTTGATTCTGGAAAATTTGTCTTTTCATCCTCTACACTTTTATGCAATAAAAACAATATGTTTATTTGGCACAAAATGATCTTATTAAATAATAAAGAAAAGACCCCTTTAGGATTTAATTAATATTCCATTTAAATAATACAGAAAAACTCTTAGAAATTTATATAATAATTTTAGATGATCTATTGACTCCAGTACACTGTTTATAAGCCAATAAAGATATGATAATTCATTTTGCTCATTTTAATCTACTAAACCACATTTCCAAGGCCCTTTAAAATAAATGATTAATTCATAAAATGGAAATACAACACTTTACAAAAATATCATGAAAAATTATATAATAAATTCAGAGGACTTAATGACTTTATTCTACTGGTTTAATGCAACAAAAATAACATGTTCACTTTGCCCACTTTAATCTATTAATTAATATTGCAAAAGCCCTTGTAGGATAATTGAGTAATTCATATAATAGAAGTTAAACACTTTATAAAAATGTCATGACAACTTATATAATAACTTCAGAAAACCTAACAACTTGAGTTTACTATTTTTAATACAATAAAAATAGAATATTCATTTTGCCCACTTTGTTCCATTAAATCATATTACACAAAGCCCTTTTTAATAGTAAAGATCCATACTTTATGAAATTATCTTAAAGCTATATAACAAACTTCAGAAGACTCAATAATTTAAAGTCACTATTTTTGATACCATAAAAACATCAAGGCTAATTCATACCTCTCTAGTTCATCTCTAAAAAGGGGAAGTAAAAACCCCTAGGAAAAACAAATTACATCAAGTCATAAATTCAGAAATCTCATTAGGAATCAACCTTAAATATTTAAGTAACAATTCCCTAGAATGTAAGACTCTATCTCCCTTACTTAAATCCAACAACGACTTGTATGCTTGTATGCTTGATTTTTGATTGTTTATTGAATGTTGTGTTTACTTTTCCGTATCGAGAAGACTACGACGTCATCGAAGATCCAGAGTTCTATCCCGAGGTTCCACCTTCACCCTTTGCTGAGCAAGGCAAGTCATCGACCCTTCTGTGGAAACAGTTGATCATCATTGAGCCCATGTTTTAATAAACTATCGCTATAACTCATAGGTTAATATTGCATTAGTCAAATATCAAGCCCTACACTTATATTTATTAGATCCCCGTCCTTGTGTGCAAACCCAAGCCATGCTTATTGAGCCTTAACTCCTTGTCACTCTACAAATATTATATTAGCTAGTGCCCAATGTACCGGCACAACCGCTATAGGATATAAAGAATGAGTCGTAGATAGCTGGATTCTGATATATGAAATTCCACGTTATTTTCGTCACTGGACTCTGTTGGAGTTGGCTAAGTTATAAGTATGGTGGGTTCCGGGTGCAAGCTCGGAAACTCCTAACTGGAAGTATGGAACACTCCGGCTCTATGCACCATAGTGGAGGGGTACAAGGGGCAAGCCTGCGGGCGACTTGTACCAAAGAAGGCTCAAGAGGGGGTATGGTGAGCACTCGACGCGTCGAGACACGATACGAAACCCATAAGAGGGTGTTATGGAGTCGGGGAAGACCATATGGAAGGTTTTGGCACGAGTTCCCGTGAAATGGGTCATCTCGTTACACTTTGGTGTAAGTGATGAGTGCGTGCCTTGTGGGTACAGTGGTACATCTCTGATCAGAGTAAAATCAATCTTTTCGAAAAGTCGAGCCCACGATCTAGGGCGGGTTGTGTGACTACTCACAGTTAGTTTACAATTGTATGAATGGTTGAGTTAATCATGGCATGTAAGGACTATTGAGCGAGGTGGGGCTAACCGTACCCCTCGAGTTAGAAGATGATGATGCATACACATGTTTACTTTTCAGTACTAATAAATTGATCACATTTAATGCTTTACAAATATGCTTCTTCCGCTAAACTAGCCACTATCTCCCTTGTTATTACCTTGCATTATATTTGCATTCGGTGGCTTGCTGAGTACATTTGTACTCACCCCGTTGACTTACACCATCAGAGCCCATCTACTATGAGGAGGATGAAGGTCTGGAGTAGCGACCCAGTCAAGGCGAGACTGGAAGGAGACGTTCATCTAGGACCCTTTGATTTATTAGTTTCTCTTCATATTTATTCACTTTTGTATTAATGCGGTCTACGAACCGTGAATGATTGCTCGTATTTGTACGTGGTCACTTGATGAACGTCTTGGTTTATTGATTTTCTCTGGAATTTCAATAAAAGTCCTGATTTATTAAATCGGGGCGCGACAAGCGCCCCTGCACCACATCCCTGCCTCGTCTCCGACTCCATTATCGAGAACATTCTCGAGCCCACCATCCCTCAGGAGCCGCGTACTCATGGTTCCGAGAGCACGGAGACCGCCTCCGGTGGCGAGTAGGCGCTAGATGCCGCTATTTTAATAAAATAATTCTTGTATGTGGTGCTATCTACAACGAGTTGTGTTGTAGATAGAATAAGAACTTGAGTGTAATGAACAATTTTACCACTTGGTCTATATGCATGAACTTTATAAGCCATTTTCCTTAATTGTATCGTCATCATCTTTTTATATCATGATATATTCAGAAGATGGCCGACCACCAGAACACCGGCTCCAACCACGGAGAAGGAGGAAGTCGTGACGCGCCCGAGGGTGTTGTACCCAACTGGGGTGCAACTGGCCCACGTCAGTCTGGGTCGCCATCCGCCAACCATCCTACCTTGGCGGAGATGATGGTGAATCAGAACCAGCTGATCACCGCCCTCCTCACTCAGATGCAGCACCAACAAGCTCAGTTGGACCGTCTATAGAATGGGGAAACTACCCCTCGCGCACCAGCACCCGCACCCGCTCCCCAACTCTCGGAGTTTCTGCACGTGTGCCTGCCCATCTTCTCAAGCACCACCAACCCAATGGAGGCTGGAGATTGGCTCCGCACCATTGGAAAGAAGCTTGACCTCCTCCCCTGCACCGACCGAGAGCGAGTGGCCTTCACCACTCATCAGCTCCAAGGTCCCGCCGCCGAATGGTGGGACAACTACCGTGAGTCCCAGCCCGAGGACCACGTGGTAACATGGGCGGAGTTCACCATCACCTTTCGTGTCGCCCACGTCCCCGCCGGTGTCATCGCGGTGAAGCAGCAGGAGTTCCACGACCTGCACCAGGGCAGTCGGACTATCATGGAGTACCTCCATGAGTTCAACCGCCTCGCCCGCTACGCACCGGAAGAAGTGCGCACCGACGCCCTCCGCCAGGCCAAATTCCTTCGGGGACTCAAGGATGAGCTGTCCATCCAGCTCGTCGCCACCAACTACGCCGACTTCACACGACTAGTCAATAAAGCACTCATCCAAGAGACTGAGCAGAACAGGTTGGACCTCAAGAAGAGGAAAATGATCGCCTTCAAGCATCAACAGGCGAATTCCCAGAGGCCCCGCTTCGTCCCTCCGCCACCAGCGCCCGCCTACCATCCTCAGCCCGCCTATAGGCCACCTCACGCCGCTGGTGGATCCAACGCTGGGCATCCTCGCCCCGCTCCACCAGCTCCGGCCGCTCACCCGACGCCAGCCGCCAAGGCCCCGATCTTGAAGGATCGCCAAGGGAGGCCAGTCGTCTGCTTCAACTGCCGCAAGGAGGGGCACTACTCGCACCAGTGTCCCCACCCCAAGCAGCCCCAAGGCGCGGCACACAACCAGGCGGTTCGTGCCCGCGTCAACCACATCACCGCGGAGGAAGCTCAGGAGGCTCCCAAAGTCGTACTCGGTACGTTTACCATAAATTCCGTACCAGCTACGATTTTATTTGACTCTGGAGCAACACACACTTTCATCTCGGAAGATTTTGTGCAAATCAACGAATTGGACGTACTCCCTCTATCCGTCCCCATGGTGATTGCCACTCCCGGCAATAAAACCTTAGCCCACTTATACAGTCCCAAGGTTAAGATAGAGATCCAAGGAGCATTGTTCCGGGCCGAGCCAGTCCTCATAAAATGCACCGGACTCGACCTCATCCTAGGGATGGATTGGTTGATGAAGCACAAGGGAGTGATCGACTGTGCCAACAAGTCCGTCACAGTGACCAACCCTGAAGGCACAGCCGTCACCTTTCGGATGACCAGTCGCAAACCACTCGGAGCGTCCCTCCACTCGCTATCTCTTGAAGAAGTACCCATAGTCAAGGAGTTCATGGACGTATTCCCTAAAGACCTACAAGGAATGCCTCCCAAGCGGGACATCGAATTCAGAATCGAACTTGTCCCCGGGACTACTCCAATCTTCGAGCGTCCATACCGGATGGCCGCCAATGAATTAGCCGAGGTCAAGAGCAACATTGAAGACTTGGACCAGAAAGGGTACATCCGACCGAGTACCTCACCCTGGGGTGCACCGGTCATCTTTGCCATGAAGAAGGACAAGACCAAGAGGATGTGCGTGGACTATAGAGCCCTAAACGATGTAACCATCAAGAACAAGTACCCATTGCCTCGGATCGACGACCTGTTCGATCAACTGAAGGGATCCACGGTGTTTTCCAAGATTGACCTCAGGTCAGGTTATCACCAATTGAGGATTAGGGAAGAGGACATACCCAAGACTGCCTTCACCTCCCGCTATGGACTCTACGAGTATACAGTGATGTCGTTCGGACTCACGAATGCCCCGGCCTTTTCATGAACATGATGAACAATGTATTCATGGAGTTCTTGGATAAGTTCATCGTGGTATTCATCGACGATATCTTCGTTTACTCCAAGACCAAGGAAGAACACGAAACTCACCTTCGTCTGACCCTCGGAAAGCTAAGGGAGCAGCAATTGTACGCCAAATACAGCAAGTGCGAATTTTGGTCGTCTGAGGTGAAGTTCCTCGGTCATGTTATATCTGCCGGAGGAATAGCAGTGGACCCAACCACCGTGGAAGCAGTGACCAACTGGCTGTAGCCCACGACCGTGACCGAGATCCGGAGTTTTCTCGGATTAGCCGGATACTACCGCCGGTTCATCGAGAATTTTTCAAAGATCGCCAAACCTATGACCAGGCTGTTGCAGAAGGAAGTAAAGTTTGAATGGTCCCCCGACTGTGAAGAAAGCTTCCAGACCCTCAAGAAGAAGCTCGTGTCAGCTCCTATTCTGACTTTGCCAGACATCCGGAAAGACTTCCACCTCTACTGTGATGCCTCTCATCAAGGATTGGGATGCGTCTTAATGCAAGAAGGGAAGGTGATATCCTACGCCTCCCGACAGCTAAGGCCGCATGAGCTGAATTACCCAACCCATGACCTGGAATTAGCAGTCGTGGTTCATGCCTTGAAGATATGGAGACATTACCTTGTGGGGAATCGGTGTGAGGTCTTCACCGACCACAAGAGCCTCAAGTACATATTCACCCAACCGGACCTGAACCTCAGGCAAAGGAGATGGTTGGAACTGATCAAGGATTACGACTTGGGCATCCATTATCATCCAGGCAAGGCCAATGTGGTGGAAGACGCCCTTAGTCGAAAAGGGTACTGCAACACCATCATGATTCAGGACCAAGCTCCTTTACTTTACAAGGAGATGGAAAGGCTGAATTTGGGGATCACCACCCGAGCGTACCTCGCTGCCTTGGAGTCTCGGCCTATCTTGATCGACCAGATCCGAGAAAAGCAGAAGGAAGACCCGGATATCTTGGAGATCCAACAGAACATGCGGAAGGGTAAAGCCCCCGGATTCTCCGAGGAGGAGCATGGTACCGCCTGGTTCGGAAATCGGATATGTGTACCCGACAAGCCTGAGTTGAAGACCCTCATCCTTCATGAAGCCCACGATACTCTATACTCCATTCATCCCAGGAGTACCAAGATGTATCAAGACCTGAAGGAAAAATATTGGTGGGTCAGCATGAAGAGAGAGATAGCTGTGTATGTGGCCAAGTGCGACACATGCCGGCGAGTCAAGGCAGAGCATCAGAGACCTGCCGGGCTCCTTCAACCTCTCAAAGTCCCTGAATGGAAGTGGGAAGAGATAGGAACGGACTTCATCACGGGACTGCCCAGAACCCAAGCTGGTCACGATTCTATCTGGGTAATCGTCGACCGACTCACCAAGGTGGCTCACTTCATCCCGGTCAAGAAGACTTACACTGTCGCCAAGTTGGCTGAGTTGTATATGACCCAGATCGTGTGCCTTCACGGAGTTCCTAAGAAGATTGTATCTGACCGCGGGAGTCAGTTTACCTCCAAGTTGTGGAAGAACCTTCAAGAGGAACTCGGCACCCGGCTAAACTTTAGCACCGCCTATCATCCACAGACCGACGGTCAAACCGAAAGGATCAACCAGATATTGGAAGATATGCTTAGAGCTTGCACTCTAGACTTTAGCGGAATGTGGGACAAGAACTTACCCTATGCAGAGTTCTCCTACAACAACAGCTATCAAGCCAGCCTGCAAATGTCCCCGTTCGAAGCACTTTATGGGCGCAAGTGCAGAACGCTGCTGCTTTGGGATCAGACCGGAGAGTCGCAGCTGTTTGGGACAGATATACTAAGAGAAGCTGAAGAGAAGGTTAAGATCATAAGGGATCGGTTAAGGATAGCCCAGTCCCAACAAAAGAGCTACGCCGATAACCGTCGAAGAGACCTAACCTTTGAGGAGGGCGATTATGTCTATCTCCGAGTCACTCCCCTCCGAGGCACTCAAAGGTTCAACATGAAAGGCAAGCTAGCACCCCGCTACGTCGGACCTTTTCAGATCCTTCGGCGGCAAGGAGAAGTGGCATATCAACTTGAACTGCCTCCATCTTTGGCAGGAGTTCATGATGTGTTGCATGTCTCTCAGCTGAAGAAGTGCCTTCGTGTGCCCGCCGAGCAGGCCGATCTTCAACAGCTCGACGTCCAAGACGACTTGACCTACATCGAGAAACCCATCAAGATCTTGGAAACCAAAGAAAGAGTAACCAGGAGTCGCGTAGTTCGCTTCTGCAAGGTTCAGTGGGACAACCACCCCGCCGAAGAAGCTACATGGGAAAAAGAAGACGAACTGAAAGCCCAATACCCCGAGTTATTCGAGTAACGTTCCAATCTCGAGGACAAGATTCTTTGTAAGGGGGATAGGTTTGTAACACCCCAAATTTTCAAAGAAATAAAAATATTATTTAATTCAATTTCCTGGATTTTATTATTTTGAAAATACCTTTAAATACCCCTCTTTACCATTTTGAACTACAACATAGAGTTAATGACCAAACCAGGAGCTGAAAATTTTTGTATAAACTCCCAAGGCCAAGATATATTTTTGAGAATTTTTACAAATTTTTATCCACCCTAGAAATGCCCCAAATGATTTAAACTATTTTCTGCAATTATTTTAAATCTGAAAACCTTTAAAACAGTATTGGGCCTCCCTCCTCCCTTCTCTCTCTCCCGGCCGGCCCAGCCCGTCACCCTCGCCCGCCTCTAGCTGACAGCCCGACCCCACCTGTCGGCGCCGATCGCCTCCCCTCGCGCGCGCGCCCGACACCACGGCCCCACCCGTCAGCCCTCTCCCTCGCGCACTCGCGCCCGCTGGCCAGAGGCCCCCGCCTGTCAGTTCCGTCGTCAACCTCGCGTTGCCGCCCCCAAATCACGCCGGCCGACGACCCCCGCCTCGGATCCACCTCGTTGGCCCCTCCCGCATTCAATTGGCACCGGTTTAATGCACCCCGAGCCCCCCTGCCCATTTAATCGCGTTAAAGGACGCGTTTAAGCCCCCGGGAACACATCCCCATGCATGGTCGAGCCCTCGCCGGCGAGTTAAGGCCCTCCCTCGGCTTTCCTTGCATGCGAGCTCCGCCGGTGGCCCTATTTAAGCCCCTGGCCTCCACCGCGTTCGACCCCAACGACCATTCACAGCGAGAACGAACAGAGCGCTCCCCTCTTCGGTTTTTAACACCTCACTGCCGCTCCTACTCCGGTCGCCACTCGCCATCGCTAGCAACCTCCTCCTCCCTAGCCAACCACACCGCCGTGACCACAAGGACGTCACTGACCCCGGCCACCCCTCCATCGACGTCGAACCCCGCCGGATCGCCGTCGCCACCAAGGACCCGAACACCTTCGCCGCCTCCACTCATCGCCGGCCTCACTCCGTCGACCTTTCGCCACTGCAAGGGTACCCTCGTGATCCCCACAGTATCCTCTTTCCGTTTTAGGCCTTAGCTTCGACCGCCATCGCTCGCCGTGGACTCTGGCCCGCTCGCCGTCGCCGGAGAAGACGACCGGCACGGGCTGAGTACCCGTGTCGTGTCGGATTCGATCGCAACCGTGCGATCGTGATCCAACGGTGACGATTAATTCCCGCGTGTGACTTAATCCGATCCGTTAGATCTCGGCGAAGGGGTACGTTATAATCTCAGCCATCCGTTAGTTTTAAAATCCCGCGTCGCATCTAAGCCGTTCATCGCGTACTAGTTCGATGTTTTAATCTCAGCCGTCCACGTCAACTTAAGCGCCCCGCCTCACCCTCGTGCGTTGGATCTGGATCCAACGGTCCAGATTGGGCCAGACCACGCGCACAGTGCGCGGGTTCACCGTGGGCCTGGCTCACCGTGGACCCAAGGCTGTTTTGGGATTTAATTTAAATTCCAGAAATAGTTTTAAACTTCTAAAATTCATATCTTGCACATTTTTACTCCAAAAATTATCATTCCAATTCCAGAAAATTTATAATTTTATTCTCTACATGTTAGTTCAATAAAAACAGTATGTTACTTTGGACTTTTTCATGTTTATTTAAATGAGCATTCAAATACCCTTAGGGTAAAAATATAAACTTAATTATTTAAATTCCAGTGAAGCTTATATTTATTTATTTCCTGTTAATATGAACAAACCACTAAGTTTTCTATGGACCCTTCATTTTAAATTTATTAGGAAACTTAAAAATGAGAATAATCACTTTGAAAAACTATCGCTAAAACACATAGGTTATACATGCATTAGTCAAATGAAACCCTTACAATATATTTATTTAGGATCCCCCGACCTTGATGTGCAACCCAAGCCATGCTCTCTAGCCTAAACTCCTTGTCACCATATGATAAATGTTATTAGCTAGTGTCCAATGTATTGACACGATTGCTATAGGATTAAAAATGAGTCGTAGCGATTGGTTCTACTATATGATCCCCGTTATTCTCATCTTTGGAATTCTGTCGGTGTTGGAATTGTGTTTGTGAGTGGGTGCATGGTGGGTTCCGGGTGCAAGCTATGGCATTGGTCGGTAGCACCCGGGGCACTATAAGGACCGGTCTGCGGGATCCGTTGCAATACACTTCCGTACTAACCACAAGTCTAATGGGTAAGTCCTAACTAAGGTATGGAGTGTTCCAAACCGAGGCCACCATTTGGAGATGGGTCAATCAGCACCTGCGGGTGGCTTGTACCGACGTGGCGCAAAAGGGGGTGCGGCGTTAGCCGGGATGCGGCCCGACGCGCCGGCGAAACCTAGAGCGAGTGGTTATCGCTTGGAGCATTTCATGCTGAGGTTTTGGCATGAGTTCCCATGGTATGGGTCATCTCGTTACACTTTGGTGTTTGGGATGATTGCGTGCCTTGTAGGTACAGTAGTACATCTCTGATCAGAGTCATAAATCTTTTCGAAAAGCCGAGCCCACGGTCAAGGGCGGGTTGCGTGACATCCCACAGTTAGTTTACGTTTGATATGTATGTGCATGATGGATTGACATGTAAGGACTGTTGTGCGAGGAGGTAAAACGTACTCCTTGAGTTAGATGGTATTATTGATGTTCATGTTTATTATTCCGCATGATAAAATTTGTCTACACTAAAGGCAATGACTGAAAATGTACTTTTCCGCACTTTTAGCCTTTATCCTCCCTTTGTTATTATCTTGCATTATTACTTGCATTTGCGGTGGCTTGTTGAATACTTTTTGTACTCATACCCGTTGAACACCTCAGAGGATGCCTACTACGAAAACGGTCTGGAGTAGCGACCCAGTCAAGCGAAAAGATCTTGAAGAAGGCGTTCGTCATGCATTTAAATTTTTATTATTGTTTTTATTAAACTCTGATGTAATAAACATGGTCTGCGTACCATGAATACTATCGTATGTATGATTGTCGCATGATGAACCTCTTGTATTATTGTTTTTCTTACGAAATTCAATACAGTTCCGATTTCGATAAATCGGGGCACCCCACAAAATCGTACTCAACAAGCCACCAAATACAGCATAAATGCAAAGGTAATATAAAAGGATAGACATATGGCTTGTTTTGCATAAAAGTAAATTTTACTAGTTAAGCATTTACGGTGAACAGGTTTAATGAATAGAAAGTAAATGATATGATAAACCATTCACTATCTCGAGTAGCACAACTGTACTCACTTGCACAACAGTTCTTAGAAAACTAGTCATCATTCACATTTAAGTTAATTATACTAACTGCGGAGAACAACACTTGGCTCGCCCATAACTGGGGCATGACTTTTCAAAAAGATTGTACTCTAATCAAAGGTGTGGAAATTTACCCACAATGCAAGAATTCAGTAGATCTTTACCAAATTTCTGCCAAAACCCTTTGATATAGATCGTCTCAGTAGAACAACCACACTAGGTTTCGCCAACACTTCAACGCTTCGATTACGTAGACCCCCTTTTGTGCCATCGTGTCTACTCAATAAAAAGGAACATGGCGTCCTTTCTTCTCGACTCTCCTGACCCGCCGCTCGGCGCATCCTGCTGAACCAACCTATACGCCAGGTTAGGCCTTACCTACTAGACTTGTGGCTTGTACGAAAATGCTTTGCAACAGATCCCGCAGACCGGTCCTTATAGTGTCCCAGGTGCTACTAACCAGTACACTCTCTTGCACCCAGAAACTCACCTTTACCATTAGCTTATACAGTTTCCAAACATTGCTTCCATCTTTTAGAACCATGAGAAGAGACATATATGGGGACATATAGAAGAATAAAGTATCCATTCTA
This sequence comes from Zizania palustris, assembly GCA_019279435.1. NCBI lineage: Eukaryota > Viridiplantae > Streptophyta > Magnoliopsida > Poales > Poaceae > Zizania > Zizania palustris. The sequence continues at coordinate 108,387,884 of JAAALK010000079.1, read as the reverse complement.
GTCTATGACTCATTTGTAGCAATACTAAGCAAGTGTACCAATACTTGAGCACTAACTAATATTATAGTTGTTGGCGTAAAAGATTACGCTAACAGGTTTCTGTGGAAAAGAAACTAACAAACGAAGTGTTTGTGAAACAAACTGTTCTAAGCCTCCGAAAGGATAATAACTTAGAATAGTTCGAATGTGTGTATTGAATAACTTGTATTCGGTCCCTATTACAGGGTGAAATGGGGGGTATTTATAGGCCCAAACATTAAGGAAAAGACCTATTTACCCCTCTATTACAACCGACATAGTGGAAACTATTCGGTTCCCTTAATAGGGCTAAAATGGTAAAAGACTAATCTAATGAGAAAGAAGATAAGTCTTCCATCTTAGCTGACAGAAAAGATCTTGGAGGGCCTTAGTTCGAAGATGTACTACGAACCAATGCCTATCTTCGTACTTCGAACTTGGTTCCGGGTATCTTCGAAGATGATCGTCTGGGAACCTTCGAATCCGCTGTCTGCCTTTATGTTGCTTCGGCAATAACCCCGAAGATGAGATATTTTCCCCCAACAGTAGCCCCTCGAATACGCTTCTCCATTTGACCTGTAACGTTAGGAGAGCAGTATACGGAAGGAAAAGATAACCAAACATAGGGGTTATTGGTTTTTATTTTATCTCCGAAATGCACGAAGATATGAACTTCGAATCAGTCTTAAGGTAATTGTTTTTCGAACTATCTTAGAACCGACTCAAGAAGTTCGAAAGTCTTTTAGACTTAGAGAAAATAGCCGTTAAGTTTCTGTTTCTAACGGAAACTGTAGTAAGCGTTAATCTCGGGGAAAAGTAACGGCAGGAATGCGAAACGACACGAACTAACGGTAAAAAAGTGAAATCTAGGCTATAAATAGAAGGCCTAGAAGTTACCCGGTTACCTTTTCACCGCATTCTCGCAATAAAAAACTTTTTAACCCTTCGAGTTCTTGAGCCCTAGCCTCCATTTCCTCAAAGCAATTCAGCAGCCGCAATGGTGAAGACTAAGGGATCTGCGCCTCCGTCGGCCTTGGCTCGGCAGCAGGTGGCTGCAGCAGCAGGCGGCTGCAGCAGCAGCTGCGGCAGCGTTGGCGGCGGGATCTTCGATGCCGGCGGGGACATCCATGGCGGCAGAAGGGAGAAATCCCCAAATCGCCGATGACCAAGGTCTGTGCCCACCGTCAACAAAGTATTTGGATCAGTCCTTCCAGTTGGGGTCTTCTACCTGCAAAAGAGAGTCACTGGCAATTGCAGCGGGAGGAAAAATCAGTAATGGAGTTATGATTCGGAAGCCAGGCAAAGAGATGATTCCAACACCAAGACCCGGAGAAGTAGTGGTATTCGAAGCTTTCTTCGAAGCTGGCTTGGGCCTCCCTGCAGTGGACTTTCTGGCGGAGGTACTTGATCTGTTCCATGTAACCCTCCCGCAACTATCTCCGAATGCGGTAGCTAGATTAGCTATCTTCGAATGAGCGCTGAGAGCCGAAGGTTGTGAGGGGAGGGCAGAAATCTTCGCTGCACTTCATAGAGCAACTTGCCAACCAAAAACCTTCGTAGGCTCCGGAGGTGAAAAAGTAGTAGTATCCTTCGGCAGTATTAACTTTAGGCTTCGAGATGAGTATGCTCTTCAATTTCCTGCCAAGGCCATCAATGCCAGATGGTATACTGATTGGATTCTAAGATGGTTCTATGCCGAAGTTGGGGCAAGCAGCCCTCTGGCCGGGCCCCTCAAAGAAATTCAATTCCGGAAGGAAGCTTTGGTGCAGCCCAACGAAGGTCAGCTCGAAGCTCGTCTTAACCTGCTTCAAAAGATTAGCCGAAGGTTAAGTATGCGAGACTTGGCTGAAGAATTTCTTGGCTTGCAAATTTCTCCGCTGATGGCCAACTGGCCTGTCATCTTCGAGGATGATTCGGAAGGCGGTCTCCGCAAGATTAACTTGACTTCGAGCCCTGCAGGTAACTTCGAAACCAACATGTATTATACATATTAACTTCGAAGAAAGACTAATTTGAATTATTTATTTTTTAGCTTCTTCAGCCCCTATTACTTCAGAGCAAATTATAAGGGCTTCGGAGAAGATTTTGGGTGCCCCAACTCCGACTGAAAAAGAATGGCGAATTAAACTGGTCGGGAGTTGGGAAAGGTTTAACAGAGTATGGGGAATGTTGGAGATGACTCCGCCCCCTCTGATGGACTGGGTGCCTTCGGAGAAGGGACCCAAGAAGAGGATAGCTGAAGCCGGAGCTTCGAGCTCCGCAAAGACTCCGGTGAAGAAGGTGGCTCGGAAGCCAAAAAATCCTGCACCTTCGGATCCTGCGCCTTCGAGCTCAAGAACCTCAATCTCCGGTTCTAAAGAAGATGAAGGTATTCTACTAGTGAGGTTGATTGATGAAGATGCAGCTCAAAAAGATATTCACATTGAGGATACTGCAGGTATGCCGGAGCCTCAAGTTAATATTGAAGAAGCGAGAGCTCCGGATGCTCAAGAAGAGCAAATCGAAGCCCCTATGGGCGAAGATGAAGTTGAAGTTCCTACAACTTCAGTTGTGGATGAAGGGAGGACTGCTCACGGAGATACTCCGGCAGCAGAAATTTTAACTGTAGATTCAGACGAAGACCTCACATTTGATCCTCCGAGCAGTCCGGTGCTCGAATGCCCCCAGAATATCGAAGGTAAACTTCGCATAATTCTTTTATTATTTTCTGCAAAATTATACAATGTATAATACCTTTGCTTTTGCAGAGCCTCCTTCTGTAGAAGTACAACGCGAAGATCCAATTCAAGGGCCTTCGACAACTTCGGAGCCGCACCCGGAGGTCGCTCAACAGGGGCCTGGAAGGGGTAAAAGACAAATAGAGACTCTCCCTACTCAAGGATCAACTTCGTCTGAGTCAACAGATGAAAGTGAATCAACTGAGGGGGGGCATCTTCCAAAGTTCCAAGGACCTCAGGAGAACGCTCCGGACCTTCGTCAAGCAGGGATGACCAAAAGGCTTCGGCAATGCTCCCTCTTTTGACTCCTTTCTTGGAGCAAACTGGGCTTCGGACTCTGCTCAAACCTTTAGGTCGAGTGAGTCGCAAAGTCGGGGAGACAGAGCTGGTAGCAAAATTAAGCAGGGCGAAAAGTTCGGAGCTTAACGTTGCCCTGGAACGAGCGGCCTACCAGGTACGGAGCACCTTCGAGCCAATATCTTTAGCGAATTATATTGGGTTCGGAGTACATCTTCGAACCAGTAGCAAATTATACATGAATAATTTCTTACTTTAGTTTTTTCTTTTCTCAGCAAGCAGTCTTGGCCCGCGCTGCAACTTTATCAAGCGAGAATGAAATTGCTCAGCTTCGGGAAGAAAATGAAGCTCTTAAACGCAACTTATCTTTCTCCGAAGCTAGAGTACTTCAAATGGATAATGTGATTTCAACGGAGCGTAGGGCCAGACAGGGCTTGGAGGCTGCTAATAAGGAGCTCGAAGCAGAAAGAATCGTGCTTCGGGCTGAAATTGAAAAGGTGCGGTTGGAGCATGCTAGTGCTGGGTCCGAACTTGTAAGACTCCAAGAGGAAGCTAGCCAACTCCTAAACCAGAAGAATATTTTAACTACGGAGAATGCTAGGATTTCCGGAGTTTTGGCAGAAACGACTTCGAACAAGGATGCACTGATTGAAGAAAAGCTTAAGTCGGAGAAGGTAGCTACGGAGGTCATCGAACAGATGCTAGGTGTTCTAGAGTACTTCGGTACTACTGGATCACTTCCTTCGGATGACAACGTGACTCTGCTGCGCCGATTAAAAAGGATCCAAGGAGCAGCGAAGCAAATGAAGACGGCAGGCATTCGTTATGGAGAACTCTCCGGACAAGTGTCTGCCCTCGGACTACTTTGTTACTACGAGGATTTGGGCCGAACAATCACTCCGAGCGCAGAGGGCTCCATTACCTTCGACGACAAGCGGCTTTTGAATCCTTCCGAAGGTGTGACTGCCGCCTGGCGAGCCTTTCAAACCTCATGGAGAGCCGAAGGTCGTTCTGCGATCAAGGCTTGGATCGATGAAGGCCAACGCCAGAAGCAAGTTCGGAGCCAAGCTTCGAGCAGTCAGCCTCCTCCGAACCCGCAGGTTTAGGAATTATTTAGGATTTTTTGACTATGTAAAGCTCATGCTTGTAAACATTTATCAATGAAAATCTTGTTTGTTATATTTTTAGGCTTTGCCTCTTATGGAAGACATCGAAGTGTTAGAGCTTAACAACGAACTTCGCTCATTATGGAACACCTTCGAACTTCTAAAGAGTTATAAGCGTCCTCGATTTCTTATTCCTCGAGATGACTCCGGCGTAATTGCGCCCGAAGTAATCAAAGACGTACTGTCTTATATTAAAGAGGAAGGGAAAGAGGTTGACGCAAACACCTCGTCTTCTGAAGACACTATTTGGTCTGAAGACGAAGGTGAAGCTCGAAATAAAAGATCTGAAGATCTTAGAAGCTGGGAAAGAAGCCCCGAACGGCTTCGAACTTGGGTCGAGCTTCAACAAGAGCAGAAGGATTTTAGAGCTTCGAAGGGGAGGAAGAGAGTTAAACGTAAAGTTCTTAGGACTTCCGATGTTGGAACTAGTCGTTCCACCCCTAGCTCTCGGGACCGAAGAGGTCTCCGATTCCTTCTTGGTATAGATACCAATTTTTCATAGTGTAATCTGTAAACACATTTATTTCAATAATGAATGCCGATTTAAAATTGTCTCCATATTTACTAGCCCCTCTTTGGGTATAAGCAACTTCGAAATGTATTCAAAGATGGTTATGCGCAAAGAAAAAACTTCGGAGTACAATTTTTTGGGGGTTCGGAGCCCCTCTGTCATTTAAAGATCTTTTGAAATCTTATGAAATGTCTTCGACTTTTTGCAGTCGGAAGAATGGTAGCTTAGTACCTTTGTTTTATAAAAGAAATCACTTGAGATAACTTTCAGGACACTTTAGTGTCTTAAAAAATTTGTCACTTTGGACTATGTTAACAGACATTCGAAGCTCATGGTTCAAATGTTGTTTTGCTTTAGCCACCTTCGGCTTATTTTTGCGATCTCTGACGAACCAATGGTTCGGAGTTTGCAATGGTCTCTTTGGACTCTTTTTACGGATGTCTACCAGCCAATGGCTTGGACTCCGTATAATTTGGCCACCTTCGGCTCTTTTTGCAGAAGTCTACCAGCCAATGGCTTGGACTTCGCAGATTTTGGCCACCTTCGGCTCTTTTTACGGAAGTCTACCAGCTGCAGCCTGGACTCCGTAGGGTTTTGGCCACCTTCGGCTCTTTTTACGAAAGTCTACCAGCCAATGGCTTGGACTCCGTAGGGTGTGGTTTTGGGCTCTTTTACGGATGCCTACAAGCCAGTGGCCTGGGCTCCGGATTATGTCAGCCCCCACGTCGGATGCTTCGAACTTTATGGGTTCGAAGTCCGAAAATACAACCCAGCTTAATGACACTTCCCTCTCGGTCGACCCCGCGGTTCCAGTGCGTCCACTCGGAAGCTGGAAGTCTATGAGGGGAAGGCAACTATCAGGGTCATATGCTTTATTAATTTAGGAGATGATTACAAGCGAATTACAAGGAGCCCTTATGCGAAGTATCGCTTTAGGTGCTCCGCATGCCAAGTATGTGCTAACTCTTCACCTTCTAAATTAGCTAATTTAAACGAACCAGGGCGCCCTGAACGGACAATTAGGTATGGACCTTCCCATTTATTCCCTAACTTCCCTGGTGCTATAATGCTTCGTAGAACAAGATGACCCGGCCTTAACTCATTGAGCTTAACCTTCGGGTCATACCAAGTCTTCGTCTGCTGATGATACTTTGATAAATTAGCTACAGCTCGAAGTCTTGTTTCTTCTGATAAGTCTAACGAAGCTTGTCTTTCTTCTTCAATGTCCAGTTCGGTGCTGCGAAATGATCCCCCTTTGAGCTCCGTTGGAGTCATAGCTTCATCTCCGAATAGTAGTATGAACGGAGTAAAACTTGTGGACCTTGTTTGCGTAGTCCGAATGGACCACAGAATCTTCGGAAGCTCTTCGGTCCACAGTCCCTTTGCTAATCCTACTATTCTTCGATTTAGCCCTGATAAAATATTTCCATTGGCTCGTTCTACGGTTCCATTCGACTGAGGATGCCTCACTGCAGCAAAACATAGCTTAATGCCTAGGTCTTCGCAAAACTTCCTGAAGGGTTCTGCGTCGAACTGTGTTCCATTATCAACTGTGAGGTATCTAGGCACTCCGAACCGACAAATAATGTTCTTCCAGAAGAATTTCTGCACATTGTTCGAAGTGATAGCTGTTAAGGGTTCTGCTTCCACCCACTTAGAAAAATATTCAATAGCTACCACTGCGAACTTCAGATTTCCCTTTGCTAACGGAAAGGGACCAATTAAATCCATACCCCATCTGGCCATAGGCCATACCGGAGCAATGACTTGAAGAGCTGTTGGTGGGCGATGACTCCGTCGACCCATCCACTGGCATCCTTGACAAGTGCGGACCAAGCTCTCCGCATCAGCTGTTATTGTGGGCCAATAAAGCCCCTGGCGAAGTGTTTTTCCTGCCAGAGCTCTAGGGGCTAAATGGCTTCCACAAAGGCCTTCGTGAATTTCTCGAAGAATTTCTTGGCCTTCGGCTTGAGATATACATCGGAGTAGAGGGGAACATACTCCGGCCTTGTATAATATACCGTTGATTAACTGATAGTTTCTGGCTCTGAGCTTTAATCTTGACAACTGGGGCTCTTCGGGAAAATTTGTTCCTCCTTGCAAGAGTTCTATGATCGAATCTTTCCAATCTGCACTAGGAATGCAAAGAATCTCCGCAGAGGCAATTTGTGGCACCGAAGGTATATTGAGCTCCTCATAGAAAGCTTCTTCAGGCACATCCACAGCTTCGGCTGCAACCTTCGCTAAAATGTCCGCTTACACATTTTCCGCTCTTGGTATACTCCGAATGGAAATACCCTTGAAGTGTGCTTCGATTTTGCGGATTTCTTCTAAGTACTTTGCAAGCTGTGGATGCCGAACTTGAAAACTTTTGTCTACGTGCCCTGCTACTATCTGAGAATCTGTCTTTATAATTATTCTTGTAGCCCCTAGAGCACGTGCTTTCCGGAGTCCCAATAAAATCCCTTCGTACTCCGCTATATTATTGGTAGACTTAAAGTTGAGTCTTGCGGAGTACATTGCTCTTTGCCCTAACGGTGAAATCAACACTTCCCCAATGCCTGCTCCGGATGCTTGGAAAGCCCAATCGGAGTAAACAGTTCAAACTCCGTCACTTGATTTCTCCGGAGTCAAATTCGCAGGTGGAGTCCACTCTGCTATGAAGTCTGCTAGGACTTGGGATTTGATAGCTGTCCTTGCCAAGAAAGATATGCCGAAGGGTGCTAGCTCGACTGCCCACTTTCCAATCCTTCTAGTGGAATCTTTGCTTCGGAGCATATCTCCTAAGGGATACGAAGTTGGTACAATTACATTATGAGCCAAAAAATAATGTCTTAGCTTCCTCGAGGCCATTATCAGAGCATAAACGAACTTCTCAAGTTCGGAGTATCTTGTCTTCGCTCCTGATAATGCTTCGGATACAAAATAAACAGGATTTTGGACCAACTTCCCATTGAAATCCACTTCTCTCACAAGGACTGCGCTGACAGCTGAACCTGTAGCTGCAAGGTACAGGAGTAGGGTTTCGTCCGTAGTAGGCACCGTGAGTGTAGCAAGATTACTGAGATAATCTTTAATATCTTCGAAGCTTTTCTGACACTCCGGTGTCCATGCAAAATCTTCGGACCCTTTCAAAGCTTTGAAAATTGGCAAGCTCCTCTCCGCAGACCTTGATAAAAACCTGCTAAGTGCGGCCAAACGCCCAGTCAGCTTTTGCACTTGTCTTAAATTCTCCGGAGGAGCCATCTTCGGCAGCGCAGTTATTTGAGTAGGGCTAGCTTCAATTCCCCTGCTTGAAACTAAATACCCTAACAATTTTCCAGCCTTAGCTCCGAATATACATTTTTTGGGGTTAAGACGGATCCCACATGCCCGAAGGCTATTGAATGTTTCTGCTAAGTCTAGGCTATGTTGGTGCTTTAAAGCACTCTTTATTACAATATCATTCATATAGGCCTCCACATTGCGACCTAGTTGATGACCTAGAGCCTTAGCAACTAATCTTGAAAAAGTAGCCCCGGCATTTCTTAGGCCAAAGGGCATTCTTACATAGCAGAAGACTCCCGAAGGAGTTACGAAGCTTGTCTTGATTTCATCTTCGCGCTTCAACCATATTTGATGATAACCAGAATACGCGTCGAGGAAGCTTAGTAACTCCGAACCTACGGTGGAGTCAACCAGTTCATCAATTCGGGGCATGGGGTAGGGGTCACGTGGGCATGCTTTATTCAAAGATGTGAAATCAATGCACATGCGCCACTTCCCGGAAGACTTCTTTCTGACGAAGACTGGGTTGGCTAACCATTCTGTGTGAGCCACTTCTCTGATAATCCCAGCCTTCAACAGTTTTTCAACTTCTTCCTTAGCCAGAGCAGCTCTCTCTGCGGACATCTTCCGGAGTCCTTGTCGAACAGGCCGGGCCTTCGGGTTTACAAGTAAACTGTGCTCAATGATATCCCGATTGACTCCGGTGATATCTTCGTCAGACCAAGCGAAGACATCCAAATTTTCTTCCACCACCTTTTCCAAGGAAGTTGCAACTTCAGAAGGCAAATCTTTACCAAATTGGAAAGTGTACTCTTTACCATCTTTAACAATGACTTTCGTTGCAATCTCTCCTTCGGGACTTGGTCTCGGAAAGGACTTCTTCGAAGCTTTGGAGGAGGCTGAAAAAAATTCTTCATTATCCTGCACACTGTTTACTTGCCTCGGATCAAGAGGGGGACCATGACCATATTCCGCCCTCCGAGCAATGGCTTGATCTCCGAAGATTGTAAGGACTCCCGCTTGTGTGGGCATCTTCATGCACAAGTAATTGTGATGCGCCACAGCTCCGAACTGGTTCAGCATGCCCCTTCCGAAGATGACGTTATAAGCATAAGGGGCATCTATCACATCAAAAATTACTTCTTCAGTCCGGGCTAATAAACCTTCTCCAAAGGTAACTTCCAGGCCTATCTAACCAAGTGCATCAAGCGGGGGTCCTGCGAAGCCTTGCAGAGGATGAGCCGTTGGAAGGAGATGCTTCCTAGAAATGCATAACTGATCGAAGGCTTGAACAAAAATGATATCTGCCGAGCTACCTCCGTCAATTAACACCCTTCGGACTTCAGTGCCCGCAATATCAGCAGTGATAACCAATGGATCTGTGTGCGGGAACTTAATACCAGCTGCATCCTCCGCAGAGAAAGATATCGGAACGTGAGACCACTCCGACATTGCAGCTGCAGATGACGAAGTCCCAATATGACCTACTTCCCGAACGTACTCTCTTCGCTGTCTCTTGGACATGCTTCCGAGGGTACCTCCTCCGGAGATAGGGAGAACTACTCTTTTTCCTCTATCTTGCCCTTCTTCTTGCTTCGGAGGTGGCATAACATTGGCCACCGAAGGGTGCCTTGCAGCATCAAAATTTTCTATTCGCGCCACAGCCTGGACCGGCTCTGGGCGCGTTGTAGCTGGAACTCGGTCGGTACTGCCTCGACCCAAAGTTCTCTCTAAGTACTCTCCCCTTAGAGTAAGTATAGCCTTGCAAGTGTCAGTTGCATGGCTTCGATTTTCTCCGTGAATGCAGCAGAAAAGGGTCTGGCCCTTGCCAGCCGTTTTCCCTGGCGGCCTCCAGCCGCTGGCCTTGTTCCTCGTAGACTGTGGAGCTCTTGGTGTAAACTTCTGTGGGGATGCAATATTCATAACTTCAGAACGAGGGTGCTTTTGCCCTCTTCTCCGATCATGTTGCACTTCGAAGACTGGTTCTTGCGGCTGCGCCGAAGTCTTCACTTCTACTTTGACTTCTTGCAATATAGACGAAGTAGCAGCAGTCCTCCGAAGCCAACCCTCTTCTGACCTCGCATACTCCTCTAAGTATGACATTAACTGAGAGACTGAGGAGATGCTCTTCCGATGCAGTTTATCCAGAAGGCCTTGATGACTGACGCCTTCCCGAGCTACATCAACCACTGAAGATGTGGACAGCCCCCGAATTTGCGACTTCGTATGAGCGAAGCGCTTAAAGTACTGCCTCAATGTTTCTCCGGGGAGTTGTTTCACCTGGAAAAGGCTTCCTGTTGACATAGGAGGCACGAAGGTGCCCTGAAAGTTGCTTATAAACTTCCTCTTCAAAGACCAGAACCATCTCAATGCCACTCCTTGAAGAGCTAAAGGGAAGCACTTCGCCATAGTGTCTCTAACTCCGCCGCTAGCCTCAATTGCTAGGGCATAAGACCGAACGAACTCTCTAGGATCTTCATCTCTGGCATACTTACAGAGCTTCGAAGTTTTAAACTTTGGATCAAAGCGAACCTTCTGCAGCTCAGGATGCAGCGGAGACTCATTGTCGAAGGAGGCATTCTCCGGGGCTTCGGGATAATCAAGATCATCGTCTTCGGGCACTTCTGGGATGGTTGGGGTGGCTTGAGAGCGAAGCCTGCTCGCAGCTTCCTGTCGCCACCTTGTCACTTCAGCTTGAAGGTTGGCCATTTGAGTGGCCATATCTCCAAGATTATTTTCATTTCCTCCGGAAGGATCTTCCGGGTCTTGAGAACTGGTAGGATCAGTTCGAATTGGGATGGAGGGTGGAGAAGGGACTCCGGGCGGTCGGAGTATGGAAGGGGTTGGCGGAGAAGCTTCGTATGAGCGAGGGATGGAAGCCCCTTCCGGAGTGTGTGGAGGGAAAGTCGAAGGCCCTCCGACTTCAACTGTGTCGAAGGGTATCTCTCCGGAGATCCGAGAGGACCTCCGAGTGGGATTGCGGGGTGCGCTCCGCTTAGGAGGCATGATGTAAGAAGTTGGTAGAGAACGAAGTTTTTCGGACTAGGTTCCCCACGGACGGCGCCAACTGTTGGCGTAAAAGATTACGCTAACAGGTTTCTGTGGAAAAGAAACTAACAAACGAAGTGTTTGTGAAGCAAACTGTTCTAAGCCTCCGAAAGGATAATAACTTAGAATAGTTCGAATGTGTGTATTGAATAACTTGTATTCGGTCCCTATTACAGGGTGAAATGGGGGGTATTTATAGGCCCAAACATTAAGGAAAAGACCTATTTACCCCTCTATTACAACCGACATAGTGGAAACTATTCGGTTCCCTTAATAGGGCTAAAATGGTAAAAGACTAATCTAATGAGAAAGAAGATAAGTCTTCCATCTTAGCTGACAGAAAAGATCTTGGAGGGCCTTAGTTCGAAGATGTACTCCGAACCAATGCCTATCTTCGTACTTCGAACTTGGTTCCGGGTATCTTCGAAGATGATCGTCTGGGAACCTTCGAATCCGCTGTCTGCCTTTATGTTGCTTCGGCAATAACCCCGAAGATGAGATATTTTCCCCCAACAATAGTATTCAGGGCGATAAGGGAAAATGGATTAAAAACATGGCTTGGGTTTGCACAACAAGGTTAAGGGATCTAAATAAATATAATTGTAGGTTTCAGTTGGACTAATGCAATTAATTTCTACTCCCTCGGTTCCACATTGTAAGTCATTCTGTACTTTTACAAATTTATCTATAGAGCGATGAATCTGGACACATCGCTCTGTAGATGAATCTGGAAAAATTTAGGATGACTTATAATGTGGAATGAAGGTAGTATGTGTTATACCAATAACTACTTTGAAAACATGGGTTCAATATGTTTAAGGCATGGGGTGTGACTTGCCTAACTTAACAAAATACAAAAATGGCTTGATGGGGACTTGGGTGGCCCGATCTTTTGGTGAGAAGAGGAGGAGATAATTTCGATTGGTGGGAGATGACGTTGACGACCCGACTACAATCGTACGAGATGTTCGTGTTGCGCCTTAGCGATCGATACACCAACTCCAAGGGTTGTTGATCTTATCGATGATCAACCTTGTTCCTGCAAGCAATCGAAGAACGAGCAAGAATAAGATAAAGGAGAAACTACAATTGCTAGATATAAAAGACGCACAAAGGGTAGTTGGGGTTCTGAAACGTGAAACCGGCGATCTAACCGATCACGGGTTTACACGGACAAGTATCATTGGCTAAACTTTTATCTAGTCAAAACCCCCTTACAACTGAAGTCTCTAGGGTTATTTATAGCCCTAGGGACGTTCCCAAAGTTTGGAAAACTTATTACATATGGAAAGGACTAATTATTTCCAAAACAGATTGACTAAAAAATGGAAATTCCGTGCTTAATTGGTTCGACCTGAGAAAGGAACACACATTGATTTAGTGATTGCAATCTCCTTTGATGGAATCTGGAGGTGTAGCTAGATCCGTTGGAAAGAGGCCATCTCAAGCTTTCCAAAAAGTCCACGATCATCCTAATTGGAGCTTCCATGTAAAAGTTATGCGTGTTTGAATTTGGTGTTATTCCTACAGTCCGAGTCCAAATCTTACACATGTAGAACTTTATCTCCACTTTTTATTGGCACAAAAATGACGTCTCAATGTTGCATATTTGAGAAACCAAGGGTGGTTTCGGTGTTTGTGATGAGTGATTGACTGGATTTTACCCTCTGTTCGAAGAGTACCTCCGAAGGGGCTTCGGAGGTGGTTCTCCGAAGGGAGTTCGGAGGTGTTTTGCTTGCTGCAGCTTTGCAGCGGAGTGTGCCTGTCGGAGGGGTCCGGCAGTACACGATGACTGGGTTCGTACCGAAGGCTTCGGTACTTTGGGCGGTACACCGGAGTGTGTACCGGAGGTTGTTTACCCGGAGAGGTCTCCGGAGTACTGGAAACAATTGTTTGCTTGTCGGTGGTGCGCAGGCACTTCGGAGGCGACGGACAGGGTTCGATCCAGGTGAACCTGGGTCAAGCGGGTGGCTTGATGCCAGGGGAGCGGGGAGCTCCGTCACGGTGGCTGCGAAGGTGGTCCGGGTCGGTCCTCGGGTCGAGGCGTGCCAGGTGAAGGCAGAGAGTGCGGAGCATGGCTCCGGCTGAAGGTACTCCGAGACAAAGTCCTCGGAGGTGAGGCACTTCGAAGGTACTCCGAATGGAGTGACTTCGGAGTTGGTGGAACAAGTCCTCTGTGGAGGCAAGGAGTTCGAAGTGTGCTCCGGAGGGAGACACTCGAAGGTTACCCGACGAAGGTCTCAGAAGTCGAGGCGCATCGAAGGCATGGTCCGGGTGAGGCTCGTCGTGGAGTGTGCTCGGGGAGAGGCACTGCGACGGAGTGCTCATGGAATGCTTCATGCGGAGGCCTTGGACGAAGGAGGGACTTCGAAGGGTGGTACTCCGAAGGTGGGGCTTTGGAGTGAGGATGACTTGTGGTGCTTCGGCCATGCATGGCTTCGGTACACGGACGGACGGTGTTCGAGCTTGGAGTAGCTGCGAAGCCGTGGTGATCCACTCCGGAGGTGGTGGTGCGAAGGCCAAAGGGGCTTTGACGGCTTCGGCTCAAAACCGTCACTGTATCGAAGGACTTCTTCGGCGGAGCGAAGGCCATCAGGCTGCAGGCTTCTCGCCGAAGCTACCGCACCCTCCGGTGCGAAGGGAGGTTCCAGAAGTCAACACTGTAAAGGCTGACACTGTCTGTTCTGGAAAGGCTGACACTGTCCCCTCTGCAGCTGACAGAGAAGCCTCCAAAATAAAGGTGGACTACCTTTTGTACCCCTTAGTTCTGAAGAGACAAAATGGATGTAAACCCTAGGGGTAAAGTAGTCACTTCCTTAGGATGAAGCCGTGGGCTATAAATATGGGGGCTCGGTAGGTAACATTTAACACTTTGAGCATTTACTGTTGAGCTCCTGTAGACAGACCTCGCTGTATTCATTCTGAGTTCAATTTATTTTGTGTTCCTTGTTCAAGCGGCGAAGCCCTGCTTCTTTGTGCTTTTGCTTGAGCTCGCGTTGCATACCTCGCTAGCTTTTAGTTCACCGAAGCCTGTCTTGGCGAAGGGTGTTTTTATCGCGAAGTGTGCTTTACAGTGTGCTGTCGCTCTGTGTAACACGAGGCAAGACCTTGCTGCTTACTAGCGAAGCCCTGTTCTTTTCCCGTTTTGCTTCTTGTGTCGAAGCCCTTAGCGTAGTCCATTTGCGTGTGCGTGTAGACCTTCGGGTACGAAGCCCAGCACCCGTTGCTGTCGCCAAGTACTTGGTCGAAGTCCTCAGCGGGCTGTCCACTCTTGCGAAGGGTGAAGTGCGAAGTCTGCTCAAAGCACCCTGTGTGCGGAGCCTGCACTAACTTAGCAGAGTTGGTTTTCAAGGGTTGTTGGTGGAGCGAAGTCTTCTTGGCTTCGAACTTTTGCTCCTGCGAAGCCTGTGTTCGGAGCTGTCGAAGCACCTCCGAACCAGACCTTCGAAGGTTGTGTTCGAAGCCTGTTCCGCAGAAGACAGAACAGAACCGAAGGCTAAGTTTTTAGCCCGAAATTTTAAAAGCTCCCATTCACCCCCCCTCTGGTCGCCGTTTCCGGTCCAACAATATTATATTTAGATTGACTTGACTTGGTCCCCAATCAACTTCCATGATGTACCATGCTCTTGATGTGCTCTTAACGTATCGCTTGATCCATGAAAAAATTTTTGTAATTGAAAACAAAGCCAACTTATGGTGTAGAATCCTTAGCTCAAATATATAAAATGTAAATCTAATATAGAATGAATGAACCTTGGGTTATTTATTGTAAAGCATAAGCATGCTTATATTCGAGCTAGTGATGTCCTCATCATTCTCTCCTTCTTGGCTACAAACCGTCCTCGATTTGTTCTTGTGTTCATGATCAATGCAACTCCTAGCAAAAGAACCCTTATTGTACAGTATCTTCTGTTCCATAAACATGCGGGGAATTGGAGAAAACAAACTCACTAAATCCTTTGCTTGAATAAATGAC
Organism: Zizania palustris; assembly: GCA_019279435.1. Classification (NCBI taxonomy): domain Eukaryota; kingdom Viridiplantae; phylum Streptophyta; class Magnoliopsida; order Poales; family Poaceae; genus Zizania; species Zizania palustris. The sequence continues at coordinate 108,372,884 of JAAALK010000079.1, read as the reverse complement.
ATCGAATCTGTACTTTTAAACATTGGAGTAGGAATTGTGGAATTGCTAAGCAGCCCACAAGGCTCTCCTTCTTGAAAACAAACCGGTGTATTTAAATCAAAACAAAAAACTCTTGAGATAATAGGATTAGTTAAAACACCTTGGTCGAGACTATTATTTTCAGACTTTACAGGCAGTTTCAAATCTGAACATATGTAAACTCTATGCACAAAGTATACTCCTTGATCATTGTATTTGCCAATTACGTGAAAACTCATTTGAGCAGGACCTAGCAAGTCAGGTCTAGTGAGTAATTTCTCATTTAAAGTACTAAGTTCACAAAGATCATCAAGTTCAATATAACTCCAAGTATTTAAAGAAGATAACAATTTATCTTCTTCCTTTTCACTAGGAATGTAAATTAGTACAATTCATGAAATTAAATTAGTTCATGTTGTAGAGAAAATTACGAGGGTTAAAGTGGAATTTGAATGTATGAATTTGGAGTTAGGATGTGAAAGATATGGATTTTTGAAGTTTGAATCAATTCTGGAATTATTTTTGAACTGGAAAACAGAAAAAGTCCATGACAGACTGAGTCCACGGTGAACTCACGCATGTGCGCTGTGGACCGGGTGGCTGACGGCCATCGGATCCCGATCGAACGACGTAGGGCAAGGAGGGAGGCTTAAGTGATGATCAATGGCCAGGATTAAAACGCAGCGAACCAGTACGATGGACGCACCAGAATGAGCCACATCATAGATTTAATGAGGGCCGCATGATCTGGATAGGATGGCCAGGGTTCGATCCAACATGCTAGCGTGTTGCCGGCGGTGACAGATCGTGGTGAGACCGTGGAGACGAGGGATTCTGGCGACAACGAGCGGTGGCTTAGCAATTTGAAGGCATGAATGGAACCAGAATAGGACGGGGATCACTCTGGTACCTGAGATGAGGTCCGTCGATGACCCACGACGAGCGACGGTAAGCGAAGGCGGAGAGAACTCCCCGTGCTAGCGACTATGGCGAAATCCAATGATGGGGAGGCCATACGGGGTCGATGCTAAGGACGGGATGTGGTGGCGGTCATGGTGGTGATAGTGGTGGGGCTTGGTGGGGTCACTAGCGGCGAGACGAGGCTGCCAGAGCTAAAACAGAGCGATAGAGGATTTCTAGATATCACCGGCGATGAGATGGCAATCGGTGAAGCTAAGGGGTGGAACGAGTTCGGGGGATCGAGGCGAACGGTTTTATAGGGGTGGCGGAGCCGGGGATCATGGGCGAAAGCGTTAGGGTTTGCACACAGCGGTGGGATTTGGGGATTTTCGGTGGGAGTCCGGCGGCGCTACGGAGGAGATGACAGGTGGGGCCTGCGGTTTAGTGAGGGAGGCGCGCGCGCGAGGCTGGCAGGCGGGGTCCACGAGGCAAAGAGGGTTGAGCATGCACGCGGGTGAGGGACGACTCCGATAGGTAGGGCCCGACTGTCAGTGAGAGGGCGCAAGTGGGGTGGGTTACAGAGAGAGATTGGAGAGAAAGATTGGAGGGAGGCGACCCAATAGGAATTTAAATTCATTTTTCAATTAAAATAATTATTGAAATTCATTTGTAATTTCTATGCTAGTTGCAAATGTCCTAAAAATTTGAAAAATTTCCTAAAATATTATTTTGACCTTGAGAATTTAACAAAAAAATTCACAACTCAAAATGTGAATTATTTCTTAAAATTTTTAATTCTTTTCACACTTTAAATAATTCTTTTCTCAATTTTTATTTTCTCAAAAATAATATTTGGCAAAAATTCAGGGTGTTACAGAAACTCTAGTCTAAGGGGCTATACTCAATAGGTGCACCTAGGCAGTGCACTAGTCGGGAAAGGGCATCGCCAAATATTGATATTCAGGAGCTCTTCCCGCTTGCTTGAATTTGTTCGCGTGCCAAAAAGAGCTCGAAGGCTATTGTCGGGAATATGATCCCGAGCTCTCTCCCAAGGAATTTTCATGCCAATCCACTAACGGTTGGCTTTCTCTAGAAAGCTGGTGGACAGGGGTCTCAAGTCCCCAAGTCCCACACTCGGGGAATGTCCCCCCCGACCACTAGTGTTCTAATGGTCGGTTTTAAAGGCCAACCCGTTGTTAATATCTATGAAGACCACCATCAAGCACAAAAGTTATTGCCCACTAACCGACCGTTCTCTCGGTCATTAGTAGGGTCCTTTATTTCTGATTTGTAACCCCTGATCACTCTCATCTAAAGGGATCATAGGGAGCCTATGAGAGGCAGATTCTTTCTTTTTGAACACACTAGCACCTGTTTCTCACTGGATCATTCTTCTAGAGGCTTTGATTGTTTTCTAGAAGCTTCACCATACTCTCAAGGCAAAGCTGACTATCATACATCATACACACAGAAGTAGGGCTATTATCCTCAGGGAGCCCAAACCTGTCTAAACCCCTTGGCCTTTTTATCTTGCATTCCGAGATAACCATTGAGTCGTATCACGACTCCCCAACAAACTTAACCAAACATCTCTATGGGTACCCCCGTAGGCTATTGTTGTTCATACGCAACTACAATGTTTGCGTATACAACAAGAACAACAAGAAAGAGACTGTAGGAGTCCAACAAAAGCCACCAAGTATGAATGGAGTTTTGCTGTACTACAGAAAAACTTACTTTACTCTCTTCAAGCATTAAAAGTTGAATTGTTTTATGCATTGTCGTATTTCTTAGATATTACTGATGTCACAAAATTGGATTTTGGATTGGTTGTGTTTATTTTCTTCAGTAGCACAAGATATAGAAAATACGTTTGACTTTCCCAAGAATCAATTGTTGTTGTTTTTAGAGGAGTTGTGTGCTTACCTTCTGAGTTATCCATTACTTCCATGATTGATATATGAACTCAGAAGTTATTATAGATTCTGAGAGCTGGGTGACATCCAATTATATTTTTTAAATCTTGTTCTGTATAGTATTAGTCAATATGATTATTCATTATCCAACTAAGGGGGCTATATATGAGCTCCTTCCTGTCACGATTGTCACTCTGACTCTCTTGAATTTACAATTTTATGTTTTGAATGCCTTTACTGTACTATAGAAAGCACTGAATAATGCAGTTGATCCCATCTGATTATTTGCAAGATTTTCCTCCCAACTGCGCACACAGTCGTTGCAGGTTGGCAAGAAAACAAGTGTGTTCAGTGCCTTGTCCTTTTATCTTGGTAATGAGTAGCTTCGCATGTTTAGCTGGGTAATCCATCCATTACTAACTCATCATTTTTTTACTTTAGAGTGTTCGAGTCATTAACCAACATGGGGATGAGTGTGACATTTTTTTTGTGGGTAGGAACTTGTCTAACTCATCGTTTATATAAACAAATAATTTAACTATTATAATTTTTAAAACTACTACCTCCGTTCCACATTATAAGTTATTCTGGCTTTTCTAGGTTTATTCACATATCAATGAACCTGGACACCATATATTCATTGATATGTGGATGAACCTAAAAAAGCCAGAATGACTTATAATGTAAAACAGAGGGAATAATTAAATATTATATAAAGCTTTATCCCAATTTTTATATAAGTTTTTTAGGCTTCTTACTTTTTTAAATATAAAATCATTTCAAAACTTGTATTAACTTTATTATGTTTTATTTTATATTTATCCTTGTCAAATAAATGATAGGTCTCTCACAAATACAACTCATCATTTCGAAAATATAATAAGGGATAATAAATTCATTTTAGTTGATTTATTATTTTTTGTGCATAAGGGTGATTTGGTAGAGATTCTCCGAGCTGATTCTCACAAGAATCGGTAGAATCTCTACCAAACGTTATTTTAAACAACTTCTCACGCGAATCACTAATAATTGATTCTTGTTTTTGTGAAGGAAAAGATAATCAGTCAAAATGTAGCTTGTCTAGTGAATCTCTCCCTGCCTACCTGTGTGTTGTTTAATCTGCCAAATTTGTGTTATGGTAAAACAAAAAAACTTTGAATTGATTTTGTGCTCACAATAATTGATATTGTTTTATGTGCGCTTGTGTATTTCGAATATATGCCATTATGCCATCTACATGTTATCGCTACTTTACCTCGTAACTAATATGGTTATTGCTGCTTCGTAAATACATTCGTAGCAATGTTGATTGCTATTTTTTAGTTTTACAATTGACTTTCTTTATGTTGTATGAGTTATAGTATTCTACAGTTGTCTTAATATTTCTCTATTTTCTGACAATCACTTAAGTTTGATCAAGTCATTGCTTCATGAATCAGAATTTAGTCATTTAGCCAAATGATTTTAAAACTGATTCTAATTCATCATAGAATCACTCCTCTAGAGAACTAGAATCAGCAGAATCAGAATTTAGAGCCATGCCAAACGGGTCTTAAGTCTAAAATAAAATATAATAAACTAGAGAAGTATAATGCAATTTTGATAAATAAATTTATTCAGCGAAATCGTATTTTTAATAATACACCCCTCATAACTGATACCCCTTATATATGTTGTATTATACTATTAGTACAATAAATCTTATCCATTAAATTTAAAGAATAAATTAGTATTTTAATTTATAATATATTAGATATAGTTATTATTAGGGAATTTACATATACCTTTTTATTAGCAAGTGGACACCTACATATCACTTATTTTTGGATGATTTTAACATTTCTAAATTCTATGGACACTAATTAAGATAATAGTAGAAATAATTTTTAAAAGGTAAATTGTTGGATTCTAATACACCATAAAATTCTTTAAGAAAAGGTCTATGCGATATCTCTCTTACTGAAGACCATGCATGAGTTTCGTCGTTGCTTACTACTGAAAAAGCCTTGTTGACCGCTTCAAGTGATGTAAGGTGACACTGGTTTAGTGATGGAGGGAGTAATAAATACATGTTTTTATTTATCTCAATATTTATTTTAAGTTCACAATAATTATTATTTTTAAATTTTATTGTTGCATTAGTACAGGCTCGTTACTGCTTCCTCCATTCAAAAATCTTATACCTATTACTTTTTACATCAAAACCAATGATATATTAAATAGTACTGTTGTTGCATTAATTTCTTATATATTCATTATAATACATTAAATGGTACTATTATTACATGTATGAAACCACATGATTAACATCGTAAATGAAACTCATTTAATACTAGAGTCTAGGTAAACTACAGATAGGTAGATTTTTAGAGTCTAGGTAAACTACAAATAGGTAGATTTTTTGAAAAAACTAAAAATGTAATAGCTATATAAATTAAATCTCAATATTCAACTCTCCGAATAGGGCCGAAACATGATACCCACAAAAACTGTGTTGGGCCCAGATGACATTTGGCCCTTCGAAGCGATGATAAGCCATCACGGTGGTTCGGCGATGGTATCAGTAATTCCGTTCTCAAGGCTCAACTCGTCGGCCGATCTCCTCCCTCGCCGCCCGCGCGCCGTACGACGGCAGCCCACCACGCCGCCGTCATGGCGCAGTATCACCTCAGCGCGCAGCTCCGCGGCCACGAAGATGACGTAAGAAGTCCCCCATCTCTTCCTCCCCCGCTCGTCGTTTCTCGTCTCCGCTTTGCTTCCGCTGTTAGGCGGCGCGATTCCGCCGGCACGGTCCGAACACTCGCCGGTGGGGCTCGGCTCGGATCATGAGGCGGCAGTGGAGCCGTCTCGATCTGCTATTATGGCGCGTTTGTAGGTGGCATATGGTGGCGATGCTTGCGGAAGCCACGAATTGGGGGGTAATTCGACCTAGCTTGGTTACGCTCTCAGTTCCAGGCAGCTTGTTCTCTCCCTCTGTTCGGTGCCTCCTATTTTGGTGTTTGTAGATTTCAAGAGCTCGTGCAATTTTAGCCTAATTTTGTTCCGTTTGCAAGCTTAGCGTGAGGGCTTCCCTTTTTGATTCCTTTCACATTAACTAGTCGCGGCCTTGGTTTGTGCAATCCTTAGGTTGTTCAACCCAATATAGTTCAGTTCTGCTCGTTGTACGCTCCCATATTAACAATACATTCTTTGATTTTACATATGCAAACACACTTGTTTCATGGTCTGACTCAGGTTCGTGGCATTTGTATCTGTGGTGATGCTGGGATTGCAACATCCTCGAGAGACAGGACTGTCAGATTCTGGACAAAGCATCCAGAAAAGAAGCATGGATACGTTCTCTCAAAGACTCTTGTTGGACATTCCAGTTTCGTTGGCCCATTGGCTTGGATCCCTCCTTCAGATCGCTTTCCTGAAGGAGGACTTGTTTCTGGTGGAATGGATACTCTTGTTTTGCTCTGGGATTTGCATAGAGGAGAAGTTGTTGAGACTATGAAGGGGCACACTTCACAAGTTACTGGACTTGCTGTAGACACCAATGGCGACATCATCTCTTCATCCATGGATTGGTAGGTTTCTCTAATAAATACAATTTTATGCGGCTTGCTCGTACGACTTTGTTGTGCTTTTGCATGCTAGCCAATGATTTCAGATCGTCTAGTCGACACTAGTCGTAGGGGCACTGACTAATTGATTAGTCGTGACTAAGCGTAACTAATCGTAGATTAGTCGTCGTCTAGTCGCTAGTCGATAACAATAGTCGTCTAGGACAACACATGATACATATATGCATATATATGACTAAGTTCACACAAAAATGTCTAGGACAACAACTAGATACAACAACTAGATACTGAGGGAGGCGGCGCCTGGGCCCTGGAGTAGTGGAGACTGGAGCTTGGAGCCTGGATGGACCGATGGAGCACAGGAGCAGTGCGGTGTCTAGAGGCAGTGGAGGGCGGCGGTGGCGTTCTAGACTCTGGAGGGCGGCAGCGGTGTCTGGAGGGAGGCGCCGAGACGGTGGCGTATGGAGGCCGGACCGCCGGAGGGAGGCGGTGTCTTCTGGAGGGCGGCGGTGGCGTCTGGAGGGAGGCCAGAGGCGCCGTCGCAGGCTGAGTGCAGCGTTCGGCCTCCTGCCTCCTGTATCTATTAGGGTTTTCTGAAAAGAGGGAATAACTGAAAGGAAAGGAAAGAGCTTTTATATGTTGCTAGGGTTTCCTGTTCTGTTTTTGGGCTGGGCTACAGTTCCTGTAAACTATTGGCCAAAAAAATTTCTGGGCTGAACTAGTGGGCCAGTCGTTAGTCGGCCGATCAGCTTTCTAGTTGTTCTAGTTGCCCGGAACCACCTGATCGGTCGAAAAAAAACGATAAGGCCGATTAATCGCGATTAGTCGGCCTACTTGTAATCAATGATGCTAGCCCGTGCTAATTTCAGCAAAAAAATGTTGATGTTTCATATGTTGTCAATGGTGTAATATAGCATATAATGTTAATCTGTATTGTATAGCTTTGGCACCTTTTATGGACCATTTATTTTCTTTCTTTATGCCAATGCATGCTTTCTTCTAACAATTCCTTTTCCTTGGAGGCTCTGTTACAAATGTTACTACTATTATTTTGTGGCAACATGCTGCCTGTAAGTATTTTGTATTTTAGGCACATGCACTCACTTCTTGGATTGATAGTCAAGGTTCACAATTAGAGTGGTTTGTTGTTGTGCTCCATTGCTCCCTGATATATGTATTGTCTGTACAGCACTTTGAGACGGTGGAGAAATGGTAATGCTGTAGAGATTTGGGAAGCTCATAAGGTTGCTCTGCAAACTGTTCTGAAGCTGCCATCTGGAGAACTGTTTACTGGTAGATCATCTGTTATGTTCTCACATTTATTTCATTTTTACATGATACTTGCTTATTTATGTATTTGTGTACTGGCACCTTGTTCACAACTGATACCGTGTGATTGGTTTAAACTTTCTATCAAACTTCTGGAGATGGAATGATGGTTTACTGGAAGTGATTTGAAAACAATGTCTCACTTCTGAGCAACTTAGGCTTCACCTGGCATTGTTTTGGCTTTTTGAAAGTACTTGCAATATATTCCTGTATTGGATGTAGTATGTAGCTGACAACCTCTACCTTAGAGACAAAGGAAAAATGAGTTTACTAAAATTGGTAAAGATCCTCTTAAGGCCCTGTTCGGTTAATCCCCTCCTCAAGGGGATTGGGAGGGATTAAATCCCTTATAAGTCATTATGAGATTTAATCCCCCTCAATCCCCTCCAAACCGAACAAGCCCTAACTGGATCTAATTCCCACATGACAGTGCAGTGGGACAACTGCAAACTGACCACCAATGCATATCAGAGTTTCCTGGAATGGATTCGTAAATAAATGACCAAATTTGTCAAATGATTTATTAATAATAATGTCCCTTCTTCATGCAGGTTCAAGTGATTCCACTATTAAGCTTTGGAAAGGAAGGACATGTCTACATACATTCTCAGGACATGCAGGTTATTTGTTTGTTCCTATCGCATAAGGCTCTGTCTGTAATTTCTGGGACATGGACACAAATTTATATGGGTGCAATGGTGCTTCTACTCTTCTTACTGATCAACTAAGAGCATCTGTCACTATGGTATCCTTTAGCTTACATATTTTCATTTCTTATTATTTGTTATATGATGGTTCACCACAGAGCTGGGAGTTGTCATTTTCAGTCAAGCCAATTTTGTCACTCACTTTAGAATTGATTCTGGCCGAGCTGGTGCAGAATGTTCTGTGTTTGTTTTACCAAAGAGTAAATGTAATTTATGAATTGATTGTTTGTGCATAACTTTGTTTTTCTGTTTTTGCCTTTTGGTGTTTTACTGCTAGCTCACCCATGTATACTTGGCTTAATTTTATGTTACATTGTTAATGTAGATACCGTCCGATGTTTAGCACAAATGCCAGGACTTGGGATCCTCTCTGCCTCACACGATGGGTGAGTAAAAATCACCACTTAACTAGCTTGACTTGTGAATATATTCAACTTTTGAGCAAAGAGGGAAACTACCTGTTGTTTTCTAACTGTTAAATGGATGGGTTTTACATTTTTGTTTGATTGTTGATTTTAAGGCCCCTCAGTTTCCTAAAAACTTTCTAGTTACCTCTTAATCTTTTTATAATTATCACATGTGTGTCAGTTGTATTCTTAAAGTTTACAATACCATATGTTTACACATGATATTTTGGTTTATCACAGCACTATTAAGATGTGGGCATTAACCGGCCAGCCCCTGTTGGAGATGATTGGGCACACTTCTCTTGTGTATTCTGTGGACGCTCATTCATCTGGTGTAATTGCTAGTGGCAGTGAAGATCGTTCTGTCAAGATATGGAAAGGTGATTTATTCTGTGTTCTTTGTAGATTAGGTCCACATTAAAATTCAGTGTATTTTTTCATTGGATTTGGATTTGCTTATACTTACATTATTGACATATGCACCCTGAGATGGTTATACGTTTGTTACTGAATTATTCTGAACTAACTCTTTCATTGGGAATTCCAATCCATTCTATAAACTGCTTTGTCTAAAGAGAAACAAAACTGCAATTAAAAACTTAAAATCATTTTCTAAGATTCATCTTCCTCTTCTCCAGTCCAGTATTTGTCTATTTGCTCCAAGACGTAATTAGTTTAATATGTGACATCTTAGTAGTACATGATCTTGGAGGTGTGAAACCAGTGTTTTGGCATGATTGTCACAAGTATGTAGCAGCATGTGGATTAAACTCCTCATGTACTTGATTACATGACTTTCAAAGTTATATCATGCAGATGGGATCTGTGTTCAAAGCATTGAACATCCAGGTTGCATATGGGGTGCTAAATTCTTGGATAATGGAGATATTGTTACTGCATGCTCTGACGGAATAGTGAGGATATGGACAACTGATAATAATAGGTTTTGCCGTGACGAGGAGCTTGCAGCATTTACGGATCTTATATCTCAGTACACACTTAGCAGGTTGGTTCCTTTTGCTTCCTGAATTATTTCATTATATGTAAAATGTCGAGGTCTTCTCAAATTAACGTAATTCTAACCTTAGTATAATCTGCATAAGGATGCATACTGTAGTATTTTTACCATTTAGTCAAGATTCTTATACTCATTTATTTGAAAAATATAACCCAGGGTTATCAACATAGTTTCAAGTTTTAATTGATGGAGAATTTACCTTTTATTTTGCTTGTACAGAAAGACTGTTGGTGAATTGAAGTTGATGGATCTACCAGGAGTTGAGGCACTACAAGTTCCAGGTGACATATCTCATTTCTGATCCATTTTGTTAGTGTATTGTACTATTGTTGGTATTTCTATGTTGTTCCCAATATACTAGTAAGTTATTTATGCTATCTACCTGTTTATCAAAATAGTTTGCACATGCTACAGTTAAGTTGAGAAACATAAAAACTAGACTTCCTAGATGTAGCCTTGTACTTCAAAGTAATACTTACTTTTGGAAAGATCCAGAGTATTTTGATAAAATGTTGCTGTCACGGGGACAGGGATTCCACGGACGGGGAGGATAGCTAAACATTGTGGCTGAATTGATAACTGATGAAGAATTGATTTGATTGAGGCCCTGACCCTCGTTAGCGCGATAGAGCGTATGCTCCACGTCGCACCGCTGAGGCAAGAATACAATAGAGAGGCTAAGCCTTTTTTAAACACTCGATGATTGACACTTGACGCCCTCCCTCTGTTTATATAGTGAGAGGAGACTTAACACCTAAGCAAGAGGAGACTTAACACCTAAGCAAACCCTAAACCTAATCTTATTTGGGCTAAGTAGTGGATCTGCCCTAAGGGGGCTGCGTCGGCCCAAGTGGGCCTCTGGCCCATGATCTATGGCCATGACATCTCTCCCTCTTTGAAAACTAGCTCGTCCTCGAGTTGGACTGTCAGGCACTCCTATCACCCTGGACTATTGAGTTGCTCGATGCGGTCGTCGTATATGTCGACGAGAAAATCTGTAGGAGCTGAAGGAATGCCCTCTTGACTAGGACAGTGAGCTAGCGGAGCACATATCATCTTTGTGGTGCCCAGGCTGAGCTTGCCCTTCTTCCTGGAGAAGCTGCCAAGGCTGCTGGAGGGTGACACCATCACCCATAGGCAGGATATGGTCTCTAGCTTTGTCGGTCCTACCACCGTCGTCCGAGTTGCGCAAGTCCGTCCTTGACCACAACCAACCGCTCGCCGATTTGCGCGGTCAGGGGTAGCGCTAGCCTTCGCAGCTCTATTGGTGTCGTCGGTTGAGCTGTCGAGAGTACCCCTCCGGCCACCTGGCCTTGCCGAGGCCACCCACGCCACCGCTGGGGTGGCCCTGGCCGTCTCCCAGATCCATCGTGACATGAGCACCATTGAGGACACCCCCTCTACCGTCGCGTTCTCGCCATTCGCGGCTCGGACCTCGCTGCCGCATGTGCTGCAACTGTCCATGCCGCTGGTGCCCACGCCGCCAACCGTGTCGAGGACACCACCTCCGCGCCCGCTCGGGCCATCGCTAGCCACGGAAGCTGACCACATCGCCATCTCCACTGAGTCGCCGAAGGATGCCCGATCTGCCGTGGTTGTCGTCCGTGGCTAGGTGGTTGCCTTTGCTGCCGTCGCTTGGGGTTATGGTGCTAAGAGTTGAGACCGCTGCCGGACGTCGATCCAATCTAGGTGCTTGAGTGGTGTGGGAGTCAAGTCAACACCCTACCGCTGGAGTTGGTGCAGATGGGGGCCACCGGTCCTAGGTGGTGCAACGGATAGATCCCTGCCGGTCCTACCTATCGCTCCGGTTGTTGCCATTGATGCCGCTGGCTGCACGTTTGCTGGGGTGTGTTTGTCTGCCCCGATGTGATGTGGGGGGTAGCTACCGTTTCTAGGAGGAGCGGTGGATAGATCTCCCTCGGTCACACCTGATGCCCCTGCTGTCGCCTGTGACTCAGCTGGTGGAACTTCTACTAGTATGCCGTCATCTTATCCGGGAATCTGTTTCTCTTGGCGTAGGACAGCAAGGCGAACACTCTGCCGCTGCATCTCGATGTCGCTGATTTTGCTGACGAGAGAGCGCACTAGCTCCTCGAGGCGATCCAAACGTCTGCCGATTGTTATGAATAGCACTTGTATTCATTATGAGGCCCTTAGGCCTAAATATATACACAAGTACATGAGGGGATATATACACATAACCCCCTACAGTACAAAGGAAATACAAAGATATACACATATATCTAACACCCCCTCAAACTCAAGACACTGAGTTTGAAGAGATAAAATCCATGCTGAGCTCTAGTATGTGCCTTCATGAAAAAATCAGCCAACTGAAGCTCCGAAGACACATAACGAAGAGTAAGCACATCGTCTTGGACCTGTGCACTTGTGTAGTATGCCTCATGCTTCACTGGAAACACCAAAATCTGCAAGCAACCCTATGTGCTTGAACGAGAAACTGTTGTCTGTTTCATAGTCTACCAAGCAATAAGGGAACCACCAAGAAAAACACAGAAAGATATCGATGATAAGAGGAATCACTAGCCCAAGTAGCATCACAATAAGCCTGAAGCTGTAAAGCTGTAAAGAGCTAGAGCGTGGAAAGAACAAACGACGTGTCATAGTCCCACGAAGATAACAGAAAGATATCGATGATCAGAGGAATCACTAGCCCAAGTAGCATCACAATAAGCCTAAAGCTGTAAAGAGCTAGAGCATGGAAAGAACAAACGACGTGTCATAGTCCCACGAAGATAACGAAGGACTCAGAGAAGATGACTATAGTGGAGCTGAATGGGAGCAGAGACAAACTGACTCAGAATATGCACATCTATACTACTTAAAAAGACACTAGTGGTGGTGAGTCTGCCTCACCACCAACACCCCTTTAATATGGATCCACGCTGTCAGTTTCTAGGTAATGTGATGCTTCAGTATCCACTCGCCTGCACGTCCACCCATTCGCTCTGCACGTCTCGTGGCTCGGCCCCCTGTGCCTACGCCTGTGCCTCCACGCCCCCGCCCCCTTCGCGGTGGCGACCAGGCACCCGACGCGCGCCCACGTAGCCACGTCCTGTGACTTGGCCGCTTCGCCCGTCCACAGCCTCCCCCACATCCTCGACGGCCCGGCCCCCTCTGTGGCTCTGCTCGTTGGCAGCAACCAGCCAACCAGGCACGCGACACGTGCCCATGCTGCCACATCCCGCTGCTCGGCCACTTCGCTCGTCCGTTGCCTCCCCCACGTCCTCGGCAGACAAGTGGGCCATGCGACTAGCCTTTGCATCAGAAAGCGGCAGTGCTCATCGCCAGGTCAAGATCCGCTGCAGCCCCACATCGAACGGTGTGTTTTGTGGATCTTGTTGCAGAGGGAGTGTTTATTTTGCGACGCGGGTGTGCTGAGAGAGGGGAGAAAGGGGAGTGGGGTTAAAGAAGTGGTCGGGGTGAAGCATGGATGGATCCACCGCTGCGACGTTAGAGCTAGAGGAGGCAGAGGGTGGTGATGCAGTGGAATTCCACCGCATCCGCGACATTCGACAACGGGACGGGGGTGAGGACGAGCTGATGTTGTTCCACAGCGGAGGTAGAGCATTTCCTTCGAGCGGTGTTTCCTTTGAGTGGTGGGTGACCTTCAGTTCCTTGCGCCGCCGTCATAGTTGTTACGGCGACGCGGCGAAGCGCGGCGACCTACCACCTTCACAACTTTACAACGCTTATGGCGCGCGGTGCGGCGTCGCCATAGACACATCGGCACGACGAACAATATAGAAAAACAGCTTATAGGATTTAGAAAAATATATAATATATAAGTACTAAAATACTAAATTGCAAATAACAATATTAGTATGGTATGATAAACATAGCAATACAATATCAAGTTACAATATTGTCACTTTAGATATATTATAATATAAAAAATATAATTAAAATTGCAAAAACATATTTAAAATTATGTCTAATAATATATTTAAAGTACAACAAATAATCTATTTATATAAATTTTACCACACAACCCATTTAAATTTCAGCCCATTTAAAGCCCATTTCTAAACCTTAACTTCTCCCCACTACCTCTCTCTCTCTCAGCCCCCTCTCTAGCCGCCACACTTCCCCTCCTCTCCCTCTTCTCTTCCCCATCTTCTACACTAGTGCACTGGGCGGCTAGATCTGACCTCGCCGCGCCCTCGCTGGGGCCCCGCCGCGCCCTCGCCACGCCCTGTCGCACCCTCGCCATGCCCCATCAAGCCCTCGCCACGCTCCCGCCAAGCCCCGTCGCACACTCGCCGCGACCCCGCCACGCCCTCGTCGCGCCTTCGTATGGCGGGCGCCACATCCGCCACGGGCGCCATGCCACACCATAGTGGCGCCACACACTTGTGGTGCCCTCCATAGACACTTGGGCGATATGGCGGTCCGTGGCGAATTGCAGATTTCCGCCACGTGATATGGCGACGATATGGTGACGCCATAACAACTAAGGCCACCGTATCTCGCCTTGGTCGGCAGCCCACGCCGCACCTCGTCAGCAAGCGGTGGAGCCACCTCCAACGCCATCCATGTTCTATGGTACGGCTCGAGGACGAGTTTCGGCACGTGCTATCGCCCTCGCCGACCTCAGCTCTCTCCATGTGCGGTGACTAGGACAACTCATCAATTATCGCCGAGGCGGCGACGACGAATGAAGATGATTCCGTGTCGTCATCTGTCGTTTGCCACAGCAGCTACCGTTCTCTTCGTAGAATCCGAGAAATCGACCTCCTTCCTACGTACGCCATCTCCGACCTCCACGCCATCGCCTCGCGCATGGCTGCCGCTGGGTATGGCCACGAGTGCGTCTAGGTATACGCCTTCGTCCGCAAGCCGGCCGTCGACTGCGCCCTCCGACGCCTTGGCATTGAGAAGTGCAACATTGGTGACGTACAAATATAGTGACTAGAGTGGGAAGTCCTCGAGGGCAAGATCTGCCGCTGGATCAGCCCTGCCCCCGCCACCATCCGCGGTGTCTTCGCCACACCAGCGAGCATCGACTCTGTTTCCTCATCTTCCCCTTCCCCTCTTCGGCTCTACCATCATCACTGCCGTTGGAACTGCCATTCACGACGCCCATTCACGGAAGCCAAGGGCGCTGATCTATAGCTTTTCGGCTTCGCTGAGGCGATGATCATCGGTCGTCATTCTCATGAGAAGCTGCTTAAGACAATTGACCCGCACGACGCGATCGCCGATCTGCTACTTGACGTCTCCGACATCTTTGCTGCAAAAGAAAAGGAGAGCAAACAGGTCACTGATTGACCATGGCACAAGAGCTTTTGCTTATTGGATAGTGCCCACCAGGTGCAGTTTTTGGATGATGCAGTTCATAAACTTCAGAAACTGTGTGCTGTTATTCGTGCACACCGAGATCGTTCTTCTTTTAAATCGTTAAATCCTAAAGTGTTGAGTTCCAGCTTGTTGCTTCATACAATTTTGCAGGATGGTGCAAGTTGTTCTAATTAATCTGGCATCTAAACATGCTGCGCATAGCTTTGACATCGACCACCGTTTCATTCCGTCTCCCAAAACCAGTGACTTGGTGATTATGAGAGAATTAGTCGTTTAGCGAGTACAAGCTAGAAAAACTATGTCTTTCAAAAAAAATCTTAACAATCGGTGCAGTATTTGGAGTGAATTCTGAGTTCTGACGGTGATGTACCTGGAAGATCATTATCTGATAAGGAAGAATATGCAATGCAAACAAACAATTTCAGATTGCACACTAATTTCTTGGTCTTATTTTTGCTTAAACGAAGCCAACAAAATAAATAGCTAAATTTCGGTCATTTCAACGAACAGTACTAAAAAGATTGCGAATTTATATTGATTGTTGCATCTCTCAGTTTATTTGAATCCCAAGAGGCCAAAACATGATCTGTTTCCTTTAGACTATATATATTAAGAGTTGATTAAAATAAGTTGTTTTGCGTCTTATTATGTATTTTAGATATTTATATCCCTGAAGTAGTAATATTTTATTCTCGTTTTCTGCGCTATGTTTACTACTGCATGGTATTTGATAGAGGCAAACAAAGAAATACACACTAATTAATAACTCATTGGTATGTGAAATCATGTCCAAAACAAGGTGTTTTTTTATACCGAAGGGAGTACTATTTTTAAAGAAAAATAGTGGTGGTGAGTTTGTCACTACCACCACTTTCCTCATTGACACATGGATTTAGAGGTAGGAATAGTAAACATAACACAACAAGCCATCACCATGAGCCCAAATGCAAATTAATGAAAATTATTGTATTCTATTTTAAGTTATCTATATTATTTATATATAATTTTTTTAATTTTATGAATTTTCCCGTCGCAACGCACGGGCACTCAACTAGTAATATGAAATATCAGGACGAGTAAGATAAACAAGACTCCTCACAATGTGATGATAATGAGTAGGATCATCAAGAGGCTCACCATCGGTATCACAAAGGTGAACATTGAGCTCCATAGGAGTCTCAACAGTCCGATGATCAGTAAGAGAAGCACGATCAAGAAGACCTTGAATATATTTTTCTTGAGACAAATAGAATCCCTTAGGTGTAGAGGAAACCTCAATCCCAAGAAAATAATGAAGAGGAAATCATCACCAGTGATAATCATGTCATCAACATAGAGGAGAAGAAGAGTACGACCACGAGACGATGTGTGTACGAACAAAGCATGATCATGTGCACCGGCAGAAAAACTAGCAGTCGTAACCATAGAGGCAAAACGCTGAAACCAAGCATGAGGAGCCTGCTTAAGGCCATAAAGAGAGCGACGAAGACGACACACCATACCCTCAGGAACAGAATACCCAGGTGGTGGCTGCATATAGACTTCCTCACATAGCTCACCATTAAAAAAGGCATTCTTGACATCAAGCTGAGAGATAGACCAATCACGAACAAATGCCATGACAAGAAGAGTGCAAACAATGGTCATATGAGCAATAGGAGCAAAGGTTTCATCATAATCACAATGATGTTCCTGTTGAAAACCACGTGCAACAAGGCGAGCCTTATAGCGCTTAACAGATCCATCAAAGCGAGTCTTAAACTCATAGACCCACTTACAGGTAATAGGACGAACATGAGAGGGATGAGGAACAAGATCCCATGTGCCCGTACGCTCAAGTGCAACTATCTCTTTAGCCATCACAAGCTGCCATTCTAGATGAAGAATAGCATCACGATAAGAAGTTGGCTCAAAAAGGATAGTACTGACAAAACCTTGCCAAGTAACTGGCCCAAAACCATACCAATCAACAGGTTGGCGAGACCGATGACCATGATAAATAAGCTGCTCAGGAGAATAAGAGTAGTAGAAGATGGCTCATCAGAAGAAGGCTCAAAAGGGCCAGGAGATGGCTCATCAGAAGGAGGCATAGAAGAGGTCGAGACACTGTGGCGTGTGTAGACCTGGGTCATAGGAGGCTTTGTCGTATAGTCAGGAATCAAAGAAGAAGACTCCGAAGTAGACTCTACAGGTGGCACTACAGAAGGAGGCACATCTCCTGAAGGAGGTAAGGAGGTACAGTAGGAGAGGATACCAAGTGAGAAGAAGATATATGTGCAATAGCAGTACCAAGAATAAATAAAAAGGAGAGAGGATCAACTAAAGATGCTAATGAAGCATCAGAGGAAGGACAAGGACAGAAAGGACGAGACTCATCAAAGATAACATCACGAGAAATCCTCATTCGTCGACCAACTAGATCCCAACAATGATATCCCTTATGTTCAACACTATATCCTAAAAAGATACACTCAACTTATTGTGTGGTCAACTTGGTGCGCTCATGAGGTGTGAGAAGCACATAACAAACACAATCGAAAAGACAAATGTCAGAATACTCAGGCACCTTGCCACAAAGACACTCAAGTGGAATGGCCCCACGAAGAGCAGATGAAGGCTGAATGTTAATCAAATACGTGGTAGTAGAAACAACCTCAGCCTAGAAACGAGGGGGAACCGAAGAAGCAAGCATAAGAGCACAAGCAATCTCAAGGAGATGACGATGCTTGCACTCAGCAACACTGTTCTGAGCATGAGCACCTGGACAAGAAAACTAAGCAAGAGTACCTTGCTTAGAAAAAATCTGACGAAGAGCCTCAGAAAGATACTGCCCTGTAGAGTCAGTACGAAAAACACGAATAGAAGTGTTGAAATGAGTGCGAACCATAGCAGAGAAGGTTTTATAGATAGATAAAGCCTCACTACGATTTTTCATAAAGTAAATCCATGTGTGGCGAGAAAAATCATCTATAAAGATTATATAATAGCTATGTGACCCCCTTTTGAAACAAAGGGAGTAGGTCCCCATACATCTGAGTGGATAAGATCAAAAGGACGTGCAGACACCGACTCACTAGAATGATATGGAAGGTGAATCGCTTTCCTAGACGACAACCAGGACTCATGACCTGAAACCGAACCTAAGAGACCATGACGAACCAAAGTAGACAAACGAGAGCCACACAAATGACCCAATCGATGATGCCACTGAGCAAAGGACGAGGTGGATGAAGTAGCCAAAGCGGAGCCAATATGACTAGCAGGGGCAGTGGAAGGTACACAAAGCCAGTCAAGCTCCCAAAGACACTGAGAGTCACGACGACGAGGGCTAGTACCAACTAGGCGACCCGTGTGATGATCCTGAACTTAGCAAAAGTTAGAATAAGGATAACACGACAACCATGATCAGTAAGCTGACCAGCGGACATAAGTTGTATGGTTAGATTAGGAACATAGGAAACATCAGGAACATGAAAAGAGATAGACAAGAGAGTGCCCTCTCCAACAACATAAAGAGGGGACCCGTCGGTAATATGAACAGTGAGAACGAGATGGAGAATGCATAGATAAAAGGAAAGTGCGATGAGTCATATGAAACAAAGCACAAGAATCAAGAATCCATGCATTAGTACCTGGTGGCTGGTGGTCCCTGAGTGGAAGACTGAGAAGCAGCAGTAGGTGAGCCAGCAGGCGACCGGATCTGTAGAACTCCTCTGAGACGCTCTAGTATTAGCACTACTAGAAGGCTGTGAAGACCGATGAGCCAGAGATCGCTGCTCCTTGTAACAGAAGGCCTCAACATGTCCATCTTTCCCACAATGATCATAGTGAAGACCACCACCACTCCCTCCACGTGCAGGAGAGGACGTAGGTGCTGACGAGGCCAAGGTGATGGAGGAACAACCGACCGAGAGGACGAAGAACGAGTAGTCAAAGCAGACGCATATGGTAACAATATAGCAGTACGAAGCCAAGTCTCCTCATTACGAACATCAGCAAGAGCATCCATCAAGGAGACACATGGATCACAAGCAAGAAGTTCAGCATGAAGAGGCTCATACTCATCACAAAGACAGGTCAAAAAGGCATATGTGCGCTGAAGCTCAATGTCTAAATGCTGACCCTGACAGAACTCACAAGTACTAGGCGACAGTGGATGACATAGAGAATCAAGCTGACGCCAGATAGCAGACAATTAGGTGTAGAGCTCATCAACTGAAAGGTCACCATGACATAACAACTACTCCTGACGAATGGCAGCAAAATAAGCAGAGTGACCAGTGGGCTCATAGCGGTCACAAAGAAAAGATCACATCTGATGAGACCGATCAAAGCGAACAATCTCTGCAGCAAACTGATCCTCCATGCTAGCAGTAGGAATAGACCCTGCACGAGCATCCTCATACAACCAAGTCTTGTAGGCACTGAACTGAGACTCAAAAGATGCTTTAAGATCATCAAAATCTACAAGAAGCTTATCCTTGTCTTTATCGATTGCCTTCCCAGGAATCATAGTGTGCACTGGAGCCGTAGGACAAGGTGGACATGGAAGCTCACCAGTAAGAAACTCCCAGAGACGCAGACCACACATGTGCTAGCGCATACGAGGAACCCAAGCATGATAGTTGGTCCCATCAAAAAGCAACGAACAATGAAGGAGGGGGACACCACCGTTGGAGGAAGGCGGCGCCATTGCATACAAGCAGAAACTCTTTCTTTTTTTACCTAAAGAAACTGACCCTTCGCCAGCGTCTGGACAACCAATCGGTAGGCCGGAGACGAGCCAACCGGAGGAGGAAGGGAAGACGGCGACAAAAGGCCGTCTAGTGGCTGACGAGCGGGAGGCCAGAGATTCGCGGCGCAACAGGTGGGCGGGCGGAGGTCCTTAGCGGTCTGTCGAGTGACGGGCAGGCGAACAGGGAGGCGGGAGGGGTTCATCTGCAACCGGAGCGGAAGGGATTCCGTGGTGGCTGGCAGCGAGCGGGCGACCGGCGGTCTGGGATGGTCCTACCGAGCGATGAGCGGGCTAGCGGAGGACTGTTCGATAGAGGGGCGGCGACCAAGCGATGGGTGGACAGAGCCACTTGGACGACGAGGACAAAGCCGCTATACGATGACGATGGTGGTGGACATACAAGTGCAATGTGCTTATGAAGGATTAGGGAGAGGTGAAGAAAACCTAACCCTAATTTTTGGCTTTGGATACCATGTTGTCGTCGCCGGTGGAATTGGCATCTTTCCCTGAACCCGTGGCAGTCAGAGGCATGGTGGGCGAACCAATGGCTCTGATACCAGATTGTCACGGGTACAGGGATTCCACGGATGGAGAGGATAACTAAATATTGTGGCTGAATTGATAACTGATGAAGAATTGATGGAGGCCCTGACCCTCGTGGGCGCGATATAGCGTATGCTCCACGTCGCACCGCCGAGGCAAGGATACAATAGAGAGGCTAAGCCTTTTGTAAACACTTGATGATTGACACCCGACGCCCTCCCTCTGTTTATATAGAGAGAGGAGACTTAACACCTAAGTAAGAGGAGACTTAACACCTAAGCAAACCCTAAACATAATCTTATTTGGGCTAAGTAGTGGATCTGCTCTAAGGGGTCTGCGCCAGCCCAAGTGGGCTTCCAGCCCATGATCTACGACCATGACAGTTGCATTCATCATAGTTCAGAAGTCAGAACATAAGAAATGGAATAGCTTGGGAAACTCACATTTTCTATACATTCTTAATGTTATGATATTCAAGATGAATGAATTGAAAGTTCGTCTTTTAGTATGGTAATAATGCATTGTCATATTTTGCTATACTATCTTTGCATAGTAGTTTCATCATGTTTGGAACATTTTTGCTTAAGCAGGAAATTCTGATGGTCAGACACTGATTGTTAGAGAAGGGGATAATGGTGTTGCTTATTCGTGGAATTCAAAAGAGCTAAAATGGGACAAAGTAAGTACTTTTGTACTTTTAGCATCACATTAAAATTTCCCTAACTTGTGCCTGGTTATCCCATCACATGAGATGAGATGATATGAAAGTGGGGTCATTCAGTGATTTGTTGCTTGATGTTGATAAATATATTTAACTTAAATGCATGCTATTGTGCAATTTGATGCTCTTATGAGACATTACTCCATAACTCATTTTACTGCACGACAGATGGAACCAAATGATGCACTCCACATATCTTTTTACTTGCCCATGCTTGACCTGGCAATGACAATGTTAGCACTTCGTTTTGATTTGATCTGTGATTACGTCTTGTTATTAAAAAATGCTAGATTGGTGAAGTCGTGGATGGACCTGGGGATGCTGCACCAGGCCAGTTTCTTGATGGTGTTCGCTATGATTTCGGCAAGTTGTGTTCTGCTGGTTATATATTTGTCCCAACCTTTTCCATTTACTTATGTTCATTAAAAATCTGTGCAGTTTTTAATGTTGATATTGGAGATGGAGAGCCTATGAGAAAGCTACCCTATAATCAATCAGGTATGCCTCTTTTTTTTTCCTATGCTTACTCCACAACACAAGTTTTACCATTTAATTGTCCACTGTCCACTAAATATGAAGCTTTCCTTTGCTTGCATGTCCATTGACCTTGAGAGATTCTTCTCTTTTAACATTATATCACTCTTATTTTAATACACCTTCTGTAGTGTTACCTGTATACACTTTCTTGCAGATGATCCATATGTAGTTGCAGACAAATGGCTCCTGAAGGAGAATCTCCCTTTGACATATCGCCAACAAGTGGTAGAATTTATACTGCAGAGTTCTGGTCAGAATAATTTTATTCCAGATCCTTCTTTTCAGGACCCCTATACCGGGTGTAAGCATGTTCATTTGTATCCTTTTGGCAACTATTTAAACTTTTTATTTGCCAGTTATGCTGCTGCTATTGACACTCGTGTTTTTATGTATCAGCTAATGCGTATGTACCTGGGCAATCAGCGTCTTCAACTGGTATGTGTGTTCATGGATATGAAAATACAAATCCATCTGATCTATTTTATTTATTTTGTTGTAATAAATGAAAATGGCTTTGCTTCCTTGCCCCTCTCCTTTTTGCCTCTTCACAAGTCCTGACACAATGTCTTGTACTTGGTTGCAGTTAGTGCTTCAAAACAAACTTTCAAGCACATACCAAAGGTAATACTTACATTTCTGATTGTCACCGTTATCTGAACTTCTCATTGTGGATTTACTATAATATCATGAGTTAACATTTTTACATTATGAATTACCCCCACCGTCTCAAAATGTAGTGCCTTTTAGAGTTTAAAATTTGTTCTAAATTTAGCGACCTAATACTAGTAAACTGTCATTTTACCTCTAAAGTACCCATACTATCCTTTGACTTTATTACATATTACTTCACTCAACTACTTTCGGGTCCACCCTCATCGTGAAAAAGGTATTATAGTCTTTTTCCACATCTCCTTAATATACACGAGCCTAAAAGCCCTTACATTTTGGGACAGAGGGAGTACCATCATGTACCATGATTACCCTCTAAGCATGTGTTCACAGACATCTGATAAATTCAATAATTTGTGTTAAATTGATTGGTGTTTAGTGCCTTAGTGGCAAAAACTGCTTTCTTATTTGCTTTACAACCTTCTGGAATTCTAATAAAAATTTGGTTCTTTGCTTTGCAGAATGGAATGCTGATATTTGAGACTGCTCAGTTTGAGGGAATTCTAAAGAAACTATCTGAATTCAATGCAACACTTTCATCTAATTTGGTAATTTATAAATTATTTTTGTTGACTTTTATTTCATATGATAATTTAGTATTTTCTCCTAGAACATGAGGAATTTTAGCTTTCTTTATGCTTTTTTTAATAAAATCAGTAGGAGAGCTACCAAGATTTATATTAAATTAAATAAATGAGTACAAGACCTAACAGAGAGAGGATGGACAGCGGGAAGTACAGGGAGGGGGGAGGGGAGAACAACAAAACAATTAAAAGACCAAGAGGTTGATCCAGAGGAGCAATGACTGCCGAAGCCGCTCTGGAAATCTTTGAGCTTGGTTTGAAAGCTGCACCAGGAAGATCGATTTCCAGGAAGAGGAGACATGATGATTGTTGAAAATACAATTGTTCCGGTGCAGCCAAACAGACCAACAACCGATCATGATGAGTTCCATAGAGAAGGACCCGATCATGATGAGTTCCATAGAGAAGGACCTGTTAAATTCGTCTTTGGCCTTGGCGATCATTTCTAGGAGTTGTAGAGAAAATTTCTAATTGAGGTGGAGCGAACACCAGTAGGCTTGGTTGAAGCTACAGGAAAAGAAGAGGTGGAGAGAGGTTTTGTCACCAGTAGAGATTTCTGTAGAATTCTGTAGAATTGGTAGGAACTAATCTTTGTAGATTATATAAAAAGGGTAGTTGGTCGAGGGCCTGGACCTCTCTGTCGTGGCGGCGTCGTTTCGGCGACACGGCGAAGAGGCAGGGATACAAGAAGGCCTATGTTACCCGGATACGGATACGAATACGCGATATGGCAATACTTCGATACACCATTTTTCAAAAAACACGGATACGACGATACGCATATATATATACACACATATATATATATACGCATATATATATATAGACACACAAATATTAGTAATACATGTAAAAATAAAAAATTGTAAAAAAAACTATCTATCAATCTATAAATTTAATAGTCACACATTAAATATGAACAACATAAAATCAAATCAAGACAACTTTTCAAAAAAGTGAACGAACGCTGTACAAAGCTAGCAACACATCTACGCATGAAGTGAACAAACTCTGTAGAAAAGACCTTGTAGGCAGCCAATAGCCAACGCAGGCTAGCGCATGAAGTGAAGTTGAGAGAGGACCGAAGTCACAGACAACAGAAAGCTGAGAGAAACAAAAGAAGAAAAGGGAGGACCTCTACTCACGTGACGACGTCGATCTGCTGGAGGATTCGCATGGATCTGTTGGAGGATGCGGCGGGCGGGCGTCCACAAGCCGTGGCAGGCGGCTAGCAGCCGGCGGCCGGCGACGGGTGGCGTCCCCAAGCCGTGGCGGCCGGCGACGGGTAGCGTCCCCAAGCCGTGGCGGGCGACGGCTGGCGGCCGACGACGGGTGGTGTCCCAAAGCCGTGGTGGGCGGCTGGGAAGCTCGGATACTCCAAAAAACTCACGTACTCGTATCGGATTCGTCTCCGGATATGGATACGTATCAGATACGTCCGGATACGTATTCGGTGCGTATCCGCTATTTTTTCATTTTCTAAATAATTAAAAAAAATCGGATACGTATCGGACTCATCCAGATACGGGAAACGCATGAGTACTTCCGCCCAACACCCCGACGGTGACTTACCTCTGCGGTCGTGCACTCGTGCCCTAGCTCGCGTGCCGTCAGTCCATACTCCAGAGTGCTGCCGGTCGCCATCTCGTCGTCGCGTTGCCAGTCACCACCGGTCGTCATCTCGTCGCCGCGCCGCCGGCCGCCGCCGTGCTCTGTCTCTCGCTCGCTTGGGCGCTCCCCGTGCCGCTATGGCTTGGGGGCTGGGGCTGCCGCCATTGGAGAGCAGATCCAGCCAGACGACCACCGCTGCAGATCCGGCCACCGGAGGGGCTTGGGAGTCGGCCACCGTTGTAGATCCGACCGTCGGAGGGGCTTGAGAGTCCGGGCACCGCTGCAGCTGCACTTCTTCCTCCATCCGCCGGCCGTAGAAGGCAGCACCGCGGTAGCAGCAAGAGCCGAGCGCGAGTGGCCCAAGCTCTGAGCAAGTGAGCAATGAGCAGGAGCAGGCACCAAACAGGTCTATTCCAATGTTCCTTCACCTGTTTTTTATTTTTATTTTACTGTTATGCACTGTACAAAGCGTGGTGTACTAATGTACTGTTGTACTGTTGTTTTTATTTCTGTTTTGCTGTTGGATTGTGCAAGATCATGAATGCTTGAATGCATGAATTGTTCTCTAATTTTGGGTGCTAGTTTGATTGTTGAATATTTAAACTTGTTTTGATTTGCTATTTAATTATGTTGGATTGTCACATTTGCTACTTAATTATATCAGTTTGTTGCGAGGATGTTATTATCTAAAAACAATTATCTAATTATGTGTGTTTATTTTCATGTTGAACTGTTGAAGTATTGAACTAAGGATTTTGTTATTATGTTTCTGTGGTTATTAATTTGTTATTTTATATGTATTATTAATTTATATATATATATATACACGTATCGCCGTATCCATGTTTTTGGAAAATGTCGTATCGAAGTATCGCGGTATCACGTATCCGTATCCACGTATCGGGGCTACATAGGTGGGCGGCCCGCGATGTCCCCAAGCCACGATGGTGCATGCACAGGAGACGGCGCGACGACTGTCGCAACTGGATCTGGGAGTGACCACGGGAGTGAATCGGGATGGGGAGAGAGGAAGTAACCTGCGCTGCTCGTATCCTCCCGAATCCGATACGTATCGGAATTAATTTTATTATTTGGAAAATGAAAAATAGTCGGATACATACCGGATACGTATCCGGGGCGTATCGGATACGTATCCGTATCCAGATACGTATCTGACACTGATACGCAGGCTTGGTGAAGTATCCGAGCTTCGTAGAAGAAGGAAATAGCCAAATTGAACTACTCGACACCTAAACTCCTCTTGGAGCCCTATTTATATAGACACAGGACTAGCCTCTCTATTTGATCTAATCTACTAAATCTTAACTGAATTCTTTAACCAACTTATTCTAATAGAACACTTAATAAATAATTAGACTCTTTAACCTAACTAATTTGCTATAGTAGTGCCGGTACTGTTTATGTGAACAGTACCCATGGTATTGTTCACGGGATTGATCTGATCTAATACAAGACTATCTCTTTCCTTGCTTGGACTCTTTAATCTAATCAGGACTCTAACTAATTTAATCTGGACTCTTATAACTAATCTAATCAATCTGCTATAGTACTGTGGTACTGTTCACAGCCAGGCTAGGCCCTCCGGCCCATGATTTGAGGCCATGACATCTCTTCCCCTCTTAAAAACCAGCTCGTCCTCGAGCTGGGCTGTTGGTGCTGCCAAGGCATCCCACGTCAATCCCCCAACTGTTGGCCAAGCCCCCGACCATGTGCGCGAGGGTGTGCTTTGCGCGGTTGGCATCTAGAATCAAAATGTGCTTTCTCCATAGGATGTTTCTAGTGTTAAGTCTGTCCAAGATCAATAACCAGAAAATGACCCTTATCTTGTTGGCATACTTAGACTTCCAAAGCCATTTAAAGATGGGTTAATTGCATCCATGCCGCCGTTATTTCCGAAACCGAACGAAATGTCATTACTATTTTGATATTTGCCTCTATGCCATTACTATTTAGAATTCACTCCTACATGCCATTTTGTACATGTTTGGCGGCTATGTGCCCACTTGCAAGGTCCTAATATTTCGTAATGTCCACATTGCCCTTGCACTATTCATATTTCCCGAGGTGGAACCCGTGCCCGCCCTCCTCTGTCTGTCCTCGATGCATTGCTCGAGCACCTCGTGGCCAGCCACTTCAGCCGCATAGGGGCACTCACTGGCATGATCGCACACCGTGTGCTCCACCTCTGCACCGCACCACTGCCTCCCCTCTCCGACCACGTCACCTTTGTGCGGTGGTTGCGCCCCCGCTTCCGCTCGGACTCCATGCAATCTTCCTCGCTCGCCTCACGTCCCATGGGCTTCACTCTCTTGCGCCTCGCCAACTCACTTCGACCGTGCGACCACGCTGCACGAGCGTGACGCGGCGGCTCTCAGGGACATCCGGGCGGGCTTGCGGTACCTATCGGGTCGTGCTTCTTCGACCCGTGGGAGGATGCGGCTAGCCCGTGCTAGTATGTCGGTGTGGTGTGCGAGTCGAACGACGATGACTCGGCCTCACTGATTCTCTCGGCTTGGCGGGCATGCTCCTGGCCTTGCTCGCTGGCCTCACCGCGCTTATGGACCTCATCCTAGTTCAAGCCTCCGGCCTCTCTAGCTCTTATTGATGTCCGACAACTAATTGATCGGGCCGATACCCTAGTGGCCGAGTCCTCGTCGCGCCACAGGATCTGCACACGTTCGACCTCGGCAATATCCGCCACGAGGGCTACATTCCTAGCGGCATGCTGCTGCATTGCGTCCAAAGTCTGTCGTCGACGTGCGCATGCAGTGTTCTAATAGGCGCTAGTCGGGCGTTGCCTGGTCGCCTAGCGCCTAGGGGCGCCTGGGTCAGCTGACATTACAATATAAGTCCACTACATTTTGTACTAAAATAGCAATTAAAACACAAGTTTTAGAAGTTTGAGCATATCAACATGTATGATATATAAATATGAATGATTAATGATTTAATATACTAAATAGTAAATACTAATACTATCATTCATTCATTCGGAGATTTCGAATAATTCGTTAATATGAACTATGAAGTATAAACTTACCACTTTTTGAAGACTTGTACTCTTGTAGCCTTGTCACAAGCCAACAACAAGGTAATGACCATGCCTCATATACAATACAAATAGATTAAAATTAATAACATACCAATAAAAAATGAAATGGAATGGTAGATGGAAATATCAAATATGCAATCAAATGTTTACCTTGAACAAGTTGGTGCATGCCTGATAGCCTGAACAATAGCTACACCACAAAACAAAGAACAAATGAAGTTGAACAATTGGAGTATCAAAATTAAACATTAAGAAACAAGTTCAAAATCCAAACTCCAAACATAATTGTTTCAAGGAAATAACATAATAGGTCCAATAGACAATAGCTAGTACAATAAGTCCACACTCTAAAATTCCACATCCACAAGACTCGATTTCATTTATCAATCGTCATCCTCTTGATCATAGTTCTTTGATGGAAGAACTTCATCTTTGTCAAATTCAAAATCAATCCTCTTCATCCTCATTGGCCTCCTATTCATCATCTCCAGGATTTAAGTCATCATCATGAAGCTCTCACCCTAATACTTCTATGAGGTCTAGTTGCTTCAGTAGCTCCACATGCTTCATCAATAAGTCTAAATGAAAGTCCTGAGATGGGATCAATATCCTCATCATCAGCTCCATCAATGATCTAACCTTGGGCATGATATGCATCTATAACTATGAGCACATCTTTATTATTCTCATTACGCTTCTCCGTCTTCTTCAACAACCTTGCATTGAATTGAACATATACTAGGATGTTTAGGCGACCAACTCCAAGTCTATTTCTCTTCTTTGTATGAACCTAACATTCAGATTATATAAATGTTAAATGATAATAGCCTAGTTGAACATATACTTGAGGAGTCGAGGTTTGTAAATGCCATATCAAATGTGCTCCAGTTCCTTTCACAACCAGATGCACTAGAGGTTAAAGAGAGGATTCACATCAACATCAACAAAGCCTTTTAGTCCCAAGCAAGTTGGGGTAGGCTAGAGTTGAAACCCAACAAGAAGTCACCAAAAAGAGAGAGAGAGAAAGGGGAGGGGAAAAGCTTTTAAGAGCACTAAAAGGGAAAAGGCCTAATCACGGTTCGGGCACGTGGATAGCTTCTTTCCAAGCACTTCTATCCAAACACAACTCCTTTGGGATATTCCATTCCTTCAAGTCCCTTTTGATTGCCTCCTCCCATGTCAAGTTTGGTCGCCCTCTACCTCTCTTCACATTATTGACCCGTCTTATGATACCTCTGTGCACCGGTGCCTCTAGGGGTCTCCGTTGGACATGCCCAAACCATCTCAACCGGTGTTGCATAAGCTTTTCTTCAATTGGCGCTACTCCTAGCCAATCGCGTATGTCATCGTTTCTCACTCGGTCCAATCTTGTGTGCCCACATATCCAACGCAACATACGCATCTCTGTGACACATAGTTGTTGGATATGCCGCCTCTTAGTAGGCCAACACTCAGCCCCATATAACATAGCAGGCCTAATCGCCGTCCTATAGAACTTGCCTTTCAACTTCTGTGGCACTCTCTTGTCACATAGGACTCCCGATGCTTGACGCCATTTCATCCACCCCGCTTTGATCCTATGGCTAACATCTTCATCAATATCACATCTCTCTGAAGCATCGATCCCAAATAACGGAAGGTGTCCTTCTTTGGTACTACTTGGCCTCCCAAGCTTACATCTCCATCCTCACTAATTGTAGTACCAAAGTCACATCTCATATACTCGGTTTTGGTCCTGCTAATTCTAAATCCTTTTGACTCTAGGGTCTGACGCCATAACTCTAGCTTTCTATTTACTCCTTCCCGGCTTTCATCTACTAGAACTACATCGTCAGCGAAAAGCATACACCAAGGGATATCTCCTTGTATATCCCTCGTGACCTCATCTATCACTAAGGCAAATAGATAAGGGCTCAAAGCTGAACCTTGATGTAGTCCTATGTTAAAGAGAGGATTCATATAGCCATTTTTTGTAAAAGAGGAACATGACACCCATATGTTGCCCACCAATTAGCTACGTGTATACAAATGATTAAAGTGCATTCTTATAGTGTTAGGTTAAAAAATGAAGGCTTACAAGTTACAAGAAAGAAACTTTTCCATTACCAGGAACAAATGAGATCTTCTGACATCCAAGTTTTGCAATTGCTTTGCCAAATAGACCTTGTTGATTCTTAAACTTAAGAAATTCTCCATTAAGAATTTGAGATTGAATCTCATAATCCTCATGATGAATATCTTGGCACACTCAATCAACCCATCTATAATAGAAGAATCCAGAAAGATAGATGGATCACTATAAGAATAGTATGGATTTAAGACATATGCCATCAAATGTAATGGACAATCAAGTCTACCTTGCATCTTCTTCTCAATGTGATCAAATATAGGCTTGTAGTTGGCCTCCAAATTATTTGTTGCTACCATGATTTCCTTCTTTGCTTGTAGAATTTCTCCATAAATAAAGGTCATGGAAGGGCCATCTCCATCAACCAAGCGAAGAACTTTGACCAATGGATCAAAAATCTACATAAAGAATGAGAAGCACCATTCCTAACTTTTCCCAAATTTGAATTAGTGCAAAAATCTACATAAAGAATGAGAAACACCATACCTTCAAACAATGAGAAACACCATTTCAAAATGCTCTACTTATTAGTGTAGTTGTAGCTATCTTTCCTTTTGGTTTCTTGGTGTGAATACATTGCTCCCATTCCGCACTTAGGGCCATACCTCTTAGCTTTGTCTTCTTTTCCATCAAACTTTGCAAAATTAAAAGGTTGAAGCAAATCTTGTCACACTTGGCCTTATAATATCTCTCTTCTTTGTATTCTTCCTCATCAATACTATTGGCTTGTGGTGAGAATAGACAAAAAACTGTGAAGGCCTTAGCTTGATCAAGTGTGTTTTTGAATCTTGGCATCCCACTAATTGCAGCTAGCATTAGGTTGATTGTGTGAGTTGCACATGAAGTCCAAATGATATTTGGTCGTTTGTCTTTCAATAAATCTTTTGCTCCCTTATTGTTT
The DNA here is from genome assembly GCA_019279435.1 of Zizania palustris. Classification (NCBI taxonomy): domain Eukaryota; kingdom Viridiplantae; phylum Streptophyta; class Magnoliopsida; order Poales; family Poaceae; genus Zizania; species Zizania palustris. Next base: position 108,342,199 of record JAAALK010000079.1, on the reverse strand, counting down.
GAGGCATTGTCCGTAACCACTTGTACAACATTTTTAGCCCCTACTTGATCAATGGCAGCATCAGCATTCGCAAAAATATACTCACTTGTGTGTGCCTCTTCTAATGATTCCTTTGAGCCTATGAAGCATGTTCCCAACTTGCAATGCACACACAAGTTCATTATATCTCTTAATGTTTGTCCAAGGATCAGTCATTATTCAACATCCAATCCTCTTTCTCTCCTCTTCATGTGGTTTCAACAATCCCGTAGTCCTCTCTACTTCCTTCTTCAATAACTTCTCTTCGGGCTGTTGCATCCCCCTCACCTTCATCCTCTTCATCACTTTTAATTGTCACGCTATCTCTAACCTCCTGTCGATGTTCCAACTTGGCCCTTTTTCTTTATTTTTGCACTATCAATGTTATTATTGAATTTCTCTTGTGCTTCTTTTGTTGATTTAGGACAAGCCTTCACATTGCCCCTAATGTGAGCAATATGCTCTTTAATCCTACGTACCCCTCTAAGCATTTTATGACCACATAGTAAGCATTCAACCTTGTTTTTATTGTTTGGGTCATATGTCTTGCTAAAATCCCATCCCAAATCATCGGAATTTCTCTTATTGAAAAGTACATCACTTGTTTTGATAGTAGCACTAGCGGTTGATGAAATCCTACATGTGCATTACAAATTAAGCATAAACAATTTGTATTAACTCTTAATAACATTATTGATATTTCATATTTAAATATATCACAAAAGCAATAATTTTGAACTTATTAGTATACCACATCATTCTAACAACCAATTAACCATTGACCAAAGTACGAAACAACCACCACATACAACATCATTCCAACAACCAAAGTATCAAACTGCCACCACATATAAGATGAAAAATTATAGGACAAACAAAACGATTAGCATAATATAAGGTTATAATGTACATCAATTTTAACTTGAAAGATGAAACATTAATCACTTACTTGCTCGATGTTCTTGGGTTTTGGTTGGACGGGTTGGACGACATGGTTAAAATTGCTAGAGCCTAGAAGCTGAAAACTAAAAATATAGGCAAATTATAATTAACAATTAACTTGTAGTGTATAGTGTACTGAATTTTTAGTGTACTATAGCAGGCAAGGCAGCAAATGCAAACTAGGAGTCTAGGAGGCATGGCAGTGTGGCGCTGTAGACTAGCTGGCTAGAGAGTGGAGACCAGTCACAAGAGTGTGAGCAGGCGTGGAGAGTGGACACTAGAGCTCGCGACGCGACGACAAAGAGTGGACAATGGACACCAGAGTGCGGCCAGGGCGGGGCGCGCGAGGCGGTGACGGCGTGAGACCAGACCGGGGCGTGCAATGCCTGACCGTGGCGCGCGAGGTGTGTGATGCCAGACCGTGCCGTGCGACGCCTGACCGTGGCGCACGAGGATGGAACGCCGAGCGGCTGGAGCACGGCGACTGATGGCGACGTGAGTGCCAGGAGTCGAAGAATAGCGGTGGCGGCGACGCGTGAGTGCCAGGAGCCCAGGAAGCTAAAAAACCCTAGCCTTTTTTGCTTTTTACCCACTGACAACCAATAAAATACTGTACTGATCGTCCCCACCCAGGGTGCCTAGGCACCACGGTTGACTCGCCTAGGCGCCTTGGCCACCCAGCCTCCTACCAAGGAGCCCCGCACGGCGCTGGGGTGGCGCCCAACGCCTAATCCTGCCTAGGCGGGTGCCTAGCACCGCCGTTTAGAACACTACGCGCAGGTGAAGTAGCACTGATTAGGGAGGTGAAGGAAGATGGGCAATATGGTCAATACAGAAAAAATCGGTGTTGCCAATGGGTCCATAAGCATCAGATGTGTATAAAATGACATGAAAGTGGGTATTTGAAAATAGTAATAACATGGAGGAAAATAGCGAAATAATAATGACATTTCGTTCTGATAGGAACAGAGATCCTACCCCTCGTTGGTCTCAGGTTATAGGTGTGGGTGATTGGTCGATGGGACTTGAACTACGACGCACGGCGACGGGGCCCCGTGATCACGCGCTGAGGGGAGGTGGTGGCTAGGGTTGGGAAAAGCACCGGTTCGCTGAGGGGAAGCCTTGAGTTGCAACTTGCTTAATCCCAATAATCCAATGTTTACAAGTATTTATAGTTCTCTATCAAATCCTAATAATTCTATAAAAGATAATTTGGGCCTAGCCCATCTCCCCCTAGCCACCCTTAGGCTTGCGTCGCTGGTAGGAGAGGCTTGTCATAATATCTCTCCCTGCCTACGCAAACAGCTCGTCCTCGAGCTGGAAGTCGGGGTATTGACGCTTGAAGTCCTCAAGAGCTCCCATGTCGCCTCCTCGCGTGGCAGACCCTTCCACTAAACCAGGACGTGCCACTCGCTGCGGCAGAGGGCCTAGCACCGGCGGCGGGTCACCTCGGTGACGTTTCAGCAGCCCCACGTGGAAAATGTCTTGGATCCGTGCCTCGGGTGGAAGATGGAGACGATAGGCCACCTTGCCGATCTTCTCAGTGACCTAGAAGGGACCTGCATAGCGTGGCCCGAGCTTTCCCTTGGCACGGGGGTCGAGGGACCGCGTGGTCCGGTAGAGCAGGTGCAGCCACACCCATGCGCCCACTTGGAACTCCTCGTCGCGGTGGCCGACATCGTAGTACTTCTTGGAGACCTGCTGAGCCTGCAATAGCCGCTGGCAGACCTCCTAGAGGACCTCATCCCTAGTGGACAACAAGGTATCCACCACCTCCGTCTTGGCGGAGCTCGGCTCATATGGTAGCAAGGGCGGCGGGGATCGGCCATAGACGACCTCAAAGTGAGTGGCGCGGAGGGCCGTGTGAAAGGAGGTATTATAGCAATACTCCGCCCACGACAGCCAATCTACCCACGCGCGTGGCCGATCACCTATCACACATCGCAAATACATAGCAATGACTTTGTTAACGACCTGTGACTGGCCGTCCGTCTAGGGTGGAAGGTTGTGCTCATGCGGAGGGTCACGCCGGACAGCCGGAGCAAATCCGCCACACGTTGCCGGTGAAGACGGGGTCCCCGTCGCTGATGATAGAAGATGAGAACCCGTGAAGCCGCATGACATCGTCGAAGAAAGCGCGGGCGATGGAGGCCGCCGTGTACGGGTTTTCCAACGCGATGAAGTGGGCGTACTTCGAGAAGCCGTCGACGATGGTGAGGATGATACCCTTCCCATTGACCTTGGGTAGCCCTTCGATGAAGTCCATCGATATGTCCGCCCACACCTGGGACGACACCTTGAGCGGCTGCAGCAGCCCCGCCGGCTGTAGTGTCTCCGTGTTGTTGCGCTGGCAGGTGGCGCACGATCGAACGCAGTCCTGGATCAACGCCCAGTCACGCAGAATGTAGAAGTCGGCGTGCAGGCGATGGATGGTCTTTTGGATGCCCTCGTGTCTGCCGAGTGCGATAGGCGAATAACCTGGTCGCGCAGGTCACCGTGGTCCGGCACGAAGACGCGGGACCCATTTAGAAGGTCGTCGCTGAGGCGCCTTGGGGCAGCAAGCTCGCTGTCTTGGAGCTGCTGGAGGCGCTGCTGCCCCTCCGCGGTTGTCGCCGTGGCCGCTCGGATGTCGTCCAGCAAGGCGAAAGAGGGGCCCGGGAGGACGTAGAGGGCCACCTCTGCATCGATCGCGCTAGTTAGTGTCGTCTCGGCGTCGCGGCGTGACAGTGTGTCGACCACTGTGTTCAAGTGGCCTGCCCGATACTCCACCGAGAAATCGAAGCCGAACAACTTGCTGATCCACTGATGCTGGTGTTGACACGAAAACGTGCCCCCACAATTGGGTTAGTTCGACGATCCAAAAGTGTGCGGATACTTAGGGACAAGCCTAAGCGTAACACAGCACCGATGTCGCGTTCTGACTACCCTTAGCTGTGGTAAGGGGGTGGAGTCGCCAGACAATCAGATCATACAAAATAATCCAATTAGTCGAAAGAAATATATTAACAGAATAAATCAGCAAACCGGTCGGAGCCTGTCTGCTTCGAAGTATGATGCGAAGGGGGTCTTCGAAGTATACTTTCGGCGTCTGATGCGAAGTGTCCCGCCGAAGGGTACCTTCAGCGTTCGAACTGATATGGCCAAAGATGAACTCCAAACGGATCTGGACGCGACAATCACCTCCGAACAGCGGGGTTCGGCGTGAAGTCTCCGATACAGTAAGTTACAGAACAAGGTCTCGAGCGCAACACGCGAGCGTGACTTTGTCCGGAGCGGAGTACGGGCGTGGCGAAGCCTGTCGTGACGAAGTCTGTTGGCGATGTTGGCGAAGCGTGCGGTCGAAGCGATCAGTCTCGCCGAAGGGTGTTCTGGCAACCTCCGAAACCGATCTCTCAGCTCCGGACACCTCCGACGAAGTAGCTCCGAACGTAGGTAACCTGCAACAGATAAGATTCGAAGTACTAATTCGGCCTGAGGACCGAATTCTGTTAAGTGTTACACTAGTAGTGAATATAGCAATCTGTTACGCAGATTAGCGGATACTTCACAGGCGAAGTAACAAGGCGATAGCAATCTATTACGTAGATTAACAGATACTTCACAAGCGAAGTAACAAGGATTACCACTGTTCCGAAGTGGCCATCGAAGGGCTTCCAGGCAAACCCACGAAGAGTACAAAAGTAAAGATAAAGTAAATGCGATTCAAAGCTAGGGCTTTGTGATTGATTTGAGTTGGGGGCCTCTGAACTGGCTTCGCCTCTATATTTATAGGGGCTAGATCTCTGATCTAATCTGCTATAATTCGGCTGAATAGAGATAAAAACTTAGTCGGAATCGTGCCGAACTCTATCTCTGCTAAAGGGGGCCTTCGGCCAGGCCCGTCGAAGCCTGCTCTTCGAGCCGAAGCTTTGGTGCCGTGGGCCTTCGGAGGCTTCCTGGCCGAAGACCGTGGGTTGGCTGGAGGCTTCCGGAGCCCATAGCCCAATGATCCTTCTACCCTGTAGGACTTCGGCCTGACCTGGGACATGTGTATTTTTGGCCCAAATTACCATAATTGATATTTTGATAATCTTAACTATTAATGCCATTTTTTGCTATCAACAGCTGGGGAACTATAAGAGGCACTGATCAAGTAAAAATATCAAGCTATAATGGTCAGTGCGAACTAGAAAGTGGCGCCCCCACAAGTATGGGTGCTAGTGGCGCACGACCTGCACAAGGCCGATGAGCTCTCGCTTGTAGGCTGCCAGCTTGAGGTGACGGGCGGCGAAGGGCTTGCTGAAGAAGGCCAGGGGGCCGACAGTTTGATGGAGCACCACGCCAAAGCCCACCCCGGATGCGTCACAGTCCACCACGAAGAGTCTAGAGGAATCAGACAACTAGAGCACCGGACTGGTAGTGAGGGCGCTCTTGAGCGCCATGAAGGCTCCCTCGACGTCGTCGTCCCAAGCGATCGCGTCACGTCGCAACAGACGGATAAGCGGGGCTATGATGAGGCTGAAGTCCCGGATGAACTTCCGGTAGTAGCCCGCGAGGCCCAAGAACCAGTGGAGGCCGCACGCGGAGCTGGGCTGCGGCCAGGCAGCCATAGCGGCGACCTTCTCGGCGTCCATGGCGACCCCGCCCTCGGAGATCACGTGGCCTAGGTAGGTCACCACCGTCATCCCGAAGGAGCACTTGGAGCGCTTGAGGTGCAGGGAGTGTGATCGCAGTGACTAGAGGACAATGCTGAGGTGCTGCAGATGCTCAGCCCATGAGGAGTTGTAAATCAATATATCATCAAAAAATACAAGAAAATCTTCCGGAGGTAGGGCCGCAACACGTCGTTCATCAGGGCCTGGAATGTAGACGGGGCATTAGAGAGCCCAAACAGCATCACCAGGAACTCATAGTGGCTGTGGTGTGTGCGGAAGGTAGTCTTGTCGACGTCGCTTGCGCACATCCGCACCTGGTGATAGCTAGACCGAAGGCCTAGCTTGGAGAAGAAACGGGCGCCATAGAGTTCGTCCAAGAGCTCATCAACCACCGGAATCGGGAATTTGTCCTTCGACGTCTTGGTGTTGAGGGCGCGGTAGTCGATGCAAAAGCGCCAGGACTTGTCCGCCTTCCGGACAAGCAAGACTGGAGCAGAGAACGGCGACGTGCTCGTGCGGATGATCCCCTAGGCGAGCATGGCCGCACAGTGTCGCTTAAGCTCGCCCTTCTGTAGCTATGGGTAGCGGTAGGGGCGCACGACCACCGGCTCAGTCCCCGGTAGTAAGTGGATCCGGTGATCGTATGGATGCAATGGGGGTAGCCCAGTCGGCTCGGAGAAGATGGCGCCCTACTGCTCCAGTAGGACGTCTAGCATGGGCTGCTGAGTGGAGGCGGAGAGGGCAGTCGCGTGTGGCTGGGGCACGACCGAGCGCTTGCCCTGCCAAAAGGACACCGTCATGGCCTCGAGGTCCCACAGAATGGGGCCTATGGTGCGCAGGAAGTCGATGCCAAGGATGAAGTCAAAGCCGCCCAAGTCGATGCCTACACACGTGACGGAGAAGGCAGCGCCCCCAATGACGATGGGAACGTTGCATGCGATGCCCGCACACTGCAGCCAATTGTCGTTGGCCACTATGACGCGGAGCTGATCGCCGCCAGAGGGCTCCAGGCCCAAACGCTGCATCGTGTCGCCGCGGAAGAAGTTAACAGTGGAGTCGGTGTCGAGCTGGGTGAGGAAGCGTTCTCCTTTTATCAGCACCAGAACCACCATGGAGTTGGCTGTTCGGATGCGTGCAAGAGCGTACAGAGAGACCACTAGCGCATTCGTCGTTGCGTCGGTGATCACCTCGTCTTCGGCCTCCAGTTCGACGGGCGTGTCAGTGTCGTCGGGGAAGTCGCGAGCGTCGAGGTAGAAGACGTGCTTGCATTGATGGCCGTAGATGGACGGCTCATCGTAGTTGTAGCACAACCCATATCGGCGGCGTTCTTGCTGCTCGGACGGTGTCAGGTGACGGAAGGGGCGGGGCGCCGATGGAGCAGCAGCCGTCGGCGGACCAGCGCTACCCGTTGGAAGGGCCTGGGGCAGCTGTTGTGGGTGCTGCGTGTTAGAGAGAACACTCGCATTGGTAGGGATGACACTCATGAGTTGGGGTAATTTTCTTCTCATTCAACTCACTCAAATGCCATGCCAACCCAAATGGTTGGGGATACATATTTATAGGCTAGCCATGTAGCCCAAGATGCTAGATGCTAGTCTAAGATGCTAAAGCAAAGATGCTTAGTCTAGTCTAAGATGCTAAAGCAAAGATGCTAGTTTAAGATGCTAAAGCAAAAGATGCTAAAGGTGCTAAGACGACAAACTTGTCCACACATGGACATCACACATGTCATGCCAAACAACATGTCATGCCAAAACACAAACACACATAGACTTATCCTCTCAATCTCCCCCTAAGTCTTGTGTGGCGCCTTCTGGGAAATCTGAACCATCCCAATCCTAGCGCGAAGCTCCTGGAATTTGATCTACCCAAGCGACTTGGTGAGGAAGTTGGCGAGCTGGTCTTGGGTGTTGATGTAGCTTGCCTTCACACTCTCCTCATCCAAACAACTCTGGATGAAGTGGTACTTCACCCGGATGTGCTTGCTGCGCTCGTGGAAAACAGGGTTCTTTGCCAAAGCCAAAGCAGACTTGCTGTCCAGCCTGAGCTCCACTTCTTTGGCATCTCTGCCAAGAAGATCGCCAAGCAGCTGAGCCAGCAAGAGAGCCTGAGTTGATGCAGAAGTGGCTGCGATGTACTCTGCCTCGCAACTGGACATGGCCACCACCTGCTGCTTGACCGACTGCCAGCTGATTAGACACTTACCAAGGAAGAACAGTGTCCCGTTGGTTCTCTTGCTTGTGTCGATGTCGCCGGCGTGGTCGCTGTCGCTGTACCCGATGAAATGCGCCGCACCGGGGCACCTCGGGTAGTACAAGCCGTAGTCAAAGGTCCCCGCGACATAGCGTAGGATCCTCTTCACGGCCTGCTGATGCTCCGTCGTCGGTCGCTGCATGAACCGACTGACGTAGCCAACTGCGAACGCTAAGTCCGGTCGCGTGTGGACAAGGTAGCGAAGGCTGCCCACAATGCGCCGGTACTGCGTCGCGTCCACCTCCTCCGCCGTGCTGTCGCGACTCAGCTTCAGCCTTTCCTCCATGGGAGTGTAGGTTGGGTTGCAGTCGGTGAGTCCGCCCAGCTCGACGATGCGCTTGGCGTAGGTGGTCTGGCGAAGTGAAGTGCCAAAGCTGTCCTGGTGCACCTCGATCCCCAAGTAGAAGGAGAGGAGCCCTAGGTCGCTCATCTGGAAGGTGGCCTTCATCTTCGTCTTGAACACCTCTACCTCCACCTCCTTGGTGCCGGTGATCACCAAGTCGTCAACGTAGACGCCTACCAGCAGGGCATTGTCTCCCTTGCCCCGCCGGTAGACTGCAGCCTCATGAGCACTTTGATGGAACCCCATCTGCCTGAGAGTGGAGTCCAACTTGTCGTTCCAAGCTCGTGGTGCCTGTCGCAAGCCATAGAGGGCCTTGCGCAGGCGGAGAACCTTTGTTCTCCTTGCCGGGAATGACAAATCCCGGCGGCTGTCGAACATAGACCTCCTTCAAGTCGCCATTGAGGAAGGCGGACTTGACATCCATGTGATAGACACGCCAACCCTCCTAGGCTGCCAGCGCGAGGAGGACACGAATGGACTCCATCCGTGCAACAGGAGCGAAGGCATCGTCGAAGTCGACTCTCTCCTATTGAACGAAACCTCGTGCCACCAGCCGAGCCTTGTGCTTGACCACCACCCCGGCCTCATCTTTCTTCAGCTTGAACACCCACTTAAGGGTGATGGCACGGTGGCCGGCCGGAAGATCAGCCAGCACCCATGTCTGGTTCCGCTCGACGGCGTCCATCTCCTGCTGCATCGCGGCGCGCCAGGCCGCGTCTCCTTCCGCCTCAGCGAAGGAACGTGGCTCACCGTCGTCATGCGCCAAGTGTAGTTCCGCATCGAAGTCATGTTGCGCCATCCCAGGAACGGGTTGCTCACCAAGGATGTTATCCATGGTGCAGTAACGTAGAGGCTCTCCGTCATGGCAAGCATCGACACGGTCCCCGTCGTTTGACAATGGAGTAGTGAACTCCACTGTGCGCTGCTCATCATGAACTGAAGTTGCGGATGCCGATCCCGGAGATGTGGGTGCCGGTGTAGGAGAGCGAGGCGTGGCCGGTGCAGGAGGTGGTGGAGTACTTGCCGGAGCTGATGATGTGCCAGGTGCTGGGGCAAGCGAGCTCGGTGAAGGTGAGCTGCTAGCTCCCCCTGCCCCTCGAAGTAGGACGTACTCGACGACGAAATCGCTGATCGTCGAAGTCGAGCCATCATCCGCCATCTTGCCCCACGTCCAGCCTCGCCCTTCGTCGAACACGTCTCGTGAGATGTGGACGCGCTGTCGTAGGGTCGAGGATGCGGTAGGCCTTGGAGCCCTCCGCATAGCCAATGAAGACCACTTGCGTACTTCGATCGTCAAGCTTGCCGACGTGGCTGAGCTCCTTGACGAATGCCAGGCAACCAAAAACACGAAGGTGGCCAACCGTCGGCTTGCGTCCGTGCCAGGCTTCATACGGCGTCTCGCCATCAAGAGCCTTGGTGGGCGAGCGGTTGAGGAGATGGACGGCAGTCATCACCGCCTCTCCCCAGTAGATCGTCGGCATCCCCCTCTACTTGAGGAGGGCGCGAGCAGTGGCCACCACCGTCTGGTTGCGGCGCTCGACGACGCCGTTCTGTTGTGGTGTGTACGACACGGAGTAGTGGCGCTGAATCCCCTCGTTGGCGCAGTACGCCGCGAACTCAGCCGCCGTTGTCCGTGCGCAACACCCAGAGCTTGCGGCCGCACTCCTCCGCGACAGTTTGATGATGCTTGATAGCATCTGCGGCTGCTGCCTTGGTGTCGAGAAGCACCGCCCACATGTAGCGGGACACGTTGTCGACGACGAGGAGGAAGTAGCGCCGGCCTCCAGGGGTAGCCGGTGTCACAAGACCGCAAAGGTCGCCGTGCACGAGCTCAAGCTTCTCCTTAGCGCGAAAGCTCGCCTGATAAGGGAATGGGAGTCGCCGCTGCTTGGTCAGCACGCAGATGTCGCAGAACTGCTCCACATGCTCGACACTCGGCATGCCCCGCACCATCTCCTTGATGCCGAGCTGCTTCAGGGCCTCAAAGTTGAGGTGCCCAAAGCGCTCGTGCCACCGCCACGCGTCGTCGTCGCGGCGGGTTGCAAGACACACAGGCTGCGCCACCTGCACATGAAGGACATCGAGGCGATTGCTTCCTCTATTTACCTTGGTGACAAGTTGGTGCTGATGATCCCAAATGCGCAGCACCCAATGCTCGATCTCCACGCGCGAGCCATTCTCATCCAGCTGGCCAAGACTGATGATGGACTTCCTCAGCTCGGGGATGTAGTAGACACCGGTGAGCATTCGATGCTCGCCGGTCTTGGCGGTGAAGATGACAGAGCCGACGCCCCTTATCTCCACGGCGGAGGCGTCCCCAAACTTGACGGACCCTCGCACGCTGGAGTCTAGGTCGGAGAAGTAGTCCCGCCGCCCGGTCATGTGATGGGTGGCGCCGGTGTCGAGGAGCCACCCGTCAATCTTGTCATCATTGGACCCATTGCCGAGGAAGACGTGTGTGCGCGGTTCGTCGACGTGGAAAAGAGCGGCGGCTGTCGACGTGGGAAGGGAGTGCAGCTCAATGTTCCCATGTATAAGGAACAGAGCTGGCTCCTCTTGCGCTTGCGCGACATGTGCTTGACTGTCGTGCTTCGCCTGCCGGCAGTCCCTAGCCCAATGGCCGATCTTGCCACAGTTGTGACAAGTGTCATCACGGGTGGCCTTGCGGCCACCGTTGGCGTCGCCAGTAGCGCCTCCACGCGCCTGGGGGGCCTTGCGCCCCCTGCGTGGCTGGCGCTTGTGGCCATTTGATGAACTTGATGCCTCGCCCTTCTTCTGCTCTCGCTGGCGAGCGAGCCACTGCTCCTCAGTGAAGAGAAGCTTGCCACCAGTGGTGGCCGGCTCTGAAGATGGCTGGGGCTCGTCGATGTCGACGACCTTGAGGCGACCTATCGCTTCTCCGATCGACATCATGGAGAGGTCCATCAAGGACTCGATTGAACGAGCGATTTGCTTGTATTTCCCGGGAACGCAGCGAAAGAGCTTCTCAACAGCTCATTCCTCGTTGATGAGGTCTTCGCCATGCTGCACCAATTTCTACAGTAGAGAATTAAGACGGAGAGCAAAATCATCAACATCCTCACCTGGTTTGAAAGCCAGGTTCTCCCACTCCTTGCGTAGTGCCTGCAGCGTAGCCTTGCTCTGATACCAATTGTTAGAGAGAACACTCGCATTGGTAGGGATGACACTCAAGAGTTGGGGTAATTTTTTTCTCATTCAACTCACTCAAATGTCATGCCAACCCAAATGGTTGGGGATACATATTTATAGGCTAGCCATGTAGCCCAAGATGCTAGATGCTAGTCTAAGATGCTAAAGCAAAGATGCTTAGTCTAGTCTAAGATGCTAAAGCAAAGATGCTAGTCTAAGATGCTAAAGCAAAAGATGCTAAAGGTGCTAATACTACAAACTTGTCCACACTTGGACATCACACATGTCATGCCAAAACACACACACATAGACTTATCCTCTCACTGCGGTAGGGGCCGCGTCGGGCGAGGTGGAGCAACGGACTGCATGGTCAACATGTCATCGACACGCAGCTCGAAAGCCCGCGCCAAGTACATCGCTGTCGAAAGATCCTGCGGCGCGCGCATCGCCACGTCGACCTTGATGTGGTTAGGGAGGCCCCCAACGAACAGCTCAGCCTTCTGAAGATTATCGAGGTTACGCGCATGGCACATGGCGACATTGAACCGCTCAGCGAAGTCCTGCATCGTGGTTCGGAACGGGAGTCGTCCAAGCTCTGCCAAACGCGAGTCGCGTACAAGAGGGCCAAACTGGAGATGGCACAGGTCCTTGAAATGCTCCCACGATGGCATCCCCTCGCTCTGCTCGAGGGTGTAGTACTAGGTCTGGGCCGGACCTCGGAGATGATACGAGGCCAGCCACGTGCGATCCGAAGCCAGCGTCCTCTGGCCACGGAAAAACTGCTCACAGTGGTTGAGCCAGTTCAGCGGGTCCACGCCATCGTACGTGGTGAATTCCAATTTGTAGAACTTAGGCGGGAGGCGATCGCCATCGGGGACTGGTGGCGCACGGGCTTGCGAAGGGGTGCCCTTGGCTGAGGAGGATCCCGCGATGGATAGGAAGAGGGTTCCATCCACCCCTCCGTAAAGCGTGCTCGAGGCGGGAACGTCGCCGAACACGTCCAGGGCCGTCTGGGCCTCCGATGACCGCAACACCGCCATCTTGATCGGTGTGGATGAGGAGTAGATCGGCGGCGAAACTGGAAGTGGCCCCTGCGCCCAAGACGGAATCGGCGAGGGCGACGGGGGAAATGACAGCATAAGGATCGACACGCCGGTGGATGGCTGGTCCACCAGGGCGGGCATGCTTGGAGTAGGCAGCAGCGGACGTCGGTGAGAGCAGCGGTTGGAGGCTTGGCTGGCTGGTGAGCAGTGCCTGCCGAATCGCCTGCTGCCCATCGTGAAGCATCTGCATGGACGTGTCCATGACGTCTAGGCGTTGGAGAATCCCGATGAAACCCTGAGTAAGTTGCTCGTTGGTCATCACGGGGGTGGCACGGGCGCCAGACGATAGCCCAGTAGATGGCGCCACCCAGGCGAATGTCGAGGTTGGGATGAGCAGTTGAGACGCCGCTGGCAGGACTGGCTGGGACGCCGGCGGATCGGAGGCGTGGACGGTAGCAGACGAAGGAGCGCCTAACATTGCTGATACCAGGTTGATAGGAATAGTGATCCTACCCCTTACTGGTCTCGAGTTATAGGTGTGGGTGATTGGTTGAGGGGAGGTGGCCGCTAGGGTTGGGAAAAGCACCGGTTCCGTGAGGGGAAGCCGACAACAGATGAGTTGCAATTTGCTTAATCCCAATAATCCAATATTTACAAGTATTTATAGTTCTCTATCAAATTCTAATAATTTTATAAAGGATAATTTGGGCCCAGCCTATCTCCCCCTAGCCACCCTTGGGCTTGCGCTGCTGGTAGGAGAGGCCGGTCATAACACGTTCGGTTTCGGAAATAACGGTGGCATGGATGCAATTAACCCTTTAAAGATTGGATGAACATGAAGTTGCTCAAACTGATAATTATACAGACCATTTGTCAACCTCCTCATTTGCAAGATTTGTCTGGACCATAACAAGACCCATCTAAGTGAGCTCATGGAAGGCTTCTTGAGAAAGGGGGAGAAAGAACAGGCATCCTAGGTTGTTTTGATTGAAGAAATGGTGCACGGAGATCGTTTTATTCTTGGCAAAAGAGAAGAGCTTGGGGGAAGACTAATTCCAGTGGTGTGTTGCACCAGATGTCTGACTAGATGGAAACTGTGGAGCCACAACCAAAAGAAGGTTTGGCTATTGCATGGTAGAGGGGTGATGATTGAAGAATATCTTTCCACCACTGGGAACCTTTATGAGGAGCTAAGTGAGGTGCCTTGCTGTTACCAACATACAACGGCCACACTAGATTGACCCAAGGCGAATCAAGCAGGGAGTAGAACTTATGCATGTGCTTGAGGAGAAGAGTGTTCTAGCATTGCAAAATAATCACACCAAGACCTCCTTTTAGCTTGGGCACGCGCACAAACTTTGCTCCGGGTGACTACATAAGGCATTTTGGAATTGATGTTGGACCCCTGCCAAGGCAATTACGCCTAGCCCTATCAATGATCTTGATGACTTTGACAGGAAGCTTGAACATGCACATTGCATATTTGGGAAGAGATGAAAGAACAAAGTTGACAATTTGGAGCCTGCTAGCAGTTCATAGCCAAACAGAGGTAGCCAAGAGACACCGTTCAATTCTCTCAATGAGAACACAACATTTTTTGAACTTAGGCCTTAAGGTGCCCAATGGAAGGTCCACATAGGGGAAATGAAGGGACCCTAACTTGTAGCCAAAGGAGGCAACAAGGATTGTGACCAAGCTTCAAAGTGATACTTCTCGGGATGTCGAGAGCATCGTTGTACAGAACTTTGAGGAGCATCCGAGAGAAACTAGGGTCATCTTTGTGCCAAAATACGAGCTTCCCGAATGAAGCATAGACTTGTTGTAGAAAATGAATGTTCTTGAAATCTAGTGGATACCCTAGAAACATCACCTATCCTAAGCGGGCAAAAGCAGATTGTCGGCAGTTTATTCCTTCGCCACGAAGAACAAAATGCAAAATATAGCCCTCAATGAAGAAAAAATTGGAGCTAACCAAAACCAAGTGATCCTGATCCAAGACGTTGTCGACCTTGAACATGCCCACTCCAAGAGGGTAAAGGTTGTAGCATACCACTCGAAGATGAAGAGTGAATAAGGTGATGGCGGATCACGTGCAGCAGAGCGAGACGCTCGACATCATCTAGAAAGCCATCACATTCGACGATAGCCATTTCCTCATTTTGGACATAATCTCCTATCTGATGCCTGTGCTGCTAGCCACCATTGTCGTCGATGGTGATACTGAGAGGGAGGAATGGCAGGAGATTTACAGGGAAGTTGGCCATAATGGATTGATAGTCTGGAGAGGGCGATGAGGTGGGTTGAAAATCTAGAGAGGGTGATGAGGCGGAGTGAGGGGACTTGCTGTTAGAGTGTGTGTGTGTGTGTGTGTGTCTGGCCCTCTATGGCCCTTGTAGGCTACTATTATTATCCACCCACCCTTCTAGGGTTGGGTGAGGAATACAATCTCTTTCATGGTATCAGAGCCCTAGGGCTCTCTCCTCTCCCTTCTCTCTCCAGGTGCCGGTGCCGCCACCATGGCCGGCGAGCCACCTCCGTCGCCGGTGCCGGTCTCCTCCTTCCCCCTCTTCCTCTCCCCTCTCTCTCCCCGTCGATAGGGTGGCCAACAGGTCACTGTTGCGGCCGGATGCAGCGCCGCCGCAACCAGATCTGGAGTCTTCCCCTTCACGACGTTGGCGGCCTCCTCCATCTTCCCCGCCGCGCTGCCGCCGCCGGAGCACCCTCCTCCCTCTTCCCGTCGCGTCGCCGCTCGGCTCGGCCACAGGCAGGCTGGACGCCGCTGCCAGAGGCCTCTCCTCCCCTTTAGTGGGCTGGCGTCGCCCCTGATGGCCACTGGAGCCCCCTCCTTCCTGGCGCCGCCACATTTGACTGTGGTGAGTCGTCTGCTGTGGCATCCACCGTAGTCAGGCCCGTTGCCTAATCGACTATTAGGCGACACCATGACAACTATGGAATCACCTCTACACACCACCTGCTAATTGGCTCATTTTTTTTTGTCTCAAGCACTGTTTCCATTCTGTTTGCGTAGAGTGCTAGAGAATTTCCTGCTTCTTTACAGGAATCGAATTGTTTCATGCGAAACACCTGCATTTCAACTTAATGCCTTCCTGGAGCTTAATCATTGTCTTCTCTTAATTCAGGAACAAAAACAATCATCTTTGTCTGATACTGAGTTATCAAGATTAGCTGCTGTGGCGAAAGTATTGAAAGACTCATCATTTTATCATACAAGTAAACTTGCAGATGCCGACATGGCCTTGCTTCTGAAAATTCTGAAGTCTTGGCCTACACAAATGATGTTTCCAGGTAGATGATTTTTCTCTCTTTGAATCCAATGACCATGTTTTATTATTTTCAAGGAAAAAGATAGAGAAGGGAAAACAAATGTGATATTTTAGCCTAGTCACAAGGAAGCAATTTAGAGAAATTATTGCAGAAAACAAACACTGTATGCATCTGGCTCTGTGCCCATATGCTGCTTCTTGCACCAGTTTGCTCGTCCGCTGTCCTAATCTGGTTGGCCCCCACTGGCCACTTCCCTACATTTTTCTCCAAGTAGTTCCCGTAACCATTATAATAGGAATTTATAATAGGTCATGAGGTTCCTTGGTATCAATGACTTGTACATTGTGTTTTGTTCACTTTTGATGGAGATAGCTTGCAATCCAACTGAAAACTTTGTTTATCTCTATATTGCAGTTATTGATTTTCTTAGGATGTTTGTACTGCATCCTGATGGAGCTACTTTATTTCTCAAGACAATTGAAAGTGGAAATGGTGAAGTTTCAACATGTCCTCTGTCTGCCAATGAATTGTTTAATTGTCTTGTTTGAGCTATCTTCATTTTTTCAGGCTTATATTTTTTTATCTTCAATACATCTTTATCATTATTAATAACTAATGTAGCTTTATCAAAAATATGAATTTCAACATTTTATTGGTACTAACTATCCGTTCGTCATGGACTGCCAGATGTACTTGTTGAGACTTTTCGTAAGGCTGTAGCACCACCTGTGCAGGCACCAAATGTTCTTACTACCCTTAGAGCAGTTACCAACTTATTTGACAACACATGCTTTCACCAATGGTTGAGAACCCACTGTGCTGAGGTAAGTTCTTGAACCACATATGGTAATTTTGTTCCAATCTCATTATGTGTAGTTCATAATTGTAGCTGTCGGTTTATTTTATTTGTTTTGTATTGTTGATTATTACAAGATTTAATGAACAATGATCAATATAAGGATCCTTTCTGGGATCATTAGTGTGCAGAAAAAAATAAAATTAGTTTTTAAACAGGCATTTAATTTGATTAGAGTTTGTTCTAATAAATTATTTGTCTGCCCAGACCATAGCTGTTGTTGTTCAGTCTGTTTTTATGACTGCCATTTTTTGCTTGCTAATTTCAGATTATTGATTCTGTATCAAGCTGCAAACCAAGTTTTAGCAAGAATGCTCACCTAGCATATTCCACACTCTTACTCAAGTAAGTTGTGAGTTGAATTCTACATAGCCATGCTTACATATTCCTTTTTTGTCAAAATTATAGAGACCCTTTGGTCATGGAAACTTGTTGTTTTGGACAATGACATATTTTTGAAAAATGCAATTTTGAACATCTATCGTAACTTTTTTTGTAAAATCCAATAAACCTATAATATTATGAAAGTACTTTTTCAGACATTAATTTTCAAAGTTTTGAAAAGTTTGACTTGATGTGTGTCCAAAACAATATGTTCTGTGAACAGAGGAGTAATAAGCATGGACAATTGGCAATATTAATGTGCGATGTCCCTGCATCTTTCTCAGTTACGCTGTTCTTTTGATTGAATCAAAGGATGAACAAAGTCAGGCACAGATTCTTTCTGCTGCCCTTGAAGTGAGTTTCTCCTCTCCGACCTTGTAACTGTAGCATTGCAGCCTTCACAGTCCACTCATTGTTACATTTTTTTTATGAAAATTAACAGATTGCTGAAGATGAAACCCAAGATGCCGATGCAAAATACCGGGCCCTCGTTGCGATTGGCTCTCTCGTATCCTTCTTAGTGATGCATATATAACAGTATAACACAATGTTTAGGAATATTGAATGGTTTGACTGTAGTGGATCTTGCAGTAGCTTGCTTTGTTTATTCTTGAAAAAGTTTTGTTTTGGCTTGTCCTTAACCTGACCCTAGATGTTGAATGGCCTAGTGAAGTCCATTGCTCTTGACCTAGATGTTAAGAGCGTTGCGAACACTGCAGGAGCTTCGAAGGACTCAAAGATTGCTGAGGTTGGAGCCGATATCAAGATGCTAACAAGATGATAAGAGGGCTGAAGATTGGCAGACAGTTCGTAGTGCGCTTCTCCCCCTCTGGAGGCGACATTGTTGAAGATACTGCTCATCAGTCATCATGGAGCCGGGCATCGTGTTAGCCCATGCACCCGGTGCCACCGGTACTCCAGGAGGTAACACAGGTTGCCGAAAATGTCAAAGTTTTTGTTGCATGTTGCGCTTTCGTCTTGCAACAAACATAGCAGCGTGGGATTGGCGCTTATCATCCGCACTGAGCAAAACGTTTGTTTTTGCGTCGTTGATGAGCAGTTAAATTCACTTAGACATACATTATTATCCAGAAACACTATCTCAATTCAATTCTTGGACGACCCGGTTTAAAAATTTCTGCACCCATCCGTTGTCTCAACGGGTGTGCTCATGTACCTCCGTTTAATTGATCCAAAAATACATTCCATTGCCTGGAATTGAAACCGGGTCGCTTTGCATGCTCAGGGCTGGTTTGCGAGTGTAGAATCCCGGATGGGCTGAATTTTGGGCTGCCCCAAACCAGCCCTCCTGTATCTCCGTTTAATTGATCCAAAAATACATTCCATTGCCTGGAATTGAAACCGGGTCGCTTTGCATGCTCAGGGCTGGTTTGTGAGTGTAGAATCCCGGATGGGCTGAATTTTGGGCTGCCCCAAACCAGCCCTCCTGTATCTCCGTTTAATTGATCAAAAAATACATTCCATTGCCTGATGAGCAGGTATCCTAATCGGACTAGACGATAATGGAACTATGGGTTAGTGGATCATTGATCTGTTCTTTTGGTCAAGAACTAATATTTGGCATTGCATCAGCAATATCCTAATTCCTAAGCTAAGAAAAGCTTGTGTTTGGTACCATTTCACCCATCAACTTTTTCTAAAAAAGTGCAAAAGAGAGGTGAGCAGGACTACAGGAGCCATGGTCTTTTGTGCATCCTAGATAGTCTCAAAAGCACGTCGTATAAAAATGATCCAAGCAGTGCGAGCCTACGAGGCTTCAATTAAGACCAAGAAAAACAAAGACAAAAGGAATGCCATGCTTAGAGTGTCTTTGGTGGAGCTCTGGCTCCAGTTTTTGAACTAAAGTCAAACTAAACACTTTTTTTGAGAAATAGATCTCACTAAGAATATTTTTTTAAAAAATGAACAGACCCTTAGAATCAGGAGTTGTGTTTTCTTAGTGTGCACTGTGAACTTTTGATTACCACTACTACTCTCACCTAGATTGCCAAACACCTCGATTTTAGCATATGACCTACATGATGATTCAAGTTTAATTTCTCGATTTTAGCATATGATCACATGATGCTTCAAGTTTAATTTCAAATCGAAGGATACTAGTACATCGAAAGACGTTCCAATCGTACACCATTGCTAAAGATCTAAAAGAGGAGACCTAGAAATAAAAACATAATGCCTTGAAATCGAATAGCGTCCATGTATCATTCCCAATTTCAATCAATCAAGCGGGCAAAGTGCTCTAGAAAATGGCAAAATGGTACATACAAATGAATCGTGTCTGAAGAACATGCGGATTATCTCTTGTTCTCCCGTTCTCCGTACTGTTTCGGTAGTTTTCACGGGGATATGTTCGTTGCACGGCTTCCAATGACAACCTGAAAAAAATATAATGTTCAGCTTCAATGATGCAACTAGGGTTCACGAGGCGGGTGGGTACCAAATTCGCTGATACAATACAAAATTCGAATGAATTGCTTTCCAATAAAAATCAAATTCAAATGCGATTTTTTTAACTTGGGTGGTTTACCAACGGTGTTTTAATTCGCGCCAGATATTGATTGAATTTCGTCAGTTTTGTGATCGCTGGATTACTCCCACCACTCATTTTCCATTCCGAACATTACATAGAAAATGATCAACCTTTACTCACTAAATTGATTATTTACCACTGAAAATTGTCATATTAAATGTCATCTAAAAGTTTGACAACCTTTATTTTTTATTATTTCTATTGTTTTAAATATTTGTAATTTTTCTCTTCTTGAAAGGAATCCTCACTCCACTGCCTTGTCGCTGTCAAGCAGGCATAACCCTAACAAGGCACAAAGAGACAACGTCCTATGGGTAGGGAAGCCATGGTGCCAATCAAAGATGGGAGGATAGGGCCACAGTACAATGAGATGCAATAGAAGAATTGGGGCACGGGGAGATGAATAGGGATGCCAATTTACTCGTAGATATGGGTATCCACGGACATCCGCCTTGATGGGCACATATTTTGGTTTAGTTTTGTGCCGGTGGGTTTCGGTACCCATTTATTTTTGGTCAAGCATGAATTTATAGTTAAACCCATAGGTACTCATAGTTTTATCGATTACTTATATTTACACTGACAAACCAATCTATTACTCACAACTTCTTCAACCCAGCCACTCCACTCTCCAACCAGACTAACACTAAATCCCCTAGTCTCTCCTCTCTCTTGTGTTCTCCAATCTCTAGACAGTCAAGAGGTGACAACACTACGACAAGTTAGGATAGGGAAATGGGCAAAACACTGAACATCGCTGCACCAGGTGCAAGGAACCAACCGCACTCACAACACATGCCCACACTAGTTCCCATGCCACCCACACCACCGTCGTTGCCGTCACACTAGGGGCCAAGCTAACCACACGCCCATACCGCCTAGATTTGATTTCTACGATAAGCGTACTTCACTCTCACTCTTGAGATGAATAGCTAGATATTTTGATGCATCATTCTTCGCTACTAGATTGGCTAGATTTGTTGTTCAAGATACTTCCACAAGACTTGTGGCAAACTATAGAAGATATTGTGATTTGTGAACTTTCTTTGAGAGTTTTATTATGATGTTGTAACACCGTGAATTGTTATGGTGACTGGTTGTGAAATATTGTGAATTATTATGTTGAGTGGTTGTGAACTGCTATATTCTGGAGTGTCAACCATTTACAGGAACCATTTTAGAAATCAGAACTATTATGTGCTGACTATTAAACCCACAGGTTACTCGTCGATTTTCTAGTACCTAGCGAGTTCGGGTATGGATTTGATTTTAAACCCATGGGTTTCATGGATTCGAGTTTATACATGTTTCATTAGTTTGCTTCATGGGTGGGTTTTCATTAAACCATAGGTTTAAAATCCATTGCCATCCCTAGATGAATTGAGGGCAATGACTTTCTTTCAATAAGGTAAAAGTATTTACAATGTTTAAAACAATAGAAATGACAAAAAATAATGGTTGTTAAACTTTTGGATGTCATTTAGTTGAAGCCAAATTTTAGGATGGTGTTGACGCCAAGATTTAGTATGATCCAGGCCCACCAGGGAAGTCGTGCGGTCAATAGAATTCAAAGAAGCCCATCCATGTTGTTACAACATGACCAGACATGCAGGAGTCGATGAAAGAGAGAAGATAAGGATGATCGGGATTCGGTTACAATGTGGATTACTTGGACGACAAGTCTCTAGACTATAAATATGTATCTAATTAGCTAGGTTTACACACACAATCAATCCCTACAAACTACTACTTCAGCGCATGGCCACCCTTGGATTACCAAGGTTAATCCCGGCGGGGCTTCGCACTTGGAACCGGGCTGCATCATCTTGATCTCCGGTGAAGAAGTGATTCCCGCCACCCCGACGGTCACATCAATTAAGGTTTGTTCTTCGAGGCTGCATCATATCGATCTCTTAATGTATCGGCCTGATTTGTGTGACTGTTAGGTTTATCTTGGTATATTTTGCTAGGTCTAAGGCTACATCAGTTTTGATCTCTTAGATTGATGTGAATTAGGTAACATAGTTTGAGGCTTCATCGGTTAAGTCCGACATCTTGATCTATTGTATCTTGTTCATGATGTGTACCATTCATCTAAATAAAGTATGCTTGATGCGTTGAAGTGTTATTGATTTATCATGATTAGCGACTATCTTGGTTAGGTCTGATCTTGCGATTATGGTGGTCTAATGATATGAATATGTTATTTGTCATGCTTGCTTTAGTTTCTATCGGAGTACAAGCCAATAGATTATATCTGTTTCCACGCTATGTCTCATCTCCATATGAAAGGTGCTCATCGACCGATAGAGAGTTCCGACTGATAGCGTGGGCATGGTCATCGGCCCCGTGGCCGATAGGCTTGTTCATTCCTGTTTATTCTATTCTCACCACAGTCATCGGCTTGATAGCTGATCAGCATTGCTTCCAATTCTACGACTTTCGCCTAGAGTGATTGCAATGATTGCAACTTCTCTTCGATGGCATCTAGGCGTTGCATGATAGCTGAGAAACCAAGGGTGGTTTCGGTGTTGTGATGAGTGATTGACAGACTTTTACCCTCTGTTCGAAGGGTACCTCCGGAGGGGCTTCGGAGGTGGTTCACCGAAGGGTGTTCGGTGTTTGCTTGCTGCAGCTGTTGCAGCGGAGTGTGCATGTCGGAGGGGTCCGACAGTACGCAATGACTGGGTTCGTACCGAAGGCTTCGATACTTTGGGCGGTACACCGGAGTGTGTGCCGGAGGTTGCTAACCCGGAGAGGTCTCCGGAGTACTGGATACACTCGTCTGTTTGTCTGTGGTGCGCAGGGACTTCGGAGGCGACGGACAAGGTTCGAGTCAGGTGAACCTGGGTCAAGCGGGAGGCTTGATGCCAGGGGAGCGGGGAGCTCCGTCACGGTGGCTGCGAAGGTGGTCCGGGTCGGTCCTCGGGTCGAGGCGCGCCAGGTGAAGGCAGAGAGTGCGGAGCGTGGCTCCGGCTGAAGGTGCTCCGAGACAAAGTCCTCGGAGGTGAGGCACTTCGAAGGTACTCCGAATGGAGTGACTTCGGAGTTGGTGGAACAAGTCCTCTGCGGAGGCAAGGAGTTCGAAGTGTGCTCCGGAGGGAGACACTCGAAGGTACCCGACGAAGGTCTCAGAAGTCGAGGCGCATCGAAGGCATGGTCCGGGTGAGGCTCGTCGAGGAGTGTGCTCGGGGAGAGGCACTGCGACGAAGTGCTCATGGAATGCTTCATGCGGAGGCCTTGGACGAAGGAGGGACTTCGAAGGGTGGTACTCCGAAGGTGGGGCTTCGGAGTGAGGAAGGCTTCGGAGCGAGGCTAGCTCCGAAGGAAGATTGACTTGAGGTACTTCGGCCTGCATGGCTTCGGTACACGGACTGACGGAGTTCGAGCTGGGTGAAGCTGCGAAGCCGTGGTGGTCCACTCTGGAGGTGTTGGTGCGAAGGCCCAAGGGCTTTGACGGCTTCGGCTCAAAACCGTCAGTGTATCGGAGACTGACTTCGGTGAAGCGAAGGCCACCAGGCTCAAGGCTTCTCACCGAAGCTACCGCACCCTCGCGTGCGAAGGGAGGCAGCAGAAAGTCAAAGACTGCAAAGGCTGACACTGTCTGTTCTGTAAAAGGCTGACACTGTCCCCTCTGCAAAACTGACAGAGAAGCCTCCAGAATAAAGGTGGACTACCTTTTGTACCCCTTAGTTCTGTAGAGACAAAATCTTTTGAAACCCTAGGGGTAAAGTAGTCTTTTCCTTTGGGTGAACTGTGGGCTATAAATATGGGGGCTCGGTAGGTAACATTTAACACTTTGAGCATTTACTGTTGAGCTCCTGTAGCCACATACTTCGATTGTAATACATCCAGAGAGTTCATTTTTGTGTTCCTTGTTCAAGCGGCGAAGCCCTGCGTCTCTGTGCTTTTTGCTTAAGCTTGCGTTACATACCTCACCTGTTGTAGTGCACCGAAGCCTGTTGAGGCGGAGGCTGTTTTTGTGCGAGGTGTGTGTGTTTGTCAGTGTGCGTTCGCTCTGTGTAACAGGAGGCGTGACCTCGCTGCTTACTAGCGAAGCCCTGATTGTTGCCCGTTTTGCTTCTTGTGTCGAAGCCCCTAGTGTAATCTGTTTGAGTGCGTGTAGACCTTCGTGTACGAAGCTCAGCACCAGTTGCTGCTGCCAAGTACTTGGTCGAAGTCCTTAGAGGGCTGTCCACTCTTGCGAAGGGTGAAGTGCGAAGCCTGCTCGAAGCACCCTGTGTGCGGAGCCTGCACTGACTAAGCAGAGTAGATTTTCGAGGGTTGTAAGTGGAGCGAAGTCTTCTTGGCTTCGAACTTTTGCTCCTCCGAAGCCTGTGTTCGAAGGTGTCGAAGTACCTCCGAACCAGACCTTCGAAGGTAGTGTTCGAAGCCTGTTCCGCAGAAGACAGAACTGAAACCGAAGGCTAGTTTTTAGCCCGAATTTTTAAAAGCTCCCATTCACCCCCCCTCTGGTCGCCGTTTCCGGTCCAACAATTGGTATCAGAGCAGGTTAAGATCACCAGTTGACCTTAACCGGTTTTGTGATCTGTTGGCGACATGGATAGAGGCAGTAAAATTCCTTTGTTCGATGGGACAGATTTTGCATACTGGAAGGTGCGCATGGAGGCTTACTTGTTAAGCCAAGGAAATGCAATTTGGGAGATTGTGGACTCACAATACTCCATCCCTGAGACTCGCACCTCTCAGACTGAGAAGGATCAGTATATTGCCAATTCCAAGGCAAGAAACATACTGTTCATCGGTTTGAGTAGAAGTGAGTTCGATAGGGTGCAGCACCTTAGGACTGCTAGGGAGATTTGGACAACACTCACTGTCTTTCATGAGGGCTCTGCTCAGATTAAGGCCAGGCGCCAAAGCACCTACAATCAACAGTATCAGCTGTTTGTGCAGGCACCTGGTGAATCTGTAGATGCCATGTTTTCTCGTTTTGACGCGATAGTGAGTAACTTGCGATCCAACGGGACGCTTGCTTACAGTGATCATGATAGGGCTATCAAGCTTCTCTATGCTCTTGACCGTAGCATATGGGAAGTAAAGATATCCAGCATTGAGGAGTCCACAGGTTATGATACTTTGACCTGTGATGAGCTCTTTAGCAAGCTGAAGTCCACAGAGATTGCTAAGGCATATCTTGCTGTGCACAGAAGCTCTTTGCCACAACCATTGGCATTGGTTTCTAGCACGAGCCGTGGCACCACTGCAGAACCAAGCACATCAGGCACTTGTGTTCTTGCAGATGGTTTTGCTTTGTACTCCCTGGTCTCCGTCACAAAGGAACAGGTGGACACTCTAGCCGATGATGAGCTTGCTCTCATTGCCCGGAGGTTCACCCGTTTTCATCATGAGAGACGGGATCAGAGGAGAAGTGGTTTTAGTGGTTGCTATGAATGTGGCGACACCTCTCATATTAAGGCCAATTGCCCCAAGATCAAGAAGAGAGATGAGAGTGACCGCCCCAGTTACCACAAAAAGGAGAGGAAGCCCTTTGTGAAGGGCAAGCGCGGCAAGATGGCTAAGAAAGTAGCCAAGGCCGCTTCCAGAGCTTTTGTTGCTGCTCTCAGCGACATCGACACATCCTCAACTGAGGAGTCGAGCTCTGAGGAGGAGGAGTCCCCAAGGAAGGAGGACAAGAAGGACAAGAAGGGACGTGACTTCACCGGCCTTTGCTTCATGGCCGACAGCGATCACAGCGGCGATGAGCTTGACTCATCTGAGGTAAACCTATCATCTGACCAGCTTCTAATTAAATTAGATGAGCTGAATGAAGTAGTGCTTGGTCAGGATAGATTACTTGTGCAAGCCGCTAGAGAAAGAAAAGACCTTAGACTTAGGCTAGAAACTATTTCTACTGAATATGCCATGCTTAAGTCTAAATTTGATGATGCTGAATGTGAATCATGTTCTGTTGTCATGAGTGAGCTTGCTCAGTTGCGTTCTGTTCATGCTCAAACTCTTTCTGAGCTTGAGACTGCACAGAAGCAGCTTTTGGAGGTGGATTCTAGACCTCATGATATTATTGATTGCATGAACTGCTCTTTATTACGCGATGGCATTAATTTACGTGACAAGCATGTTCATGATTTAGAGGCTAGATTGGAGAGGGCCGGTAGTTCTAAGGATGTGCAGCCTGTGTGTGACACATGCATTACCCTTAAGGACCAGCTAGGCACTGTAAGAGAGCGAGCTGAGAACCTCATGTCCGAAAATGAATACCTTCTTTCCGTGGTAAACAAATGCACTGAGGGCAAGGGTAGGATGGATTTGCTCTTGGCCAAGACCAAGATGTGTGCTGACATAGCAGGGGTAGCTCTAGGTTTGGGTTTTGAGAGGATACCTTCAGACAGTAAGACCAAAACTGTTTTCACCTCTCCCACCACCCTAGAGAAAGAGAGAGCTCTGTTAGACACCCCTCCAGCCAAAAAGCCTACCCATCCACAAAAGAAAAACCACTCCTCCTGCCAAGAAAAATCCTCCCAAGAAAACCACACAGAAGAAACCCAAGGAGCCTGTGAGAGTTGCTCCTGTGACACATGAGAGTGCCCCCAGGAGAGTGTTTCATTGTTCCTATTGTCAGCGGGCAGGTCATTTGGTTGGGTTCTGTTTTCGTCGCATCAAGGATGAGCGACGCGCACAGGCGATGAGTTACCAGGACATGCATTACCCATCCTTAGGTATGCATGAGTCTGAGATGTACTATCGTCCTGCTTTTGAGGCTCCTCGTGCTTCTCGGAGAGGTTTTGCTCCTCGAGGTCTTCACCATGTTCCATATGGTAGTAGACCTCGGGCTAGCAGAT
Organism: Zizania palustris; assembly: GCA_019279435.1. NCBI lineage: Eukaryota > Viridiplantae > Streptophyta > Magnoliopsida > Poales > Poaceae > Zizania > Zizania palustris. The sequence goes on along the minus strand of JAAALK010000079.1, from coordinate 108,315,922 downwards.
TTGTACCTCGTCAGAGTAGGAGACCTCGACATGTTGTTCGTTCACAGCATGTAGGTAGACCTCGCACTTTGCATCATTCTGATTATTATGTGCGTAGACCGTCTACTTTTACTGTGCCTACTACTCGTGTCACTCAGTGCTGGATGCCTCGTCATTATTTTACTCACCCCAGCACTGAGCAATCGAGACGTTCTTATCATGTGTAGGCGACAGGTCGAGGCTTGGAGGGCACGTGGATCATGGACTCCGGTTGTTCACGCCACATGACCGGAGATGCAGCTTGGTTCTCCAGCCTCACCACAACCAAGCAAAGGGAACATATTACCTTCGGAAACAATCGAAGGAGTAGAGTGAAAGGTAAAGGTGTGGTAAGAATTAACTCGAACTTCACTCTCAAAGATGTTGCTTTGGTTGAGAACCTGGGATACAATTTGCTGTCTGTATCTCAGTTGCTTGATGAGGGCTTCGAAGTGCAATTTCATCGCGATACTTCGCAAGTGCTCAATTCTGATGGCGTTGTGGTGTGTAAGATCTTTAGAGTTGGAAGAGTTTTTGGAGCTGATTTTTCAGAGTCGTCTGGTTCTTCTCATTGCCTTGTTGCACATTCGACTTCTGAGCTTTGGAAGTGGCATAGGAGACTAGGGCATATGAGCTTTGAGTTGCTCGCTCGTTTGAGCGCCCTAGGTCTGATCCGAGGACTGCCCAAGCTCAAGTTTGAGAAGAATTTAGTTTGCGCTCCTTGTCGACATGGAAAAATGATTGCCGCTTCGCATTCGCCAGTCACCACAGTGATGACTGAACAGCCCGGAGAACTTCTCCATATGGACACTGTAGGTCCTTCTCGGGTTAGTTCTTTAGGCGGCAAGTGGTATGTTTTAGTTATTGTCGACGATTACTCTCGCTACTCTTGGGTCTTCTTTCTTGCCAGCAAGGATGAAGTGTTTTCACACTTTCGGAGCTTGGCTTTGAGACTTTTCACTGAACTCCCTGGTGCATTAAAATTCATTCGAAGCGATAATGGCACCGAGTTCAAAAATAGTCTCTTTGTTGACTTTTGCATGGAGCATGGCATAGAACATCAATTCTCTGCTCCGCGGGTTCCTCAACAGAATGGTGTTGTTGAGAGAAAGAACCGCACTTTGGTTGAGATGGCTAGGACGATGCTTGATGAGCATAGGACTCCTAGAAAATTCTGGGCTGAGGCCATGAACACTGCTTGCTACATCTCAAACCGAATTTTCTTGCGCTCAATTTTAAATTTGACATCTTATGAGCTGCGTTTTGGGAGACAGCCCAAGGTTACTCATCTTCGAGTTTTTGGCTGTCGCTGCTTTATCCTAAAACGTGGTAACTTGGATAAATTTGAGTCGCGATCTTCTGACGGGATCTTTTTGGGTTATACTACTCATGGTCATTCTTATCGTGTTTATAACTTGGAAACTAACACTGTCATCGAGTCATGTGATGTGACTTTTGATGAATCAACCCCCTCTGTTAGTTCTGTCTTTGAACAGGCAAATGAACACGACATGGAACAGACCTTATTCGAAGACGAAGATCCCGGAGAATTCGAGGATGAACCCCTACTACCCTCGACGTCAACCCCCGAAGCTGACCCCGCTTCAACTACTTCGGCACGAGGTCCCGAAGCAACTACCTCAACATCGGTCATCTTGGACCACTCCAACGCACAAGTTGAGGGGGAGACTGCATCCCGCCGCGAGGCTCCACATCATGTCCAAAGGATGCACCCTCCCGAGCAGATTATTGGTGAGCTTGATCAAAGGGTAACACGTTCTCACGCCCATTTCACTAATGCTGCTTTTGTTGCTTCTTTCGAGCCTTTAGATGTTAGTCATGCACTTTCTGATTCTAGTTGGATCAATGCCATGCATGAGGAACTTGAAAATTTTGAGAGAAACCAAGTCTGGACTTTAGTTGATCCTCCACCAAATGTTCATTTCATTAGAACAAAATGGATTTTCAAAAATAAACAAGGGGAGGATGGGACAATTGTTAGAAACAAGGCTAGACTTGTAGCTCAGGGCTTTTCTCAACTAGAAGGGATTGATTTTACTGAAACTTTTGCACCTGTTGCTCGCCTTGAGGCCATTAGGATTTTGCTTGCCTCTGCGACATCCCGGGGATTCAAACTCTATCAAATGGATGTCAAAAGTGCTTTTCTTAATGGCTTCATAGGTGAAGATGTTTATGTAAAACAACCCCCTGGTTTTGAAAACCCCAAGTACCCACATAAAGTCCTTAAACTTCATAAGGCTCTTTATGGACTCAAGCAGGCCCCTCGGGCTTGGTATGATAGACTTAAGTCTTTTCTGCTTGAGCGAGGGTATTTGATGGGCTCTGTTGATAAAACACTGTTTACTCTCAAGCATGGCAAAGACTTCCTCCTAGTACAAATTTATGTGGATGATATCATCTTTGGTGGCTCTTCTCATGCTTTGGTTGCCGAGTTTGCAGATACCATGAGCAGGGAGTTTGAAATGTCGATGATGGGTGAACTCACCTTTTTCCTTGGTCTGCAAATCAAGCAAAGCAAACAAGGTACTTTTGTCCACCAGACAAAGTACACCAAGGACCTGCTCAAGAAATTCGACATGTTTGATGCGAAGCCCCTCGCCACTCCAATGGCTACATCTGTAGCATTGGACCCTGACGAAGATGGAGAAGCCGTAGATCAGAAGGAGTTCCGGAGCATGATCGGCTCCCTCCTCTACTTGACTGCCACGAGGCCGGACATACACTTCGCAGTGTGTCTGTGCGCTCGTTTTCAGGCTTCACCACGAGCTTCGCACCGCCAAGCGGTTAAGCGCATTCTAAGGTATCTCAAACACACCCTTGAATTTGGCATATGGTATTCGGCATCTTCATCTTTATGTCTTCGAGGTTATTCTGATGCGGACTTTGCTGGGTGTAGAATTGATAGGAAGAGTACCTCTGGTACTTGTCATTTTCTGGGTACTTCTCTGGTTTGCTGGTCTTCCCGCAAACAGTCTAGTGTTGCACAATCGACGGCTGAGGCCGAATATGTTGCTGCAGCTAGCTGTTGCTCTCAGATTTTGTGGATGGTTTCCACTTTGCGGGATTTCGGGTTAGATTATAAGAGTGTTCCACTTTTCTGTGATAACACTAGTGCTATTTGTATTGCAAACAACCCGGTACAGCACTCCAGAACCAAACACATTGATGTACGGTATCATTTTCTCAGAGATCACAATGAGAAGGGTGATATTGAACTTCAATATGTTGATACCCAACACCAGCTTGCCGATATTTTTACAAAACCCCTCGATGCTTCTCGATTTGCTTACTTGCGTGGGGAACTTGGTATTTGTCATCCCTACGGCATTTTGTGAGGGGGAGCTGATTTTAAATGTCGTGCATATGCTCATTATGTGTGAAATTGCATTTACATCTTTTGCTATTATATGCCTGCTTTTAATTCAAAGAAATCATGACAGCTCAGCTCTATGAAATATGTCTGGAACATTGGTTGTGCATGATGTTTTATTTTCTAAAATCAAAACTTGCTCACCGCACAATCGTGTATCTAGCTTGTTTAGGCAGGACTGCTTTTAGCTATCTTTTATCTACTTGACAGCAAGACACTGTTCCTTGGATGCTAAAATTTGCAACTTGAAAAATGTGTTCTTTATTCATGGATATTCATCAAAATATTTAATTCACCTGAATCAAAATCAAAAATCCATGATTTGTCTGGTTTAAATGAAAAGATCCAGGAGGGTTTGTTTGTCGCACTACTCTATTCTAGACTGCTTACCATTGCACTTTGGTCTGAACTGGGATAGTGTAGTGTATGCCAAAATCACCGCCTTAAGCTTCAGATGGATTTCATGCCTAGGCTTGGCCTGATTGGAAAGTATAAGGTGGACAAACAAATAACCCCTGGCATTAAGAAAAGAACAACAAAATTAATTAATCATCAAGTTTGCTTTCAAAGCTCCTTTTTGAACAAGACTTGTCTGTCTAGGATAGAAATTGTTAGCTTTGCGCAGTCCTTGCCTTCACATGTCTAGCTGCTATGATTAAGTGGTGATGCTTTTATCTCAAAATGACAAAATCACATGCCATCATCTTGTTTCACAGAATGTTAAATTGAGTTGAGCACATGAACATTGGTATTACTGTTGGCATATTTTTGCATTATATGTCTTTGCAATTCTATTCATTTCGAAGCTTTGCATTTTTTGACTGCTCCTTGATGCTTGCATTGCCAAAGGGGGAGAGATTTGCTATGTTCTCTGCCGCAAGAAGGCATAATTTCGAAAAGGGGAGAGATTTTTGACATAAAGAGGGAGAAAAATTTGCTTAACTCAGGGGGAGTTCTTTTCAAGGGGAGATTTGCCAAAGGGGCTTTTACTCTTTTTCAAAGGGGGAGAAAAATTCCTTTATCAAGTGACATGCTTTGGCTCTTTTCTGAGTTTTTATGGTCACTTGTGTGCTGAAAAGTTTTTATTTTTTTTTCTTGGACTTAAGGATGGTTGTCAATGCACTCATCAAGGGGGAGATTGAGAAACCAAGGGTGGTTTCGGTGTTGTGATGAGTGATTGACAGACTTTTACCCTTTGTTCGAAGGGTACCTCCGGAGGGGCTTCGGAGGTGGTTCACCGAAGGGTGTTCGGTGTTTGCTTGCTGCAGCTGTTGCAGCGGAGTGTGCATGTCGGAGGGGTCCGACAGTACGCAATGACTGGGTTCGTACCGAAGGCTTCGGTACTTTGGGCGGTACACCGGAGTGTGTGCCGGAGGTTGCTAACCCGGAGAGGTCTCCGGAGTACTGGATACACTCGTCTGTTTGTCTGTGGTGCGCAGGGACTTCGGAGGCGACGGATAAGGTTCGAGTCAGGTGAACCTGGGTCAAGCGGGAGGCTTGATGCCAGGGGAGCGGGGAGCTCCGTCACGGTGGCTGCGAAGGTGGTCCGGGTCGGTCCTCGGGTCGAGGCGCGCCAGGTGAAGGCAGAGAGTGCGGAGCGTGGCTCCGGCTGAAGGTGCTCCGAGACAAAGTCCTCGGAGGTGAGGCACTTCGAAGGTACTCCGAATGGAGTGACTTCGGAGTTGGTGGAACAAGTCCTCTGCGGAGGCAAGGAGTTCGAAGTGTGCTCCGGAGGGAGACACTCGAAGGTACCCGACGAAGGTCTCAGAAGTCGAGGCGCATCGAAGGCATGGTCCGGGTGAGGCTCGTCGAGGAGTGTGCTCGGGGAGAGGCACTGCGACGAAGTGCTCATGGAATGCTTCATGCGGAGGCCTTGGACGAAGGAGGGACTTCGAAGGGTGGTACTCCGAAGGTGGGGCTTCGGAGTGAGGAAGGCTTCGGAGCGAGGCTAGCTCCGAAGGAAGATTGACTTGAGGTACTTCGGCCTGCATGGCTTTGGTACACGGACTGACGGAGTTCGAGCTGGGTGAAGCTGCGAAGCCGTGGTGGTCCACTCCGGAGGTGTTGGTGCGAAGGCCCAAGGGCTTTGACGGCTTCGGCTCAAAACCGTCAGTGTATCGGAGACTGACTTCGGTGAAGCGAAGGCCACCAGGCTCAAGGCTTCTCACCGAAGCTACCGCACCCTCGCGTGCGAAGGGAGGCAGCAGAAAGTCAAAGACTGCAAAGGCTGACACTGTCTGTTCTGTAAAAGGCTGACACTGTCCCCTCTGCAAAACTGACAGAGAAGCCTCCAGAATAAAGGTGGACTACCTTTTGTACCCCTTAGTTCTGTAGAGACAAAATCTTTTGTAACCCTAGGGGTAAAGTAGTCTTTTCCTTTGGGTGAACTGTGGGCTATAAATATGGGGGCTCGGTAGGTAACATTTAACACTTTGAGCATTTACTCTTGAGCTCCTGTAGCCACATACTTCGATTGTAATACATCCAGAGAGTTCATTTTTGTGTTCCTTGTTCAAGCGGCGAAGCCCTGCGTCTCTGTGCTTTTTGCTTGAGCTTGCGTTACATACCTCGCCTGTTGTAGTGCACCGAAGCCTGTTGAGGCGAAGGCTGTTTTTGTGCGAGGTGTGTGTGTTTGTCAGTGTGCGTTCGCTCTGTGTAACAGGAGGCGTGACCTCGCTGCTTACTAGCGAAGCCCTGATTGTTGCCCGTTTTGCTTCTTGTGTCGAAGCCCCTAGTGTAATCTGTTTGAGTGCGTGTAGACCTTCGTGTACGAAGCTCAGCACCAGTTGCTGCTGCCAAGTACTTGGTCGAAGTCCTTAGAGGGCTGTCCACTCTTGCGAAGGGTGAAGTGCGAAGCCTGCTCGAAGCACCCTGTGTGCGGAGCCTGCACTGACTAAGCAGAGTAGATTTTCGAGGGTTGTAAGTGGAGCAAAGTCTTCTTGGCTTCGAACTTTTGCTCCTCCAAAGCCTGTGTTCGAAGGTGTCGAAGTACCTCCGAACCAGACCTTCGAAGGTAGTGTTCGAAGCCTGTTCCGCAGAAAACAGAACTGAAACCGAAGGCTAGTTTTTAGCCCGAATTTTTAAAAGCTCCCATTCACCCCCCCTCTGGTCGCCGTTTCCGGTCCAACAATAGCCTTCAACATGTCATCGATGGTGCTCCCCAACCCGGTGCTAGATTGGGAATTCATCGCAGTGAATGGTGAACCTGAGCCGTCTGATACCAAGTTGTCACCGGCAGGGATTTCTGTAGAATTGGTATGAACTAATCTTCGTAGATTATATAAAAAGGGTAGTTGATCGAGGGCCTGGACCTCTCCGTCACGGCAGCGTTGTTGCGGTGACGTGGCGAAGAGGCAGGGATACAAGAAGGCAATAGTCAAACTGAACTACTCGACACCTAAACTCCTCTTGGGGCCCTGTTTATATAGACACAGGACTAGCCTCTATTTGATCTAATCTATTAAATTCTAACAGAATTATCTTAACTGAATTCTTTAACCAACTTATTCTAACAGAACACTTAATAGATAATTGGACTCTTTAACCTAACTAATTTGCTATAGTAGCGCCGCTACTGTTCACGTGAACAGTACCCACGATATTGTTGATGGGACTGATCTGATCTAATACAAGAATATATCTCTTTCCTTGCTTGGACTCTTTAATCTAATCAGGACTCTAACTAATTTAATCTAGACTCTTATAACTAATCTAGTCAATCTACTACAGTACTGTGTACTATTCACGTGAACATTCATAGGCGGGCCAGGCCCTCTGGCCCATGATTTGAGGCCATGACAGGTTTCCTCCAAATCATCATGACATAGAATACAGTCGTTGGTTGGCATCCAGAATCAAAATGTGCTTTCTCCATAGGATGTTTCTAGTGTTAAGTCTGTCCATGATCAATAACCAGAAAATGACCCTTATCTTGTTGGCATACTTAGACTTCCAAACCCATTTAAAGATGGGTTAATTGCATCTATGCCACCATTATTTCTGAAACCGAACGAAATGCCATTACTATTTAGAAATACACTCCTACATGCCATTTTGTACATGTTTGCGGCAATGGGCCCACTTGCAAGGTCCTAATATTCCGTAATGTCCACATTGCCCTTGCACTATTAATATTCCTCGAGGTGGAACCATTCCCCGGTGCATTGCTCGAGCAACTCGTGCCCAGCCACTTCGGCCGCATAGGGGCACTCACTAGCATGACCACACACCGTGTGCTCCTCCTCTGCACCGCACCACTGCCTCCCCTCCCCGACCACGTCACCCTTGCGCGGTGGTTGCGCCCCCGCCTCGGCTCGGACTCCACACAGTCTTCCTCACTCGCCTCACGTCCCATGGGCTTCACTCTCTCGTGCCCCACCAACTCACTTCGACCGTGCGACCAAGCTGCACAAGCGCAACGCGGCAGCTCTCAGGGACGTCCGGGCGGGCCTACGGGACCTATCGGGTCGTGCTTCTTCAACTCGTGGGAGGACGTGGCTAGCCCATGCTACTATGTCAGTGTGGTGTGCGAGCCGAACGACGATGACTCGACCTCGCTGATTCTCTCGGCTTGGCAGGCACGCTCCCGGCCTTGCTCGTCGGCCTCACCACGCTTATGGACCTCATCCTAGTTTGAGCCTCCAGTCTCTCTAGCTCTTGTCGATGTCCGACAACTAATTGATCAAGTCGATACCCGAGTGGCTGAGTCCCTCGTCGGGCCACTGGATATGCACACGTCCGACCTCGGCAATATCCGCCTCAAGGGCTACATTCCTAGTGGCATGCTGCTGCAGTGCGTCCAAAGTCCGTCGCCGATGCGCGCATGCAGTGTTCTAATAGGTGTAGGACCGAAAGTAGCGACCAGAGGGGGGTGAATGGGCGCCTAAAAATTTCTTGTTAAACTATAGGGAAAATTACTCACATGCCATTATAATTTTCAGAAATTGCCTATATGCCACTGTCAGTGACTGTGGCGGCCCCCATCTGTCAGTGACACATCGATGTCATATTGGCAAACCGCAAAAATTGTAATGGCACGGAAAAAATTAACCCTAAACTATATTATAAACCCAACACCCAAACGAAATTAAACAGATAAAAAAATATTTGCACAGCAAATTATGCGAACCAAAGTTTTCTAGCCTAGAATTGATCGGTATCTTAATATAAATGATTTTTGAGATAAACTAAATAGACTTACTACAGTGAATAAAAATACATAGATAAAATTCGAGATATTAATATTTCAGTCTAGAAATAAAGTATTAATTAAAATAAAATAATGGATCATTAAAAATTAATTCAGGATTAAGCCGAAAATATTTCAGGTAAAAACTAGTATATAAAAAATATATAACTGGGACTAATAAAATTTTCTTTTCTTTTTATACGAGCAGATTGTACAGATAAAAGGTAACACGAGATAACTGCTGATATTTAACAGATTAAAACAAAACGAAATTTCGAAATAGATTTTCAGCTAATTAATTAATAGATGATTATCTCTAAAAAATTGATCTACTGAAAATAAGAGATTGAACAACCTGCGTCATCTCGAGCTATCCGCCTTGGTCGCTGTGAATGCGTCGCCGCCGTCCGCTGCTATACAACAATCCAGCCGGCGCCTGGCCGCACGCCGAAACGCACACAAACAAAAAAAATGTTTTCCCTGCGGCTGAAGCCAAAAGCCCCTGGCGGCTAGCAGCATGCGTAGCTGGAGCTATGCTCGGTAGTCCTGCATGCGGCAGAGGGAAAGAAAGGAAAAAACAATTCAATTGCCTTTTTTGTTGCTGGTTTCCAGGGCTACGTGGGGCCCGCCGTCACACAAAAATCCCGTGAAGAAATGCTAGCAGCACGTTGGCCGGAGCTCCTGTTGTGGTGGGGTCCGCTGAAAAAAAACAACGCCTATTTTGCTTTTTTGGCTGCCGTGCGGAAAGGAAGAAGCAGAGACGGCTGCTGCTGCGCCAGAGAAGCAGCGCGTGGCCGCAGGGAACAGCCACGCACACGGGCCGCCCACGGTGGAGAAAACAACACCAACGCCATAGAAAAATTTCGTCGGGGAAAGATATTTTGTGGCGACGAAAACTAAAAACTAGATTGTAGATTGATGTGAGGGAAAAGAAAACAGTCATTCATCTTCTTGGGATAGGGGCCTATTTATAGGCGACTCCTAATACATAAAAAGACTAATTTACCCTCGGGTAAAATTAAACTGACTCTAAAATAAATTCCGAAAATTAATAAAATATTCTTAAAAAATCACCTAACTCAAATAAAAATATGCTAAACTTAAAACTAAATATTAATATCCTAAAAACGAATTAAATATAGATTGTTAGTTTTACACCGAAATTGACAAAGCGTCCACCATCTTCGCACCAGGTACCCGGATTGGGCCGACCCGACCCTGCAGCTTCCTCAGCCCGGCAATCGCTCGCCGCCCGTGTACCTGAGTCAAACCCAGTCAACAGACCAGTGGATCATCTGCCGCTCCTAGCCATGTACCCGGATTGGGCCAGCCCGACTCCGCGGCTCCTCTGCCCAGCCGTCGCTCACTGCTCGTGTACCTGAGTCACGTGCGCCTCAGACTCGGCAGATCTTCATCTCTCCCTTCCTTTGACTTCCGTTGACAATCACTCATCATATCTGGAATATCAAAACCATATTCTTCAACATGGTTTCTCAATCTCCTCCTTTATGAGTGCATTGTCAACACCATTTTCAACTCCTCTCCAGATCCTGCAAAACATGTGTAAACAGAAAACAAAACAAAAGAAAAATAGAAGAAAGGAAATAAAAGTTTAACCCTAGTGACCAAAAGCCAAACAGAAGCACGAAAACGGTCATTATAGTTAACACCAACAAGGAAACTAAAAAGTAAAGTCCAAAATTTCTCCCCCTTGTTGACAATTGGACTCATCAAGTGAGATTAAATGCACTTAAAGAGACATAAACACAAACTCCCCCTGAAATGCAGCTCTCCCTCAAAATATGCTATGAATGCAGATGGGGTGCAGGTGGAGTGTGAAAAGCATGCTTCTTAGATATGATTGACTGCTATTACAACATCTAACAGGTATAGCAAAAGATATACCGTCTAAGATACATGACATGATCAGTGTAACAGATGATATCTAAAGAAAGTCATTAGCACGCATTTTTTAATTTTTTTTTGCAAACAAAAGCATCACCACATATTCTAGTTGACAAGCAAGGTAAAACATGATATGCAAAAGCTAACTGATATCTACCAAGATAAGCATTGTCCAAACAAAGTGCTTCAGCAAACTTGTCATCTTTTTAAATTTTTCAGAGATTTTTTTTCATTTCTGCCAGGGGTTATTTGCATGTCAAACCTTATGCTAACCGACCAAGTCAAGCTTAGGCCAGAACTAGACCATCAGAAGCTTAAGACATTGGTCTTGGCATACATTACACCGTCCTAGTTCATACTAAAGTGCTATGGTAAGCAGTCCAGAACAATGCAATGCGACAAAGCAAACCCACCTGGATCTTTTCTAATAATCATAAAAATGCATAAATTTTTCATTTTTCTGAATTTTTTATCGTATTTATAGCACAATTTGCATATTTAAAGTATATAAATGTCCAAGTTGCATATCTGCATCTAAGTGAGGATCTAGGTACAAGGCATGTAAAAGATAGCGAAAGCATTCAGCCTACACATGCTAGTTACCAGAAGCAATGGTGATCATTTTTCAACTTTAAAGCACAAAAGCCATGCATATGACAAATATCAGATATATCATGTGAACTGAACCAGAACATAATCATCGACAAGCAATCAAAAACATATACTAGCTAGAGAAAGTAAGCAGATTAATCATATAACAGAAGCAAGCTCAAAATGTGATTGATGATTTATGCATGATATGAACGCACACAAAAACACTCAATAAAAAATAAAGAAGAAAAGAAAAAAATGACTCAAAGTATCCTAAACAGGATACACAACTCCCAAGTCAAGATCTATAAACATGCGTGGGAACAAACGGTCCAACGCCAGGTTTGGCAAAGGTGTTAAACCAGTGTCGAGTCATCTTCTCATATGTAGGAAAGCAAAAAGAATCATATGAGTTTGGACCAAAACGCGGATCAAAGCGCGGTCCTTTGTTCTTTCTAAAATCACGGCCATGAGGTCCAAAGTCGTATCCATAACGATCTGAAACTCTGCCGGAATGAAAACCACCCTCCGGAGCACGATCATAAAAATCGTCTCCTCTACCACCACCCACACGACGTGGCCTAGCCTCTAGCCTCTCTCTACGTCGAGGAACTCTCTGTCTACCACTCTGCTGGTAGAATTGCTCCTGCCCACCTCGAGCTCTCTCTGCTCGCTCAACCCGCTTCCTCCTGAAGCAAAACTCCTCAAGATGCCCGTCTCTCTGACAAAACTCACAGTGATAGGTAGGCTTCTTGGGATATTGTTGTGGCTTAGGGTTCTTAGGCTTGATGGTGTTGGGTGTAGCATCCTTGGTATGAGAAGGTCCAGGTAAGGAATCAAGAGAAGTGTGGATAGTTTTAGGCTTTGAAACCCAGATCTGCTTCTTAGGTGGAGCTTTAGGTTGTGTTTGGATCACTCCATCCTTGGGCTGACTATCCTTAAAGGACTCAGTGGAGTGTGAGAAACCAAGGGTTGGTTTTGGTGTTTGTGATGAGTGATTGACAGGCTTTTACCCTCTGGTTCGAAGGGGTACCTCCGAAGGGGGTTTGGAGGTTGGAACTCCGAAGGTGTTCGGAGGTGGTCTCACCGAAGGGTTCGGTGGTTTGGTTGTTGCAGCTGTTGCAGCGGAGTGTGCCTATCGGGGGGGTTCAACAGTACACGATGACTGGGTTGTACCGAAGGTCTCGGTACTTTGGGCGGTACACCGGAGTGTGTGCCGAAGGTTGCTAACCCGGAGAGGTCTCCGGAGTACTGGATACACTTGTTTGCTTGTCTGTTGTGTGCAGGGGACTTTGAAGGCGACAGACGGATCGTAGCAGGTGAACCTGGGTCAAGCGGGAGGCTTGATGCCAGGAGAGCAGGGAGCTCCGTCACAGTGGCTGCGAAGGGGTCCAGGTCGGTCCTCGGGTCGAGGTGCGCCAGGTGAAGGCAGTAAGTGCGGAGCGTTGCTCCGGGTAAAGGTACTCTGAGACAAAGTCCTCAGAGGTGAGGCACTTCGAAGGTACTCCGAATGGAGTGACTTCGGAGTATGGTGGATCAAGTCCTCTGCGGAGGCAAGGAGTTCGAAGTGTGCTCCGGAGGGAGACATTCGAAGGTACCCGACGAAGGTCTCAGAAGTCGAGGTGCATCGAAGGCATGGTCCGGGTGAGGCTCGTCGAGGATTGTGCTCGGGGAGAGACACTTCGACAAAGTGCTCATGGAATGCTTCGTGCGGAGGCCTTGGACGAAGGAGGGACTTCGAAGGGTGGTACTCCGAAGGTGGGGCTTCGGAGTGAGGAAGTCTTCGGAGCGAGGCTAGCTCCGGAGCGAGGTTGACTTGTGGTGCTTCGGCCATGCATGGCTTCGGTACACGGACTGACGGAGTTCGAGCTGGGAGTAGCTGCGAAGTCGTGGTGGTCCACTCCGAGGGTGTTGGTGCGAATGCCCAAGGGCTTTGACGGCTTTGGCTCAAAACTGTCACTATATCGGAGATTGAATTCGGTGAAGCGAAGGCCGTCAGGGTCAAGGCTTCTCACCGAAGCTACCGCACCCCTCGCGTGCGAAGGGAGGCTCCGGAAAGGTCAAAGACTGTAAAGGCTGACATTGTCTGCTCTGCAAAAAGCTGAAGCTGTCCCCTCTGCAAAGCTGACAGAGAAGCCTCCAGAATAAAGTTGACTACCTTTTGTACCCCTCTGTTCTGTAGAGACAAAACTGGTGTAAACCCTAGGGGTAAAGTAGTCATTTCACTTAGGGTGAATAGTGGCTATAAATATGGGGGCTGGGTAGGTAACATTTAACACTTTGAGCATTTACTGTTGAGCTCCTGTACTAGCCTCCACTCTGTATTCATCCAGTGAGATCAATTTTACTGTGTTCCTTGTTCAAGCAGCGAAGCCCTGCTATTGTGTTGTCTTTCTGCTTGAACTTGTTTGCATACCTCGCTAGTTGTAGTGCACCGAAGCCTGTCTTGGCGAAGGGTGTTTTGTGCGAAGTGTGCGTTTCAGTGTGCGTTCGCTCTGTGTAACGGGAGGCTAGACCTCGCTGCTTACTAGCGAAGCCCTGATTGAAGCCCGTGTTTTTATCGTGTCGAAGCCTCTAGCGAAGTCCGTTAGTGTGCGTTTAGATCTTTGTAGTACGAAGCTCAGCACCAGTTGTTGTCGCTAAGTATTTGGTCGAAGTCCTCAGAGGGTTGTCCACTCTTGCGAAGGGTGAAGTGCGAAGCCTGCTCGACGCACCCTGTGTGCGGAGCCTGCACTGACTTAGCAGAGTTGGTTTTCCGGGGTTGTGAGTGGAGCGAAGTCTTCTTGGCTTCGAACTTTTGCTCCTTGCGAAGCCTGTGTTCGGAGCCGTCAAATACCTTCGAACCAGAACTTCGAAGGTTGTGTTCGAAGCCTGTTCCGCAGTAGACTGAATTAAAACAGAAGGCTATTTTTTGGCCTGAAATTTTAAAAGCTCCCATTCACCCCCCTCTGGTCGCCATTTCCGGTCCAACAATTGGTATCAGAGCAGGTTAAGATCACCAGTTGACCTTAACTGGTTTTGTGATCTGTTGGCGACATGGACAGAGCTAGTAACATTCCTCTGTTCGATGGGACTGACTTTGCATACTGGAAGGTGCGCATGGAGGCTTACTTGCTAAGCCAAGGAAATGCAATTTGGGAGATTGTGGACTCACAATACTCCATCCCTGAGACTCGCACCTCTCAAACAGAAAAAGATCAGTATAATGCCAACTCCAAGGCAAGAAACATACTGTTCATTGGTTTGAGCCGGAGTGAGTTTGATAGGGTGCAACACCTTAGGACTGCTAGGGAGATTTGGACAACACTCACTATTTTTCATGAGGGCTCTACACAGATCAAGGCCAGGCGACAAAGCACATACAATCAACAGTATCAGCTGTTTGTGCAGGCACCTGGTGAATCTATAGATGCCATGTTTTCGCGCTTTGATGCTATAGTGAGTAACTTGCGGTCCAACGGGACGCTTGCTTACAATGATCACGATAGGGCTATCAAGCTTCTCTATGCTCTTGACCGTAGCATATGGGAGTGTTGGAACAATTGTGTTAGTTCCAGCAGGTTTTTATGTGGTGGAGTGTGATGTGGATAATGAACCTCGAGGGGTTCTAACAGAGGGAGAAAAGGGTTTATACTGGTTCGGGCCTCTCCTGAGAGATAATAACCCTACGTCCAGTTGTGGTGGATTTGGCATGGTATGCCCTAGTATGGAGCAATAATTCCAGGGTCTCTTGGCCCCCTGGAGCGTGTCCTGCTACAAGGGCTTGGCCCTGCTTTTATAGGCACGCAGGCCTTAAGGAAAAGACCAAGATACCCTCTACAAGCCCCTAGGCTTATAGGGGTAGACAGGGAAAGGGAGCTAGCTACTACACAAAGGTACCAGACAACTTTACAGCTTTACAGACATGTTAGGCTATGCCAGGCTTTGACCAGCTAAATGACACACCGAAGGCGGAGGCTGGGGGGAAGGCTTCGAAGTGTACCCCGGAGGGGGGCTTCGAAGCATGCTCCAGAAGGCGGCCTCCGAACTTGGCTCCGGAGGGCGGCCTCCGGACTGGGCTCCGGAGGGCGGCCTCCGAGATGGGCTCCCGGAGGGCAGCCTTTGGACTTGGCTCCGGAGGGCGGCCTCTGGACCTGGCTCCGGAGGGCGGCCTCCGGACCTGGCTCCGGAGGGCGGCCTCCGAGCTGGGCTCTGGAGGGCGGCCTCCGAGCTGGGCTCCCGGAGGGCGGCCTTCGGACTTGGCTCCGGAGGGCGGCCTCCGGACTGGGCTCCCGGAGGGCAGCCTCCGGACCTGGCTCTGGAGGGCGGCCTCCGGACCTGGCTCCAGAGGGCGGCCTCCGGACTGAACTTGAGGCCTGGGAGCAGCTTCTTGTAGCGGAAACGGGCCTCGACGGCGTTGGGCTCAGGGCCGAAGGCTGCCTGAGGCTGACGTCATTTGGCCCCTGTACAGGGAAATATATTCCCCCAACAGTAGCCCCTCGCGAGTAGGCCTTCGGGCGAAGGGGTGCACGCGCCCTTAGGACAAATGACCTAAAAACACAACTTCAGAGAAAACATGCCTTCGGAGCTTGGACCGAAGGTGACCTCGATACCCGGGGGTAATAAATGCCCGCGCTAGTTGCCAGAACGACCTCGGGGAGCCCGAACGGCTCCGCAACGGTCAGAAAAGTTACCGTTACCTTGCTTTGGGCCAATTTGCCTTCGCTGGAGGCCCACCTGGCGGTGGGTTCGGCCCACGACGGTTGGAGTTCTTACCGCGCCTATAAATAGGGGCTTACCGCGTGCGGCTTCGGCACATTCTCATTTGCTTCCTTCTCGTTGCCTTGCAAACTTCGCTCTCTTATTCTTCTTAGCTTCGCTAGCTCCCGACCTTCGCTAATTTTAGCCCCTCGCGGCGAAGTCCCACCAACATGCTGAAGAAGGCGGTGGCGAAGCCTCTGGCCTTGGGCTCGAGCTCGGGCTCCGCCCAGGTGCAGGCAGCGGCGGCTGCGGCAGCGAAGACTACGCCTAGGCGACTGGGGCCGAGGGACCTTCGGACGCCCTCAGACAAGTTTGAGCAGACCATGGAGATGAGGGCCTCGATCTTCACGGAGGAGTCGGTCCGGAGGGCCTGCGAAGGGAGGATAGCGGCGAAGATCCAGCTTCGGGTCCCGGAGAAGTCGGAGGCTGAGCCGAGGCCTCGTGCTGACGAGGTGGTGGTGTTCGAGGCCTTCTTCGAAGCCGGCCTCGGACTGCCTGCAGTGGGGATGCTGAGCGAAGTCCTCAAGGCTTACAACCTCGAGCTCCCTCAGCTTTCGCCCAACGCAGTGGCGAGGTTAGCTGTCTTCGAGTGGGCCATGAGGGCCGAAATGAGGACCCCGGAGGAGGCCATCGCGGTGGCGGATCGAGTCGTTGGGACTCCGACCCCCGAGGAGCAGACCCAGCGCCTTGCACTGGTGGGGCCCTGGGAGCGCTGGAACAGAGTATGGACCGCGCTCGACCTCGGAGGGCTTCCTGCTCTGCCGGACTTCACCCACCTGACTACCTCGTCGGCCGGAGCCAAGAGGAATAGGGGGGAGGAGGACGAACCGGATGCTTCGGGACCTCGGCCGGAGGTCCCCGCGGCCGAAGTTTCTAACTCGGGGGAGGTTGCGGCGAAGCCCGCAACTACTCCGACCTCCAAGAAGGCAGCGAAGCCCCTGGCGGCGAGGCCTTCGGCGACGGAGGCCGACGCGCACACACCGGCCGCCAAGGAGGCCACGGATGCCTCGGCGGAACCAACTTCGGGCGCGAAGGTGGATGCGCCAGCCTTGCAGCGAAGGAGCTGGAGGGCACACTTAGCCCCATCTTCCTTCCAAGAAATCTCCGACGATGGTAAACCCCCTTTTTCTTTTGCATGCTTCTCTTCAATATGCGGATTTTGACTTGGCTCCCTGCAGAGGACGAAGATGATACAAGGCCCACTGTGGCGAAGCCGGTAGGCGAAGGTGGATCGAAGCCTGCCGAGGCGAAGCCCACGGAAGCTTCGAGCAGCAGCGGCAGCAGCAGCAGCAGCAGCGGCAGCGATTCGGAGTCCGAGAGTACTTCGTCCGACGACGAAGGCGGCGGAGGCCGCGAGGTCCCTCGAGGCGAAGAAGATGTGGATGTGGTGGGCTTGAGCCCCACCTCACCGAAGCCCGCGGAGGCGACCGTGGACGTGGTTCACCCTTTCAAGCCGAGGGGGGCGTGACGGCGGCGGTGATCCACGGTTTCCGCGAGGCTTGCGCTTCTGCGGAGGGGGGGATTTGGTGGCCCAACTTAGCCACCTGGACCCCACGGATCTCTTCGTCAGCTCGAACGAAGTCCTCATGCGGGTGAGCGAAGCCCCTTACAGCCTCGAACCATACTTTAGCCCTTGGTTAATACTTATGATTTCTTGAATTTCTGCAGGCCTTCGCACTGAACGCAGCAGCTTCGACTGCTGCCGACAAGCGGATGGAGCGCCTCGCAGAGGAGAAGGAGGCCCTTCGCCGCGAGGTCTCGGAGGAAGCTGAGAAACGAAGGCGGGCCGAGGCTTCGGCTACTGAGGCGAAGGAGGCAAAGGAAGCCTTGGCCTCGGAGACGGCTCGGCTCCGCGCGGAGCTCCAGGCTTCGAAGGATGCCGAGGCCCGACAGGCGAAGGAGAACGAGGAACTCCGCCAACGGGCTCAGGATCTTGAGAGCTTCGTCGTGGCCAATCTTGGCGAAGCCACCCAGAGCCTGACCGAGGTCCTTGAGAAAATAGGGACCGAGTGCCGGGCTCCGGACTTTGGCGATCAGGACCCGATTGGGGACCATGCCGATTTCTTGAAGATTGCGGCTTCGATAGCGGACAAAGCGCTGACGGGCTTCGCTCTTATGGCCGGTCGAGTCGCGGGCCAAGGGGTGTTGCAGATGCTCCATGACGCGGGGTGTGACCACCTTCGGGCGGCAACCTCCGTGACCCCAGTGGCCTTCGGGGGTCCGCACTTGGTGACGCCTCCATCCGAAGTTCGCGGAGCCTGGCGGCGGCTGCAGGAACCCTAGAAGGAGCAAGGCTGCGAAGCAGTCCTCGACCTCCAGAAGGCCCTTCGACACCGCCGAGCCAAAGCGCCTGCTGCGCCTGATCAGCCTTCGACTTCGACACCTCCGCCTCCGAAGGTGTAGATCTCCTTAGGCCTTTTGTAATAGTTAGCTGCAGGCTTGTAAAAACTCTATCAGCTTATTAATATGAATGCGGGGGTTTTCATACCTGCCCAGGCTCAGACTCCGAGCGTAGACCTCGAAGTCCTCGAGGACTCCGAAGAGCTTCAACAGCTGTGGGCGATCCTCGAAGTAGCTAGGTCCGAAGGCCCCCCTCGGTTTAAGCTTCCGAGGGGGCCTAGCGGCGAAGCCATCTCCGAAGTAGCTCAGGATATACTAGCCGCTGTGAAGACGGAGTCCCTTCAGAGCCCTTTGTATTTGCCTTCGCGAACGGCCTTAGCAGGCGACGAAGCCCTAGACTTTTCTGCCTTCGATACGGCACCGCCTGCTTTGCTAACTTGGAGCGACCTGCAAAGTGGAAGACAAAGCCTACGGGATTCGGAGCCTGGACGGGCTGGTCGAGGGAGAGCGGGCTCCGACGAGGCAACGTCCAGCCGAGGTGGCCCTGGCCGAAAAAGAGGCAAGCGAGGGTTGGGGCCTCGCACACGGTTCTTCTTAGGTTTAGATACAGACTATACGTAGTTTTGCTTTCGAAGTATGTTTGTAACACACTTCTCAATATACAATGAATGGAGTTTGTTATATTTGCATACTTCGTCTGTATGCTTCGTATTGTTTGGCTTCGAACGTTTTAGCTTGTCACGCTCGTACTGCGTATTACATTCGCACACCTCGCATACATGCTTCCCCCTTTTGCTCGTGGCAGCTAGGGACTTAGTCGTTGCTGGTGCGGGCAAGAAATAAAAGATGCGAAGGGTGTGCCTTTCGGCGGCTTCGACGCATGAAATTTTATTTAAGCGAAGGCCTCTTTTGGGCTCCGAGCGCTTTAAGTTGGTGCGAAGCAAGGCTTCAGCATAACCAATTTAAGCGAAGCATGCTTCGACAATGTGGGGTTTGGATGCTGTGCGTGAGCGAGGCTCTGGAACACACTTAAATTTTAGCGAATTATGACTTCGAGATGCTTGGGCGCATATTACATTAACACGCGAAGCAAGGCTTCGGAGCGTGTTTGGATAATGAAGCAAGGCTTCGGAACTTGGTCCTGTAATGAGAAGGATATTTGGTGTGGATTCACCGAACCTGTGATAGTGTGAGCCACCTTCGACTCTGAGCCACCTTCGACTCTGGGTCACCTTCGACCTTGGGACGCTTCGGGTGCGGGACCCGGAATCCCTGGGATGCTTCGGGTATGGAGCTCGGAATCCCTGGATGCGTCGGGCCAGTGGCCCGGAGTCCTTTTAGCCCACTGCTACGGGCCCGGAGGCACTGTGTAGCCTTCGGAGGGGTGCTCCGGATTTTATAAAGCGAAGCGAGGCTCCGGTTTTAAATAAGGCGAAGCAAAGCTTCGAGTTTTTGATAAGGCGAAGCATGGCTTCGGTTTTTGATAAGGCGAAGCATGGCTTCGGTTTTTCAATAAGACGAAGCATTGCTTCGGCATGGCTTCGGTTTTTCAATAAGACGAAGCATTGCTTCGGTTTTTGATAAGGCGAAGCATGGCTTCGTGTTGGAACGACGGATCGAACCAGCAGGTTTTGGTGGAAAACAAGAGTAGTGTATTCAATGCTTTTCACTGCCTGTTCGTTACAACTGTAGTGGGGGGTATTTATAGGGTGCCCCGCCCAGAGGCCTAAGCGCCTCCGGGCTGCCAACGGCCACCCGACCAACCCTGACCGGTAGTACAGACAAAGAGGTACATAGTACAGACAAGAAGATTCGACTCTGACAGCGTATCGGCCGTGTCAGATGCTTCCTGCGCCGCCCGACACGGCTCAGAAGATCGCGATCCTGTCCTTTCGCACGACCACCTGGTCCTTTTCCCGCCAAGACTCCCCTTGGGCTCGTCTCGCCGGGCCTGCCGAGAGCCCCGGACCTTCAGCCTCCGGAGGGCGGGCTCCTGTGTCCTACGCCGAAGGGCGACCTCCGGCTTCGCTCCTCTGGAAGGTGACCTCCGGCCACGCTCCTTCGGATGGTGACCTCCGGCCACGCTCCTCCGGACAGTGACCTCCGGCCACGCCTCTCCGGACAGTGACCTCCGGCCATGCTCCTCCGGGGGTGACCTCCGGCCACGCTCCTCCGGAAGGTGACCTCCGGCCACGCTCCTCCGGACGGTGGCCTCCGGCCACGCTCCTCCGGACGGTGGCCTCCGGCCACGCTCCTCCGGACGGTGGCCTCCGGCCACGCTCCTCCGGACGGTGGCCTCCGGCCACGCTCCTCCGGACGATGACCTCCGGCCATGCTCCTCCGGACGATGACCTCCGTCACCAAGCCTGGGCCCTCCGGCTGGGGGGCCCACCCCGCTGACTCCAGGGATTATCTCCCCCAACAGTAGCCCCTCGCTTCTTCCCGCTCGTAGTCCTGCAATAGGAGGGGGTGGAAGCGCACAAGATAATCCCGCCAATTCACAAGAGTGCGTACCTCGCTTTAGGGCGCCGCATCCGCCGGGGCGCTGGAGTGCACTGAGACGGGGAGCCGAGAGACCGGGGAATTAGACCCTGCCTCGGGCTTCCGCCCGCCTCCGAGGCGCCGAGGAGGGGGTTGACCGAGCTGACCGGAGACTGGCGCATCTTGACTACGGGGGTTCCAACCCCGAGGAGCCGGGCGAGCGGGCCGAGAGCAGTTAATACGCGCGCCGGCGGCACCGAAGAGGCGGATCGCCGGGAGATCGCCCTCGCGCCCCGATGCGCCACCCAGCTTTGAATGCGACGCCGCGTAAACCGCCACGTTCGTGCGCTAACCGAAACGGGAGTCGAACCGCCAGCCTTTCCGAAAGATATATATACCCTTGCCCTTCACGGCTTCTTCTTCCTTCACCCTCACGCGCCAACCGCGACCGCTTAGCCCACTGCCCAGTCGCCCTCTGAGCCCTACGCTCCTTCCATCTTCTCTCCAAGAATGTCGAGGAAGCCGGTTCCCACAATGGCGATGGACCCGCGCTTCTTGCAGCGCCAGATGACGGCCGCGGCGGCGGCGGCGGCGACCGACACGCCAGAGGTGCGCGGCGCGCGCGAGCTCCGCCCCGCTTCCGAGCGATTCCGAGAACAGACGCTGGAGCTCGGGGCGTCTGCCTGCACTGAAGCCTCGATCGAGCAGGCGACCAGGAACCGCCTCGGCCCAGAGACGCCGGCGAGAAGGCCGGGGCGGGAGACGGCCCCGCGGCCGCGGGAAGGCGAGGTCGTCGTCTTCGAAGCCTTCTTCGACGCGGGCCTGGGGTTCCCTGCCTCAAAGCTTCTCGCTGGGGTCCTGGAGGCGTTCCATCTGGAGCTCCCGCAGCTGTCCCCCAACGCCGTGGCCCGCCTCGCCATCTTCGAGTGGGCCATGCGCGCTGAAGGCTGCGAAGGGAGGGCGAAGGTCTTCGCTGAGATGCACGAAGCCCTCTGCCAACCGAAGAAAAAGGACGGCCGGGTGCTGGCCTTCGGGAGCATCAATTTCCAGCTCCGGAGGAGGTACGCGGACTCCTTCCCGGCGAAGGCCACCAACGAAAGGTGGTACTCGAAGTGGGTGAACCGGTGGTTCTACGTTCGCGTAGGGCTCACCTCCGGCTTGGCCGGAATACCGCGCCACATTTGGTTCCGGAGAGAGGCGCGGGTCGAAGTCAACTCCGGGGCCATCTCGTCGAGGGTACAACTTCTCCAAATCGTCGCCCGCCGGATGAGCATGCGGGACTTGGCGGAGGAGTTCGTGGCCCTCGAGATCCCTCCGCTGAAGGAGGAGTGGCCCGCCTTGCTCCGGAGCAGCCGGGACGCGTCGGTGTCGACGGAGCTCTCTCGCCAACTTGGTAAGTCTCAGCTTTGTTTCGTCTTCAGTCTTGCTTTGTGCGCTTGAGGGATACCCCGGCCCTGACGAAGAGGTGCAGGGTCGCTCGTCGCTCGGACACCCGAAGAGATCGCTCGCCTGGCGGAAAGGATCCTGGGGGTTCCCACCGCGGCCGAGCGGGCCCGCCGGTTGGAGCTGGTGGGCTCCTGGGAACGCTCCAACAGAGTGTGGGGGGCGCTCGAGCTCACGCCCCCGCCTCTACCGGAGGGCGAGATCCTCCGGGACGTCTCGAAGAGGAAGGCGGTCGATGCGGACGCCTGCTCTTCTCCGAGCCGCTCGAAGAAGAAGAGGATCGTGAAGGGGCCGAAGCGCGCGTCGCCGGGACCTTCCTCGGCTTCTCGTTCGGAGGGAGGGGGCTCCAGCGAAGGAGTCCAGTCGGAGTCGGGAGATCTCCCGGAGGTTCCGGCTCCGGCTCCATCGATCCCGCCGAGCACCGAGGGGCGCGAGGATGCTCTCCTTCACCCGGGCCCAACGGAGCCCACGCCGGACGCCAACCAAGAGTCACGCATCGCCGGAGTGACGCCCCGCCCGGGGACCGCTTCCTCTCCGATACCCGTTTCGGCGGGCGGCTCCGCGGGCTCCGTCGAGAGCAGGGCTACGGACAGCTTGGGCCACGGGGGCCTAGCTGACCCACTCGCCGGCGTTGAAAGGAGCGCCGACAAGGAGGCGGAATTGGCCGCGGCGGTAGCGGGTTCTCCGCCGAACTCCATCGACAACCTTTTCTTCCGCCCGAGCCCGTCGGGCCACTTTCAGCCCCCGGACCGCGTCGACGATACTGCGGACGTGGGTACGGTAACTTCGTCACGCCTCTTCGTGCGCAAGGAGCTTTCCTGTGTTTAACTTCCGTTGCTCGTGCAGGTATTTCGGCCGGAGGCATGGAGCCAGTCGACCGTCACCCGGCAGATGCTCTGGATGCGAGGTCCGGAGCCCCTGTCACCGCGAAGGGGGGCTTGAATCCGCAGGACGAGGCGGAGTCCCGGAGTGCCGAGGGGGCTCCTCAGGAGCCTGCCGGGGGCGCCGAAGTCCGGCATCGGCCCCCCACCGACCTACGAACCGCGCGCGGCTCCGTGCCGCTTCTGCGCCCTTTCCTGTCGGTCGGAGAGGACTTCGCCTCGAGAGTGGCTCCAATCCACGACTACTACCTGCGGCTGCGCGACGCCCCGGTGATAGGCGAGCTTGGGCGATCGGACAGCTTGGACCTCGGAAGGGCCATCGAGACGGCCGCGGGCCAGGTACTTTCTTTGGACATCCTTGGCGCCCTCGCCGCGGCTCTTCTGACCATTTTTCCGCATGCAGGTGGTGGCGCTGGCGCAGGGGCAGATGTCCGCTCTGCTTCTCGAGCGCGAGCATCACGAGGCGTATGCCGCAGGGCTCGCGTCCCGGGTGGCGGCCGCGGAGAGGTTGGCCCGCGAGCGCTCGTTGGAGGCCGAGGCCCTTCGATCCCAGGCGTCGAAGGTGGCGGGGCTGGAGGCCCAAGCAACGGAGGCGGACTCACTCAGGGCCCGCGTCGCGGAGCTGGAGGGACTCCGGGCCAGGGCCGCTTGTGCCGACGAGCTGGAAGCGGAGGTCGGCGCCCTCCGAACCAAAGCCGCTGAGGCGGAGGTACTCCGGGCCCGGGCCTCGGAGGCGGATCAGCTCGAAGAGGAGGTTTCCCGGCTCCAAGCTCGGGCCTCGGAGGCGGAACGCAAGGTTGAAGCCCTCGGAGCCCGGGTGACTCATTTGGAGGAAGTCGAGGCGGGCCTCAACTCGCGGAACGGGAAGGCCGCCGAGGAGCTCGCCGAGGCCGGGAAGACGGCGGCCGAGGCCGCCGAATCCTTGCGGAAGATGTTGGCGCGCTACGGCACTGGCTGCGGCACGTTCGACATCGCCCGGGAGCCCCTGGTCCGCCGAGTGAAGTTCGTTCGATCTGCCGTCCGGCAGATATAGCTTGCCATGGATCAGTACGGCGAGGTGTCCGCTCGGGTGGCAGCGTACGGAATCCTCCGGCACCTCGAGGCGTCCGGGCTTCCGCTTCCTTCGCCTTCGAGCCCGCACCCGGTCGCCTTCACGGGGGACCACCTTCGGACGCCAAGCTTCGCCCTGACCCAAGCTTGGAGGGCACTCAAGGCGACCTGGCAAACCGAAGGCCCTGCGGCGATCCAGGCTTGGCTGGAGGAAGCACTCCGTGCGCGCGACCCTCCAGCCCCTTCGAACCCTTCAGCCTCGGCTCGTTTGCCGGACCCGCAGGTGTAGCTCTAGGGGTTGGTCTTAGCCTTATCCTGTAATAGCTTAGGGAACTTAGTTATATTAATAAAGACTACTTTTTCGGGACTTACTCAGGGTGTTTGCGGTCACGATCTTGATGTCGAGGTACTTGAACCGGACGATGCCCTTCGGCATCGTTGGGCCATCCTCGAAGCGGTGCGGGCGAACCAGCCCGCGCGCTTCGTTCTTCCCCGCGGCAGTGACGGACGTGTGGACTCCGACGTCCTTCAGGGGGTTCTGAAGCATGTGAAGGACGAAGAGAGGGGGTCTCGCTCGCCGTCCTCATCCTCCGAACCGGTTGACTGGTCCGATACGGAGGCTGACTTAGGGGGAGCGTCCCCGGAGGAGGGCGGCCTGCGCAGCTGGGCTCAGCTCCAAGAGGACCAGAGAGCTTTCCGCGCCCAAAAGAAGGAAGAGGAGCGCAGAAAGAGGAAGGAAAGGTCCGGTCGGGGGGCGAGCACGACTTCTGGTCCGTCCAACCGAAGGGGCCCGCGATTCCTTCTTGGCCTGGACGAGAACTTTTCTTAACTTCCTCCTTTGCTTGTAATGAACATTGTACGCTTATGCGCTTGTTATTGTACGCTTCATATGCTTGCTGCAGCTTGCGCCCCGCTCTCTCTCTCTTCCTCCCCCCTCTTAGCGGGTAGCTGGTTTACTAGCTGGGCGCTAAGTAGTTCAGGAGAGGGAGAGCGGACGGTGCGCGTCACACCGGCATAGCTCTGAACCCGAACGTGAGGTCGTGTCTAAGCATAGCTCGGGACCCGAATATGAGGGCGCGTCGAGCCGGAGCTCGGTACCCGAACATGAGGGTGCGTCGAACCGGAGCTCGGAACCCGAATGCGAGGGTGCGTCGAGGCATAGCTCGGAACCCGAATATGAGGGCGCGTCGAGCCGGAGCTCGGGACCCGAATGCGAGGGTGCGTCGAGGCATAGCTCGGAACCCAAGTGTGAGGGTGCGTCGAGGCATAGCTCGGAACCCGAATGCGAGGGTGCGTCGAGGCATAGCTCGGAACCCGAATGCGAGGGTGCGTCGAGGCATAGCTCGGAACCCGAATATGAGGGCGCGTCGAGCCGGAGCTCGGAACCCGAACATGAGGGTGCATCGAGCCGGAGCTCGGAACCCGAATATGAGGGCGCGTCAAGCCGGAGCTCGGAACCCGAACATGAGGGTGCGTCGAGCCGGAGCTCGGAACCCGAATATGAGGGCGCGTCGAGCCGGAGCTCGGAACCCGAACATGAGGGTGCGTCGAGCCGGAGCTCGGAACCCGAATATGAGGGTGCGTCGAGGCATAGCTCGGAACCCAATTGTGAGGGTGCGACGCGAGTTGTGTCGGTCAGAATAGTTGGCTGAAAATTTTATTGCCCAGATGGGGGATACAAACAGGCGGCGATGGCCGCGAATAAAGTACATCGGTAGTGTTACGGAAAGTAGCGCTTCAGGTCCGCAGCGTGCCACGAATGCTTCAGCTCTTCGCCTTCTAGCGTAGCGAGGCGGTAGGACCCCGGCCGTCCGGACTTTGTAACAATGTACGGTCCGTCCCATTTGTTGCCCAACTTGGAGGGAGCGACCGCTGCGCGGAGGACGAGGTGCCCTGGTTGGAACTCGTTGCGCTTAACCTTGGTATCGTACCACCCCTTGGTCTCCTTCTGATAGTGGGACAGGTTGGCGACGGCGCGCAGCCGCGTTTCTTCCGCTAGGTCAAGGGAGACGGCGCGCTCATCTTCAACTTCGGGTGCTACGACGCGCAGCGAACCGGCGCGGAGCTCCGTTGGCGTCATCGCTTCGTCGCCGAACAGGAGGCGGAACGGGGTGAAGCCCGTTGCCCGGGAAACGGTCGTCCGGATGGACCATAAGACCTTGGGTAGCTCGTCGGGCCACGTGCCTCGGGCCAACCCGACGATACGCTTATGAAGGCCGGACAGAATGTGCTCGTTGGCTCGCTCCACTGCTCCGTTAGACTGGGGGTGCCGCACGGCCGCGAAGCAAAGCTGAACTCCCAGCTCTTCACAGAATGCCCGGAAGCTGCCGGCATCAAACTGCGTGCCGTTATCCAAAGTGAGCTGCTTGGGTACTCCGAACCGGCACACGATATGCTGCCAGAAAAACTTCTGGACACTTCGGGATGTGATGGTGGCGAGAGGCGCCGCTTCGACCCACTTGGAGAAGTACTCGACGGCGACAACGACGAAGCGTAGGTTTCCCTTCGCTCTGGGGAGCGGGCCGACGAGGTCCATGCCCCATCGGGCCAAGGGCCACACAGGAGGGATAGGTAGCAACTTTGCTGGGGGGCGGTGACTGCGTCGGCCCATCCACTGGCAACCTTGGCAGGCGCGGACGAGTTCTTCGGCGTCGGCGATGATGGTGGGCCAGTACACGCCTTGCCGGAGAGCTTTGCCTGCGAGGGCCCGCGGCGCTAAGTGACTGCCGCACAACCCTTCATGTATCTCCCGGAGCATGGCGACACCGTCGGAATGCGCAACGCATCGGAGCAGCGGGGAACATACTCCGGACTTGTACAGGATTCCATTGATGACCTCGAATGACCTTGCGCGGAGTTGCAGGCGGACCTGCTCCGGACTGGGATGGGCTTCGTCGCCGCCGACGAGCGCGCGGAGGATGGGCTCGCGCCAATCGACGCTGGCTGTACAGAGTACTGGGGCCGGGCATGATAACGGTTGGCTCTCCTCCGGGGCGGCGGGGTCGACCGCCTCGCTTCGATGAGTCACCGAGTTGCCAGATGTTTTCTTCTGGACAAACACAGGGTTGGACAACCAGTCGGTGTGACTCACTTCCCTGATGACCCCGGCGCGGAGCAGCTTGTCAGTCTCGGCCTTGGCGAGCTCAGCCCGCTCAGCGGACAGCCTCCGAAGCCCCTGGCGGACTGGTCGTGCCTTCGGATCGACTGCCAGGGAATGCTCAATGATAGTCCGGTCGACGCCAGGAATGTCGTCGTCCGACCATGCGAAGATGTCGAGGTTGTTGCAGACGATGGCCTCGAGTTGTGCTGATAATTCTGGCTCCAGGCCCCCTCCGAACTTGATCGAGTACTCTTTCTCCCCGCAAGTCAGGGTCTTGGTGATGACTTCGTCTTCTGGGAGGGGTTTGACGGGGCGCCCTTTCTGCGCAGGGCTGGCCTCTAGCGGGAGGTTGGCGTCTTCGGCGCCTTCACGGACACTGTGGACCTGCCGTGGCTCTAGTGGCGCCGCATGGCCGTACTCGACCCGGCGGGCTGCAGCTTGGTCGCCCAGCACAGACAGCACCCCTCCGGGAGTCGGCATCTTGAGGCAGAGGTAGTTGTGGTGACCGATGGCGCCGAAACGGTTGAGCATCCCCCGACCGAAGATGGCGTTGTAGGCGTATGGAGCGTCGACGACGTCGAAAAGGATTTCCTCCCGACGCTGGAGGGGCGCGGTGCCGAACGCCACTTCCAATAAGATCTGGCCCAAGGCGTCGAGCGGAGGGCCTGAGAAGCCTTGGAGTGGCCGCGAGGCTGGCAGCAGGTGCTTGCGCGACAAGCACAGTTGGTCGAAGGCCTGCACGAAGATGATGTCAGCGGAACTTCCTCCGTCGACTAAAATGCGACGCACCTCGGCTCCGGCGATGTCTGCCGAAATGACGAGTGGGTCGGCGTGAGGAAACTTGACGCCGGCGGCATCTTCGGCGGTGAAGCTGATGGGGACGTGAGACCACTCCGGGAGGATTGAAGGGCTGGACGTGCCGATGTGCCCAACTTCCCGAACGTAATCCCGACGCTGCCGCTTGGACAGCGCTCCGAGGGCTCCCCCGCCGGATATGGGAAGGACCACGCGCTTGCCACGGTCCGGACCGGCTTCGAGTGTGAGGGCCGGGACCCCGCCGAATCCCTCGGCTGGGGTCACGACCTCCGGCTCTTCCTGACGCCCGACTATTTGGACCTGGTCCGGCCGAGGGGCGGAATGCCCCCGGTCGGAGGAACCGCGACCGGACTGGCGCTCGAGGTAGTCGCTGCGAAGAGCGAGGATGGTGCGGCTGGAGTCGGTGTCGTGGCTCCGGTTCTCGCCATGGACGCTGCAGTAAAAGGTTCCCCTGGCAGGTGCTCGGGGTGGAGGCTTGGGCCCGGCCTGGCGACTTCCGCCGTGCGTGTGCAGGTGCTTGGCGGGCGCTTGAGGGGTGATGCTAAGGACTTCCCCCCGAAAATGCTTCCGGTTCCACCGAGAATCTTGACGAACGAGGTCCGGGCGAGCGGGCTCCGAGCGCCGGAAGTCAGGGGCGCGACGTGGGCCCCGGCTGGGCTCCGGAGGCACTTCGTACGCTCGGGCGTTCGGAGCCCGGACAGGGACTACCATCGCCTGTCGGCGTATCTGGCCCTCTTCGGACCGAGCGTACTCTTCGAAGTATGTCATGAGCTGCGCCACCGAAGAGATGGGCTTCCGGTGGAGCTTGTCGAGGAGACCTGGGTGGGTGACGCCTTCCCGGGCCGCGTCAATGACTGAAGAAGCGGAAAGCCCCTTGATCTGAGCTTTGGTGTGCGCAAAGCGCTGGGAGTACTGCCGCAGTGTCTCTCCGGGTTGCTGCTTCACTTGAAAAAGGCTCCCGGTGGACATGGGGGCCACGAAGGTCCCCTGGAAGTTGTTGACGAACTTCTTTTTCAGCTGCTCCCACGAGTGGATGGTCCCTGGCCGGAGAGACCAGAACCACCGAAGGGCGATCCCTTCGAGCGCCAGAGGGAAGCATTTGGCCATGGCGTCCCGGCTCCCCCCGGACGCTTCTATTGCCAGAGCGTAGGAGCGAGAGAACTCGCCGGGGTCGGAGTCCCCGGAGTACTTGGGGAGCTTGGCGGCGCGGAAGCTCGAGCTGAAGCGCACCCTCTGGAGGTCCGGGTGCAGGGGAGAGTCCTCGTCGTATGATGCGTTCTCCTCCTCCGGGGGGTTCTCGTCGTCGCTCAGGTCCGTGACCGCAGCTCTCGCGGCGCGGAAGGCTGCCGGGGGGGCCGGAGGCCTGAGCGACGCTTCCTGACGCCACAGAGCCAGCTCCGCCTTTAGCCTGGCGTTCTCGGCAGCCAGGGCATCGGCCTGGCTCCCGCTTCCCCCGGAAGTTGTGTCGGGGTCCCGTGAGCGGACGTAGTCCGTCTGAAGGGACACTACTACCGGGGGTCCACCTGGGAGATGCTGCTCTGGCGGTCCGCCTGGCGACCCGGCCAGGTTGGCGGAAGTCGGCTCGGGCATGCCGTCGGTGCCTTGAGCTCTGGGCGTCTCTTCTTGCAACTGGGTGGAGCCCACTGGGGGCGCCGCTCTGACGGTGGTGGTGACGGGAGCTGAAGGATTGGGGTCGACGGTTGGGGCGGGCTCGCCCCCAGCGGTTCGGGTCGACCTGCGCAGGGGGGCCGTGCTTGCTCCCTTCCGGCTCAACATGCTTTGGGTGGATGGGTGTAGAGGACACTAGCTTTTCGGACTAGGATCCCCACGGACGGCGCCAACTGTTGGAACGACGGATCGAACCAGCAGGTTTTGGTGGAAAACAAGAGTAGTGTATTCAATGCTTTTCACTGCCTGTTCGTTACAACTGTAGTGGGGGGTATTTATAGGGTGCCCCGCCCAGAGGCCTAAGCGCCTCCGGGCTGCCAACGGCCACCCGACCAACCCTGACCGGTAGTACAGACAAAGAGGTACATAGTACAGACAAGAAGATTCGACTCTGACAGCGTATCGGCCGTGTCAGATGCTTCCTGCGCCGCCCGACACGGCTCAGAAGATCGCGATCCTGTCCTTTCGCACGACCACCTGGTCCTTTTCCCGCCAAGACTCCCCTTGGGCTCGTCCCGCCGGGCCTGCCGAGAGCCCCGGACCTTCAGCCTCCGGAGGGCGGGCTCCTGTGTCCTACGCCGAAGGGCGACCTCCGGCTTCGCTCCTCTGGAAGGTGACCTCCGGCCACGCTCCTTCGGATGGTGACCTCCGGCCACGCTCCTCCGAACAGTGACCTCCGGCCACGCCTCTCCGGACAGTGACCTCCGGCCATGCTCCTCCGGGGGTGACCTCCGGCCACGCTCCTCCGGAAGGTGGCCTCCGGCCACGCTCCTCCGGACGGTGGCCTCCGGCCACGCTCCTCCGGACGATGACCTCCGTCACCAAGCCTGGGCCCTCCGGCTAGGGGGCCCACCCCGCTGACTCCAGGGATTATCTCCCCCAACACTTCGGTTTTTCAATAAGACGAAGCATTGCTTCGGTTTTTGATGAGGCGAAGCACGGCTTCGGTTTTTCAATAAGACGAAGCATTGCTTCGGTTTTTGATAAGGCGAAGCATGGCTTCGGTTTTTGATGAGATGGAGCAAAAGTTTGCATTCAAGGGCGAAGCAGGGCTTCGGTACTAAGGTGAAGCAGGGCTTCTGCTTTAAGGCGAAGCAGGACTTCGGCCTTAAGGCGAAGCAGGGCTTCGAACTTATATTAATGTAATTGCAGATTGGTACATCGAAGTAGGGCTTTGGAATGTACATACCTTGTAGCCCTTGGGGCTTCGATGACCTTTGACACGTGGAACGGAGCCCCTTGCCGGAGGGTGAGCTCTGGTGAGTGAAGCAGGAAGGCAAAGATGGTCTTCGAGCTGCACCCGAAGCCCCTTGCCAGAGGGTGCGCGAAGCGAGAAAGCTTCGAAGCTCCCCCCTCATGCGTACTTCGAGTTGCAGACAGTGGTAGAGAACTTAGCTTCTAGGACTAAGATCCCCACGGACGGCGCCAACTGTTGGAACAATTGTGTTAGTTCCAGCAGGTTTTTATGTGGTGGAGTGTGATGTGGATAATGAACCTCGAGGGGTTCTAACAGAGGGAGAAAAGGGTTTATACTGGTTCAGGCCTCTCCTGAGAGATAATAACCCTACGTCCAGTTGTGGTGGATTTGGCATGGTATGCCCTAGTATGGAGCAATAATTCCAGGGTCTCTTGGCCCCCTGGAGCGTGTCCTGCTACAAGGGCTTGGCCCTGCTTTTATAGGCACGCAGGCCTTAAGTAAAAGACCAAGATACCCTCTACAAGCCCCAAGGCTTATAGGGGTAGACAGGGAAAGGGAGCTAGCTACTGCACAAAGGTACCAGACAACTTTACAGCTTTACAGACGTGTTAGGCTATGCCAGGCTTTGACCAGCTAAACGACACACCGAAGGCGGAGGCTGGGGGGAAGGCTTCGAAGTGTACCCCGGAGGGGGGCTTCGAAGCATGCTCCAGAAGGCGGCCTCCGAACTTGGCTCCGGAGGGCGGCCTCCGAACTGGGCTCCGGAGGGCGGCCTCCGAGCTGGGCTCCCGGAGGGCAGCCTTTGGACTTGGCTCCGGAGGGCGGCCTCCGGACCTGGCTCCCAGAGGGTGGCCTCCGGACCTGGCTCCGGAGGGCGGCCTCTGGACCTGGCTCCAGAGGGCGGCCTCCGAACTGGGCTCCGGAGGGCGGCCTCTGAGCTGGGCTCCCGGAGGGCAGCCTTCGGACTTGGCTCCGGAGGGCGGCTTCTGGACCTGGCTCCGGAGGGCGGCTTCCGGACCTGGCTCCGGAGGGCGGCCTCCGTACTGGGCTCCCGGAGGGCAGCCTCCGGACCTGGCTCCGCAGGGCGGCCTCCGGACCTGGCTCCGCAGGGCGGCCTCCGGACCTGGCTCCGGAGGGCGGCCTCCGGACTGAACTTGAGGCCTGTGAGCAGCTTCTTGTAGCGGAAACGGGCCTCGACGGCGTTGGGCTCTGGGCCGAAGGCTGCCTGAGGCTGACGTCATTTGGCCCCTGTACAGGGAAATATATTCCCCCAACAGGGAGGTAAAGATATCCAGCATTGAGGAGTCCACAGGTTATGACACATTGACCTGTGATGAGCTCTTTAGCAAGCTAAAGTCCACAGAGATTGCCAAGGCATCTCTTGCAGTGCACAAAAGCTCTTTGCCACAGCCATTGGCATTGGTTTCTAGCACTAGCCGTGGCACCGCTGCAGAACCAAGCACATCTGGTACTTATGTTCTTGCAGATGGTTTTGCTTTGTCCTCTCTGGTCTCCGTCACAAAGGAGCAGGTGGACACTCTGGATGATGATGAGCTTGCTCTCATTGCCAGAAGGTTCACCCGTTTTCATCATGAAAGACGGGATCAGAGGAGAAGTGGTTTCAGTGGTTGCTTTGAATGTGGCGACACTTCTCATATTAAGGCCAATTGCCCTAAGCTCAAGAAGAGAGATGAGAGTGAGCGCCCCAAATACCACAAGAAGGAGAGGAAACCCTTTGTGAAGGGCAAGTGCGGCAAGATGGCTAAGAAAGTAGCCAAAGCCGCTTCCAGAGTATTTGTTGTTGCTCTCAGCGACATCGACACTTCCTCAACTGAGGAGTCGAGCTCTGAGGAGGAGGAGTGCCCAAGGAAGGAGGACAAGAAGGACAAGAAGGGACGAGACTTCACCGGCCTTTGCTTCATGGCCGACAGCGATCACAGCGGCAATGAGCTTGACTCATCTGAGGTACCACTATCCTATGGCCAGCTTTCAATAGAATTAGATGAGCTGAATGAAGTAGTTCTTGGTCAGGATAGATTACTTGTGCAAGCCGCTAGAGAAAGAAAAGACCTTAGACTTAGGCTAGAATCTGTTTCTACTGAATATGTCATGCTTAAGTCTAAAGTAAATGATGCTAAATGTGAATCTTGTTCTGTTGTCATGGGTGAACTTGCTCAGTTGCGTTCTGTACATGCTCAAACTCTTTCTGAGCTTGAGACTGCACAGAAGCAGCTTTTGGTGGTTGATTCTAGACCTCATGATAATATTGAATGCATGAACTGTTCTTTATTGCGCGAGAGCACTAATTTACGTGATAAACATGTTCATGATTTAGAGGCTAGATTGGAGAGGGCCGGTAGTTCTAAGGATGTGCAGCCTGTTTGTGACACGTGCATTACCCTTAAGGACCAGCTAGGCACTGTTAGAGAGCGAGCTGAGAACCTCATGTCAGAAAATGAATACCTTCTTTCCGTGGTTAATAAATGCATTGAGGGAAAGGGTAGGATGGATTTACTCTTGGCCAAGACCAAGATGTGTGCTGACAGAGCAGGGTTAGCTCTAGGTTTGGGTTTTGAGAGGATTCCTTCAGAGAATGGAAACAAAACTGTTTTTATCTCTCCCACTACCCTAGAGAAAGAGAGAGCTCTGTTAGACACCCCATCAGCCAAAAAGCCTACCCGAGCACCAAAGAAAACCACTCCTCCTGCCAAGAAAAATCCTCCCAAGAAAACCACTCAGCAGAAGCCCAAGGAGCCTGTGAGAGTTGCTCCTAAGACCCATGAGAGTGCCCCGAGAAGAGTGTTTCATTGTTCCTATTGTCAGCGGGCGGGTCATTTGGTTGGGTTCTGTTTTCGTCGCATCAAGGATGAGCAACACTCTCAGGCGATGAGTTACCAGGACATGCATTACCCATCTTTAGGTATGCATGAGTCTGAATTGTACTATCGTCCTACTTTTGAGGTTCCTCGTGCTTCTCGGAGAGGTTTTGCTCCTCGAGGTTTTCACCATGTTCCATATGGTTGTAGACCCCGGGCGAGTAGCTTTGTACCTCGTCAGAGTAGGAGACCTCGACATGTTGTTCGATCACAGCATGTAGGTAGACCTCGCACTTTGTATCATTCAGATTATCATGTGCGTAGACCGTCTACTTTTACTGCACCTACTACTCGTGTCACTCAGTGCTGGATGCCTCGTCATTTTTTCACTCACCCCAGCACTGAGCGATCGAGATATTCTTATCATGTGTAGGCGACAGATCGAGGCTTGGAGAGCACGTGAATCATGGACTCCGGTTGTTCGCGCCACATGACCAGAGATGCAGCATGGTTCTCCAACCTCACCACAACCAAGCAAAGGGAACATATCACCTTCGGAAACAATCGAAGGAGTAGAGTGAAAGGTAAAGGTGTGGTAAGAATTAATTCGAACTTCACTCTCAAAGATGTTGCTTTGGTTGAAAACCTGGGATACAATTTGCTGTCTGTATCTCAGTTGCTTGATGAGGGCTTCGAAGTGCGATTCCATCGCGATACTTCGCAAGTACTCAATTATGATGGCGTTGTGGTATGTAAGATCTTTAGAGTTGGGAGAGTTTTTGGAGCTGATTTTTCAGAGTCATTTGGTTCTTCTCATTGTCTCGTTGCACATTCTACTTCTGAGCTTTGGAAATGGCATAGGAGACTAGGGCATATGAGCTTTAAGTTGCTCGCTCGTCTGAGCGCCCTAGGTCTGATCCGAGGATTGCCCAAGCTCAAGTTTGAGAAGAATTTAGTTTGCGCTCCTTGTCGACATGGAAAAATGATTGCCGCTTCGCATTCGCCAGTCACCACAGTGATGACTGAACAACCCGGAGAACTTCTCCACATGGACACTGTAGGTCCTTCTCGGGTTAGTTCTTTAGGTGGCAAGTGGTATGTTTTAGTCATTGTCGACGATTTCTCTCGCTACTCTTGGGTCTTCTTTCTTGCCAGCAAGGATGAAGTGTTTCCACACTTTCGGAGCTTGGCTTTGAGACTTTTCACTGAACTCCCAGGTGCATTGAAATTCATTCGAAGTGATAATGGCACCGAGTTCAAAAACAGTCTCTTTGTTGACTTTTGCATGGAGCATGGCATAGAACATCAATTCTCTGCTCCACGGGTTCATCAACAAAATGGTGTTGTTGAGAGGAAGAACCGCACTTTGGTTGAGATGGCTAGGATGATGCTTGATGAGCATAGGACCCCTAGAAAATTCTGGGCTGAGGCCATGAACACTGCTTGCTACATCTCAAACCGAATATTCTTGCGCTCAATGTTAAACTTGACATCTTATGAGCTGCGTTTTGGGAGACATCCCAAGGTTACTCATCTTCGAGTTTTTGGCTGTCGTTGCTTTATCCTAAAACGTGGTAATTTGGATAAATTTGAGTTGCGTTCTTCTGACGGGATCTTTTTGGGTTACACTACACATGGTCATTCTTATCGTGCTTATAACTTGGAAACTAACACTATCATCGAGTCATGTGATGTGACTTTTGATGAATCAACCCCCTCTGTTAGTTCTGCTCTTGAACAGGCAAATGAACACGACATGGAACAGACCATCTTCGAAGATGAAGATCCCGGAGAGTTCGAGGATGAACCCCTACTACCCTCGACATCAACCCCCGAAGCTGACCCCGCTTCAACTACTTCGGCACGAGGTCCCGAAGCGACTACCTCGACATCGGTCATCTTGGACCACTCCAACGCACAAGTTGAGGGGGAGACTGCATCCCGCCGCGAGGCTCCACCTCATGTTCAAAGGATACACCCTCCCGAGCAGATCATTGGTGAGCTTGATCAAAGGGTAACACGTTCTCATGCTCATTTTATTCATTCCGCTTTTGTTGCTTCTTTCGAGCCCTTAGATGTTAGTCATGCACTTTCTGATTCTAGTTGGATCAATGCCATGCATGAGGAACTTGAAAATTTTGAGAGAAACCAAGTCTGGTCACTAGTTGATCCTCCACCAAATGTTCATTTCATTGGAACAAAATGGATTTTCAAAAACAAACAAGGGGAGGATGGGACTATAGTCAGAAATAAGGCTAGGCTTGTAGCTCAGGGTTATTCTCAACTAGAAGGGATTGATTTTACTGAAACTTTTGCACCTGTTGCTCGCCTTGAGGCCATTAGGATTTTGCTTGCCTTTGCGACATCCCGGGGATTCAAACTCTATCAAATGGATGTCAAAAGTGCTTTTCTTAATGGCTTCATAGGCGAAGATGTTTATGTAAAACAACCCCCTGGTTTTGAAAACCCCAAGTACCCACATAAAGTCCTTAAACTTCATAAGGCTCTTTATGGACTCAAGCAGGCCCCTCGGGCATGGTATGATAGACTTAAGTCTTTTCTGCTTGAGCGGGGGTATTTGATGGGCTCTGTTGATTAAACCCTGTTCACTCTCAAGCATGGCAAAGATTTCCTCCTAGTTCAGATTTATGTGGATGATATCATCTTTGGTGGCTCTTCTCATGCTTTGGTTGCCGAGTTTGTAGATGCCATGAGTAGGGAATTTGAAATGTCCATGATGGGTGAACTCACCTTTTTCCTTGGTTTGCAAATCAAGCAAAGCAAACAAGGTACTTTCGTCCACCAGACGAAGTACACCAAGGACCTGCTCAAGAAATTCGACATGGCTGATGCGAAGCCACTCGCCACTCCAATGGCTACAACTGTAGCATTGGATCCTGACGAAGATGGAGAAGCCGTAGATCAAAAGGAGTTCTGAAGCATTATCGGCTCCCTCCTCTACTTGACTGCTACGAGGCCGGACATACACTTCGTTGTGTGTCTGTGCGCTCATTTTCAGGCTTCACCACGAGCTTCGCACCGCCAAGCGGTAAAACGCATACTCAGGTATCTCAAACATACCCTCGAATTTGGCATATGGTATTCAGCATCTTCATCTTTATGTATTCGAGGTTATTCCGATGCAGATTTTGCTGGGTGTAGGATTGATAGGAAGAGTACCTCTGGTACTTGTCATTTTCTGGGTACTTCTTTGGTTTGCTGGTCTTCCCGCAAACAGTCTAGTGTTGCACAATCGACGGCTGAGGCCGAATATGTTGCTGCAGCTAGCTGTTGCTCTCAGATTTTGTGGATGGTTTCCACTTTGCGGGATTTCGGGTTAGATTATAAGAGTGTTCCACTTTTCTGTGATAACACTAGTGCTATTTGTATTGCAAACAACCCGGTTCAGCACTCCAGAACCAAACACATTGATGTGCGATATCATTTTCTTAGAGATCACAATGAGAAGGGTGATATTGAACTTCAATATGTTGATACCCAACACCAGCTAGCCGATATTTTCACTAAACCCCTCGATGCTTCTCGTTTTGCTTACTTGCGTGGGGGAACTTGGTGTTTGTCACCCTTACGGCATTCTGTGAGGGGGAGCAGATTTAGATTGATGTGCATTTGCTAATTATGTGTTGAAATTGCATTTACATCTTTTGCACTTATATGCCTGAATATAATTCATGAAATCATGACAGCTCAGCTCTTTTTAATTCATCTGAAACATTAATGTGCATGATGTTTTCTTTCCAAAATCAAATCGTGCTCACCGCTTCTGTCTTGACTCTAGCTAGTGTAGGCAGGACTGTTTTAGCTATCTTTTATCTGCTTGATAGCAAGACACTTTTTCTCTGGATGCTAATTTGTGCAACTTGAAAAATTGTTCTCCATACTCATGGATACTCATAAAGTGCTAAACGACCTAATCACAATTCCAACATCCATGATTTGCATGCTTCAAGCAACAAGATCCAGGTGGGTTTGTTTGTCGCACTACTCTATTCTAGACTGCTTACCATTGCACATTGGTCTGAACTGGAATAGTGTAGTGTCTGCCAAAATCATTGCCTTAAGCTTCTGATGGCTTTCATGCCTAAGCTTGGCCTGATTGGAAAGTATAAGGTGGACAAACAAATAACCCCTGGCATTAAGAAAAGAACAACAAAATTCTTTGTTCATCAAGTTTGCTTTCATTGCTCCATTTGAACTGGACTTGTCTATCTAGAGTAGAAATTGACTAGCTTTGCGCAGTCCCTGCTTTTACTGATCTAGCTTCCTTGACTAAGTGGTGATGCTTTTATTTCAAAAATGATAAAATCACATGCTGTCATCACGTTTTTAGAGAATGATAAATTGAGCTGAGCCCCTGATCATTGGTATTACTGTTGGCATATTTTTGCTTTATATGTCTTTGCAATTCTGCTCATTTCCAAGCAATGCATCTTTTACATGCTCCTTGATGCTTGCATTGCCAAAGGGGGAGAAAGTTTTGAGTTCTCTATTGCAAGGGGGTAAAATTAAATTACTCAAGGGAGTTTTTATCTTGAAAAAGGGGAGATTTGCCGAAGGGGCTTTTACTCTTTTAAAAAGGGGGGAGGAAAATTCTTTTGTCAAGTGACATGATTTGGCTCGTTTCTGAGTTTTTATGGTCACTTGTGTGCTGAAAATCTTTTAATTTTTCTTGAACTTGAATTTGGTTGTCAATGCACTCATCAAGGGGGAGATTGAGAAAACAAGGGTTGGTTTTGGTGTTTGTGATGAGTAATTGACATGCTTTTACCCTCTGGTTCGAAGGGGTACCTCCGAAGGGGGTTCAGAGGTTGGAACTCCGAAGGTGTTCGGAGGTGGTCTCACCGAAGGGTTCGGTGGTTTGGTTGTTGTAGCTGTTGCAGCGGAGTGTGCCTGTCGGGGGGGTTCGACAGTACACGATGACTGGGTTGTACCGAAGGTCTCGGTACTTTGGGCGGTACACCGGAGTGTGTGCCGAAGGTTGCTAACCCGGAGAGGTCTCCGGAGTACTGGATACACTTGTCTGCTTGTCTGTTGTGCGTAGGGGACTTCGGAGGTGACGGACGGATCGTAGCAGGTGAACCTGGGTCAAGCGGGAGGCTTGATGCCAGGAGAGCAGGGAGCTCCGTCACAGTGGCTGCGAAGGGGTCCAGGTCGGTCCTCGGGTCGAGGTGTGCCAGGTGAAGGCAGTAAGTGCGGAGCGTTGCTCCGGGTAAAGGTACTCCGAGACAAAGTCCTCAGAGGTGAGGCACTTCGAAGGTACTCCGAATGGAGTGACTTCGGAGTATGGTGGATCAAGTCCTCTGCGGAGGCAAGGAGTTCGAAGTGTGCTCCAGAGGGAGACATTCGAAGGTACCCGACGAAGGTCTCAGAAGTCAAGGCATATCGAAGGCATGGTCTGGGTGAGGCTCGTCGAGGAGTATGCTCGGGGAGAGACACTTCGACAAAGTGCTCATGGAATGCTTCGTGCGGAGGCCTTGGACGAAGGAGGGACTTCGAAGGGTGGTACTCCGAAGGTGGGGCTTCAGAGTGAGGAAGGCTTCGGAGCGAGGCTAGCTCCAGAGCGAGGTTGACTTGTGGTGCTTCGGCCATGCATGGTTTCGGTACACGGACTGACGGAGTTCGAGCTGGGAGTAGCTGCGAAGCCGTGGTGGTCCACTCCGAGGGTGTTGGTGCGAAGGCCCAAGGGCTTTGACGGCTTCGGCTCAAAACCGTCACTATATCGGAGACTGACTTCGGTGAAGCGAAGGCCGTCAGGGTCAAGGCTTCTCAC
This sequence comes from Zizania palustris, assembly GCA_019279435.1. Lineage (NCBI taxonomy): Eukaryota > Viridiplantae > Streptophyta > Magnoliopsida > Poales > Poaceae > Zizania > Zizania palustris. Next base: position 108,276,505 of record JAAALK010000079.1, on the reverse strand, counting down.
CGAAGCTACCGCACCCCTCGCGTGCGAAGGGAGGCTTCGGAAAGGTCAAAGACTGTTAAGGCTGACATTGTTTGCTCTGCAAAAAGCTGACACTGTCCCCTCTGCAAAGCTGACAGAGAAGCCTCCAGAATAAAGTTGACTACCTTTTGTACCCCTCTGTTCTGTAGAGACAAAACTGGTGTAAACCCTAGGGGTAAAGTAGTCATTTCACTTAGGGTGAATAGTGGCTATAAATATGGGGGCTGGGTAGGTAACATTTAACACTTTGAGCATTTACTGTTGAGCTCCTGTACTAGCCTCCACTCTGTATTCATCCAGTGAGATCAATTTTACTGTGTTCCTTGTTCAAGCAGCGAAGCCCTGCTATTGTGTTGTCTTTCTGCTTGAACTTGTTTGCATACCTCACTAGTTGTAGTGCACCGAAGCCTGTGTAACGGGAGGCTAGACCTCACTGCTTACTAGCGAAGCCCTGATCGAAGCCCGTGTTTTTATCGTGTCGAAGCCTCTAGCGAAGTCCGTTAGTGTGCGTTTAGATCTTTGTAGTACGAAGCTCAGCACCAGTTGCTGTCGCTAAGTATTTGGTCGAAGTCCTCAGAGGGTTGTCCACTCTTGCGAAGGGTGAAGTGCGAAGCCTGCTCGACGCACCCTGTGTGCGGAGCCTGCATTGACTTAGCATAGTTGGTTTTCCGGGGTTGTGAGTGGAGCGAAGTCTTCTTGGCTTCGAACTTTTGCTCCTTGCGAAGCCTGTGTTCGGAGTCGTCAAATACCTCCGAACCAGAACTTCGAAGGTTGTGTTCGAAGCCTGTTCCGCAGTAGACTGAATTAAAACAAAAGGCTATTTTTTGGCCTGAAATTTTAAAAGCTCCCATTCACCCCCCCTCTGGTCGCCATTTCCGGTCCAACAGAGTGAGTCTTGGGATATCTCTGTTCGGGAGTCATCTTACTCCACTCCACTGCACGACTAATGGCGCTCTCAAAATCAACCTTGGTATATGTGTAACCTACTCCAAAACCATCCTATCTTTTGAACTGTTGGATCATCATGCTGAGCTGTGGCTCTCTAGCACTAATCCAACTCAGGATCTGACGAAGGTAAAAGTTCTCGTTCTGAACATCAGCTAGCTCCTCTCTCAAAGAAGCTAACACCTCCACCTAAGACAAGCAGATCTCACACTCTCTATCAGCTTCGACAGACTTCTCAGCTTTTAATTTGATCAACTCCATTCTAATGGACAAGCAGTTCTCACAAACAGTGGATGGAACTGACAAGGTCTCAAGCTCTAGCTTAGTCTGCTCCAACCCACTTCTCACTCCATCTAACTCGCTCAACTGCTCATCACTCTTGGCTCTCAGCTCTGCTATACTAGCTAAATGAGATGGGCAGTCTACACAAGGTGCGACGACAGTGGCATGAGCATCTTTTAGCTCCTCCTAAACGCTCTCAAGCTCAGTGACCAATGCGTCTCTCTCATCTACTCTCTCTGTGTACCTGGACTTAAGAGTTGTCAGGTCACACAACAACACCTCACAATTAGGGCACTCACTACTATCACCAAAGCAATGGGAAGAAGATAGACTCTCAATCTTGCCATTTGCTGTGGCAAGCTCACTCTCAAGCTCATCTATCCACTTCGTAGCCCCTCTAAGCAGTTTCTCCCTATACTTCAACTCCTGACTGTTCTGTTCTAGTAAATTAACAACTTCTTGTTCATAGGAAGATGCCTTCTCATCATCGTCGTCGCCGGAGTCGTCAGAGGAGTCCTTCTCTTTCTTCTCCCCAAGAGCCATTGAGCAGAAGCTCTTGTGGGGTCTTCGGCTGTGACGTGAGCGATTCTTCGGCTTGTCCCCGAAGCCCATGAAACAGAGGCCCGCCGGATTGTCCCTATCCTTCCCCTTCCTGATCATGATCTCTTCATCACTTGAACTTGAAGACGAGGAGGAAGACGAGGATCTCTTGGAGTATCTTTTCTCCATCTCGGTGAAGAAGGTCTTGTCTCGTTTCTTATTCTCACGCCTGTAATCTTTCAGAGCCTTTCGAAAAAATCTTGTCTTGGGCTTGACCTTTGTGGAGTTGTCATACTTGCCGGAGTTTTGGGAGTTGTCGCCGGTGCCCTTCTTGTAATTTTTCTGCTTGGGGCAGTCGGCGATGAAATGACCTGGGTCACCACACTCAAAGCATCCAGATTTTGTGCCGTGTCTCTTAAACATTCGCTTATCATAGACACGTCGCACCCGGTTGTTAAACAAGCACAGATCATCATCTCCTAGAGTATCAAGTTGTTCCTCGGAGATAGACATCAAGGAAAAAGCAGTACAACTCATGGCATTAGGATCAGCCAACAGTGTCGCAAGCACTAGTCTTGGAGCCAGAATCAGTGAGATTTGATCTCAACTGAATATCGACCTCTGAGGCCTTGAGCTTACTAAAAAGCTCTGTGATGGTCAAGGTATCATAAGATGTGCTCTCAACAATAGAAGAGACCTTGATCTCCCAGATCTTAGGGTCTAAAGTATGAAGTACCTTAAGCGCCTGTTCTTGATCTGAGACCAGCTGATCACCATCGGCCTTGTTCGCGTAGCTTGTTAATGATCGATTGAAAGCGACCAAACAGAGCCTCAACTGTCTCACCCGGCTTCTGTGAGAAATTCTCATACTCACGCCAGTAGGTCTGATATAGCCTAGCCTTGACCTGAGCTGTCCCCTCATGGTGTGCCTGGAGGGTAGCCTAGATCTCTCGAGCAGTGGTGAGATGGCTAACACGCTCAAACTCACTGGGACCTAGACCATAAAATAAAATATTCACCGCCTTACTATTATTTTGATGCTGGGTAATTACATTTTCAGTAGTATCCGTAGCAATAGTCGTTATGGTGAAATTAGGATGAACACAAATCTCCCATATGTCCGCGCTCTGGCTCATAAGGTATGCTCGCATGCGAGTCTTCCAATAAGTGTAGCCAAAAGCCTCTAGAGACGGGATTTTACCAGAAGACGTCATGGTCACTACCTAAGTTTAGAATCGGTTAAGATATTAAAAAAACCTAACCTTGCTCTGATATCACTTGTAGGACCGAAAGTAGCGACCAGAGGGGGGTGAATGGGCGCCTAAAAATTTCTTGTTAAACTATATTATAAACCCAAAACCCAAACAAAATTAAACAGATAAAAAATATTTGCACACCAAATTATGCGAACCAAAGTTTTCTAGCCTAGAATTGATCGGTATCTTAATATAAATGATTTTTGAGATAAACTAAATAGACTTACTGCAGTGAATAAAAATACATAGATAAAATTCGAGATATTAATATTTCAGTCTAGAAATAAAGTACTAATTAAAATAAAATAATGGATCATTAAAAATTAATTCAGGATTAAGCCAAAAATATTTCAGGTAAAAACTAGTATATAAAAAATATAACTGCGACTAATAAATTTTTCTTTTCTTTTTATACGAGCAGATTGTACAGATAAAAGGTAACACGAGATAACTACTGAAATTTAACATATTAAAACAAAACGAAATTTCGAAATATATTTTCAGCTAATTAATTAATGGATGATTACCTCTAAAAAATTGATCTACTAAAAATAGGAGATTGAACAACCTGTGTAATCTCGAGCTATCCGCCTTGGTCGCCGTGAATGCGTCGCCTCCGTCCGCTGCTGTACAACAATCCAGCCGGCGCATGGCCGCACGCCGAAACGCACACAAACAAAAAAAATGTTTTCCCTGCGGCTGAAGCCAAAAGCCCCTGGCGGCTAGCAGCATGCGTAGCTGGAGCTATACTCGGTAGTCCTACATAGGGGTGAAAACGGATCGGATACGGACGGATATCACTAATATCATATCCTTTTTCATATATTTTTTCGGATTCGAATTCGGATTCGGATAATCCGGATACGGATACGGAGTCGGATATCATCGAATATGAATACGGAGCGGATACGAATCGAATACGAATACGGTTACGAATACTTACCGAATATCAATAATGTATTTATTTATTCACGATCACAATACACAAATGACAAATAATAGTTAACATCATATAAATCATCACGAACGGGGAGAGAGAGGTGATAGGAGTAGGAGAGACCGGGAGAGAGAAAGAAAAATTAGGGTCGATAAGGTTTTAGTCAAAGTTGACTATTTACTTATTTTTGGAGTGAAAGAGATAAAATTTAAAATTATAAATTTGAAATATAAATGTTCGTTTAAAGTTGAATTTTTTTCTAATATCAAAATACAACATATATAATATCATAAAAAAATTCACATTTTTATGCATAAGTTTGCTATTTTTAATTCATTATGTATGTTTCTTTGATTTATATTGAAATTTGTCAAATTTGAACTACAAGTGCATGAAATAATGAACCAAAAATTCTAAAAAAATCATATTCATGAATTTGAGTCTATTTTAAGTCAGTATCCACTAAATTGAAAGATATTGTTTTAAAAAATTTTTACGACACTCAATGGACAACATAGAGCTTAATGAAATTTTAATTCTAAAAAATTCAAATAAAGTCTGAAAAATACGAGACGTCTCATGGTATCATCATATGATACATAGATGCTGTGATAAAAATTAAAATTATTTTGACAAAGTTTTCATGTACGATGTTAAGAAAGATGGAGATTTGAGATTAATGAATTAGAATGTTAAGAAGGAATGTGTTAGGTTTAAAAGCAAATCAATAGTTAAATCTTCGTTTAAACTTGATTTTTTTCTATGATTAAAATACAACATATATAATCTTATAAAAAAAATTCACATTTTTATACATAAGTTTGCTATTTTTAATTCATTATGTATGTTTCTTTGATTTATATTGAAATTTATCAAATTTGAACTACAAGTGCATGAAATAATGAACTAAAAATTCTAGAAAAATCATATTCATGCATGTGAGTCTATTTTAAGTCAGTATCCACTAAATTGAAAGATATTTTTTTAAAAAATGTTACGACACTCGATGGACAACGTAGAGCTTAATGAAATTTTAATTCTAAAAAATTCAAATTAAGTCTGAAAAATACGATACGTCTCATGGTATCATCATACGATACATAGATGCTGTGATAAAAATTTAAAATTATTTTGACAAAGTTTGCATGAACGAATGTTAAAAGAAATGTGTTAGGTTTAAAAACAAATTAATAGTTAAATATTTGTTTAAACTTTTTCTATAATTAAAATACAACATATATTAATTTATGGAAAATTTGGATATTGTTATATGTCAATTTGCTATTTTCATTAATTCATTGTGTTTTTAAAATTTAAATTGAAAGAACTAAAAAAATATTTTTTATTTATTAAAAAATTTTACCTGTTTAAATTTATAGAAATTTATCCCATTTTCAAAAATATATATATATATATTTTAAAAAATATTCTTTATGTTTTTTTAAAAATATGTTTTTAAAAAAATAAAGAAGATTTTTTATTTCAAAATGCTTTGGCGGTTGGGGCATGGCGCCATGGTAGTTGGCCTGCCAGCTAAATATGCCATAGTGCCATATAAAGGCCTATTATGTGATGTGGGTCTGTATTTTTAATGGGCCGGATATCCGAATAAGAACTATTCGGATTATCCGAATCCGTATCCGAATCCGACGGATATCAGGCATATCATATCCGTTTCCGTATCCGAAAAAAAATATCCGAATCCGAATCCGTATCCGAAAAATCCATATCCGAATCAAAAAATCTGAATCCGAATCCGTTTTTCCGGATACGGTCGGAAACTATCCAAACCACTTTCACCCCTAGTCCTGCATGCGGCAGAGGGAAAGAAAGGAAAAAACAATTCAATTGCCTTTTTGTTGCTGGTTTCCAGGGCTACGTGGGGCCGCCGTCACACAAATTCCCGTGAATAAATGCTAGCAGCACGTTGGCCGGAGCTCCTGTTGTGGTGGGGTCCGCTGAAAAAAAAACAACGCCTGGTTTGTTTTTTTGGCTGCCATGCGGAAAGGAAGAAGTAGAGACGGCTGCTGCTGTGCCAGAGAAGCAGCGCGTGGCCGCAGGGAACAGCCATGCACACGGGCCGCCCATGGTGGAGAAAACAACACCAACGCCGTAGAAAAATTTCGCCGGGGAAAGATATTTTGTGGTTACGAAAACTAAAAACTGGACTGTAGATTGATCTGAGATAAAAGAAAACAGTTATCTATCCTCTTGGGGATAGGGGCCTATTTATAGGCGACTCCTAATACATAAAAAGACTAATTTACCCTCGGGTAAAATTAAACTGACTCTAAAATAAATTCCGAAAATTACTAAAATATTCTTAAAAAATCACCTGACTCAAATAAAAATATGCTAAACTTAAAAACTAAATATTAATATCCTAAAAACGAATTAAATATAGATTGTTAGTTTTACACCAAAATTGACAAAGCGTCCACCATCTTCGCACCAGGTACCCGGATTGGGCCGACCCGACCCCGCAGCTTCCTCAGCCCGGCAATCACTCGCCGCCCGTGTACCTGAGTCAAACCCAGTCAACAGACCAGTGGATCATCTGCCGCTCCTAGCCATGTACCCGGATTGGGCCAGCCCAATTCCGCGGCTCCTCTGCCCAACCGTCGCTCACTGCCCGTGTACCTTAGTCACATGCGCCTCAGACTCGGCAGATGTTCATCTCTCCATTCCTTTGACTTCCGTTGACAATCACTCATCATATCTGGAATATCAAAACCATATTTTTCAACATGGTCTCTCAATAGGCGCTAGTCGGGCGTTGCCTGGTCGCCTAGCGCCTAGGTCAGCAGACGTTACAATATAAGACCACTACAATTTGTACTAAAATATCAATTAAAACACAAGTTTTAGAAGTTTGAGCATATCAACATGTATGATATATAAATATGAATGATTAATGATTTAATATACTAAATAGTAAATACTAATACTATCATTCATTCATTCGGTGATTTCAAATAATTCGTTAATATGAACTATGAAGTATAAACTTACCAATTTTTGAAGACTTGTACTCTTGTAGCCTTGTCACAAGCCAACAACAAGGTAATGACCATGCCTCATATACAATACAAATAGATTGAAATTAATAACATACCAATAAAAAATGAAATTGAAAGGTAGATGGAAATATCAAATATGCAATCAAATGTTTACCTTGAACAAGTTGATGCATGCTTGATAGCCTGAACAATAGCTACACCACAAAACAAAGAACAAATGAAGTTGAACAATTGGAGTATCAAAATTAAACATTAAGAAACAATTTCAAAATCCAAACTCCAAACATAATTGTTTCAAGGAATTAACATAATAGGTCCAATAGACAATAGCTAGTACAATAAGTCCACACTCTAAAATTCCACATCCACAAGACTCAATTTCATTTATCAATCGTCATCCTCTTGATCATAGTTCTTTGATGGAAGAACTTCATCTTTGTCAAATTCAAAATCAATCCTCTTCATACTCATTGGCCTCCTATTCATCATCTCCAAAATTTAAGTCATCATCATGAAGCTCTCACCCTAATACTTCTACGAGGTCCAGTTGCTTCAGTAGCTCCACATGCTTCATCAATAAGTCTAAATGAAAGTCATGAGATGGGATCAATATCCTCATCATCAGCTCCATCAATGATCCAACCTTGGGCATGATATGCATCTATAACTATGAGCACATATTTATTATTCCCATTACGCTTCTCCGTCTTCTTCAACAACCTTGCATTGAATTGAACATATACTAGGATGTTTAGGCAGCCAACTCCAATTCTATTTCTCTTCTTTGTATGAACCTAACATTCAGATTTGAATTAGTGCAAAAATCTATATAAAGAATGAGAAACACCATACCTTCAAACAATGAGAAACACCATTTCAAAATGCTCTACTTATTTGTGTAGTCGTAGCTATCTTTCCTTTTGGTTTCTTGGTGTGAATACATTTCTCTCATTTCGCACTTAGGGCCATATCTCTTAGCTCTGTCTTCTTTTCCATCAAACTTTGCAAAATTAGAAAGGTCGAAGCAAATCTTGTCACACTTGGCCTTATAATATCTCTCTTCCTTGTATTCTTCCTCATCAATGCTATTGGCTTGTGGTGAGAATAGACAAAAACTGTGAAGGCCTTAGCTTGATCAAGTGTATTTTTGAATCTTGGCATCCCACCAATTGCAGATAGCATTAGGTTGCTTGTGTGAGTTGCACATGAACTCCAAAAGATATTTGGTCGTTTGTCTTTCAATAAATCTTTTGCTTCCTTATTGTTTGAGGCATTGTCCTTAACCACTTGTACAATATTTTCAGCCCCTACTTGATCAATGATAGCATCAGCATACTTAAAAATATACTCACTTGTGTGTGCCTCTTCTGATGACTCCTTTGAGCCTATGAAGCATGTTCCCAACGTGCAATGCACACACAAGTTCATTATACTTCTTCTCTTTATGTTTGTCCAAGCATCAATCATTATTGAGCATCCAATTCTCTTTCTCTCCTCTTCATATAGTTTCAACAATCCCTTAGTCCTCTCTACTTCCTCCTTCAATAACTTCTCTCGACATTCATATTGAGACGAACCTTCAAAACTCGGGCCAAAATGACCAATGGCCTCACCCATTTGCCTAAACTCATCATTATCTATTGCATCGAAAGGAAAAACTATAGAAAAAACATAAGTTATAAGAATAAGACATAGTAACAAACAAGATAAACTTAAATTATAGTGTTTTACCATTGGCATATAGCCATCTTGCAACATATTGCTTGACCTTACTGATCTTCTCTTCCAAATTGCCTCATCCATTTTTTGTTGCTTAAATTGTTTTGATGTCAAAGGGATAGAAGGGTCGATAGGAGTTGAATACTTATCCATAGGCTCTATCTTCTTTCTTCGGGCTTGTTGGGGGAAAATACTTCATCCTCATGTTCCCCCAAGGTTCCAAGCCAATACATTACACAACAAAGATAAAAGCAAGTCTTAATCTCGGAGGCCAAGACCCCCTCCGAACTGAAGAGCTCAAAGACGAAGAGTCTGTCCAGGCTCCGGTCCGAAGAGACCCTCCGAAAGGGTCCCCCTGCGAAGTGGAAAACAACCTTAAGGATGAGATGTCTACTTTATCAACATCCTTCGAGCATGTTTTACCATATTAACCCTATAAGGGATACTGAAATAGTATCCACCATGTTGGTTGTAATTAAGGGGTAAAAAGGTCTTTTCCTTAGAGATTTTAACTATAAATACCCCCCTTCTCGCCCTGTAAGAGGCATAAAATATTGAGATATTCAATACACACTTCGAACTATTCCGAGCTATTATCCTATTCGGAGCCTTGAGATAGTCTGCATTCACAAATACTTTGTTTGTCAGTTCTTGGTCTTATAGAACCTGTTAGCGTAATTCGTTGCGCCAATAGTTGGCGCCGTCTATGGGGAACTTAGTACTAGAAGCTAGTTCTCTGCCACTACCTGCACTTTGAAGTACATTTGTGAAGGGAGCTTCGGAGTCCCAGGATTCCACGCACCCTTTAGGAAGGGGCTTCAAGTACAGTTCAAAGGCTTTTCTTGCCTTCCATCACCGTTCGAAGCCCTCGGTCTCCGGACCCTGCTTAGCTTCGTAAGTCATGCCTCCAAAGCGGAGTATGGCCACCGGCCCCCTCCGCAGGTCCTATTGGACCTCCGGAGCAGGAGCTTCAGAGGTCTCCCAAAATCCTAAAGTAGTTAATAAGCCCCAAGCAATCGGAGCCCCTTGGACAACTCTGTCCGTGCTCCGAACTGACTATGTCAGTTCCCGACACCCGGAGGGCCCCTCCGGAGGAAGTGAGAACCTCCCCGAAGACATGACCACTCAGATGGCCCGACTTCAGGCGGAGGTAGAAAGATGGAGGCAGGAGGCCGCGGACAGGCTTCGTCCTCAGGCCAACCCTGCCACTTTGGAGACGCATCAAGACGATGACCCCAATTATTATCCCGAAGCCCCCTAAGTCCAAGAGAGCACCGAGAATGCCTCGTTCGACGATGAGTCTCCGTTGCACCCAGACTTGCAAAAGGTACGCTTCGATCCCAGGTTCCGAGCCTCAAAGCTGCACAAATACTCCGGAGGGGCTGATCTCAGAGAGTTCTCTTGCTCTTACGCTCTTGCAATAGAAGCTAGCGGAGGGGTTCGAAATGCGATGGCAAAGTGTTTTCCCCTTGCGTTATAAGGCGTAGCCCTTCGTTGGTTCTGGTCTCTAAAGCTAGGATCAATTAAGTCATGGGAACAGTTAAAGAAGAAGTTCGTGAGAAACTTCTAGGGGACCTTCGTATCCCCGATGTCTACTGGAAGCCTTTTTCAGGTGAAACAGCAGGTGGGAGAAACTCTTCGGAAATACTTCATGCGCTTTGCCCACAACAAGTCCCAGATCAAGGGGCTATCCACGTCATCTGTTGTGGATGCGGCGTGTGAAGGTGTAATGAATCTCGGCCTCCTCAGCAAACTTCACCGTAAGACGGTGTCTTCAGTGGCACAATTGATGGCACACTTCGAGCAGTATGCCAAATAAGAAGAAGGGTGTCTTCGGAGGACTGCTTTGTCCATACAAACCCTCCCCCAAGACGTCAAGATAGAGCCAAGGGCTTCGAGTCCTCCATAGGCCCCCTTCGATAATCGTTCTCATGATCAGAGAAGAGGAAGGAAGCACCCTCGCTCCAAAGTATTGAATATTGTCCCCTCTGCTCCAAAGATGCCTTCCAACTATCAACAGGCTCAGGGCAACAAAGCTAGTGGCTCGAGGCCACCAGGGAAGTCAGCTGGCCAAAGCTAGACCTTCTTTTGTTGTGTGCATGGCGAAAATAGAAGCCATGCCACCAAGGATTGCAAGTCCATACTGACTCTCTGGAGCGAGTATCTTGGGAGAAACTCGGGTCGAAGCACTACAAACCGAGCCCCTCCGGTAGCACGACCGGAGCCTGTGCAAGCTGTTGGACGTGCAGGCAACTTCGAAGCCCCTATGCAACCTTCGGTGGCCAACATTATGCCGCCACCAAAGCAAGAAGACCTTCAGGATCGGGGCAAGCGTGTAGTCCTACCCATTTCCGGAGGGGGGACCCTTGGCAACATGTCAAAGCGTCAACGAAGAGATTACATTCGTGAAGTAGGGCATATAGGGAATTCAAACTCGGCTGTAGAAATGCACGAGTGGTCCCATGTACCCATATCATTCTCTGCTAATGATGCTGCAGGGGTGAAGTTCCCCCATGCTGACCCCCTCATCATTTCAGCTGACGTGGCAGGGGTGGAAGTCCGAAGGGTACTGGTCGACGGTGGAAGCTCCGCTGACATACTCTTCGTCGAAGCCTTCGATCAAATGTGCATTCACCGAAGGCATCTACTTCCAGCAGATCGCCCCCTCCAAGGCTTCACAGGGCCTCCTCTCGATGCCCTCGGCCAAATAGGCCTCGAGGTTGATTTCGGAGAGGGTCCCCTAGCTAGAGTCTAAGTCATCTTCGACATTGTCGATGCTCCGTACGCCTACAATGCAATATTCAGAAGAGGGATGCTGAATCAATTCGGAGCCGTGGTGCACCATAATTATTTGTGCCTCAAAATGCCCACGCAAGGAGGAGTCCTTACGATCCTCGGAGATCAAGCTGCGGCTCGGAGAGCAGAATATGGCCACGGCCCACCTCTCGATCCTCGGTAGGAAAATAGTGTGCAAGAACACTCGGAAGAAGCTTCGGGGTCCTAGGATCCTCCGAAGTACCCTTCCCTCAAGCCAATCCCAGAAGGTGATATAGTCACGAGGATCATTGTCAAAGAAGGCAGGGAATATCCCATTCAGTTTGGCAAGGAGTGGCCTTTGGAGATTGCCACTTCGCTAGAAGAAGTGGTTTGAGAAAATTTGGATGTCTTCGCCTGGTCAGACGAAGATATCCCCGGAGTTGACCGGAGCATTATCGAGCATAGCTTACTCATCAACCCTAAGGTTCGACCTGTTCGCCTGGGGCTCTGCAAGCTATCAACTAAGAGAGCACACCTCGCTAAAACGGAGGTGGAAAAGCTGCTAAGAGCTGGAATCATTAGGGAGGTGGCCCACACGGAGTGGTTGGCTAACTCAGTCTTCATCAAGAAAAAGGCCTCCGGCAAGTGGCGCATGTGTATTGACTTCACATCTCTGAATAAAGCATGCCCACAAGACCCCTAGCCCATGCCCCGCATTGATCAACTTGTTGACTCTACGACTGGCTCCGAGCTCCTGAGTTTCCTTGATTCATACTTCGGTTACCATCAAATCTGGCTGAAATGCGAAGACGAAGCCAAGACAAGCTTTATAACCCCTTCCGTAGTATTTTGTTATGTATGAATGCCCTTCGGCTTGAGAAATGCCGGAGCAACTTTTTCACGTATCATTGCTAAAGCTCTAGGTCACTAGATAGGCCGAAATGTCGAAGCATATATGGATGACATTGTAATAAAGAGTGCTTTAAAGCACCAACATAGTATAGACTTAGCAGAAACTTTGGAAAGCCTCCGAGCATGTGGAGTTCGCCTCAACCCTGAAAAATGTATTTTCGGAGCTCAAGCAAGAAAGTTGCTAGGGTACTTAGTTTCGAGCAGAGAAATCGAAGCTAGCCCGACATAGATAAGTGCGCTGCAAAGGATGGCTCCGCCTGAAAGTTTGAAGCAAGTCCAGAAACTAGCTGGATGCCTCACAACTCTCAGCAAATTCCTAGCCAGATCAGCGGAGCAAAGCCTCCCAATTTTCAAAGCATTAAAAGAGTCTGAAAGTTTCAATTGGACGCTGGAGTGCCAGAAGAGCTTCGACGAAATCAAGGACTACCTTGGAAATCTATCAACGCTTATTGTGCCCCTTGTAGAGGAAACTCTCCTCCTATATCTTACAACAACAGGCTCCGTAGTCAGCGCAGTGCTTGTCAGAGAAATAAAGCTAAATGGAAAACTGGTGCAAAACCCAGTGCATTTTGTTTCAGAAGCCTTGTCCAGAGCAAAAACACGGTACTCTGAGCTCGAGAAATTCACATATGCTTTGGTAATGGCCTCGCGAAAGCTAAGGCATTACTTTTTAGAACACAATGTAATTATCCCTACATCATATCCCCTTGGCGATATGCTCCGGAGCAAAGACTCCACGGGGAGAATTGGAAAATGGGCTGTCGAGATAGCCCCCTTCGGCATTTCCTTCACCGCAAGAACAACCATTAAGTCTCAATTTGTAGCTAACTTTGTTGCGGAATGGACTCTATCCACATTATGGGATCCGGAAGAATCATGCGAAGGAGTGTGGATGGTGTACTCCGATGGAGCGTTTCAAGCATCTAGATCTAGTGCCTGAGCCGTGATAATTTCACCTTCAAGACAGAAAGCAATGTACTCTGCAAGGCTCAACTTTAAGTCCACTAACAATATTGCAGAGTACGAAGGAATCCTGCTTGGTCTCGGCAAAGCGCGCGCGCTTGGCACCACTCGTGTTGTAATCAAAACAGATTCTCAGATCATTGCAGGACATGCTGACAAAAGCTTCCAAGCTCGGCATCCACATCTTGTGAAGTACTTAGAAAAAGTACACAAGATGGAGGCTTTATTCAAAGGAATTTCCATTTGGAGCATCCCTCGAATAGATAACCAGCAGGCAGACATCCTAGCGAAGGCTGCTGCCAGAGCATTGGATGTCCCACAAGGGGCTTTTTATGAAGAGCTTGTCAACCCTTCGGTGCCTTAGCCACCCTTCGCAGAAGTACTTTGCATACCAATAACTGATTGGCAGAGCCCAATATTAGACTTTTTGCAGAACAAAGCAAGTTCACTCGAAGGCCCAAAATTGCAAAGGCTACAGTCAAGGGTCCAGAATTATAAGCTTGCCAATGGAATGCTATACAAAGCCAGAGTTTGTACTCGACTATTCCGATGCATCTCCCAACCCAATGGGCAAGATATACTTCGGGAAATCCATGAAGGATATGTGGTAGCCACTTAGCCCCTAGGGCTTTAGTAGGCAAAACACTTTGATAGGGGCTTTATTGGCCAACAATTGTAGCAGATACAAAATCATTGGTCTGAACCTATTAAGGGTGCCAATGGATTGGAAGACGAAGCCATCGTCCTTCAACACCCCTTCAAGTGATTGCTCCAGTATGGCTGATGGCATGATAGGGAATGGATCTCATTGGCCCCTTCCCAATTACGAAGGGCAGCTTAAAGTTCATGGTGGTAGGAATCGAATACTTTTCTAAATGGGTCGAAGCCGAACCCTTAATTGATATCACTTCGAAAAATGTGCAGAAATTCTTTTGGCAAAACATTATTTGCAGGTTCAGAGTGCTTAGAGAATTGACAATTGACAATGGCACCCAATTCGATGCCGAACCTTTTAGAGAATTTTGCGAAGGGCTGGGCATTAAAATGTGCTTTGCAGCTATCTGTCATCCCCAATCCAATGGAGTCGTGGAGCGGGACAATGGAAATATTATGTCATGCTTAAATCGGAGGATTGTAGGGTTGACAAAGGGGCTGTGGACCGAAGAGCTTCCTAAGATTTTATGGTCCATTCGGACCACTCAAGCTAGGTCTACTGGTTTTACCCCATTTAGGTTGTTGTTCGGAGACGAGGCCATGACTCCAACGGAGCTGAAAGGTGGATCCCTTTGCACAACAGAGCCAGAAGTTAAAGATGAAAGGAACACTTCTCTTGACTTGTCCAAAGAAATGAGGCTTTGAGCTGTCGCCAATTTGACAAAGTACCAAGACCAGACGAAGGCATGGCATGACCCAAAGGTAAAAGTTAATGAACTTAGGAAAGGTCATTTGGTACCGCGAAGTGTAATTGCTCTAGGGAAATTAGGAAACAAATGGGAAGGTCCATATATTATCCTACGCTCAGGGCGCCCCGGATCTTTTAAATTAGCAAATTTAGAAGGGGAAGAGTTAAAGCATGCATGGCATGCGGAGCACCTTAAATGTTATTATGCTTATGGGATCCTTGTAACGAATTGTAAAGTACCTTTCTAAGTGAATAAAAGCTTGAGGTTCGAATTATGCTTACCCCTCAATATTCCCTACCCCTGATGGACGCATCAGGGGAATGGAGATGCTTGCGGAGGTAAGCATCTTTCATCAGAACCCAATAAACGGCCTCCGAACAATTGGTTCGGAGCATTCGTAAAAGAGCCAAAGGTGGCCAAAACCTACGGATTCCGAGCCACCGGCTTGATAGCATCCGTAGAGGAGTCTATGGACTATAAAATCACAGTGTCCGAACCACCGGTTCGGAGCATTCATAAAAGAGCCGAAGGTGGCCAAAATCTACGGATTCCGAGCCACTGGCTTGCTAGCATCCGTAGAAGAGTCTAAGGACTTTAAACAAACAGATTTCGATCCTCCAGGTTCGAAGCATCTGAAAAAGAGTCGAAGGTGGCCAAAACCTATGGATTCTAAGCCACTGGCTTGATAGCATTCGTAGAAGAGTCTAAGGACTTTAAACAAACAGATTTTGATCCTTCGGGTTCGAAGCATCTGAAAAAGAGACGAAGGTGGCCAAAACCTACGGATTCTGAGCCACTAGCTTGCTAACATCCGTAGAAGAGTCTAAGGACTTTAAACAAACAGATTCCGATCCTCCGGGTTCGAAGCATCTGAAAAAGAGTCGAAGGTGACCACATTATGAGGTTTCAAGGCCCCCGCCAAATGAACCCCATCAAGAGTCCTAAGTGACCAATTTTTGAGCTCTAACTTATAAGTTCGGAGCCCCTTACGAAGTCTATAACGACTATCTTTTCAGACATCGAACCATTAGTTTGATGCGTCGCCTACTCTACCTCTATTAGGTAAGATATTATGATACGAACATACAGTTCGAAGAACTCTACGAAAAAGTTGAGTTAGTGGTTATCAAGTACTACTTGCGAAGCCTCGGTTTTAATATGCCAGGCGTTGTGCGCGACCAGACCTATTGCATTGCATAAGGCCCCCCACCCACAAAGAGGGGCAGGGGAATAAGGCACAATTAAATGATGCTTCTCAAACAAATTATAATGCTTGGTTAAATCACATTACAAAACATCAGAATCATGAAAAATTAGTATCTAAGCCTAAGTAGAAACGAAGGCCTCTCCGACCTCTAGAGCTACCTCTGGGACCAACTCGGTCTTTAGATCCTAGAGTTCTTAAAACCTTCCTTTTTGTTCGAGTTCGATTGCCCTTCTGCGAAGCTCTCCAGACTTTCTGCTCTTTCTGAAGTTCGGCCCAAGTTAGAAGTTGTTCGGAGCTAACCTCATCCGGATCATCGACTTGATGCTCTGAATTAGACCAATCTACATACTCCGAAGATGAAGACATTATTACTTTATCTTCTTCTTTGATGTAAGAGAGGACTTCGCTACAAACATCAGGTGATATCTCTCCATTCTCCCCCCGAGGAACAGAAAATTGTGGGCGCCTATAAGGCCTTAAGCTTTCAAGAATAGCCCACTGTTGGCGAAGCCCTTCATCAAGTTCTAGTACTTTGAGATCAAAATCCGAAGCATGCAGCAAAACCTAAAAACAAACATTCAAACAAAGACTTTTCATTCATTGAAGCAGAAAGAACATTACAGTCTTTTACATGGCAAAAACGCCCTAAGAAGCTAGACCTTCGGGTCTAGAGGCGGAGCAATTGGCGGAGGTGGAGATGGAGGCATCATCTGCACTTGCCTCTGCCGACGTGCATCATCGATCCATGCCTTGGCCGTAGCTTCGCTATTTGCTTTCCAGGTTGCCTGGAAAGCTTCCCAAGCTAAGGCGACGTCCAACGATGGTTGCAACAAGCCTTCGTTAGTGAAGCTGGCAGGCGTCGAACCTTTCACCGGAGAAATGGAGACCCCGACAGCGCTTCGAGGTGACGAAGAACTCCGATCTCGGATACTTGTCCGGAGATTTCTCCATAGCGAGTACCGAAGCCCTTCATCATCTTGGTCGCGCTTGGATCATCTTGAGCTTACAGCCAAGAGGTTCATCCGTCGCAGCTGAGGATGATGGGCAGACTGTTCCAAAATATTCCAAAACACCCCGGAGGGTGTCCATGGTCTGATCAACCACCTCGTTATGCTTCACCTCGGCCCTTGTCATGTCGGTGGCAATGGTGGAGAGCTCAGCTATCTTCGTCATCAAATAAATCTTCTGAGAGAGCGCTTGCTGGAGCGCTTCTCGGAGCCACACAAGTTCGGCCCCAGAAGTCACCTCCACTGCTCGTAGCTTGTCAACTTCAGCCTTGAGCACCACCCACTCCGCTTGAAGCTCCTTAATTGCAGATGCCAGGCCAGATTGAGCATACTGCTCCGTTCGAAGAGCCTCTTGTGAAATGGCCTTCAGCCTCTGCTCTTCGAGGAGTTTTTCCTCCAATTGCAGGGACTTGTCTTCGGAGCCCTTAAGAGCCGCTTGGAATGCTGCAACCTTCATTTTGAGACGATTAAATTCGAGCTCGTTGGAAGTCACCACCGCTCTAGCAAGAACAAATTGCTGCAAAAAGCAAAGTAAGTATGGTTTAATTACAATAAATTAAATATACACTGTGTCCCTCGCATACCTAGAGGGTAGCCTTTTCGAGGGAAATGTCTAGCTCTGATCCACTGTCTTCGATCAGTGTGGAGACCATCTCGGAGTTGCCAACCTCTTGGCTCTTTTGAGCTAACGGTTGCAGGAGAGACCGAAGCCCTATCTGTTGCTCCAAAAACGGAGCTAGCAGCGGAAGCCAGGATAGGGCCCTCCGATTGTCTTCGGTGGGATCATCCTCCGAAGCCTCCACCGAAGGATCGTTCGTCGTCCCCGACGGCGTCATCACCAAAGAAGGGAGAGGCCCAAGCCAATATTTGCCTTTACCTCTCCCCATTGTAGGAGCTGCCAGAGCCACCTCTTCCGTCGGAGTGGACCCCTCCGTAGGAGTGACCCCCTCGGCTAAAGTAGCTCCAATAGAAGTAGCCTCTACCGGAGCCACCTCTTCTGCCGAAGCCTCATCCCCAACTAGAGCCAAGTCCTCTGCCAAGGCTCCTTCCCGGGTACAATCTGAGGTACTCCTCGATGTCCTCCCCCGAATCTTGGGTTGGAGTGGCAGACGTAGAGGTCCTTACCTCCGTTACCACCACTCCGATCACGGGCGAATCAGCGCCCTCTGGCTCCGCTCTCTGAGCCCCTACGGGCTCGGTTCGGACTACCTCCTCCTCTTTAGCCACCAGCACCGCCTCGACATTAACTCGAGGTGGATCCTCAGTTTATATCCGAGAATCCCCTTCACCACCTTCCATAAGTAAAGCTTCAAGCTCCCTCCTCATTTGGGTCTCCGAAGTCTCCTCCTCTTCGGACTCCTCCTCCGAAGAACTCTGAATGTCCAGCGAAGGTGGAGACACTGAAGGAGATGGGAACTTAGCCTTCCGTGCCACCTTTTTTGCCAGAGTCTCCACGGCCTTGGAGGTCCCGGTAGCAGCTTTTCTCTTTCGAGGAACCGGGTCTGCTGCGTCGACGCTTGGATGAGGAGGGGCTTCAATCCCGAGTGCACTCCACACTCGGTTGGAGCGTTCCCAACTCCCGACTAGCTCCACCCTCCGCTGCTTCTCCATTGTAGTGGGGGCCCCGAGCACCCTCTCCGCTGCTCGAGATATTTGCTCCGGAGCCAGCGCCAACGGAGCCGCTGAAACAAGGTAACAATCTGTTAAGAAAAATTACAGATATTCTGTAAAATTAATTTACGTGTAGGAGATATCGAAGTATTACCTAGAGAGTTCAAAGCGATCTCTCAAAGCTCCCGTTCTGAAGTGTTGTGGAAAATAATGGGTCAATTGGCCCCGAGCAGAGGTATCCGAAGGGCGATGAATTCCTCCGCCAAGTCTCACATGCTCATGGTCTTGGCCACCGAGGATAGCAACCCAAGTCGCATTGAAAGCAGACTTGAATCCAAGGTCACCTCCGCTTCCCTCCTGTATCAGATCTCTTGGAAGGGCCCCGTAAGGCCGGAGTCTTCACCAACCTCAGCATAAAACCACCAGAGTATCCAATCAGAGTACCACCGGTCATTGATCGCCTTCGCTGGGAAGTTCTTCAAGTGCCCCTTCCAGAGCTAGAAGTTGACACTCCCGAAGGCCACTAGTAGCTTGGAGTATCTGGGCCTGTCGTGTAGCTTAGGTTGGCACGAAGCTTCGTGGGTAGCTGTGAACACTTCGGACCTTCCTTCACACCCTTCGGCTTGGAGGGCCCACTCGAAGACTGCCAGCCTAGCTATGGCGTTCGGAGACAGATGCGGTAAGGTGACATGGAACATCTCTAGTACCTCTGTTAAGAAATTTATTGAAGGAAGCCCAAGTCCCGCTTCGAAGAATACTTTGAAGACGACAACTTCTCTGCTCCTCGGCGTCGGTATTACTTCTTCTCCGGGGATCTGAGTCCTCATCCCTGGTCCTAGTCTTTCACTTACTGCCTCCTCTACGGACTCCGCCGTGCAAGTTGATCGCCCGAGGATGAAGGCTTGTTTCAACGACTTTTTCGATGGTGGGCGGAGTTCTCGTGGATCCTTGGGCTAGGAGCCCCCTGGAGCTCCCGCCATTGCTATCGCCGTAGATGCGGCCCAAGATTTCCGCTGCGCCAAAGTCACCGCTGCCGTAGGCACCCATGCACTTGTTCTCGCCATCGGTGGAGCACTCGAGAGTTTTGGAGAGTAAGGGCAAAAGAGGAAAGTGTGTAATTGTTGAAGCGCAAAAGCTCTGTAAAAACTTTTCACCGCTGATCATCTTCCTCTTTTATAACTGCTCCGTCCTTATCGGCACGATTCGTGCATATTTTCACCCTTGAAGGTTCAACCCGTGTCAATGACAGGTGGGGCCAAGGGATGAAAGAATGTAAACCCGCTGTAAACTTTTGTGGTTGTTGCTTTCTCGAAAGGCCTAACGACTATTTGAGGGATAACGGTACAAAAGTAATGGCTCTTTGCGGTTTACTGTCATTATAACGGTTCAATTTCCTTCAGAGCAATCATACGAAGGTCCAAGTTCGAAGTCCGGATTTGATGCATCTCCGACGCCAAAGATGTTTCGAACGGTTATAATACCTTGCATTCTTTCTAAGGTCCTGAGCATGAAAATATTTCTTGTGTATACTGCTCTCCTTGCTGTACAGGCTATCCGGAGAAGCGTATTCGAGGGGCTACTGTTGGGGGAAAATACTTCATCCTCATGATCCCCAAGCATTTCTCTTGTTCTTCTTTTGTTGATTTAGGACAAGCCTTCACATTGCCCCTAATGCGAGCAATATGCTCTTTAATCCTACGTACCCCTTCAGGCATTCTATGACCACATAGTAAGCATTCAACCTTGTCTTTATTGTTTGGGTCATATGTCTCGCTAAAATCCCACCCCAAATCATCGGAATTTCACTTATGGAGAAGTATATCACTTCTTTTGACAGTAGCACTAGCGGTTGATGAAATCGTACATGTTCATTACAAATTAGGCATAGACAATTTGTATTAACTCTTAATAACATAATTGATATTTCATATTTGAATATATCACAAAAGCAATAATTTTGCACTTAGAAGTATACAACATCATTCTAACAACCAATTAACCATTGACTAAAGTATGAAACAACCACCACATACAACATCATTCCAACAACCAAAGTATCAAACTGCCCCCACATATAAGATGAAAAATTATAGGACAAACAAAACGATTAGCATATCATAAGGTTATAATTTACATCAATTTTAACTTCAAAGATGAAACTTTAATCACTTACTTGCTCGATGTTCCTGGGTTTTTGTTGGACGGGTTGGAAGAAATGGTTAAAATTGCTAGAGCCTAGAAGCTGAAAACTAAAAATGTAGGGAAATTATAATTAACAATTAACTTGTAGTGTATAGTGTACTACAACAGGCAAGGCAGCAAATGCAAACTAGGAGTCTAGGAGGCATGGCGGTGTGGTGCTGTAGACTGACCGGCTAGAGAGTGGAGACTAGTCACCATGAGTATGAGCAGGCGTGGAGAGTGGACAACAGAGCTCACGACACGACGACAGAGAGTGGACAATGGACACAAGAGTGCGGCCAGAGTGGGGCGCGTGAGGCGGTGAGGGCACGAGACCAGACCAGGGCATGCGAGACAGGCGCGTGAGGCCGAACCGCGGTGTGCGATATCAGACCATGTCGTGTGACGCCTGACCATGGTGCACGAGGCTAGAACATCGAACGGCCAGAGCACGGTGACTGATGGTGACGTGAGTGCCAGGAGTCGAAGAATAGCGACGGCGGCGACGCGTGAGTGCTAGGAGCCTAGGAAGATAAAAAAAACCTAGCCGTTTTTGCTTTTTACCCACTGACAACCAATAAAATATTGTATTGATCGTCCCCACCTAGGGTGCCTAGGCTCCGCGGTTGACTCGCCTAGGTGCCTTGGCTACTCAGCCTCCTTCCCAGGAGCTCCGCGTGGTGCTGGGGTGGCGCCCAATGCCTAATCTCGCCTAGGGGGGCGCCTAGCGTCGCCGTTTAGAACACTACGCGCAGGTGAAGTAGCAATGATTAGGGAGGTGAAGAAAGATGGGCAATATGGTCAATACAGAAAAAAATAGTGTTGCAAGTACCAGCGGTAGAGGGCCTGGCACCGGCGGTGGGTCACCTCGGTGACGTTTTAGCAGCCCCACGTGGAAAACGTCGTGGATCTGTGCCTCGGGTAGAAGCTAGAGACGATAGGCCACCTCGCCGATCTTCTCAGTGACCGAGAAGGGACTTGCATAGCGCGGCTCGAGCTTCCCCTTGGCATGATGGTTGAGGGACCACGTGGTCCAGTGGAGCAGGCGCAGCCACACCCAGTGTAGGACCGAAAGTAGCGACCAGAGGGGGGGTGAATGGGCGCCTTAAAAATTCTTTCGAATATATGGCCTGATCCCAATACCTAACGCACCTCAAAAGACTAAACAACAGAGTATGAACAGATTGCCTAAATCTACAGGTATCTAGCCTAGAAACAACTGATGTTAAACAGAGAACTACCAAAGCAGTGCTACTAGGCAGATAAACAAAATATACTAGACATGGAAAGTCAAACTTCTCAACAGATGATCTAAGTATATATGAAGTGAGATGAGAGGTTACTGTTCAGATTTGTCTCCTGTTCGAAAATTTGCGAAGCCTGCTGCACTTGTGTCGAAGCCTGCTTCGCTGTGTCGAATCCTGCTTCGGAGGTTGGTGACAAAGCCTGCTTCGGAGGTTAGTTGCGAAGCCTGCCGAAGGCTGTTGTGAGAGTGTCGAAGGTTGGTTGTCTATCCTAGTTCGAGTAACAAAGTGCGAAGTATGCTTCGAAGCGAAGTATGGCAGAGTCGAAGCTAGGTTCGAACAATGTACTTCGAAGGCTAAACTTTGAACAGAAAGCTTCGAACAAGCTCACAGAAAAACAACCTTCGAAAGAGAAGCGAAGCCCAACACACGGCAAAAAGATCAAATCGAAGCCTACACTCAAACTTCGAAGCTAGCTTGGTCGAGGTATGACAACCGAAGTTGAGACCATCGTTCAGAGGCTTAACTTCGAAAGACAAGCTCCGAACACACACACAGTGACCTTCGAAAATGATAGCAAGAGGGAACTCACGTCGAGCGAAGTCTAACAGAAAGACAAGCTTCGAAGCCAACTTCGAAACCTGTCGAAGTATGGACTTCGAAGAGCTCAAGTTGGAGTACCTTCGCACAGATGTTCGAAGTATGATACGCTGACAGTTCAAAAAAGTACTTCGAAGCTAGCAACGCAGTACACAAAATGAAGTTCGAAGTTCAAGCGAAGCCCTCGAGGATGTCAGATCGAAGCCTGCCTCACGAAGATGAGGGACTTCAAACATAGAGAAGGGGCTTCGCCAGAAACAGCTAGAAAAGAGACTTTAGCCCTGTCAACTCGATCAAAAAGCTGTGCAGGAAAAAGCAAGGCTAGAGTACTAGTGTACTGTTGCTACAATAGAGTAGTACTACTTGCAAACAGCAAGAACTAGTACTCCTCGTGAAGAACAAATCACAGCAACAGAGAAGCTTCTTCTCAGAGAATAAATTAACCGCATGCACACAATAGCAAAGACATTAAATGAAGTGCTGCGCACATAAATGCTTCGCACAAAAAACACCTGAAACAAACTCTTCCAGAACAGTGAAGAAACAAATGAATCTCAGGAAGAAACAAGGCTCATTGCCTGGCGGCGCACATGGGGAGAGAGTAAAGACAGGGTGCAAAAATGACCCAATGGATTGAAAAGTGAATTCTAGAAGGGGTAGTCCAACCCTAGGGATTTGGGGCCCTATTTACAGGCTGCCCAATGGCCTAGAATATTCCACCAGCCCCTTAGGGTTTTTACAGATGCTAAAATAAAGAAAATGACTCTACTGCCCTTAGGAATTTTTACAGACTCGACTGACTGACTATGGGCCTAGAGATACAGATGACTTATCCGGAAGCTAAGCTTTCATAGTGACTACGGCTTCTCTTCTGGACAGTCTGATACAGAATCAACGGTTGTCAGTTTTGCACCGAAACTGACAAAGCCTCCACCGACTTTGCACCAGGTACTCAGATTGGGCTGGCCCGATTCCGCAGCTCCCTCAGCCCGGCAATCACTCACCGCCCGTGTACCTGAGTCAATCCTGGTCAACAGCCCAGTGGGTCTTCTGCTGCTCCTGGCCCATGTACCTGGATTGGACCAGCCCGACTTCGCAGCTCTCTCAGCTCGACCGTCGCTCGCTGCCCGTGTACCTGAGTCACAGGCGGCCCATGAAACAGCAGATCTCTTCTTCTTCTGTCCTCTTTGACTATCATTGACAATGACTCATCACTTCTGGAGCCATGAGGCCCATGTTATTCAGCATGGCTCCTCACCCAGGCTCCCACCTAGAACTCCTCGTCATGGTGGCCGACATCGTAGTACTTCTTGGAGACCTACTGAGCCTGTAACAGCCGCTGCTAGACCTCCTCGAGGACCTCATCCCTAGTGGACAGCAAGGTATCCACCACCTCCGTCGTGGCGGAGCCCGGCTCATATGGTAGCAAGGGCGGCGGGGATCGACCATAGACGACCTCAAAGGGAGTGGCATGAAGGGCCATGTGAAAGTGGGTATTATAGCAATACTCCGCCCACGACAACCAATCTACCCACGTGCGCGGCCGATCACCTGTCACACATTGCAAATACATAGCAATGACTTTGTTAATGACCTTCGACTGGCCGTCCGTCTAGGGGTGGAAGGTCGTGCTCATGCGGAGGGTCACGCCGGCCAGCCGGAACAAATCGCGCCACACGTTGCCAGTGAAGACGGGGTCCCAGTCGTTGACGATAGAAGAAGGGAACCCGTGAAGCCGCACGACACCGTCGAAGAAGGCACGGGCGATGGAGGCCGCCGTGTATGGGTGGCCCAACGCGATGAAGTGGGCGTACTTCGAGAAGCAGTCGATGACTGCAAGGATGACAAACTTCCCATTGAACTTGGGCAGCCCCTCGATGAAGTCCATCGAGATGTCCGCCCACACCTGGGACGACACCTCGAGCGGCTGTAGCAGCCCCGCCGGCTATAGTGTCTCCGTATGGTTGCGCTGGCAGGTGGCGCACGATCGAACCCAGTCCTGGATCAACGCCCGGTCGCACGGAATGTAGAAGTCGGCGTGCATGCGATGGAGGGTCTTTTGGATGCCCTCGTGGCCCGCCGAGTGCGCTAGGCGAATAACTTGGTCGCACAGGTCACCGTGGTCCAGCACGAAGACGCGGGACCTGTTTAGAAGGTCGTCGCTGAGGTGCCATGGGGCAACAAGCTCGCCATCCTAGAGCTACTGGAGGCGCTGCTACCCCTCCACGGTTGTCACCGTGGCTGCCCGGATGTCGTCCAGGAAGGCGAAAGAGGGGCCCGAGAGGACGTAGAGGGCCACCTCCGCCTTGATCACGCTGGTCAGTGCCGCCTCCTCGGCGTCGCAGTGTGACAGTGCATCGACCACTATGTTCAAGTGGCCCGGCCGATACTCCACCGAGAAATCAAAGCCGAACAACTTCCTGATCCACTGATGCTAGGGAACTGTAGAGAGGCGCTAATCAAGTAAAAATTTCAAGCTATAATGGTTAGTGTGAACCTGAAAGTGGCGTCCCCACCCCAGCAACGGGCGACGAAGGGCTTGCTGAAGAAGGCCAGGGGGTCGGCGGTTTGATGGAGCACCACGCCAAAGCCCACCCCGGACGCGTCACAGTCCACCACGAAGGGTCTGGAGGAATCCGACATTTGGAGCATCGGACCGGTAGTGAGGGCGCTCTTGAGCGCCATGAAGGTTGCCTCGACCTCGTCGTCACAAGCAATCACGTCATGTTGCAACAGACACGTAAGCGGGGCTGCGATGAGGCCGAAGTCCCAGATGAACTTCCGATAGCAGCCCACGAGGCCCGGGAACCCACGGAAGCCGCGTGCGGAGCGGGGCTGCGGCCAGGTAGCCACAACGGCAACCTTCTCGGCATCCATGGCGACCCCGCCCTCAGAGATCACGTGGCCCAGGTAGGTCACCGTCGTCGTCCCGAAGAAGCACTTTGAGTGCTTGAGGTGCAAGGAGTGCGATCGCAGTGCCTAGAGGACAATGCTGAGGTGCTGCAGATGCTCAGCCCACAAGGAGTTGTAAATCAATATATCATCAAAAAATACAAGAACAAACTTCTGGAGGTAGGGACACAACACATCGTTCATCATGGCCTAGAATGTAGACAGGGCATTGGAGAGCCCAAACGGCATCACCAGGAACTCGTAGTGGTCGTGGTGGGTGCGGAAGGCAGTCTTGTCGACGTCGCTTGCGTACATCCGCACCTGGTGATAGCCAGACCGAAGGTCTAGCTTGGAGAAGAAACGAGCGCCATGGAGTTCGTCCAAGAGCTCATCGACCACTAGAATCGGGAACTTGTCCTATGACATCTTGGCGTTGAGGGCGCGATAGTCGATGCAGAAGCGCCAGGACTTGTCCACCTTCCGGACAAGCAAGACTAGAGCAGAGAACAGCGATGTGCTCGAGTGGATGATCCCCTGGGCGAGCATGGATGCACATTGTCGCTCAAGCTTGTCCTTCTCTAGCTATAGGTAGCGGCAGGGGCGCACGGCCACCGGCTCAGTCCCTAGCAATAAGTCGATCCGGTGATCGTACGGACGCATCGGGGTAGCTCAGTCGGCTTGGAGAAGATGGCGCCCTACTGCTCCAGTAGGACGTCTAGCATGGGTTGCTGAGTGTAGGCAGAGAGGGTAGCCGCATGCAACTGGGGCACGGCCGAGAGCTCGCCCTGCCACTGAATGCGTGTGCTACGGTGCCAAAAGGACACCGTCATGGCCTCGAGGTCCCACAGAATGGGTCCTATGGTGCGCAGGAAGTCGACGCCGAGGATGAAGTCGAAGCCGTCCAAGTCGATGCCTGCACATGTGACGGAGAAGGCAACACCCCCAATGATGATGGGAACATTGCATGCGATGCTCGCACACGACAGCCGGTCATCGTTGGCCACTGTGACGCAGAGCTGATCGCCGCTAGAGGGCACCAGGACCAAACGCCACATCGTGTCACCGTGGAGGAAGTTATGAGTGGAGCCGGTGTCGAGAAGGGTGAGGAAGCGATCCTCTGGCCGTGGAAAAACTTCTTACAGTGGTTGAGCCAGTTCAGCAGGTCCTCCACGCCGTCGTACGTGGTGAATTCCAATTTGTAGAACTTAGGCGGGAGGCGATCGCCATCGGGGGCTGGTGGCAGGACTGGTGGTGCACGGGCTTGTGAAGGGGTTCCCCCGGCTGAGGAGGATCCCGCGATGGACAAGAAGAGGGTTCCATCCACCCCTCCAAAAAGCGTGCCCGAGGATGGAACATCACCGAATGCGCCCAGGGCCATCGGGGCCGCCGATGAACGTGGCACCACCGTTGTGATTGGTGTGGACGAGGAGTAGATCGACGACAAACTGGAAGTGGCCCCTACGCCCAAGACGGAATCGGTGAGGGCGACGGGGGAAATGACAACATATGGATCAGCATGTCGGCAAACGGCTAGTACACCTGGGCGGGCATGCCCGGAGTAGGCGCGGGAGGACCCGGCAAGAAGGAAACAACGGTCGTCGATGAGAGCAGTGGTAGCGGTTGGATCCCTGGCTGGCCAGTGAGGAGTGCACACCGAATCGCTTACTGCCCATCGTGAAGCATCTGCATGGACGTGGCCATGACGTCTATGCACCGGAAAATCCCGAGGAAACCCCGAGTAAGCTACTCGTTGGTCATCACGGGGGTGGCACGGGGGCCGAACAGTAGCCTAGTAGATGGCGCCACCCGGGCGGACGTTGGGGCCGGAATGAGCAGTTGAGACACCGTCGGCAGGACTGGCTGGGACGCCGACGGATCAGAGGCATGGACGGCAGCGGACGGAGGAGCGCCTGATATTGCTGATACTTGGTTGATAGGAACAGAGATCCTACCCCTCGCTGGTCTTAGGTTATATGTGTCAGTGATAGGGTTGTGAAAAGCATCGGTTCCCTGAGGGGAAACCGGCAACAGATGAGTTGCAACTTGCTTAATCCCAATAATCCAATGTTTACAAGTATTTATAGTTCTATATCAAATTCTAATAATTCTATAAAGGATAATTTGGACCCAGACCATCTCCCCCTAGCCACCCTTGGGCTTGCGCCGCTGGTAGGAGAGGCCGGTCATAACACGTTCGGTTTCAGAAATAACGGTGGCATGGATGCAATTAACCCTTTAAAGATTGGATGAACATGAAGTTGCTCAAACAGATAATTATAAAACCGTTGAGAGCAGTATATTGGCGAACCCCAGATGAAAGACCATTTGTCAACCTCCTCATTTGCAAGATTTGTCTAGACCATAACAAGACCCATCTAGGTGAGCTCATTGAAGGCTTCTTGAGAAAGGGGGAGAAAGAATAGGCGTCCCATGTTGTTTTGATTGAAGAAATAGTGCACGAAGATCATTTTATTCATGGCAAAAGAAAAGAGCCTGGGGAAGACTAATTCCAGTGGTGTGTTGCACTAGATGTCTGACTAGATGGAAACAGAGGAGCCACAACCAATAGAAGGTTTGGCTATTGCATGGAAGAGGGGTGATGATTGAAGAATATCTTTCCACCACTAGGAACCTTTATGAGGACCTAAGTGAGGTGCCTTGTTGTTACCAACATACAACGACCACACCAGATTGACCCAAGGCGAATCAAGCAGGAAGTAGAACTTATGCATGTTCTTGAGGAGAAGGGTGTTCTAGCATTGCAAATAAATCACACCAAGACCTCCTTTGAGCTTGGGCACACGCGCAAACTTTGGCCCGCGTGACTAGATAAGGCATTTTGGAATTGATGTTGGAGCCCCGCCAAGGCAATTGCGCCTAGCCCTATCAATGATCTTGATGATTTTGACAGGAAGCTTGAAGGCGCACATTGCAACCCTAGAAACATCACCTATCCTAAGCGGGCGAAAGCAGATTGTCGGCAATTTATTCCTTCGCCACAAAGAACAAACTGCAAAATGTGGCCCTCAATGAAGAAAAAATTGGAGCTAACCAAAACCAAGTGATCCTGATCAAAGATGTTGTCGACCTTGAACATGCCCACTCCAAGAGGGTAAAGGTTGTAGCATACCACTCGAAGATGAAGAGTGAATAAGATGATGGCGGATCACGTGCAGCAAAGCGAGACACTCGACATCATCTAGAAAGCCATCACATTCGACGATAGTCATTCCCTCATTTTGGACATAATCTCCTGTCTGATGCCTATGCTGCTAGCCACCATTGTCGTTGATGGTGATACTGAGAGGGAGGAATGGCAGGAGATTTACAGGGAAGTTGGCCATAATGGATTGACAGTCTGGAGAGGGCGATGAGGTGGGTTGAAAATCTAGAGAGGGTGATGAGGCAGAGTGAGGGGACTTGCTGTTAGAGTGTGTGTGTCTGGCCCTCTATGGCCTTGTAGGCTACTATTATTATCCACCCACCCTTCTAGGGTTGGGTGAGGAATACAATCTCTTTCATGGTATCATAGCCCTAGGGCTCTCTCCTCTCCCTTCTCCTCTCTCTCCCCCTCCTCTCTCCAATTGCCGGTGCCGCCACCGCCACCATGGCCGGCGAGCCACCTCCGTCGCCGGTGCCAGACTCCTCCTCTCCCCCCTCTCTCTCCCCATCGCCAGGGTGGCCAACAGGTCACTGTTGCGGACGGATGCAGCGCCGCCGCGACCAGATCTAGCGCTGGTGGCCTCCTCCATGTTCCCCGCCGCGACGCCGCTCGGCTTGGCCGCGTGCGGCCTGGATGCCGCCGCCGGAGCACCCTCCTCCCTCTTCCCACCGCGTCGCCGCTCAGCTTGGCCGCGGGTGGGCTATACGCCGCCGCCAGAGGCCTCTCCTCCCCGCCGCCACTGGAGCCTCCTTCCTGGCACCGCCCTTGATGGCCACTAGAGACCCCTCCTTCCTGGTGCCGCCACATTTGACTGTGGTGAGTCGTCTGCTGTGGCGTCTGCCGGAGTCAGGCCCATTGCCTAATCGACTATTAGGGAATCACCTCTATACACCACCTGCTAATTGGCTCATTTTTTTTGTCTCAAGCACTGTTTCCATTCTGTTTGCGTAGAGTGCTAGAGAATTTCCTGCTTCTTTACAGGAATCGAATTGTTTCATGCGAAACACCTGCATTTCAACTTAATGCCTTCCTGGAGCTTAATCATTGTCTTCTCTTAATTCAGGAACAAAAACAATCATCTTTGTCTGATACTGAGTTATCAAGATTAGCTGCTGTGGCGAAAGTATTGAAAGACACATCATTTTATCATACAAAGTAAACTTGCAGATGCCGACATGACCTTGCTTCTGAAAATTCTGAAGTCTTGGCCTGCACAAATGATGTTTCCAGGTAGATGATTTTTCTCTCTTTGAATCCAACTAGACAGAAGGTGCCCGTTGGGCACCCATCATAAGCCACATTCTTAGTAAATTTCAACATGCTAACACATCAATTCAACATCTCAGATTAGTAACCAGAAATAAGAGCTCTATTTGAAAACCTACTTCCACAGCATCTCACTACCTACTTCCAGAGCATCTCACTGGGACATATAGCTTCCACAAAATCCTTACATCCAACTTCTTCAAGAAACAAAGATTCATATGCAACTCTATTATATGCATAGGATATTTTCTTTTAGTTTCCCTATGAGAAAAGAAGTTGAGAAGCATATGCAACCAAACGCTACTTTTGTTTCATGTTCGTCTAAGTATTCATTCAAACTTTGTTCTAAATTATTTAAACTCTTGATGTTAAGCTTTCCAAGGCAATTGAACAACACATGTTGAAACTATCATTGAAAAAAATGACCATGTTACCAGCTTCATTCAATTGCCACCTTTATTTTAGCTGGATGGTTGTTACATTAGTTGATATTTGACAATGCCTCATCATTACAGATAAGAAAGAAGAAAGGTTCTCCATAGAATTGAATGTGCTGCAAAGATAGCAGCAAATGATTCAAAAAGAGATAAATTACAGGTTTGCTTCTCTCCAAATAAAACAAACATCCAAAGATGTGCTAGCAAGATAATACAGAAGAATGAAAAACATATTTCCTAACAAGATAGCACAAAATGAATGTAAGTGCATGGAAAACGACATTTCATATAGAACAAACCCTATAGAATGGGCATGATAAGTGTATGTTCTATAAAGTTTAACTATAAAAAAATATTTGTCCAGTATGCCTCTTTACTAAAGCCACTGAAGCATATCAAAAGGCAATGAAAATGTATTTTGAAGCAAGAAAAAACCTATCCACTTTCATTGGTAGAGAACAATTGGTCAAGCAACATAAGCAACAAACTGCAGTGAGGCAAAGAGCTAAGGAAAATTTGAATGGGTGTAATGCATCTAAAAGACAAGGTAATCACCAGTATGAAGTAAATGACCTCTCTCAGTGATGAAGAGCCTGTCTAGAAGATGAAGCGGCAGAAGGCACCTGCTGTTCAGAATGCGGATATTGCGCCCACAAATAAGCATTATGTACTCCAAAACAAGAGAAAACGAGCTCAGGTTGCAGGCCATGAGTGGTGCATGTGTCTAAGACTTTCCTTGAAGCCTAAAATTGGTGCATGTGTACAAGCATTTGCAATTAAACCAGAAAACATGATTAGATTATCTTACAAAAGACTAAAGGTAAATAATATGTGAGTAATTTCTTTATCAAGCTATCTTACAAAAGACTAAAGGAATAAGTAATAACACTATACAAACAACTGCATTATGTCTTAGTTGAACTAACCGTCCACACTACAATTGACATATAGCATTAGTCGAAAAACAAACTAAGTTTGATGTATTCCTACAACACATAATACAGGTGCTACAAAAAATTGTCCCTTAGAATATTATGCTTCATTGCTTGTCCTTGACAATGAACATTTTTCTGAGGGTGTTAAGATTGTAAAACAGAATGCTTTCATGAAAATCATCAGCTGCTGCAATATAGGGGTGATCGAATCTTTCCTGTATTTAAAAAACGAAGATAATATTAGTTCAGTTCAACCAAAACAGAAAACCATCAAGCAACTGAAGAACCGAAACTCACTTTCTCCGAATCTTCAGCTGCTGTAATGTTTTCTTCTACAACTGAAATTACACAGAAAAATGTATCTCAAAATGGCACATCATAGACACAAAACATTAACTGAAGTTTCCTTTGAAATTCCTTCATTCTAAGTGAATATGGATTTGATTACTGAATAGCCTATCATCTTGCTTCTTGTGACATTCTAATTTATGCAAAAAAAACATAAATGCTTATTAAAAGTTCAAGGCTTTTAAATACAATTTCCAACAGCGGTCGATGTCTACCAAATTAGTGGAATCAGAACACAATTGGTTCATTTTCGCAAACCAAATTTATAATAACCAGAGCAGAACAACTGCTGGTTTATATTTTTTAGGGTAGGTGTCAAATATAGTGAGAAGTATCCACTGATTTCTCTAAACAATAACCAGTACAACTACAAAACTACATACTCGAGGAGGTTTCATGAATAACAACATAACTAAATTAACCCTAGGAAAGGAGTTGAATGCTTTCTCTGAAAATTAAGGTCAAATTCAAAGGACTTGCAAACTAAGTGTCAACAGAAATGAAGTAAAATCAATACCGTATGCAACAAGGAGTTCTGGATTAACATATACATCAACAAGGATCTGCAAGATTTTGGCTCCCGCGAGGCCAACAACGACGTCATCGACGCCTACAGCACCGAGACCACCACCTCCTCCTCTACGTGCGCCAGCGGTGGCGGTAGCTGGAGAGGGATCGACTCATCACCTCCTGCTCCTGCTCCACCACCCTGTCTCCCTCTCCGCCGGCGCCAGGATTGGGATCTTCGAGCGCCGAGCACCGCGGCGACGCAAGAAGCCCCACCCAGACCCTTGCGACTGGGTACAAGCTTTGTGCCCGTCGCCACACACCCGCCGCCGTGCCTACCACGGGCACTCCCCGTCGAGCTGCTGCTGCCGCTGCCAGTGCCTGATGGGGTAGGAGGGCATACCGAGGCAGTCTTGCTCCGAGAGGCAGGGAACTAGGTGAGTAGCGATCGGTCAAGGGGCGGCCGACAAGCGAGGCACGATAGGGTCCTTGGTGGCTAGAGGCGAGTCACGCTGATGGTGGCGGTGGCGGCGAGGAGGAGACGGAGCGGCGGCTAGGGTTAGGGGATGGGGAGGGGGTGGCCGAATGAGGATGGGGCTCGCGGGAGCTAGGGCTCCCAGCGGCCTGCGCTTTTTCACAAAAGCCCCCGTGTTTCTCATTTTTAGAGCGCGCTCTTATTTTTCGAATTTTCTCTTCTTGACGTATAAATTACCAAGAAACAAGGGCGCAGACGCAAAAGAAACAAGACAGCGGACCGCACAACGCTGGACCTTTACGTGATTAGAGATAAAAATGAGGTTCTTTTCGCAAAAATAGCAGCTTAGGTAGGGGGCACGCGTCACTTGGCGATTGGCCAATAGGAGCCCGAGCGCGGAGAGGCCTCCAATTCTCCGAGGCTTTAAGGATAGTAATGACCATGTTTTATTATTTTCAACTGGTGATCACTTAAAGAAAATTATTGATATTCACATTTATTTAAAGGAAAAAGATAGAGAAGGGAAAACAAACGTGATATTTTAGCCTAGTCACAAGGAAGCAATTTAGAGAAATTATTGCAGAAAACAAACACTGTCTGCATCTGGCTCTGTGCCCGTATGCTGCTTCTTGCACCAGTTTGCTCGTCCGCTGTCCTAATCTGGTTGGCCCCCACTGGCCACTTCCCTACATTATTCTCCAAGGAGTTCCCGTAACCATTATAATAGGAATTTATAATAGGCCATGAGGTTCCTTGGTATCAATGACTTGTACATTGTGTTTTGTTCACTTTTGATGGAAATAGCTTGCAATCCAACTGAAAAGTTTGTTTATCTCTATATTGCAGTTATTGATTTTCTTAGGATGTTTGTACTGCATCCTGATGGAGCTACTTTATTTCTCAAGACAATTGAAAGTGGAAATGGTGAAGTTTAAACATGTCCTCTGTCTGCCAATGAATTGTTTAATTGTCTTGTTTGAGCTATCTTCATTTTTTCAGGCTTATATTTTTTATCTTCAATACATCTTTATCATTATTAATAACTAATGTAGCTTTATCAAAAATATGAATTTCAACATTTTATTGGTACTAACTATCCGTTCGTCATGGACAGCCAGATGTACTTGTTGAGACTTTTCGTAAGGCTGTAGCACCACCTGTGCAGGCACCAAATGTTCTTACTACCCTTAGGCCATCTCCAATGCTTAGTGCTAATATAGATGCTTAGGATGAGAACAAAGTTAAGCATCCATTTTAAGAGTCTTATGCCTCAATGCAAAAATATATAGTAGTGCTATATATATTGGTTAATTTATTACTACAACTACTTGATTAGCCATGTATTTCTTTAACTACTTTGATAAGCACCCACTAAGAGCTGGTGCTAAAGTAAGCAGCACCTCTTAGCGCTAAGCATCTATGATGGCAAAAAAATCCGGTTTTTTTCTCTAAGCACCATTGCAAGCTTCCCATTGAAGGTGCTCTTAGAGCAGTTACCAACTTATTTGACAACACATGCTTTCGCCAATGGTTGAGAACCCACTGTGCTGAGGTAAGTTCTTGAACCACATATGGTAATTTTGTTCCAATCTCATTATGTGTAGTTCATAATTGTAGCTGTCGGTTTATTTTATTTGTTTTGTATTGTTGATTATTACAAGATTTAATGAACAATGATCAATATAAGGATCCTTTCTGGGATCATTAGTGTGCAGAAAAAATAAAATTAGCTTTTAAACAGGCATTTAGTTTGAGTAGAGTTTGTTCTAATAAATTATTTGTCTGCCCAGACCATAGCTGTTGTTATTCAGTCTGTTTTTATGACTGCCATTTTTTGCTTGCTAATTTCAGATTATTGATTCTGTATCAAGCTGCAAACCAAGTTTTAGCAAGAATGCTCACGTAGCATATTCCACACTCTTACTCAAGTAAGTTGTGAGTTGAATTCTACGTAGCATGCTTACATATTCCTTTTTTGTCACAGTTATAGATACCCTTTGGTCATGGAAATTTGTTGTTTTGGACAATGACATATTTTTCAGTGCCGGTCCTAGGATTTTGAGGGCCTTCCGGCGAATTCGTGCCAACGGCCCCTATAGACCATAAACCTTATAATATATTGGCTAATTTTATTTGTATAAAGGGGTAGCAAATTCAATAACATTTTAATTTAACATATCTGATAATTATCAACAACGAGAAACAATGTAGACTAAAAATATTACATTTGTACTTGTATAACTAATATGATTACCTTAAATAAGAATACAACTCTATCATATTTCTTTGCTTCTTATAAAAAAATATTTCTTCGGACATTTCTTGATGCAAAATCATCAAGGACGGTATTGAGATCAATAGTGTCCAAGATATCCTTCTCGATGGTGCACATAGCCAAGCCATTTAACCTTTATTGTGACATAGTTGATCTCAAATAGTTCTTCAATAATTTTAAATTTGAGAAACTTCTTTTGGCAGAAGCTACAGTCGTAGGTATAGTTAAGAGTATTCGATACGCAACTGAAACATTTAGATAGCAATCTGCATCCATAACAAACTTGAGAATCTCAGGCGCTGGCATCAAAGAATCTGGCAAAATCACTTGCAACACCTTTAATTCTGAAAAAATCATTGATCTCAACATCGGATGAGTTATCATGAGAAAATTTATCCACAAAAATCTTGCAGTGCGCCCAAAGATCAACTTCATCCAAGGATTTCAAATTTTCTGAGTTGAACAAGAACCCAAAGACATTATCAAATGTTGTCATATGCTCAAATCTAGTAGTCAATGACACAATTGCATTATCAATCATAACTAGGAAGTACTCTCTTTTAAAGAAATCCACATCAGATTGTTGTATTTCCTCGTCTTCATCTTGTTCATCAAAAATTTCTTTTTCTCCTTCGTTGATGTTTTGTAGGAAATATTGGCTCTATATCTAATTTAGATGCAATGTTTTTTTTTGCTGTATCCATACTAGAAATGAAACCTTCATCTCTATACTCCTTAAAATATGATATGACACCTGCAATATGTTTGAGAGTAGCATCTATACTCATAATTTTAAAATCTTGGGCTGATGACGATCGTGTACCAGTGTATATTGTATATATATACATACATATATACATATACATATATATATGGGCTTGGGCTCCTTCTCAGCATGGGCCCTCGGCGGTCGCACAATGTAGCCCCCATAGGGCCGGCCCTGATATTTTTGAAAAATGCAATTTTGAATATCTATCGTAACTTTTTTTTGTAAAACCCAATAAACCTATAATATTATGAAAGTATTTTTCAGACATTAATTTTCAAAGTTTTGAAAAGTTTGACTTGATGTGTGTCCAAAACAACATGTTTTGTGAACTGAGGAGTAATAAGCATGGACAATTGGCAATATTGATGTGCGATGTCCCTGCATCTTTCTGAGTTACGCTGTTCTTTTGATTGAATCAAAGGATGAACAAAGTCAGGCACAGATTCTTTCTGCTGCCCTTGAAGTGAGTTTCTTCACAGTCCACTCATTGTTACATTTTTTTTATGGAAATTAACAGACTGCTGAAGATGAAACCCAAGATGCCGATGCAAAATACCAGGCCCTCGTTGCGATTGGCTCTCTCGTATCCTTCTTAGTGATGCATATATAACAGTATAACACAATGTTTAGGAATATTGAATGGTTTGACTGTAGTGGATCTTGCAGTAGCTTGCTTTGTTTATTCTTGAAAAAGTTTTGTTTTGGCTTGTCCTTAACCTGACCCTAGATGTTGAATGGCCTAGTGAAGTCCATTGCTCTTGACCTAGATGTTATTAAGAGCGTTGCGAACACTGCAGGAGCTTCGAAGGACTCAAAGATTGCTGAGGTTGGAGCCGATATCAAGATGCTAACAAGATGATAAGAGGGCTGAAGATTGGCAGACAGTTCGTAGTGCGCTTCTCCCCCTCTGGAGGCGACATTGTTGAAGATACTGCTCATCAGTCAGCCTGGATCCGGGCATCATGTTAGCCCATGCACCCGGTGCCACCGGTACTCCAGGAGGTAACACAGGTTGCTGAAAATGTCAAAGTTTTTGTTGGATGTTGCGCTTTCGTCTTGCAACAAACATAGCAGCGTGGGATTGGCGCTTATCATCCGCACTGAGCAAAACGTTTGTTTTTGCGTCGTTGATGAGCAGTTAAATTCACTTAGACATACATTATTATCCAGAAACGCTATCTCAATTCAATTCTTGGACGACCCAGTTTAAAATTTTCTTCACCCATCCGTTGTCTCAACGGGCATGCTCATGTACCTCCATTTAATTGATCCAAAAATACATTCCATTGCTGGGATTTGAACCCGGGGCGCCTGTCATGCTCATGTATCTCCGTTTAATTGATCCAAAAATACATTCCATTGCCTGATGAGTAGGTATCCTAACCGGACTAGACGATAATGGAACTATGGGTTACTGGATCATTGATCTGTCCTTTTGGTCAAGAACCAATAGTTGGCATTGCATCAGCAATATTCTAATTCCTAAGCTAAGAAAAGCTTGTGTTTGGTACCATTTCACCCATCAACTTTTTCTAAAAAAGTGCAAAAGAGAGAGGTGAGCAGGACTACAGGAGCCATGGTCTTTTGTGCATCCTAGATAGTCTCAAAAGCACGTCGAATTTGTGGTGAAAGATATACACTGATAGCTGATCCCTTTCCGTATAAAAATGATCCAAGCAGTGCGAGTCTACGAGGCTTCAATCAAGACCAAGAAAAACAAAGACAAAAGGAATGCCATACTTAGGGGATTGGTGGAGCTCCGACTCCAGTTTTTTTGTTTTGTGGAGCAAGAGTCAAGCTAAACACTTTTTCTGAGGAGTAGATCCTACTCAGAACATTTCAAAAAAATGACCAGACCCTTAGAATCAGGAGTTGTGTTTTCTTAGTGTGGCACTGTGAATTTATGATTACCCCTACTACTCTCACCTAGACCGCTAGACACCTCGATTTTAGCATATGTCCTACATGATGATTCAAGTTTAATTTATTGATTTTAGCATATGATCTACATAATGATTCAAGTTTAATTTCAAATCGAAGTATACTAGTACATCGAAAGACGTTCCAATTGTACACCATTGCTAAAGATCTAAAAGAGGAGACCCAGAAAGAAAAACATAATGCCTTGAAATCGAATAGCGTCTATGTATCATTCCCAATTTCAATCAATCAAGCGGGCAAAGTGCTCTAGAAAATGGCAAAATGGTACAAACAAATGTATCGAAGAACATGCAGATTATCTCTTGTTCTCCTGTTCTCCGTACCGTTTCGATAGTTTTCACGGGGATATGTTCACGAGGCCGGTGGGTACTAAATTTCGGTCTGTTGTAATTTCACCGAATTCGTAAATACCGCTCTAAATTCGCTGATACAGTACAAAATTCGAATGAATTGCTTTCCAATAAAAATAAATTCAAATGCGATTTTTTAACTTGGGTGGTTTACCAATGGTGTTTTAATTCGCGCCAGATATTGATTGAATTTCGTCAGTTTTATGATAGCTGGATTACTCCCACCACTCATTTTCCATTCCAAATTTTACATAGAATATGATCAACCTTTACTCACTAAATTGATTATTTACCACTGAAAACTGTCATATTAAATGTCATCTAAAAGTTTGACAACCTTTATTTTTATCATTTCTATTGTTTTAAATATTTGTAATTTTTCCCTTCTTGAAAGGAATCCTCACTCCACTGCCTTGTCACTGTCAAGCAGGCATAACCCTAACAAGGCACAAAGAGACAACGTCCTATGGGTAGGGAAGCCATGGTGCCAATCAAAGATGGGAGGATAGGGTACAATACAAGGAGATGCAATATAAGAATTGGGGCACGGGGAGATGAATAGGGATGCAAATTTACTCGTAGATATGGGTATCCACGGATATCCGCCTTGATGGGCACATATTTTGGTTTAGTTTTGTGCATGTGGGTTTCGGTACCCATTTATTTTTGGTCAAGCATGAATTTATAGTTAAACCCATATGTACTCATAAGTTTATCGATTACTTATATTTACATTGACAAACCAATCTATTACTCACAATTTCTTCAACCCAGCCACTCCACTCTCCAACCGGACTAACACTAAATCCCCTAGTCTCTCCTCTCTCTTGTGTTCTCCAATCTCTAGATAGTCGAGAGGTGACAACACTATGACAAGATAGGCTAGGGAAATTGGCAAAACACTGAACATCGCTGCACTAGGTGCAAGGAACCAACCGCACTCACAACACGTGCCCACACTATTGGCCATGCCACCCGCACCACCGTCGTTGCCATCACACTAGGGGCCAAGCTAGCCACACACCCATACTGCCTGGATTCGATTTCTACGATAAGCGTACTTCACTCTCACTCTTGAGATGAATAGCTAGATATTTTGATGCATCATTCTTCGCTACTAGATTGGCTAGATTTGTTGTTCAAGATACTTCCACAAGGCTTGTGACAAACTGTAGAAGATATTGTGATTTGTGAACTTTCTTTGAGAGTTTTATTATGATGTTGTAACACCGTGAATTGTTATGGTGAGTGGTTGTGAAATATTGTGAATTATTATGTTGAGTGGTTGTGAACTGCTATATTGTGGAGTGTCAACCATTTATAGGAGACAAGAGTCATACAACCGAAAAATATATGTCAGGTTGTGAACCATTTTAGAAATCAGAACTATTATGTGCTGACTGTTAAACCCACAGGTTACTCATCGATTTTCTAGTACCTAGTGAGTTCGGGTATGGATTTTATTTTAAACCCACGGGTTTCATGGATTCGAGTTTATACATGTTTCATGAATTTGCTTCGTGGGTGGGTTTTCATTAAACCATAGGTTTAAAATCCATTGCCATCCCTAGATGAATTGAGAGCAATTACTTTCTTTCAATAAGGTAAAAGTATTTAAAATGTTTAAAACAATAGAAATGACAAAAAACAATGGTTGTTAAACTTTTGGATGTCATTTAGTTGAAGCCAAATTTTAGGATTGTGTTGATGCCAAGATTTAGTATGATCCAGGGCCACCAAGGAAGTCGTGCGGTCAATAGAAGTCAAAGAAGGGTCTGATCAAAGGTGGTCAAGAAGCCCGTCCATGTTGTTACAACCTCACCATACATGCAGGAGACGATGAAAGACTGAGAAGATAAGGATGATCGGGTGAGAAACCATGTTGAAGAATATGGTTTTGATACTCTAGATGTGATGAGTGATTGTCAACGGAAGTCAAAGAAGAAGAGAAATGAAGACCTGCCGAGTCTGAGGCCGCGTGTGACTCAGGTACACGAGCAGCGAGCGATAGCCGGGCAGAGGAGCCGCGAAGTCGGGCTGGCCCAATCCGGGTACATGGCTAGGAGTGGCAGAGGATCCACTGGTTTGTTGACTGGGTTTGACTCAGGTACACGGGCGGCGAGCGATTGCCGAGCTGAGGAAGCTGCGGGGTCGGGTCGGCCCAATCCGGGTACCCGGTGCGAAGACGGTGGACACTTTGTCAGTTTCGGCGCAAAACTGACAACCTATGATTATTCTGTTTTTAGGATATTAAATTTAGTTTTTAAGTCCAGAATATTTTTATTTGAGTCAGGTGTTTTTTCTAAGAATATTTTAGTAATTTTCGGAATTTATTTTAGAGTCCGTGTTAATTTACCCTAGGGGTAAATTAGTCTTTTCATGTATTATGAGTCGCCTATAAATAGGCCCCTACCTCCATGGGGATAGGATGACTGTTATTTTTCCCGAGATTAATTTTTTCCAGTCCACCGATTAGTTTTCATCTACTATTTTTTCTCTGGTGTTTGATCTGCATCGCCTTTTCTTTTCGAGCGCATTCTTCCGGCCGGCTGAGGAGCCATGCTGAATAGCGTGGGCCTCATGGCTCCATATGTGATGAGTCATTGTCAACGATAGTCAAAGAGGACTGAAGAAAAGAGGAGATCTGCTGTTTCATGGGCCGCGTGTGACTCAGGTACACGGGCAGCGAGCGACGGTCGGGCTGAGAGAGAGCTGCGAAGTTGGGCTGGCCCAATCCGGGTACATGGGCCAGAAGCAGCAGAAGACCCACTGGGCTGTTGACCAGGATTGACTCAGGTACACGGGCGGTGAGTGATTGCCGGGCTGAGAGAGCTGCGGAATCGGGCCGGCCCAATCCGGGTACCTGGTGCAAAATTGGTGGAGGCTTTGTCAGTTTCGGCGCAAAACCGACGACCTCTGATTTTGTATTGGACTGTCTAGAAGAGAAGCCGTAGTCGCTACGAAAGCTTAGCTTCCGGATAAGTCATCTGTATCTCTAGGCCCACAGTCAGTCAGTCGAGTCTGTAAAAATTCCTAAGGGCAGTTTAGTCTTTTCCTTTATTTCAGCGTCTGTAAAAAACCCTAAGGGGCTGGTGGAATATTCCTAAGTGTTGGGCAGCCTGTAAATAGGGCCCCAATCCCTAGGGTTAGGTCACCCTTTTGCTGAAATCACTTTTCAATCCATTGGGTCATTTTTGTTCCCTGTTTTCTCTCTCCTGCTCATGTGTGCGCCGCCTGAGTTTTTTGCTCCTGTGTTCATCCTGTTTCTTCACTGTTTTTGGAAGATTTTATTCCTGTCGGTGTGTGCGCAACACTTCATTTAAGGCTCTGTTTGTTTGATTTGCACGCAGCTGATTTATTCCTGAGCAGAAGCTTCTCTGTTGCTTCGGTTTGTTCTTCACGTGAGGAGTACTAGTTCTTGCTGGTTGCAAGTAGTACTATTTCACTGTAGCAATAGTACACTAGTACTCTAGGCTTGCTTTTTCCTGCGTAGCTTTTTGATCGAGTTGACAAGGCCAAAGTCCCTTTTCTGGCTGTTTCTGGCGAAGCCCCTTCTCTGTTCAAAGTCCCTCAGCTCCGTGAGGAAGGCTTCGATCTGACATCCTCAAGGGCTTCGCTTGAACTTCGACTTCACTTTGTGTACTGTGTTTCTAGCTTCGAAGTACGTTTTGTGTTGTCTGTCAGTGTTGGGGGAGATAATCCCGACGGCTGAAGGGGGCCCACTACCAGGGGGTCCGAAGCCAAGGATACCGGAGGCGACCCTCCGGGAGAAGGATACCGGAGGCCACCCTCCGGGAGAAGGATGCCGGAGGCCGCCCTCCGGGAGAGGAAGGCCGGAGGCCGCCTTCCGGGAGACGAAGGCAGGAGGCCGCCCTCCGGTAGAAGGACGCCGGAGGCCACCCCCCGGGAGAGAGATGCCGGAGGCCACCCTTCGGGAGAAGGTCCCCGGAGGCCGCCCTCCGGGAGGGAATTGCCGGAGGCCCTCCCTCGGACCGCAGTAGCGAACCCGAAGGGAGCGTTTGTGGGAAAAGGACGGGACAAATATACGAGGGGACAGGATCACGATCCTCTGAGCCGTGTCGGGCGGCGCAGGCAGCGTCCGACACGGCTGATACGCTGTCAGAGTCGAATCTTCTTGTCTGTACTGTGTATAGTCCGTTTTGTCTGTACTGTCGACCGGCGGTTGACCGTGTAGCTGTTGGCGGTCCAGAGGCGCTTGGCCCTCTGGACAGGGCGCCTTATAAATACCCCTCAACTGTAGTTGTAAGGGACAGGCTCAAGGAGCATTGAATACACTACCCTCATTCTCACTAAGGAAACCTGCTGGTCCGATCCGTCGTTCCAACAGTTGGCGCCGTCCGTGGGGACCTTAGTCTAAGAAGCTAGCGTCCTCTACACCCACTCACCAAAGCATGTCAAGTCGAAAGGGAGCAAGCACGGTTCCCCCACGCCGGTCAGCCCGCACCGCCGGGGTCGAGCCCGCTCCGATCCCCGACCCCAGTCCTTCGGCCCCTTCTGTTGCGCTGGTCGGGGCGCCCTCCCTGGAGCCAACCCAGGCGCCGGAAGGAACGCCCGAGGCCGGAGGACCTGTCGGCGTACCTGAGCCGACCTCCGTCAACCTGGCGGGGTTGCCGGAGGAGCCGCCAGAGCAGCACGCTCAAGGCGGACCCCCGATGGTGTCCCTTCGGACCGACTATGGCCGCTCACGGGACCCCGACACCGCTTCAGGAGGAAGTGGGAGCCAAGACGACGCCCTGGCCACCGAGAACGCTCGGCTGAAGGCGGAACTGGCCTTGTGGCGCCAGGAGGCGTCGCTCCGCCCTCCGGAGCCCCTCCACGCCGCGAAAGTTGTGGCCGTCGCGCTGAGCGACGACAAAGATCCAGCGGACGAAGAAAATCCGTCGTACGACGAAGAGTCACAATTTCCCGGGCTCTTTCCAAACGGCAGCGCCGAGACTACGTTCGGGAGGTTGGACATATCGGCGCGTCCGGCCCCTCGGCCCTCCCGGAGTGGTCCCATGTCCCCATCACCTTCACCGCTGAAGATGCCTCCAGAGTCAAGTTCCCGCACGCCGACCCCCTCGTCATCTCAGCAGACATCGCCGGAGTTGAGGTGCGTCGCATACTGGTCGACGGGGGGAGTTCCGCTGACATCATCTTCGTGTAGGCCTTCGATCAGCTGTGCTTGTCGCGCAAGCACCTACTGCCAGCCTCGCGCCCGCTCGACGCCCTGGGCCAGGTCATGCTGGAGGTGACCTTCGGCGACTCCCCCCTTCAGCGCTGCGAAGAGATCCTGTTCGACATGGTCGACGCTCCGTACGCCTACAACGCTATCTTCGGAAGGTGGATGCTCAATCGCTTCGGAGCCATCGCCCACCACAACTACCTCTGCCTCAAGATGCCGACTCCCGGAGGGGTGTTGTCAGTCCCGGGTGACCAGGCCATAGCCCACCGGGTCGAATACGGCCACTCAGTGCCGTTGGAGCTGTGGCAGATTCACAGTGTCCGCGAAGGCACCGAAGGAGCTGGCCTCCCAGGAGGCGGGGACCCCGGGCAGAAGGGCCGCCCTGCCAAACCTCTCTTGGAGGGGGAAGTCATTACCAAGATCTTGACCCAAGAAGGGAAGGAGTACCCGATCAAGTTCGGAGGGGGTCTGGAACCGGAGGTGTCAGCGCAGCTTGAAGCCATCATCCGCGGCAACCTCAACATATTCGCATGGTCCGACGAAGACATTACCGGCGTTGACCGCTCAATCATCGAGCACTCACTAGCCGTCGACCTGAAGGCACGGCCGGTCCGCCAGGGGCTCCGGATACTTTCCACCGAATGGGCCGAGCTCGCCAAGACTGAGACGGAGAAGCTGCTTCGAGCAGGGGTCATCCGGGAAGTGAGTCATACCGACTGGTTGTCTAACCCAGTGTTTTTCCAGAAGAAAACATCTGGCAAATGGCGCATGCGTATCGACTTTACTTCTCTGAATAAAGCTTGCCCCCGTGACCCCTACCCCCTGCCTCGCATTGACCAACTAGTTGACTCCACAGTCGGAGCAGAACTCCTCAGTTTCCTCGACGCTTATTCTGGATACCACCAGATCTTGTTAAGGCCCGAGGACCAAGTGAAAACAAGTTTTGTCACCCCAGCCGGAGTATTCTGCTACCTCCGGATGCCCTTCGGCCTCCGCAATGCAGGGGCCTCCTTTTCAAGACTAATCTCCAAAGCCCTGGGTCATCAGTTGGGGCGTAATGTGGAAGCATACATGGACGACATCGTCATCAAAAACGCCACCAAGAGCCACCACAGCTTGGGTATCTTGTTTCCAGCCGGGGCATCGAAGCCAGCCCAACGCAAGTTCAGGCATTGCAGAACATGTCCCCCCCAGAACCTGAAGCAAGCACAAAAGTTGGCCGGGCGGTTGGCAGCCCTCGGGTGATATTTAGCAAAATCAGCAGAGCGCAGTTTGCCCATTGTTGGCGTAAAAGTTACACCAACAGGTTCTTAGTAGTTAAGAACAAACAAACAAGAGGTTTGTGCTTTTAGGACAAACT
The DNA here is from genome assembly GCA_019279435.1 of Zizania palustris. Taxonomy (NCBI): domain Eukaryota; kingdom Viridiplantae; phylum Streptophyta; class Magnoliopsida; order Poales; family Poaceae; genus Zizania; species Zizania palustris. Next base: position 108,232,000 of record JAAALK010000079.1, on the reverse strand, counting down.
TGAGCCTCCGTAAAGGATAACAACTCAAGAGGTCCGAATGTATGTGTTTGAACCACTGGTTCTGGATCCTCCTTACAAGGTACAAAGGGGGGTATTTATAGGAAGAAAAGCTAAAGGAATAGACCTATTTACCCTTATATTACAAATGACCCTCAGTATTATAAACGAGGTTATACGTGGTAAAGTGCTGCAGGGTAGATGGATAAGCAGGGCATCCAATCAGTCACGTCGTCCTGCTTCGAAGCTTCTTTTCTCCTTTCGAAGGGTCCTCCGAGACTTCGCATCGTGGCACCCTTCGACCACGCTGACGTATCTTCGAGCATTAGTCGACCATCTTCGGGACTTCCTTAGAGCCTTCGGAGGGTTAACCTTTAAGTCGTGGAAATGAAGTAATTTCCCCCAACAGTAGCCCCTCGGATATGCCTTTCTGTAGATAATCTATTTTTTTAGAAAGAAGGCAGTATACGAAAGGAACATTTTTAGTTTCTGAGACTTAAAGGGAATGCGAGGATACTATGATTTAGCCTAGAATATTAAACCCAATATTTTTAAAACGTCCATCTCCGAATTTTGGCATAGTGAGGGAAACTCCCTGGAGCAGCATGGCTTCGGAGCACAAGTGCTACGAGAGCAGTTACGGAGCGTGAACGTCGTGCGGGTAGTTACGAAGTGTGGACGACGCGGGGTGCCGTCAATACGACCGTTACGGCGCAAATAGCCGTTACCCTCTGTAAAAAAGAAGTAACGGTCGATTTCTTCAGCGGTTGCACGCCGTTTCACTTTCCGACCCCACCTGTCAGCGACGGAAGCCGAACCTGCAGTGTGAAACTTCTCGAAGAGCAGTATGGATTGTGCGGTTATAAAAGGGGAAGAAAAGGACTACCGGAAATTTTTTACCGCATTCACCATTCTTGCAATTCACCTTTCCTCTTAGACTTCTGCCCCTTCGAGCGCTTGAGCGTAATGGCGAGAACCAGCCACACCACTCCTTTGGCGGCCAACACTACGGCGCAGCGGCAGGCATGGGCGGCATCAGCAGTCACGGCAATGGCGGGGGGCCCGGGCGGCGGATGGCCCAAGAACCCTCGAGCGCTCCGTCCGCCCTCCAAGAAGAAGATGGCCCAGAGCTTCGTTATTGGTCAGTCAGTGAGCACAGCGGAGTCCATTGACGAGGCGGTAGATGGGAAGTTGGGAGCCGGAATGAGGACTCGCGTTCCCGGGACAGAGTCGACTCCACGGCCTCGGCGCGGAGAAGTGGTAGTCTTCGAGGCATTCTTCGAAGCTGGCCTGGGGCTACCAGCTGTGGATTTCCTAGCAGAAGTACTAGACATGTTCCATATTACTCTGCCTCAGTTGTCCCCCAACGCAATTGTCCGCCTGGCCGTCTTTGAGTGGGCCCTTCGAGCTGAAGGGTGCGAGGGACGCTCCGAAATCTTCGCGGCAACCCACGAAGCTATCTGCCAGCCGAAGCCTCAAGATGGGCCCGGAGACTCGAAGGTGACAGTGGCTTTCGGCAGTGTCAATTTTCAGCTACGGCGGGAGCACGCTCTTCATTTCCCTGCGAAGGCCATAAACGATCGATGGTATACAAATTGGATACTTCGGTGGTTTTACGCCGAAGTAGGAGAAGACTCCCCCCTTTCGGGCCCTCTTCAAGAGATTTGGTTCCGGAAGGAAGCGGACATCTCTCCGAATCCTAGCCTGCTCACGACGAGGCTAGGATTGCTGGCTTCTGTGGCTCGTCGTATGAGCATGCGAGATCTGGCCGAAGAGTTCGTAGGCCTTCGGATCTCGCCCCTCGGAGCCAGTTGGCCAATCTCCATTCCGCGAGCCTCGGAGGGAGACCTCCGAAACATAGGTACGTCCTTCTGCCTGTGGCATCATTTTATATGAACACATTAATTATACTTAAGCTTCTTATACCTTTTCCTTTTCAGCGGCGCCTCTGGCCTTGTCTCCGGATGACATAGTCCGGGCTACCGAGCGAATCCTCGGAGCCCCTTCGGTAGCCGAGAGGCAGAAGAGGTTGGAACTGGTAGGGAGCTGGGAGCGCTCGAACAGGGTGTGGAGAGCCCTCGGCATGGAGCCCCCACCGCTTCCCGACTTTGCCCCGGCTGGAGCGGCGGCTCGCAAGAGGAAAGCAGCGGCCGAGACCTCAAAAAAGGCTGGCAAGCAACCCGCTCAGAAGAAGGCGGTGAAGCAGCCTTCTCACTTGACGCCTGCTTCGTCTTCTTCGTCGCCGGACGAGCGGAGCCCCACTCCCGAAGAGACAGAAGACTCCGGAGGCGCCACAGCGAAGGCTTTCGAAGATTACCTCCTGATTGATGAAGACATGGGGGAGGTTCCCGCAACCCTCCCCGTCAGGGAGGATGTTGACGCTACCCTTCTGACTCCTCCTGCGCCTGTCGACGTGCAAGTGGAGTCCAATTCTCCCTCCGGCTTGCCTGCACCCGAAGGGGTTTCAGTGGAGGTTGTGGCCCCGTCGGACGAGACCGAGGTCAGGACTTCGGAGGATGACTTCGACAACATCCTCCGGTTGTATGAAGTCCTGGAGGATCCGGCGATCCTTCCTCAGACGGCTCTTGGAGGTATTTTCCCAGAATTCTTTCTTTTTCATCGGCATTCGCTTGCTATCTGCAGAATATATTAATTAACCTTGATAATTGAAACAGGTACCTCTTCGGGTATCGAGGCCTCGGCGGTGCCCGACGTCCCTACTTCCTCGGAGACAGTCACCCGTATGGACCCTCCGGCTCCTCTGGGAGCTCCGAGCCCGGTGACGGAGAACGTATCCTTCGGAGCGGACGATGTGCTCCCTGGGACGGAATTGGCTCCGGCCGTGGCGACCTCGACTACTGACGGCGCCTCCGACAACGTGGCTCCAGCTGGAGGTGTGGCGGCCGAAGGTCAAGATGTTCTTGCCTCTCCCCCTTTCGTGCCGGGGAGGGGTAAGAGTATTTCCAGCTTGGGCCTTCGGGTTGATCAAGCAGCGCCCTCCGTCGGCAACTCAGAGGACGAGGCCGCCGAGGACGACGCCCGGGCCTTATCTTGGCTCCCTCTTCTGGCTCCTTTCTTGGAGCATCGGAGCGGCCTTCGAAGGCTACTGGAGCCCCTGGCTGAGAAAAGCCAGGATATTGCCAATTCGGAGTTGATCTCCGCTTTGAGCGAAGTCAGGGCTTCGAATCTCAACACGGCCCTCGAAAGGGCTGCCCTTCAGGTATGAAAAAGACACCGCAGTTGTTGTATTTTAATGATCAAAGCTTCTTTAGCACTTACTTTGTTTTCCTTGCAGCAATTCGCCCTTGCTAGAGCGGCAGCGACTTCCAGTGAGGTCGAAATTAACCGACTTAATCGGAAGGTTACAGCTCTTCAAACAGCCCTCGATGAGTCCACCGGGAGGTCTCTCCGGCTGAATGAGGAACTCTCGGAAGAACGGAAGGCCAAGGCCGCGTCTGACGAAGCCTCTGAAGCCCTCCGCTCTCACACCGAAGAAGTCGAAGCTGAACAAGTGGTTCTCCGTGCGGAGGTCGAGAAGCTTCGCCAGGATGCGGCTGCTTCGAACGGCCGTATGGTTGAACTTCAAGAGGCTCTTAGCCAGGTAATGGCTCAGAAGAGTTCCCTGATGCTCCGGGTGGCCGCGTTGGACGCAACGATTGCAAGCCTGGAAGCAGTAGATAAAAAGAATTCTAGTACTGCTGACCGTACCTTGGAAGCTCTTCAGGGTACGTTAGAGTACTTTGGCACCATGTGCCCTTCAACTTCTGCTGCAACCTTCGAGCCGCTCGACCGGAAGCTGACGAGGATCCAGGTGGCTTCGTCGCTGATGAAGAATTCTGGGGTACGGTACGGAGAGATCTCCGGGCAGTGTGCTGGTATCGGGGTTCTTCGTCACCTCGAAACTCTTCGAGTTCCCCTTGCTCCGGTTGGTGGTTCGTCTCCTGGAGGCTTCGCGGATGATGACTTGCTGCGGCCGTCTCCGGAGGTGGCTTCGGCGTGGGAAGCTTTCCGATCAGTATGGAAGGCGGATCACAAGGTTGCTGCTAAGGCTTGGATTGACGAGGCCCGCCGGCAAAAGCAGGCTCAGGCGAAGCCACCACTCCCTACTTCGCCAGCACCTTCGGTCCCAGCTCCGCCAACCGACCCGCAGGTCTAGCTGCTTAGGGCTGTTGTGTACCTGTGGGCTTGTAAACTTTGTTTAATTAATGAGAAAGTTATAAACAGTACTTGTCTTGGGTGTTCTTCTCTTTTTTTTAGGTTCTGTCAAGCCCTTCGAGCCCTGACTTCGTACTTTTGGAACTTACTGCCGAGCTTCGAAAGGAGTGGGCGGTTCTTGAGAGTTTGAGGCCTTATCGCCGCTCTCGCTTTTCTGTTCCTCGCGGAGACGGGGGGGAAATTACTCTTGAAGTACGAAGGGATGTTTTGTCCTACATTAAAGAGGAAGAACAGGAAGGGGGGTCTTCGTCCTCCGAGCCTGTTGACTGGTCTGACTCGGAGTACCAAGCTGGAGACCCTACCGAGGCAGGCTCCGAAAGGCTCTTGACGTGGGCTGAACTTCAAGAGGGGCAGAAGAAGCTGCGGGCCTCGAAGAAAAAGAGAAGTACCCGGCCTAAAAAAACTTCAAGCTCCGAAGGGCAAAGTAGCCGCAGGGGTAGCTCTAGGGGTCGAAAGGGCCTCCGTTTTTATTTGGGTCTAGATAGCAATTTTTCCTGATGTATGAATATAATATTTTAATGCGGAATGCTTCGACAGCATACTGTGTGACTCCTATCCTCCTACCCCTCTTGTGGGTGGCGGAGCTTTTATCTTATATAATGGTTCGGTAGGCACAATGATTGCTCGAGCACCTGTATGCTTCGAATTTTGGCATATGTCACCTTCGATAGTTTAGACAAAAAATTTAAAGTCCTTAGACTCTTCTACGGATCTTAACAAGCCGGAGCCTGGAATCCGTAGGTTGGCCACCTTCGGCTCTTTTACAGATACTTCGCACCCGGAGGCTTGAAATTCTGTTTTGTTTAAAGTCCTTAGACTCTTCTACGGATCCTAACAAGCCGGAGCCTGGAATCCGTAGGCTGGCCACCTTCGGCTCTTTTACAGATACTTCGCACCCGGAGGCTTGAAATTCTGTTTTGTTTAAAGTCCTTAGACTCTTCTACGGATCCTAACAAGCCGGAGCCTGGAATCCGTAGGCTGGCCACCTTCGGCTCTTTTACAGATACTTCGCACCCGGAGGCTTGAAATTCTGTTTTGTTTAAAGTCCTTAGACTCTTCTACGGATCCTAACAAGGCGGAGCCTGGAATCCGTAGGCTGGCCACCTTCGGCTCTTTTACAGATACTTCGCACCCGGAGGCTTGAAATTCTGTTTTGTTTAAAGTCCTTAGACTCTTCTACGGATCCTAACAAGCCGGAGCCTGGAATCCGTAGGCTGGCGGAGCCACTGAACCAATGGTTCGTAGCAAGCCCCTTGGGTTTTTCCGAAAAATGCTTGGCTCTGCTAGCATCACCGACCTCCGAATGCGTCCATCCGGAGGGTTGGATGTTCGAAGGGCAAAACAAATCTCAACCCCTTAGCTTTATTTATAAAAGGAGAGTGTTACAAGTGATTACAAGGAAACCTTAAGCATAATATCTCTTAAGGTGTTCCGCATGCCACGCATGTTTCAACTCTTCTCCTTCTAAATTAGCTAATTTAAACGAGCCGGGTCGACCTGAGCGTAAGATAATATATGGTCCTTCCCATTTGTTTCCTAGCTTCCCCGGAGCTATTACATTTCGTAATACTAGATGACCTGGTTTTAACTCAGTTAATTTGACTTTCGGGTCATACCATGTCTTTGTGTGCCCTTGGTACTTCGTCAGATTGGCGACAGCTCGAAGCCTTGTTTCTTCTGACAAGTCTATTGAAGCACTCCGATCATTTTCGTCTTCTTGTTGAATTACGCGAAGTGACTTCCCTTTGAGCTCCGTAGGGGTCATGGCTTCGTCTCCGAAGAGCAACCTGAATGGCGTGAAGCCGGTTGATCTAGTTTGCGTGGTTCGGATAGACCATAGAATTTTGGGTAGCTCTTCGACCCATAGGCCCTTGGCCAATCCGACGATTCGGCGATTTAACCCGGAGAGGATATTCCCGTTGGCTCGCTCAACGGCTCCGTTGGATTGCGGATGGCGCACTGCTGCGAAGCATAGCTTAATGCCCAGTTCTTCACAGAATGTTTGGAAGGTATCAGCTTCGAACTGGGTCCCATTATCCACCGTTAATTCTCTGGGGACTCCGAACCTGCATATAATATTCTGCCAGAAGAACCTTTGCACATTCTTTGATGTGATGGCTGTTAACGGCTCTGCTTCCACCCATTTTGAGAAGTATTCTATTGCTACGACCGCAAATTTCAATCCGCCTTTTGCTGGTGGGAAAGGGCCTATGAGGTCCATGCCCCATCTAGCCATCGGCCACACTGGGGCAATAACTTGGAGTTGAGCTGGCGGGCGATGGCTCCTTCGGCCCATCCATTGGCAGCCTTGGCACGTCCGAACTAGGTCTTCGGCGTCTCTGACGATCGTCGGCCAATAAAAACCTTGCCGGAGTGTCTTGCCTGCTAGTGCTCTGGGAGCTAGATGACTTCCGCACAGCCCCTCGTGGATGCCTCGAAGTATGTCTTGTCCTTCAGGTTGAGAGATGCATCGAAGTAGTGGTGAGCATACTCCGGCTTTGTATAGTACTTCCCCAATAAGTTTGTAATTGCGAGCTCTTGTTTGCACTCTTCGAGCTTCTTGGCCTTCCGGAGGGTCGTTGTTACCTTGCAACATAGTTATTATTGGAGTTCGCCAATCCGCAGCTTTAATACACATTACTTCTGACGAGGGTACTTGGTCAGCTGCTGGCTGCTCTAATTCTTCATAGAAAGCGCCCTCCGGGAGGTCTACTGCTCCTGCCGCGGCCTTCGCAAGAATATCTGCAAGTTGATTTTCTGTCCGTGGTATGCTTCGAACTGTAAACCCTTTGAATACTGCTTCTGCCTTGCGGATTTCTTGAAGGTATTGCGCGAGATGTGGGTTTTTTGCTTGGAAGCTTTTATCAATATGCCCCGCGACGACTTGGGAATCTGTCTTGATCATTATCCTTGTAGCTCCGAGTGCTTTAGCCTTTCGGAGGCCTAGCAAGATTCCTTCATACTCGGCGACGTTATTAGTGGTTCGAAAATTAAGCCTTGCAGAGTACATTGCCTTTTGTCCTGACGGTGAAAAGATTACTGCCCCTGCTCCGGCACCTGATGCTTGATAGGCCCCGTCGGAGAATATTGTCCAGAAACCGTCGGAGGGTTCTTCCGGAGTCCATACTGCAGATGGAGTCCATTCTGCTACGAAATCTGCTATAATTTGAGATTTAACGGCCGTCCTTGCTGTGAAGGAGATTTCGAAGGGTGCTAACTCGACTGCCCACTTTCCAACCCTGCCTGTGGAATCTTTGTTTCGAAGCATATCTCCAAGAGGATACGATGTGGGGACAATAAGGTTATGCGCCAAGAAATAATGCCTTAGCTTTCGTGAGGCCATTACCAAGGCATAAGCAAACTTTTCAAGCTCGGAGTATCTGATCTTGGCTCCTGATAATGCTTCCGAGACAAAATAAACTGGGTTTTGTACCAGCTTGTCCTTGAGCTCGATTTCTCGGACTAGTACTGCGCTTACTGCTGACCCTGTCGCTGCAAGGTATAAAAGCAATGTTTCCCCTGGAAGAGGAACAGTTAAGGTTGATAATGTTCCAAGGTAGGCTTTTATCTCTTCGAAGCTCTTTTGGCACTCCGGCGTCCAGCTGAAGCTTTCGGAGCTTTTGAGTGCCTTGAAAATTGGGAGGCTTCGCTCTGCCGATCTGGACAGGAACCTGCTGAGTGCTGCTAGCCTTCCTGCTAGCTTCTGTACTTGCTTCAAATTTTCAGGTGGGGCCATTCTTTGCAGTGCACTTATTTGTGTGGGACTGGCTTCGATCCCCCTGCTCGAAACTAAGTACCCTAACAGCTTCCCTGCTTGTGCCCCGAATATACATTTTTCGGGATTGAGGCGTACTCCACATGCTCGGAGGCTCTCAAAAGTTTCGTGTAAGTCTATGCTATGCTGTTGCTTTTGAGCACTTTTTATTACAATATCGTCCATGTAGGCTTCGACATTGCGGCCTATCTGATGCCCTAAAGCTTTAGCTATTAAACGAGAAAATGTGGCTCCAGCATTCCGTAAACCAAACGGCATTCTTACATAGCAGAATACTCCTGAAGGAGTTATGAAACTTGTCTTGGCCTCGTCTTCTTTCTTCAGCCATACTTGATGGTACCCGGAGTATGCATCGAGGAAGCTTAATAGTTCGGAGCCGGCTGTGGAGTCTATTAATTGATCTATTCGGGGCATTGGGTAGGGGTCTCGCGGGCATGCTTTATTTAGTGATGTGAAGTCAATACACATGCGCCATTTGCTGGAATCCTTCTTCCTTACAAAAACAGGGTTGGCTAACCACTCGGTATGGGCCACTTCCCTGATAATGCCAGCTTTTAACAATTTTTCCACTTCGGCCTTGGCTAAATTTGCTCTTTCTGTTGATAGCTTCCGGAGCCCCTGGCGCACTGGCTTGGCCTTCGGGTTGACGAGCAGACTGTGCTCGATGATGCTTCGGTCGACCCCCGTGATATCTTCGTCGGTCCAAGCAAACATGTCTAAATTCTTCTTGACGACTTCTTCTAATGAGGCGGTTATCTCCGGAGATAGCCCCTTGCCGAATTTTATTGGGTATTCTTTGCCGTCTTCCGAGATTATCCTTGTCTCGACGTCGCCCTCCGGGCTTGGTTTGAGCGAGGATCCCTTCGAGGGGCTCAAGGCCTCCGGTACTTCCTCGGCGCTCTCCGCCACATTGTGCACTTGTCGAGGGTCCAATGGCTGCCCGTGGCCGTATTCTGTCCTTCTGGCTACAGCTTGGTCTCCTGAAATAGTGAGCACTCCACCTTGTGTGGGCATTTTGAGACAGAGGTAGTTGTGATGAGCTATAGCCCCGAATTGGTTTAACATCCCTCGTCCGAAGATAGCATTGTAGGCGTAGGGGGCATCTACTACGTCGAAAATCACCTCCTCTACTCGGGCCAGCGGCCCCTCTCCGAAGGCAACCTCGAGGCCTATTTGGCCGAGGGCATCGAGAGGCGGTCCTGAGAACCCTTGAAGTGGCCGGGCTGCAGGGAGTAGATGCTTCCGGGGTATGCACATCTGGTCGAAGGCTTGAACGAAGAGTATATCTGCGGAGCTTCCACCGTCCACCAGGATCCTTCGAACATCAGCCCCTGCTATATCAGCAGAGATGACTAATGGGTCAGCATGGGGAAACTTCACCCCTACTGCATCGCTGGCCGTGAATGAGATGGGTACACGGGACCATTCTGGCATCCCTTCAGCGGAACTTGAAGTCCCAATGTGTCCAACTTCTCGGACGTACTCTCGGCGCTGTCTCTTGGACATGCTGCCGAGGGTCCCCCCACCGGAAATGGGTAGGACCACTCTTTTGCCGCGGTCTTGCGGATCTTCGTGCCTTGGTGGTGGCATAATACTGGCCACCGGTAGCCGTATAGGGGCTTCGAGGGCACCGGCTCGGGCCACAGTTTGGACAGGCTCCGATCGTGCCGCGGGTGGAACCCGGTCCGAAGTACCCCTCCTGGTATTTCGGTCAATGTATTCACCCCGAAGGGCTAATATCGTCTTGCAGTCCTTCGTGTCATGGCTTCTGTTATCGCCATGTACGCAGCAAAAATGACTCTGGCGCCTTCCAGGCACCCTTTCTTGAGGTGCTGACGGCCCAGCCTTAAAATTTTTTACTTGCTGAAAACTGGCCGGTGCCTTCGAAGCTGAAGGTGCAATATTTAGCACTTCCGAACGGAAATGCTTTTTTCCTCGCCTATAATCGCTAGGGCGGCTGTCTTGTGGGGGTTGTGGCGGAGCGGTGGCCTCCGGCTCCCTTTTGACTTCCCGGAGGGCGGGTAGTGCTGCCTCAGCTCGCCGAAGGCATCCTTCCTCTGCCTTGGCATATTGCTCGAAGTATGCCATGAGCTGTGCTATGGATGTTACCGGCTTGCGATGGAGTTTGCTGAGGAGGTCAGGGTTTAGCACCCCCTCTCGGGCGGCATCAACTACCGAAGAGGTAGTAAGGCCCTTGATCTGTGACTTGGTGTGGGCGAAGCGTGTAAAGTATTCTCGGAGGGTTTCTCCTTCCCGCTGCTTCACTTGGAACAAACTTCCCGTAGACATCGGGGCCACGAAAGTGCCTTGGAAGTTGCTCACGAACTTCTTCTTGAGTAGTTCCCATGACTTGATCGATCCTGGTTTTAGGGACCAGAACCACCGGAGTGCCACACCTTCGAGAGCAAGTGGGAAGCATTTTGCCATGGTGCTTCGTACCCCTCCGCTTGCTTCTATAGCTAGGGCGTACGAGCGGGCGAACTCCCCGGGGTCCGATCCTCCGGAGTACTTGTGCAGCTTCGAGGCCTTGAACTTGGGGTCGAAAGGCACTCTCTGTAGATCAGGGTGCAATGGAGACTCATTGTCGAAGGACGCATTCTCGGCCTCTTCCTGGACTTGTATAACTTCTGGGGGGTTGCGGCCTCCATCGTCTGGAGGCCCTCTTGGAGTTTCAGTGGAAGCTTGAGTGCGGAGTCTGTCGGCGGCTTCCTGCCTCCATCTGGACACTTCCTCCTGAAGCCTGGCTAGCTGCGTAGCCTCGGTCTCGGGAGGGCCTTCGTCTTCGTCGGAGGGAACTTCAGGGTCTCGGCTTGCTGCGTAGTCGGTCTGAAGCATTGTAGGGGGAGGTAGAGGGCCCCGGGGCGCTCGACGCCCATCGGTTCCGGCAGGAACCGTCGGATTAGCCGAGGGTCCGGCTCCGTTGGTCCGAGGGGACCTTCGAAGGGGACCTGCTGCCTGACCACGCTTCGGAGGCATGGTTAGTCGATGAGGTGTCTTGGAAATGGAAGTCTTCGAACGACTCGAAGGGGTCGAGGGAAGGCCTTTGGGCTGCACTAAGAAGCCCTTAACTGAAGGGTGCGCGGAATCTCAGGATTCCGAGGCTCCCCCCGTAAGTTTTCCTCAGAGTGCAGTCAGCGGTAGAGAACAAGCTTTTAGAACTTGGATCCCCACGGACGGCGCCAACTGTTGGCGTAAAAGTTACACCAACAGGTTCTTAGTAGTTAAGAACAAACAAACAAGAGGTTTGTGCTTTTAGGACAAACTTGAGCCTCCGTAAAGGATAACAACTCAAGAGGTCCGAATGTATGTGTTTGAACCACTGGTTCTGGATCCTCCTTACAAGGTACAAAGGGGGGTATTTATAGGAAGAAAAGCTAAAGGAATAGACCTATTTACCCTTATATTACAAATGACCCTCAGTATTATAAACGAGGTTATACGTGGTAAAGTGCTGCAGGGTAGATGGATAAGCAGGGCATCCAATCAGTCACGTCGTCCTGCTTCGAAGCTTCTTTTCTCCTTTCGAAGGGTCCTCCGAGACTTCGCATCGTGGCACCCTTCGACCACGCTGACGTATCTTCGAGCATTAGTCGACCATCTTCGGGACTTCCTTAGAGCCTTCGGAGGGTTAACCTTTAAGTCGTGGAAATGAAGTAATTTCCCCCAACACCCATCTTTAAGGCGCTCCGAGGTTCTAAGCATTTCGAGTGGACCCCCGAGTGTCAAGACTGTTTCCAGCAGATCAAGGAATATCTCTCCAGCCTCGTGGCCCTCGCCACACACCAGGCCGACAGTCCTTTATTGGTCTACATCGCCGCCTCCGGCATTGCAGCGAGTGCGGCTTTAGTCCAGGAGGAGAAACTCGACGGGAGGCTGATCCAACGCCCCGTCTACTTCGTTTCCGAAGCCCTCGCCGGAGCTAAGGCTAGGTACTCCGAGCTCGAAAAGGTAGCCTACACCCTCGTCATGGCATCCTGGAAGCTCCGACACTACTTCCTGGCTCACGATGTCGTCATCCCGACTGCCTACCCGCTAGGCGACATGTTCCGGAACAAGGATGCCACCGGCCGCATCGGAAAGTGAGCGGTGGAGTTGGCCCCATTCGGGATCTCCTTCGTCGCCCGGACATCCATCAAGTCCCAAATCCTCGCCGACTTCGTCGCGGAGTGGACGATGACCCCCGAGCGCGCAGGCGCCGAAGCAAGCGAGGGGGTTTGGACCGTCTTTTCGGACGGTGCTTACCAGGCTTCAGGGGCTGGGGTCGGAGCAGTCATCGTCTCCCCCTCCGGCCAGCAGGCCCTGTATTTTGCTTGGCTAAGCTTCAAGGCCACCAACAATATCGCCGAGTATGAAGGGGTCCTCTTGGGTCTCCGTAAGGCGCACGCGCTGGTAGCAGCGCGTGTGGTCGTCAAGACCGATTCCCAAGTAGTCACCGGGCACATCGACAAGAGTTTCCAGGCTAAGCACCCAGACCTTGCCTCCTACCTCGACTCCATCCGCAAGTTCGAGGCATCCTTCAAGGGTATATCCGTCCAAAACATCCCGCGAGGCGAAAACGGCCAAGCTGACGCCCTCGCCAAAGCCGGGGCAGGAGATCAAGCCTTGCCGCCGGGGGCTTTTTTCGAGGAGATCACCCAACCTTCGGCGCCCCCTCGCAGCGAGGCGTCCACCTCCGCCTCCTCGGATGAGCCCCCGCCGCCACCCTGGCCAGCTCCAGTCCTGTGTACGGACGATACCGATTGGCGGGAGCCCATCCTGCGCACGCTCGCGGGCAGCGAAGATGATCATCCTAGCCCAGGCCAAGCTCGCCTCCAGCTCCGTGCAAGGTCATTCGAGGTCATCAATGGCATTCTATACAAGTCTGGAGTATGTTCTCCGTTACTCCGCTGCATCTCGCACTCGGACGGAGTGGCCATGCTCCGAGAAATCCACGAGGGGATGTGCGGAAGCCACCTGGCACCACGGGCCCTCGCGGGCAAAGCTCTCTGGCAAGGCGTATACTGGCCCACTATCGTTGCCGACGCCGAAGAACTCATCCGCACTTGCTAAGGCTGTCAGTGGATGGGGCGGCGCAGTCACCGACCCCCAGCGAGCCTGCTACCCATCCCTCCTGTGTGGCCTCTGGCCCGATGGGGCATGGACCTCATTGGACCACTCCCTAGAGCAAAAGGCAACCTGCGCTTTGCTGTTGTCGCCGTCGAGTATTTTTCCAAGTGGGTCGAGGCGGAGCCTCTGACCTCCATCACATCCCGAAGCGTCCAGAAATTCTTCTGGCAGAACATCGTGTGCCGTTTCGGAGTACCCAGGCAGCTCACATTGGACAACAGGACGCAGTTCGATGCTAGGGCCTTTCGGGCATTCTGCGACGAGTTGGGAGTCCAGCTCTGCTTCGCCTCCGTGCGGCATCCCCAGTCTAACGGGGCCGTGGAGCGATCTAATGGGCACATCCTCTCAGGCCTCAATAAACGCATCGTTGGCTTAGCCAAAGGGTTGTGGCCTGACGAGCTGCCGAAGATCTTGTGGTCCATCCGGACAACCACTTCCCGGGCTACCGGCTTCACTCCATTCCGCCTCTTGTTCGGCGACGAAGCAATGACCCCAACGGAGCTCCGAGCCGGTTCGCTGCGCGTCACAACGCCCGAGGCCAATGATGAGCGCACCGTCTCCCTCGACCTTGCCGAAGAGACGCGGCTCCGAGCCGTCGCCAACCTCTCCCAGTATCAGAAGGAGACCAAGGCATGGTACGACCCCAAGGTCAAGCGCAATGAGTTCCAACTGGGGCACCTCGTCCTTCACGCGGTGGTCACTCCCACCAAGCTGGGCACCAAATGGGAAGGACCGTACATTATAACAAGGTCCGGGCGACCAGGCTCCTACCGGCTCGCCACCCTAGAAGGCGAGGAGCTCAATCATACTTGGCACGTGGAGCACCTGAAGCATTACTTTCCGTAGTCTCGTCGGTGTATTCCGCTAGCGCTTGCTTTTGTATCCAAATTGCATAATAAAATCACCAGACAAATGTTTTCGCCCAGAACGAAATGCTCTCGGGTTCCGAGCTCCGGCTCGACGCACCCTCGCTCTCGGGTTCCGAGCTCCGGCTCGACGCACCCTCGCTCTCGGGTTCCGAGTTCCGACTCGACGCACCCTCGCTCTCGGGTTTCGAGCTCCGGCTCGATGCACCCTCGCTATCAGGTTCCGAGCTCCGGCTTGATGCACCCTCGCTCTCGGGTTCCGAGCTCTGGCTCGACGCACCCTCGCTATCGGGTTCCGAGCTCCGGCTCGACGCACCCTCGCTACCGGGTTTTGAGATCCGGCTCGACGCACCCTCGCACTCGGATTCCTAGATCCCGTCCGAAGAATGCCTCCCCCATACGCGAGATGCATTCACCGCGCCTTCCTCCTAGCTGGTTAGTGCCCAGCCGGCAAACCGACTACCTGCTAAGGAGGGGGGAAGGGAAGGAGCAAGGCGAAAGACTTCAACCGCACATATTGGAAATACGGAGGGCGTATAATGTTTATTACAAATCAAAGACAGAAGAGAAGAATCAAGAGAAGTTCACATCCAAGCCAAGCAAGAACCGAAGGCCCCCTCGGTCGGAGGGGCCACCCGAGCTAGGGCACGCTTCGGTCGAAGGCCCGGGCGCGGCTCGCGCGGACCTCTCCTTCCTCTTCCTTCGCTCCTCCTCCTTCTTCTGGGCGCGAAAGGCCCTCTGGTCTTCTTGAAGCTGGGCCCAGCTGCGCAGATCGCACCCCCCTGGGGGCACTTCGTCCAAGCTGGCTTCCGTATCAGACCAGTCAACCGGTTCGGGAGACGAAGACAGGGAGCGGGGCCCTCTTTCTTCTTCCTTGACAATGTTCAGAACCCCTCTGAGGACGTCGGGGTCCGCGCGCCCGTCACTACTACAGGGAAGAACGAAGCACGCAGGCCGGTTCGCTCTCAGAACCTCGAAGATAGCCCATCGATGTCGAAGGGCGTCGTCAAATTCAAGCACCTCGACATCACATTCGCAATCACGGACACCCTGAGTGAGCCCCAGAAAATACTCTTTATTAATATATGATTAAGTTCCCTAAGCTATTACAGGCTAAGACAGCGAGAGATTTTGAAGAAGCTACACCTTCGGGTCCGGCTGACGGGCCGAGACCGAAGGCTTCGAGGGAGCCGGAGGACCACGTGTGCGAAGCGCCTCCTCCAGCCAAGCCTTGATCGTTTCGGGACCCTCAGTCTGCCAGACTGCCTTGAGCACCCTCTAGGACTGATTCAGCGTAGGGCTCGGCGTCCGGAGGTGATCCCCCACGAAGGTGACCGGATGCAGGCTCGAAGACGAAGGAAGAGGAAGCCCGGACGCTTCGAGATGCCGAAGAATCCCATAAGCGGCCACCCGAGCAGACACCTCGCCGTACTGCGCCATGGTAAGGTGTATTTGCCGGACGGCAGACTGGATAAACTTCACCCGATGGACCAGGGGCTCCCGGGCGATGTCAAACGTGCCGCATCCAGTGCCGTAGCGCGCCAGCACCTTCCGGAGGGACTGCGCGGTGTCAGCCACCGTCTTCCCTGCCTCGGCAAGCGCCTCGGTCACCTCCCCATTCCGGGCGGTGAGGTCAACCTCGGCCCGCTCCATCTGGGCCACCCAGGCCTTGAGGGCTTCGGCGTCAGCTGCCGCCTCTGAGGCTTGGGTCCGGAGCACGGAAACCTCCCCCTCGAGCCGCTCCACTTCTGCGGCCCGGGACCGAAGCCCCTCTGCTTCGACAACTTGGGCTCGGAGGGCGTCGATTTCTGCCTCCAGCTCGTCGGCTCCCTCGGCCCGAGTCCGAAGCCCCTCCAACTCCACGACGTGGGTCTTGAGGGCGTCCATCTCCGCCACTTGGGCCTCGAGCGCTTCGACCCTTGCTGCCTGGAGCCGGAGGGCTTCGACCTCCGATGACCATTTGCGAGCCAGCCTCTCCGCGGTATCCGCTCGGGCCGCGAGTTCCGCGACATCCGCCTCGTGGTGTTGGCGTTCGGAGAGCAGGGCAATCAGATGCCCCTGCGCTAATGCAACCACCTGCGCGCAAGGAAGATGATAAGAAGAAGAGCTACGAGCTCATCGAATGCACTCCAAGAAGGTACATGGCCCGCTGCAGTCTCTATGGCCCTGCCGAGGTCCAGGTCGTCTGATAGCCCCAGTTCGTCTATCACCGGGGCCTCGCGCAGCCGTAAGTAATAATCATGGACCGAGGCCACCCTGGACGTGAAGTCCTCACCATCCGCCAGGAAGGGGCGCAGGAGGGGCACGGTGGCGCGCGCGCCTCGAGGATCGGAAGGGGGCTGAGGCCGGACCTCTACGTCTTCGACGGCCTCCGGAGAGGCCCTTTCGGAGGTTCCGGACTCCGTCCCGTCCTGTTGGCCTGGGGCCCTCCTCGTACCGACAGGGGCTCCGGACCTCGCATCCGGAGCGTCGTCGGGAAGCGGGGTGACTGGTTCGACGCCCCGGGCCGAAGTGCCTGCGTCGGCAAGCAAGGGCTAAGGTCGAGAAGGCCCCAACGCCTAGGGAAAGAATGGGTAAGCTATCGTACCTTCGTCCGCAGCGTCGGCAAGGTCCTCCGGAAGCTGGATGAGCCCCGACGGGCTCGAGCGGTAGAAGAGGATGTCGATGGAGTTCACCGGGGAGCTCGCCGCCGCCGCGGCGAGCTCGGCCTCTATGTTAGCGCTCTTCTCAACGGCGCCGAGCGGGTCAGCCAACCCCCCGCGGTCCAGGCTGTCCGTCGCCCTGCTCCCGTGGGAGCCAGTGGAGCCCCCCTCCGAAGCCGATTCGCACGAGGGAGCGGTCTCGGGACGCGGCGTCGCTCCGATAACGGGCGCCTCCTGCCCAGCCCCCGGCACGGGCTCCGTTGGGCCCGATCGAGGGGGAGCATCTTCGGTCCTTCCAGCGCTCGGCCGGACCGACCGGGTCGGGGCCGGAATTATCGAAGGGTCCCCTGACTCCGACTGGGCCCCGTCGCTGGAACCTCCCCACTCGGAGTGGGAGGCGGAGGAGCGTCCCGGAGAAAGCTGCCTCGGACCCTTTACTATCTTCTTCTTCTTGGGGGGGGCGGCGGGGAGAGAGGCCACCATCGGGGTCGCATACCTTCCTCTTTGAAACATCCCGGAGGACCTCACCCTCCGGAAGAGGCGGAGGAGAGAGCTCGAGCGCCCCCCACACTCTGTTGGAGCGCTCCCAGGAGCCCACCAACTCCAGCCACCGGGTGCATTCGGCTGCGGTAGGGACTCCGAGAATCCTCTCCGTCATGTGGGCCACCTCCTCGGGGGTCTGGGCGACGAGCGACCCTACATTCGATTATCAGGACCGGAGCACCCTTCGAACATGAAAGACGGGAATGAAGTTGATGAGGGTGGACACTTACCAAGCTGGCGGGAGAGCTCCGTTGGCATCGACTCGTCCCGGCTACTCCGGAGCGACGCCGGCCATTCCTCCTTCAGCGGAGGGATCTCGAGGGCCACAAACTCCTCCGCCAAGTCGTGCATGCTCATTCGGCAGGCGACGATCTGGAGAAGCTGGATCCTCACGGAGATCGAGCCGGCATTGGTCTCGATGCGCGCTTCCCTCCGGAACCAAATGTGGCGCGGGATCCCGGCGAGGCCGGAGCTAAGCCCCACGCGGACGTAGAACCACCGGTTCAACCACTTCGAGTACCACCTTTCGTTGGTGGCCTTCGCCGGGAAGGAATCCGCGTACTTCCTTCGGAGCTGGAAGTTGATGCTTCTGAAGGCCAGTATCTGGCCTCCCTTCTTCTTCGGCTGGCAGAGAGCCTCGTGCATCTCTGCGAAGACCTCCACCCTCCCTTCGCAGCCTTCGGCGCGCATGGCCCACTCGAAGATGGCGAGGCGGGCCACAACGTTGGGAGATAGTTGCGGGAGCTCCAGGTGGAACGCGTCCAGCACCCCGGCGAGGAGCTCCGAAGCGGGGAACCCCAGCCCCGCGTCGAAGAAAGCTTCAAAGACGACGACCTCGCCTTCTCGCGCCTGCGGGACCGTCTCTCGGCCCGGCTTCCTCGCCGGCATCTCAAGACTGAGGCGGGCCCTGGTGGCTTGCTCGATCGACGCCTCTGTCCACGCAGACGGGCCGAGCTCCAGGGTCTGCTCCCGAAACCGCTCTGAGGCGGGGCGGAGCTCACGCGCGCCGCGCGTCTCCGACGAATCCGTCGCTGTCGCCGCCGCCGCTGCCGCCATCTGGCACTGCCAGAAGCGCGGGTCCATCGCCATTGCTGGGACAGCGCTCCTCACCATTGCTCAAGGAGGCGAGAGGGGACTTAGAGCTCATGAAGCGGGACGAATGTTGGCTGAAGTGGCTAGAGTGGGCGTAGAAAAGTGAAGAAGGAAGAGCAGGCCGCGCGGCGGGTTATATTTAAACGCAAGACCGTCGGTTCCTCTTCCGGTTCGATCAGCGTGTGAACGAGGCGGTTGCATGGCACCGCATTTAAGGCCAAACTGGCGCATCGGGGCACGGCAGCTCCCTAGCGGTTCACCTCCCCGATGCCGTTTGCAAGCGCATTAACCGCTTCTAGCGGTGCCTGGCTGCCTCCTCGGGGCCAGAGGCCCCTGGTCAAAGGTGCGCATGCACCCGGCGAGCCCGGTCACACTCCTCTCCACCCGTCGGAAAGAGGATTCGAAGCGGTCCTCAACCTCCGGGCCCGGTCACACCTCCCTGCTTCGGAGCTCCTCCGCGTCCGTCGAAGTGGTCCGCGCTGTGGCCAGACCCGGCACCCCAATGTAAGTTACATCCTTATGAAAGTTATCGGAATTATCATGTGCGCTTCCACCCTCTATTAACGCAGGGCTCCCGAGAGGAAAGAAGCGAGGGGCTACTGTTGGGGGAGATAATCCCGACGGGTGAAGGGGGCCCACTACCAGGGGGTTCGAAGCCAAGGATACCGGAGGCCACCCTCCGGGAGGAGAATACCGGAGGCCACCCTCTGAGAGAAGGATACCGGAGGCCACCCTCCGGGAGAGGAAGGCCGGAGGCCGCCTTCCGGGAGACGAAGTCGGGAGGCCGCCCTCCGGTAGAAGGACGCCGGAGGCCACCCCCCGGGAGAGAGATGCTGGAGGCCACCCTCCGGGAGAAGGTCGCCGGAGGCCGCCCTCCGGGAGGGAATTGCCGGAGGCCCTCCCTCGGACCACAGTAGCGAACCCGAAGGGAGCGTTGGCGGGAAAAGGACGGGACAAATATACGGGGGGACAGGATCGCGATCCTCTGAGCCGTGTCGGGCGGCGCAGGCAGCGTCCGACACGGCTGATACGCTGTTAGAGTCAAATCTTCTTGTCTGTACTGTGTATAGTCCATTTTGTCTGTACTGTCGACCGGCGGTTGACCGTGTAGCCGTTGGCGGTCTAGAGGCACTTGGCCCTCTGGACGAGGCGCCTTATAAATACCCCTCAACTGTAGTTGTAATGGAC
The DNA here is from genome assembly GCA_019279435.1 of Zizania palustris. Lineage (NCBI taxonomy): Eukaryota > Viridiplantae > Streptophyta > Magnoliopsida > Poales > Poaceae > Zizania > Zizania palustris. The sequence goes on along the minus strand of JAAALK010000079.1, from coordinate 108,212,576 downwards.
AGGCTCAAGGAGCATTGAATACACTACCCTCATTCTCACTAAGGAAACCTGCTGGTCCGATCCGTCGTTCCAACAGTCAGCTTGATATACTTCGATAGTCTTTGCGAAGGTGTTCTCTGTCTCGAGTGGTTTAGAAGTCAATACTTCGACAAGATTCGAAGTTAGCTTCGAAGCTAGTCTCTCTGGTAGACTTCGGTCGACGTGAGTTCCTTCTTTCTGTCATTTTCGAAGGTCACAGTGTGTAAGTTCGGAGCTTGTCTTTCAAAGTTAACCCTTGGAGCGAAGGTCTCAACTTCGGTTGTCATGCCTCGACCAACCTAGCTTCGAAGGTTGAATGTAGGCTTCGATTTCGTCTTGCTGTCGTGTGTTTGGCCTCGCCTATCTTTCGGAGGTTGCTTTTCTGTGAGTTTGTTCAAACCTTTCTGTTCGAAGTCTAGGCTTCAAAGTTTACTGTTCGAAGCGAGCTTCGATACTCTCATACTTCGCTTCGAAGCATACTTCGCACGTTGACACACTTGAACTAGGCTAGACTCAACATACCTTCGTCACCTCATTGACAACCTTCGCTAGACTTCGTCAAAGACCTCCGAAGCAGGCTTCGACACTGCGAAGCTGACTTCGACACTGTGAAGCAGGCTTCGACACAGCGAAGCAAGCTTCGCCAAGTTCCAAACAGGAGACAAATTTGAACAGTAACTTCTCATCTCACTTTATATACACTTAGATCATCCATTGAGAAGTTTGACCTGCCTTGTCTTGAATATTTTTCTTATCTGCCTTCTAGCACTGCTTTGGTGGTTCTCTGTTTTTGATACATGTTGATTCTGGGCTAGATATCTTTAGATTTAGGCAATCTGTTCATACTTTGCTGCTTAGTCTTTTGAGGTGTGTTGGGTATTGGGAGCAGGCCATTGATTCGAAAGAATTTTTTAGGCGCCCATTCACCCCCCTCTGGTCGCTACTTTCGGTCCTACACCGGCGAGGTTCATGGGCGCTGCCGAGGCACAGCTGAGCTGTCTGCACATCCAGTAGTCTACGCAGCAGTAGCATTTGCATGCTATCACGACAACAGCTTTGATGTGTGCGGGCGGCAGCCATTTTTCAGCACTCTAGCCAAGGCAGCCTTGCAGGCGGCAGCACGTCTGGCAGGCAAGCACGTCTTCCCGTGCACACCGGCCATGTGTGCGGGCCCCACAGGAAGCTGCCACGACGTGATCTTCACGAGCAGGCTACTGCGGCGGGTCCCATAGCAAATTGCAGGCTCTTCCTTGCCGTGCGTTAGGCGGCAAAGGCCACGGCAGAATCCTTTTTGCAGCGGGGCATGACGCATGCAGGAGTATTCGGCCGGCGACGACGATTATCTTCACAGCCAGTTTTTTTCGCAGATCGGCATGCATGTACGTTTCTTAATCTCCTATTTGTTAGCTAGTTAGATTAAATCTGTTAGTTATCTATCTCTTAATTAGCCTGAAAATAATAATTTCATAGGTATCATTTTAATATGTTAAATTTTTAGTCATCTCATATTATTTATTTCAGTATCTTTAATCTGCTTATATAAAAAGGAAAAAATATATTATTAGTCGCATCAATATTTTTATTCTAGATTTACATGAAATATTGTAGATTTATTTCCGAATTAATTTCTGGATGATCCATGTTTTTATTTAGTTGATTAGTATTTTATTTTTAGACCGCAATCTGAATATTTTATTAATATATTTAGGTATTTTGCATACGTTATTAAATATTTCTAGTACCAATCTTATTTACTGTAATATTTCTATTTAGTTTATCTTTAATATCATTTTAATTAGGACACCGTTATTTTTAGGCTAAACCATTTTAATTCCTGAAATTTTCTTCGCTAAAATTATTTGTCAGGCTAAGTTTGATTGGGTGTTAGGGATTAGCACATAGTTTAGCAAGATTTTTTAGGCGCCCATTCACCCCCCTCTGGTCGTTACTTTCGGTCCTACAAGTGGTATTAGAGCGAGGTTAGGGTTTTCTAATATCTTAACTGATTCTAAACCTAGGTAGTGACCATGACGTCTTCTGGCAAAATCCTGTCCCTAGAAGCTTTTGGCTACACTTATGGGAAGACTCGCATGCGAGCATACCTTATGAGCGAGAGCTCAGACATATGGGAGATTTGTGTTCATCCTACTTTCACCATAGCGACTATTGCTGCGGATACTGCTGTAGATGTAGTTACCCAGCATCAAAATAATAGTAAAGCGGTGACCATTTTATTTTCTTGTCTAGGTCCTAGTGAGTTTGAGCGTGTTATCCATCTCACTACTGCACGAGAGATCTGGGATACCCTAGAGGCACACCATGAGGGAACAACTCAGGTCAAGGCTAGGCTCTACCAGACCTACCGGCGTGAGTATGAAAATTTCTCACAAAAGCCGGGTGAGACTGTTGAGGCTTTGTTTGGTCGTTTTCAATCGATCATTAACAAACTTCGCGTTAACAAGGCCGAGCGTGATCAGCTGGTCTCGGATCATGAACCCTAAGATCTGGGAGATCAAGGTTTCTTCTATTGTTGAGAGCGCATCTTATGATACCTTGACCGTCGTAGAGCTTTTTAGTATGCTTAAGGCCTCAGAGGTCGATATCCAGTTGAGATAAAATCTCACTAGTTCAGGCTCAAAGACTCTAGCACTTGCGACACCGTCTGCTGATGTAGGACCGAAAGTAGCGACCAGAGGGGGGATGAATGGCGCCTTAAAAATTCTTTCGAATATATGGCATGTTCCCAACACCCAACGCACCTCAAAAGACTAAGCAGCAGAATATGAACAGATTGCCTAAGTCTAAAGGTATCTAGCCTAAAAGCAACTGATAATAAAATCAGTGAAATACTAAAGCAGTGCTAATAGACAGATAAAAAGAATATACTAGACATGGCAGGTTAAACTTCTCAAAGGATGATCTAAGTATATATGAAGTGAGATGAGAAGTTACTGTTCAGATTTGTCTCCTGTTCGGAACTTGGCGAAGCCTGCTTCACTGTGTCGAAGCCTGCTTCACTGTGTCGAAGCCTGCTTCGGAGGTCAGTGTCGAAGCCTACTTCGGAGGTCAGTTGCGAAGCCTGCCGAAGGATGTTGTGAAAGAGCCGAAGGTTGGTTGTCTATCCTAGTTCGAGTATGGCACAGAGCGAAGTATACTTCGAAGCTTACTTCGGACAACGTACTTCGAAGCTTAACCTTCGAAAGAGTAACGAAGCCCAACACACGACAGAAAGATCAAATCGAAGCCTATACTAAACCTTCGAAGCTAGCTTGGTCGAGGTATGACAACCGAAGTTGAGACCTCCGTTCAGAGAATTAACTTCGAAAGACAGGCTTCGAACATGCACACTTTGACCCTCGAAAATGATAGCAAGAAAGAACTCTTGTCGAGCGAAATCTACCAGAAAAACAAGCTTCGGAGTCAACTTCGAAACCTGTCGAGGTATGGACTTCGAAGCGCTCAAGTTGGAGTACCTTCGCACAGTTGTTCGAAGTATGTCTCGCTAACCGCACAAAAAACGTACTTCGAAGCTAGCAACACAGTACACAAAATAAAGTTCGAAGTTCAAGCGGAGCCCTCGAGGATGTCAGATCGAAGCCTGCCTCACGAAGCTGAGGGACTTCGAACAGAGAGAAGGAGCTTCACCAGAAACAGCCAGAAAAGAGACTTTAGCCCTGTCAACTCGATCAAAAAGCTATGCAGGAAAAAGAAAGGCTAGAGTACTAGTGTACTGTTGCTACAGAAAGTAGTACTACTTGCTACAGTGTGCAAGAACTAGTACTCACGGGAAGAACATAATGAAGCAACCGAAGCTTCTCCTCAAGAACAAACTAATCGCATGCGCAAGGAAAACTGTAGAGCTATAAATGAAATGGTGCACACAAAAATAGCTGGAATAAACTCTTCCAGACCAGAGCAAAACGAGATGAACTTGCAAAAACAAACAGCACAAAATCTCTGGCGGCGCACGCATGAACATGAGAGGAGAGAGAAAGAGCAAGAGACAAAATGACCCAAAGGAGTAAGAATTGATTTTAGCCAAAAGGGTGGCACAACCCTAGGGATTGGGGTCCTATTTATAGGCTGCCCAATGGCCTAGAATATTCCACCAGCCCCTTAGGGTTTTTACAGACGCTAAAATAAAGGAAATGACTCAACTGCCCTTAGGTATTTTTACAAACACGACAGACTGACTGTGGGCCTAGAAATACAGATGACTTATCCGGAAGCTAAGCTTTCGTAGCGACTACGACTTCTCTTCTGGACAGTCCGATACAAGATCGACGGTTGTCAGTTTTGCACCGAACCTGACAAAGCCTCCACTGACTTTGCACCAGGTACCCGGATTGGGCCGGCCTGATTCCGCAGCTCTCTCAGCCCGGCAATCACTCACCGCCTGTGTACCTGAGTCAATCCTGGTCAACAACCCAGTGGGTCTTCTACTGCTTCTGGCCCATGTACCCGGATTGGGCCAGCCCGACTTCGCAGCCTCCTCTACCCGACAGTCGCTTGCTGCCCGTGTACCTGAGTCACACGCGGCCCATGAAACAGCAGATCTTCACTCTTCTCAGTCCTCTTTGACTATCGTTGACAATGACTCATCACATCTGGAGCCATGAGGCCCACGCTATTCAGCATGGCTCCTCAGCTGATCCTAATGCCATGAGTTGTACTGCTTTTTCCTTGATGTCTATCTCCGAGGAACAACTTGATACTCTAGGAGATGATGATCTGTGCTTGTTTAACAACTGGGTGCGGTATGTCTATGATAAGTGAATGTTTAAGAAACACGGCAAAAAATCCGTATGCTTTGAGTGTGGTGATACAGGTCATTTCATTGTCGACTGCCCCAAGTGGAAGAATTATAAGAAGGGAACTGGCGGAAACTCCTATGACTCCGACAAATACGACAACTCCACGAAGGGCAAGCCCAAGACGAGATTCTTTCGAAAGGCTTTGAAGGACTACAGGCGTGAGAACAAGAAGCGAGACAAGGCTTTCTTCGCCGAGATGGAGAAAAGCTACTCCAAGAGATCCTCGTCTTCCTCCTCATCTTCAAATTCAAGTGATGAAGAGATCGTGATCAGGAAGGGGAAGGACAGGGACGATCTGGCGGGCCTCTGTTTCATGGCCTTCGGGGACAAGCCGAAGAGACGCTCACGTGACAATCGAAGACCCCACAAGAGTTTTTGCTCAATGGCTCTTGGGGAGAAGAAAGAAAAGGACTCCTCCGACGACTCCGATGACGACGACGATGAGAAGGTATCATCCTATGAACAAGAAGTTGTTAATTTACTAGAACAGAACCGTCAGGAGTTGAAGTATCGGGATCAACTGCTTAGAGGGGCTAAGAAGAGGATAGATGAGCTTGAGAGTGAGCTTGCCACGGCAAATGGCAAGATTGAGAGTTTTTCTTCTTCCCCTTGCTTGGGTGATAGTGGTGAGTGCCCTAACTATGAGGGGTTGTTGTGTGACCTGACAACTCTTAAGTCCAGGTACACAGAGAGAGTAGATGAGAGAGACGCATTGGCCACTGATCTTGAGAGCGCTCAGCAGGAGCTGAAAAATGCTCATGCCACTGTCGTCGTACCTTATGTAGACTGCCCATCTCATTTAGCTAGTATAGCTGAGCTGAGAGCCAAGAGTGATGAGCAGTTGAGCGAGTTAGCTGGAGTGAGAGTTGAGTTGGAGCAGACTAAGCTAGAGCTTGAGACCTTGTCAGTTCCACCCACTATTTGTGAGAACTGCCTGTCCATTAGAATGGAGTTGATAGCTAAAAGCTGAGAAGTCTGTCGAAGTTGATAAAGAGTGTGAGATCTGCTTGTCTCAGGTGGAGGTGTTAGCTTCTTTGAGAGAGGAGCTAGCTGATGTTCAGAACGAGAACTTTTACCTCCGTTAGATCCTGAGTTGGATTAGTGCCAGAGAGCCACAGCTCGGCATGATGATCCAGCAGTTCAAGAGACAGGATGGGTTTGGGGTAGGTTACACCTATACCAAGGCTGATTTTGAGAGTGCCATTAGCCGAGCAGTGGAGTGGAGTAAGATGACTCCCGAACAGAGATATCCCAAGACTCACTCCACTGAGTCCTTTAAGGATAGTCAGCCCACGTATGGAGTGTTCCAAGAACAACCTAAAGCTCCACCTAAGAAGCAGATCTGGGTTCCAAAGCCTAAAACTCTCCACACTTCTCTTGATTTTTTACCTGGACCCTCTCACACCAAAGATGCTACACCCAACACCACCAAGCCTAAGAATCCTAAGCCACAACAACATTCCAAGAAGCCTACATATCACTGTGAGTTTTGTCAGAGAGACGGGCATCTTGAGGAGTTTGCTTCAGGAGGAAGCGAGTTGAGCGAGCAGAGAGAGCTCGAGGTGGGCAGGAGAAGTTCTACCAATAGGATGGTAGACAAAGAGTTCCTCGACGTAGAGAGAGGTAGAGGCCAGGCCACGTCGTGTAGGTGGTTGTAGAGGAGACAGTTTTCATGACCATGCTCAGGAGGGTGATTTCCATTCCGACAGAGTTCTAGATCATTATGGATACGGTTTTGGACCTCATGGTCGTGATTTTAGGCAAAACAGAGGACCGTGCTTTGTGCCGCGTTTTGGTCCAGACTCATATGATTCCTTCCGCTTTCCTACTTATGAGCAGATGGCTCGACACTGGTTTAGTACTTTTGCTAGACCTGGTGGTCGACCATTTGCTCCCAGTCATGACCATTGATCTTGCAGGATCGAGGACTGGAGGACGTATGGTTCATGGATTTAGGATGTTCTCGCCATATGACGGGACACCGCAGATGGTTCTCTAGCCTCACTCCCCCGAGTTCCAAGGAATACATCACTTTCGGGAACAGTGGTCAAGGGAAGGTACAAGGTATTGGGTCGATTCGTATTTCTGATTATTTCTCTTTGAAGAATGTTGCTTTAGTTGGAAATCTGAACTTTAATCTAATTTCTGTTTCGCAACTGCTTGAGGATGGTTTAGAAGTGCGCTTTAAGAAGGGCATGTCTTCTGGCGTTGATTCTAGAGGATCTTTAGTTTGCCGGATTGAGAAACCAAGGGATGGTTTCGAAGTCTGTGATGAGTGATTGACAGATTTTACCCTCTGGTTCGGAGGTTGGTCCTCCGAAGGGGTTCGGAGGTTGGTTCTCCGAAGTTGTTCGGAGGCTGTTTCACCGAAGGGTTCGGTGGGTCTGGTTGCTGCAGCTGTTGCAGCGGAGTGTGCCTGTCGGAGGGGTCCGATAGTACATGATGATTGGCTGTACCGAAGGTCTCGGTACTTTGGGCGGTACACCGGAGTGTGTGCCGAAGGTTGCTTACCCGGAGAGGTCTCCGGGGTACTGGATACACTTGTCTGTTTATCTGTGGTGCGCAGGGGACTTCGGAGGCGACAGACGGTTCGTAGCAAGTGAACCTGGGTCAAGCGGGAGGCTTGATGCCAGGGGAGCAGGGAGCTCCGTCACGAAGTCCTCGGAAGCGAGGCACTTCGAAAGGTACTCTGGAAGAAGTGACTTCGGAGTATGGTGGATCAAGTCCTCAGTAGAGGCAAGGTGTTCGAAGTGTACTCCGGAGGGAGACACTCGAAGGTATACCCGACGAAGGTCTCAGAAGTCGTGGTGCATTGAATGCATGGTCCGGGTGAGGCTCATCGAGGAGTGTGCTTAGGGAGAGACACTGCGACGAAGTGCTCATGGAATGCTTCATGTGGAGGCCTTGGACGAAGGAGGGACTTCGAAGGATGGTACTCCGAAGGTGGGGCTTCGGAGTGTAGCAGGCTTCGGAGCAAGGCTGGCTCCGGAGTGAGGTGGACTTGAGGTACTTCGTCCAGGCATGGTTTCGGTACACGGACTGACGGAGTTCGAGCTGGGAGAAGCTGCGAAGCCATGGTGGTCCACTCCGAAGGTGTTGGTGCGAAGGCCCAAGGGCTTTGACGGCTTCGGCTCAAAACCGTCACTGTATCGAAGGCTGACATCGGTGAAGCGAAGGCCGTCAGGCTTAAGGCTTCTCACCGAAGCTACCGCACCCCTCACGTGCGAAGAGGGGCTTCAGAAGGGTCCAAGACTGTAAAGGCTGACAGTGTCTGCTCTGCAAAAAGCTAACGCTGTCCCCTCTGCAAAGCTGATAGAGAAGCCTCCAAATAAAGTAGACTACCTTTTGTACTCCTCTGTTCTGATGAGACAAAACCATTGTAAACCCTAGGGGTAAAGTAGTCAATTCACATGGGTGAATAGTGGCTACATATAGTGGAGGCTGGGTAGGTCACATTTAACACTTTGAGCATTCATTGTAGAACTCCTGTGCTAGCCACCATACTCTGTATTCATCCTGTGAGTTCAATTTTTGTGTTCCCTGTTCAAGCTTCGAAGTCTTGATTGTGTGTTCATTTTCTGCTTGAGCCGGTTTGCATACCTCACTACTTGCTTCAATCTCTTGTGTGTCACTTCGCTTGACTTGAGGTTGTGCACCGAAGCCTGTTTGGGAGAAGTGTGTTCTGAGCGAAGTGTGTTTTTCTTTGTGTGTTCGCTCTGTGCAAACTAGAGGCTAGACCTCGCTGATTACTAGCGAAGCACTGATCGAAGCTCGTTTCCTTCTCGTGTCGAAGCCTTTTAGCGAAGTCTGTTTTGTGTGCGTTTTGTCCATTGAAGTACGAAGCCTAGCACCGGTTGCTGACGCTAAGTATTTTGATCGAAGTCCTCAGAGGGAGGTCCGCTCTTGCGAAGGGTGAAGTGCGAAGCCTGCTCGAAGCACCCTGTGTGCGGAGCCTACACTAACTTAGCAGAGCTGTTTTTTCGGGGTTGTGGGTGGAGCGAAGTCTTCTTGGCTTCGAACTTTTTCTCCTTGCGAAGCCTGTGTTCGGAGCCGTCAAATACCTCCGAACCTGAACTTCGAAGGGTGTGTTCGAAGCCTGTTCCGCAAAAGACAGAATTAAAACAAAAGGCTATATTTAGTCTGAAATTTTAAAAGCTCCCATTCACCCCCCCTCTGGTCACCGTTTTCAGTCCAACAATTAGTATCAGAGCAGGTTAAGATCACCAGTTGACCTTAACTGGTTTTGTGATCTCTTGGCGACATAGACAGAGTTAGTAAAATTTCTCTGTTCGATGGGACTGATTTTGCATACTGGAAGGTGCGCATGGAGGCTTACTTGCTAAGCCAAGGAAATGCAATTTGGGAGATTGTGGACTCACAATACTCCATCCCTGAAACTCGCACCTCTCAAACAAAGAAGGATCAATATAATGCCAACTCCAAGGCTAGAAATATATTGTTCATTGGTTTGAGCCGGAGTGAGTTTGATAGGGTGCAGCACCTTAGGACAGCTAGGGAAATTTGGACCACTCTCACTATTTTTCATGAGGGCTCTACACAGATCAAGGCCAGACGCCAAAGCACATACAATCAACAGTATCAGCTGTTTGTGCAGGCACTTGGTGAATCTATAGATGTCATGTTTTCTCGCTTTGATGCGATAGTGAGTAACTTGCGGTCCAACAGGACGCTTGCTTACAATGATCATGATAGGGCTATCAAGCTTCTCTATGCTCTTGATCGTAGCATATGGGAAGTGAAGATATCCAGCATTGAGGAGTCCGCAAGTTATGACACATTGACCTGTGATGAGCTCTTCAGCAAGCTGAAGTCCACAGAGATTGCTAAGGCATCTTTTGCAGTGCACAAAAACTCTTTGCCACAGCCATTGGCATTGGTTTCTAGCACTAGCCGTGGCACCACTGCAGAACCAAGCACATCTGGCACTTGTGTTCTTGCAGATGGTTTTGCTTTGTCCTCCCTAGTCTCAGTCACTAAGGAGCAGGTGGACACTCTGGATGATGATGAGCTTGCACTCATTGCCAGAAGGTTCACCCGTTTTCATCATGAGAGACGGGATCAGAGGAGAAGTGATTTTAGTGGTTGTTTTGAGTGTGGCGACACTTCTCACATCAAGGCCAATTGCCCTAAACTCAAGAAGAGAGATGAGAGTGAGCGCCCTAAATACCACAAAAAGGAGAGGAAGCCTTTTGTGAAGGGCAAGCGCGGCAAGGTGGCTAAGAGAGTAGCCAAAGCTGCTTCCAAAGCATTTGTTGCTGCTCTCAGCGACATCGACACTTCCTCAACTAAGGAGTCGAGCTCTGAGGAGGAGGAGTCTCCAAGGAAGGAGGAGAAGAAGGACAAGAAGGGACGAGATTTCACCGGCCTTTGCTTCATGGCCGACAGCGATCACAGCGGCGATGAGCTTGACTCATCTGAGGTACCACTATCCTATGACCAGCTTTCAATTAAACTAGATGAACTGAATGAAGTAGTTCTTGGTCAGGATAGGTTACTTGTGCAAGCCGCTAGAGAAAGAAAAGACTTTAGACTTAGGCTAGAATCTATTTCTACTGATTATGCCATGCTTAAGTCTAGAGTTAATGATGCTGAATGTGAATCTTGTACTGTTGTCATGGGTGAGCTTGCTCAGTTGCGTTCTGTACATGCTCAAACTCTATCTGAGCTTGAGACTGCACAGAAGTAGCTTTTGGTGGTTGATTCTAGACCTCATGATATAATTGATTGCATGAACTGTTCTTTATTGCGCGAGAGCATTAATTTACGTGATAAGCATGTTCATTATTTAGAGGCTAGATTGGAGAGGGCCGGTAGTTCTAAGGATGTGCAGCCTATGTGTGACACTTGCATGACCCTTAAGGACCAGCTAGGCACTGTTAGAGAGCGAGCTGAAAACCTCATGACTGAAAATGAATACCTTCTTACTGTGGTTAACAAATGCACTGAGGGAAAGGGTAGGATGGATTTGCTCTTGGCCAAGACCAAGATGTGTGCTGACAGAGTAGGGTTAGCTCTAGGTTTGGATTTTGAGAGGATTCCTTCAGATAGTGAGACCAAAACTGTTTTTACCTCACCCACTACCCTAGAGAAAGAGAGAGCGCTGTTAGACACTCCTTCAGCCAAAAAGCCTACCCGAACATCAAAGAAAACCACTCCTCCTGCCAAGAAAATCCCTCCCAAGAAAACCACTCAGCAGAAGCCCAAGGAGCCTGTGAGAGTTGCTCCTATGACCCATGAGAGTGCCCCTAGGAGAGTTTTTCATTGTTCCTACTGGCAACGGGCGGGTCATTTGGTTGTGTTCTGTTTTCGTCGCATCAAGGATGAGCGGCGCTCTCGGGCGATGAGTTACCAGGATATGCATTACCCATCTTTAGGTATGCATGAGTGTGAGTTTTACTATCGTCCTGTTTTTGAGGCTCCTCGTGCTTCTCGGAGAGGTTTTGCTCCTCGAGGTGTTCACCATGTTTCATATGGTGGTAGACCCCGGGCGAGTAGCTTTGTGCCTCATCAGGGTAGGAGACCTCGTCATGTTGTTAGATCACAGCATGTAGGTAGACCTCGCACTTTGCATCATTCTGATTATCCTGTGCGTAGACAGTCTACTTTTACTATGCCTACTACTCGTATCACTCAGTGTTGGATGCCTCATCATATTTTCACTCACCCCAGCACTGAGTGATCGTGATTTTCTTATCATGTGTAGGCGGCAGACCGAGGCTTGGAGGGCACGTGGATCATGGACTCCGGTTGTTCGCGCCATATGACCGGAGATGCAGCATGGTTCTCTAGCCTCACCACAACCAAGCAAAGGGAACATATCACCTTCGGCAATAATCGAAGGAGTAGAGTGAAAGGTAAATGTGTGGTAAGAATTAACTCAAATTTCACTCTCAAAGATGTTGCTTTGGTTGAAAACATGGGATACAATTTGCTTTCTGTATCTCAGTTGCTTGATGAGGGCTTCGAAGTGCGATTTCATCGCGATACTTCGCAAGTACTCAATTCTGATGGCGTTGTTGTCTGCAAGATCTTTAGAGTTGGGAGAGTTTTTGGAGCCGATTTTTCTGAGTCATCTGGTTCTTCTCATTGTCTTGTTGCATATTCTACTTCTGAGCTTTGGAAGTGGCATAGGAGACTAGGGCATATGAGCTTTGAGTTGCTCGCTTGTCTGAGTGCCCTAGGTCTGATCCGAGGATTGCCCAAGCTCAAGTTTGAGAAGAATTTAGTTTGCGCTCCTTATCGACATGGAAAAATGATTGCCGCTTCGCACTCGCCAGTCACCACAGTGATGACTGAACAACCCGGAGAACTTCTCCATATGGACACTGTAGGTCCTTCTCGGGTTAGTTCTTTAGGCGGCAAGTGGTATGTGTTAGTCATTGTCGACGATTTCTCTCGATACTCTTGGGTCTTCTTTCTTGCCAGCAAGGATAAAGTGTTTTCACACTTTCGGAGCTTGGCTTTGAGACTTTTCACTGAACTCCCTGGTGCATTGAAATTCATTCAAAGTGATAATGGCACTGAGTTCAAGAACAGTCTCTTTGTTGACTTTTGCATGGAGCATGGCATAGAACATCAATTTTCTGCTCCGCGGGTTCCTCAACAAAACGGTGTTGTTGAGATAAAGAACCGCACTTTGGTTGAGATGGCTAGGATGATGCTCGATGAGCACAGGACTCCTAGAAAATTCTGGGCTGAGGCCATGAACAATGCTTGTTACATCTCAAACCGAATCTTCTTGCGCTCAATTTTGAATTTGAAATCTTATGAGCTACGTTTTGGGAGACAGCCCAAGGTTACTCATCTTCGAGTATTTGGCTGTCGTTGCTTTATCCTAAAACGTGGTAATTTGGATAAATTTGAGTCGCGTTCTTCTGATGGGATCTTTTTGGGTTACACTACCCATGGTCATTCTTATCGTGTTTATAATTTGGAGACTAACACTGTCATTGAGTCATGTGATGTGACTTTTGATGAATCAACCCCCTCTATTAGTTCTGCATTTGAACAGGCAAATTAACACGACATGGAGCAGACCATCTTCGAAGAAGAAGATCCCGTAGATTTCGAGGATGAACCCCTACTACCCTCGACATCAACCCCCGAAGCCGACCCCGCTTCGACCACTTCGGCACAAGGTCCCGAAGCAACTACCTCGACATCGGTCATCTTGGATCACTCCAACACACAAGTTGAGGGGGAGACTACATCTCGCCGCGAGGCTCCACATCATGTTCAAAGGATGCATCCTCCCGAGCAGATCATTGGTGAGGTTGATCAAAGGGTAACACGTTCTCATGCTCATTTCATTGATTCCGCTTTTGTTGCTTCTTTCGAGCCCTTAGATGTTAGTCATGCACTTTCTGATTCTAGTTGGATCAATGCCATGCATGAAGAACTTGAAAATTTTGAGAGAAACAAAGTCTGGACTTTAGTTGATCCTCCACCAAATGTTCATTTCATTGGAACAAAATGGATTTTAAAAAACAAACAAGGGGAGGATGGGACTATAGTTAGAAACAAGGCTAGACTTGTAGCTCAGGGTTATTCTCAATTAGAAGGGATTTATTTTACTGAAACTTTTGCACCTGTTGCTCGTCTTGAGGCCATTAGGATTTTGCTTGCCTTTGCGACATCCCGGGGATTCAAACTCTATCAAATGGATGTCAAAAGTGCTTTTCTTAATGGTTTCATAGGCGAAGATGTTTATGTAAAACAACCCCCTGGTTTTGAAGACCCCAAATACCCACATAAAGTCCTTAAACTTCATAAGGCTCTTTATGGACTCAAGCAGGCCCCTCGGGCATGGTATGACAGACTTAAGTCTTTTCTGCTTGAGCGGGGGTATTTGATGGGATCTGTTGATAAAACCCTGTTCACTCTCAAGCATGGCAAAGATTTCCTCCTAGTTCAGATTTATGTGGATGATATCATCTTTGGTGGCTCTTCTCATGCTTTGGTTGCCGAGTTTGCAGATGCCATGAGCAGGGAGTTCGAGATGTCCATGATGAGAGAGCTCACATTTTTCCTTGGTTTGCAAATCAAGCAAAGAAAACAAGGTACTTTCGTCCACCAAATGAAGTACACCAAGGAACTGCTCAAGAAGTTCGACATGGCTGATGCGAAGCCACTCGCCACTCCAATGGCTACATCTGTAGCATTGGATCCTGACGAAGATGGAGAAGCCGTAGATCAGAAGGAGTTCCGAAGCATGATGAGCTCCCTCCTCTACTTGACTACTACGAGGTCGGACATACACTTCGCAGTGTGTCTGTGCACTCGTTTTCAGGCTTCACCACGAGCTTCGCACCGCCAAGCGGTAAATCGCATTCTCAGGTATCTCAAACATACCCTCGAGTTCGGCATTTGGTATTCAGCATCTTCCTCCTTGTGTCTTCAAGGTTATTCCGATGCGGATTTTGCTGGGTGTAGGATTGATAGGAAAAGTACCTCTGGTATTTGTCATTTTCTGGGTACTTCTCTGGTTTGCTGGCCTTCCCGCAAACAGTCTAGTGTTGCACAATCGATGGCTGAGGCCGAATATGTTGCTGCAGCTAGCTGTTGCTCTCAGATTTTGTGGATGGTTTCCACTTTGCGGGATTTCGGGTTAGATTATAAGAGTGTTCCACTTTTCTGTAACAACACTAGTGCTATTTGTATTGCAAACAACCCGGTTCAGCACTCCAGAACCAAACACATTGATGTGCGATATCATTTTCTCAGAGATCATAATGAGAAAGGTGATATTGAACTTCAATATGTTGATACCCAACACCAGCTAGCCGATATTTTCACAAAACCCCTCGATGCTTCTCGATTTGCCTACTTGCGTGGGGAACTTGGTATTTGTCACCCTTACGGCATTTTGTGAGGGGGAGCAGATTTAGATCGGTGTGCATATGCTAATTATGTGTGAAATTGCATTTACATCTTTTGCACTTATATGTCTGATTATAATTCATGAATCATGTCAGCTCAGCTCTATTTAATCTATCTAAAACATTATGTGCATGATTCTTCTTCCAAAATCAAATCATGCTCACTGCTTAGTCTTGAATCTAGCATGTTTAGGCAGGACCGCTTTAGCTATCTTTTATCTGCTTGATAGCAAAACACCTTTTCTTTGGATGCTAAGCAATGCAACTTGAAAAACTGTATTCATGGATGTTCATCAAGTGTTACACAATTTGATTCACTTAATCAAAATTCAAAAAAAAATCCATGATTTACATGCTTCAAAGCAAAAAGATCCAGGTGGGTTTGTTTGTCGCACTACTCTATTCTAGACTGCTTACCATTGCACATTGGTCTGAACTGGAATAGTGTAGTGTATGCCAAAATCATTGCTTTAAGCTTCTGATGGCTTTCATGCCTAGGCTTGGCCTGATTGGAAAGCATAAGGTGGATAAACAAATAACCCCTGGCATTATGAAAAGAACAACAAAATTCATTGATCATCAAGTTTGCTTTCAATGCTCCATTTGAACTGGACTTGTCTGTCTTGAGTAGAAATTGACTAGCTTTGCGCAGTCCCTGCTTTCACTTGTCTAGTTACCTTGATTGAGTGGTGATGCTTTTATTTCAAAATGATAAAATCACATGCTGTCATCATGTTTTTTAGAGAATGTTAAATTGAGCTGAGCACATGATAATTGGTATTAATATTGATATATTTTTTGCTTTATATGTCTTTGCAATTCTGCCCTTTTCGAAGCTATGCATCTTTTACATGCTCCTTGATGCTTGCATTGCCAAAGGAGGAGAAATTGTTGAGTTCTCTGCTGCAAAAATTAACTCAGGGGGAGGAAAATTCGTTTTGCCGAAGGGGCTTTTACTCTTTTGAAAAGGGGGAGGAAAATTCTTTTGTCAAGTGACATGATTTGGCTCGTTTCTGAGTTTTTATGGTCACTTGTGAGCTGAAATTTTACAAATTTTCTTGAAATTGAATTTGGTTGTCAATGCACTCATCAAGGGGGAGATTGAGAAACCAAGAGATGGTTTCGGAGTCTGTGATGAGTGATTGATAGATTTTACCCTCTGGTTCGGAGGTTGGTCCTCCGAAGGGGTTCGGAGGTTGGTTCTCCGAAGCTGTTCGGAGGCTGTTTCACCAAAGGGACCGGTGGGTCTGGTTGCTGTAGCTGTTGCAGCGGAGTGTGCCTGTCGGAGGGGTCCTACAGTACACGGTGATTGGCTGTACCGAAGGTCTCGATACTTTGGACGGTACACCAGAGTGTGTGCCGAAGGTTGCTTACCCGGAGAGGTCTCCGGGGTACTGGATACACTTGTCTGTTTGTCTGTGGTGCACAGGGGACTTCAGAGGCGACGAACGGTTCATAGCAAGTGAACCTGGGTCAAGCGGTAGGCTTGATGCTAGGGGAGCAGGGAGCTCCATCACGAAGGCTGCGAAGGGGTCGAGGTCGGACCTCGGGTCGAGGTGCGCCTGGAGAAGGCAGTAAGTGCGGAGCATGGCTCCGGGTGAAGGTACCCCGAGACGAAGTCCTCGGAAGCGAGGCACTTCGAAGGGTACTCTGGAAGGAGTGACTTCGGAGTATGGTGGATCAAGTCCTCAGCAGAGGCAAGGTGTTCGAAGTGTACTCCGGAGGGAGACACTCGAAGGTATACCCGACGAAGGTCTCAGAAGTCGAGGTGCATTGAAGGCATGGTCTGGGTGAGGCTCGTCGAGGAGTGTGCTCGGGGAGAGACACTGCGACGAAGTGCTCATGGAATGCTTCATGTGGAGGCCTTGGACGAAGGAGGGACTTCGAAGGGTGGTACTCCGAAGGTGGGGCTTCGGAGTGTAGCAGGCTTCGGAGCAAGGCTGGCTCCGGAGTGAGGTGGACTTGAGGTACTTTGGCCAGGCATGGTTTCGGTACACGGACTGACGGAGTTCGAGCTGGGAGAAGCTGCGAAGCCGTGGTGGTCCACTCCGAAGGTGTTGGTGCGAAGGCCCAAGGGGGGCTTCAGAAGGGTCCAAGACTGTAAAGGCTGACAGTGTTTGCTCTGCAAAAGGCTGACGCTGTTCCCTCTGCAAAGCTGACCGAGAAGCCTCCAAATAAAGTAGACTACCTTTTGTACCCCTCTGTTCTGATGAGACAAAACCATTGTAAACCCTAGGGGTAAAGTAGTCAATTCACATGGGTGAATAGTAGCTATAAATAGTGGAGGCTGGGTAGGTCACATTTAACACTTTGAGTATTCATTGTAGAACTCCTGTGCTAGCCACCATACTCTGTATTCATCCTGTGAGTTCAATTTTTGTGTTCCCTGTTACAGCTTCGAAGTCTTGATTGTGTGTTCATTTTCTGCTTGAGCCGGTTTGCATACCTCGCTGCTTGCTTTGATCTCTTGTGTGTCACTTCGCTTGACTTGAGGTTGTGCACCAAAGTCTGTTTGGGCGAAGTGTGTTCTGAGCGAAATGTGTTTTTCTTTGCGTGTTCGCTCTGTGCAAACTGGAGGCTAGACCTCGCTGATTACTAGCGAAGCACTGATCGAAGCCCGTTTTCTTCTCGTGTCGAAGCCTTTTAGCGAAGTCTGTTTTGTGTGCATTTTGTCCATTGAAGTACGAAGCCTAGCACCAGTTGCTGACGCTAAGTATTTTGATTGAAGTCCTCAGAGGGAGGTCTGCTCTTGCGAAGGGTGAAGTGCGAAGCCTACTCGAAGCACCCTGTGTGCGGAGCGTGCACTGACTTAGCAGAGCTGTTTTTTCGGGGTTGTGGGTGGAGCGAAGTCTTCTTGGCTTCGAACTTTTGCTCCTTGCGAAGCCTGTGTTCGGAGCCGTCAAATACCTCCGAACCTGAACTTCGAAGGGTGTGTTTGAAGCCTGTTCCGCAGAAGACAGAATTAAAACAGAAGGCTATATTTAGTCTGAAATTTTAAAAGCTCCCATTCACCCCCTCTGGTCGCCGTTTTCGGTCCAAAACGGATCTTACCTTTTGGTAAGGTTTTTCGTATTGATTTCTCTAGTTCTTCTCGCCCTTCTCGCTGTCTGATGGCCGGATCCTCCTCTTAGCTATGGAAGTGGCATAGAAGGTTAGGTCATTTGAGCTTTGATCTACTTGTCAGATTGAGTTCTATGGATCTTATCTGAGGATTGCCTAAGCTTAAGATGGAAAAGGATCTAGTGTGTCATCCCTATCGCCATGGGAAAATGGTTGCCGCTTCTCACGCACCTGTGACTCAGGTGATGACTTTGTACCCGGGAGAGCTGTTACACATGGACACAGTAGGTCCAGCTCGAGTACGCTCAGTCGGTGGGAAGTGGTACGCCCTTGTGATAGTTGACGATTTTTCTCGATTTTCATGGGTTTACTTTCTAGAGTTTAAGAACGAGAATAATGGTCTGATGCGAGCAATTCATTCGAACAACGGCTCTGAGTTTAAGAACTCTCATTTCGTCAGTTTCTGTAGTGATCAGGTTCTTGATCGTCAGTTCTCTGCTCCTTACACTCTCCCACAGAACGGCTTTGTGGAATGAAAGAACCACACGCTTGTCGAGATGGCCAGGACGATGCTTGATGAGCATAGGACTCCTAGGCGTTTTTGGGCTGAAGGAATGAACACAACTTGCTATCTTGCCAATCGCATTTTCCTTAGAGCTTACTTAGGTAAGACGTCATATGAGTTGCGTTTTGGTAGACAGCCCAAGGTGAGTCACTTGTGAGCTTTTGGATGCAAGTGCTTTGTGCTTAAGAAGGGAGGGCATTTGGACAAGTTTGAGTCTCGTTGCTGGGATGGAGTCTTTCTTGGCTATGCTTTGCATTCACGAGGCTTTCGTGTTTGGAACCTAGACTCCCAGATGCTTGTCGAGACTTGTGAGGTTTCCTTCAATGAGTCTTTGCCCTCGTCGACTCCTTCTTTTGAGCTTTCTAGAGATGATGAGCTTGGAGAGTCCATCTTCGAGGAAGTTGATGACCCTCCTGCTGATGATGAGGGTGGGCCCTCTGCACCGCCTGCAGGCCCCACACCTTCTGAGACTTCGACTGAGGATGAGGACGGACCTCTAATTACACCTTCTACTTCGATCGAGCCTCCTCAGCCGAGTTTGGAGGTGCTAGGTGTTGACTCCGGTGAGATGACTTCTCAGCCGAGTCTAGAGGAGCCAGTTGCTGACTCCGGTGAGGTGACTTCAGATCACCTAAGATCCCGAGCAGTTCAGCGTGATCACCCTTCAGAGCTCATCATAGGTGATCTTACGGAGAGATCTTTACGTTCCTCAGCTGGTTCTCTTGCTAGGTTTGCTGAGTCTACCTTTGTTGCTAGTTTTGAGCCCCGAGACGTTTCTCATGCTCTTTCCGATTCAAATTGGATAAACGCCATGCAAGAAGAGCTTGAAAATTTTGTTCGCAATCGGGTTTGAACACTAGTTGAGCTGCCACCTGGATGCAACACCATAGGCACCAAGTGTGTGTTTAAGAACAAACAAGGAGAAGATGGTGTTGTGGTGCGCAACAAAGCTCAATTAGTGGCACAGGGTTTTTGTCAAAAAGAAGGCATTGATTTTGAAGAGACCTTCACCCGTGTTGCTCGCCTTGAGTCCATTCGTATTCCTTTGGCCTTTGCTACTTCAAAAGGTTTTAAGCTTCATCAAATGGATGTTAAGAGTGCTTTTCTAAACGGGTATATAGAGGAGGAGGTCTATGTTAAGCAACCCCCCGGTTTTGAGAACCCTAAATTTCCATGACATGTTTACAAGTTGTAGAAGGCTTTATACGGTCTAAAGCAGGCCCCCAGGGCTTGGTATGATTTCCTGAAGCAGTTCTTGTTGCAGAAAGGTTTTGTGATGGGTTCTGTGGACAAGGCTCTTTTCTTTCTTAGAGATGGCACAGACTTATTGGTTGCTCAAATTTATGTGGACGATAATATTTTTTGTGGTTCTACTAATGATCTTGTATCCAAGTTTTCTGAGCAGATGCATAGCGAGTTTGAGATGAGTCTCATGGGAGAACTCAAGTACTTTTTAAGGCTCCAGATCAAGCAGACCAAGGACGACATTTTCATCCACCAGGGTAAGTACACAAGGGATATGCTGAAGAAGTTTGACTTTGGTGGAGAGCTAAAGCCACAGATGACCCCAATGGGTACATCTAGAGGTCTGGATAAGGATGAGAACGACATCAAGGTAAATGAGAGAGAGTATCGAGGGATGATCGGTTCGCTACTATACTTGACTGCGATGAGACCGGACATTCAGTTTGCCGTGGGTGTGTGCGCGCATTTTCAGTCTTCGCCCCGCGCATCTCACCGGCAGGTTGTGAATCGTATTTTCAGGTATCTTACTTATGCTCCTGATTTAGGTCTTTATTATTCTGCATCATCGTCTCTTGATTTAGCCGGTTTTTCGAACGCTGATTTTGGTGGGTGTCGGCTGGATCGCAAGTCGACTTCCGGTACTTGCCAGCTTCTTGGTTCTTCACTTGTTTCTTGGTCTTCTCGAAAACAATCTGGAGTTGCGCTTTCTACTACTGAGGCTGAGTATGTAGCCGCTGCTAGCTGCTGTTCTCAGTTGGTTTGGATGATTTCTACTTTGTGGGATTTTGGGTTGGTCTTCCCTACTAGAGTTCCTTTGTTTTGTGATAGCACTAGTGCAATTAGTGTAGGGAAAAACCCATGTCTTCACTCAAAAACCAAACATATTGATGTGCGCTTTCACTTTCTGAGGGATCAATATGAGAAAGGGAAAATTACTCACATGCCATTATAATTTTCAGAAATTGCCTACATGCCACTGTCAGTGACTGTGGCGGCCCCCATCTGGCAGTGACACAACGATGGCATTTTGGCAAACCGTAAAAATCGTAATGGCACAGAAAAAATTAACCCTATGAGAAAGGGGTCATTGATCTTATTCATGTTGATACCCATCAATAGTTGGCTGATATTTTTACTAAACCCCTAGATCAATTTACTTTTGAGCATTTATGAGGGGAGTTGGGAGTTGTGTATCCTTTTTAGTATACTTTGAGTCGGTTTTTCTTTTCTTCTTTATTTTTTATTGAGTCCTTTTGTGTGCGTTCATATTATGCATAATCATCAATCACATTTTGAGCTTGCTTCTGTTATATGATTAATCTGCTTTACTTTCTCTAGCTAGTATATGTTTTTGATTACCTGTCGATGATCATGTTCTGTTTCAGTTCATATGATATATCTGATATTTGTTATATGCATGGCTTTTATATTTTAAAATTGAAAAATAATCACCATTGCTTTTGGTAACTATCATGTGTAGGCTGAATGTGTTTGCTATCTTTTACATGCATTGTAGCTAGATCCTTACTTAGATGCAGATATGCAACTTGAACATTTATATACTTTAAATATGAAAAGTGTGTTATAAAAATGATAAAAAAAATTCTGAAAAATGAAAAATTTATGCATTTTTATGATTATTAGAAAAGATCCAGGTGGGTTTGCTTTGTCGCATTGCATTGTTCTGGACTGCTTACCATAACACTTTGGTATGAACTACATGGTGTAATGTATGCCAAGACCAATGTCTTAAGCTTCTGATGGTCCAGTTCTGGCCTAGGCTTGACTTGGTCGGTTAGCATAAGGTTTGACATGCAAATAACCCCTGGCATAAATGAAAAATAAAAAGGAAAAAAGAAATAGTGTGAAAATTTTAAAAAGATGACAAGTTTACTGAAGCACTTTGTTTTGGACAATGCTTATCTTGGTAGATATCAGTTAGCTTTTGCATCTCATGCTTTACTCTGCTTGTTAACTAGAAAATGTGGTGATGCTTTTGTTTGCAAAAATCAAAAAATGCGTGCTAATGACTCTCTTTAGATATCATCTATTGCACTGATCATGTCATGTATCTTAGACAGTATATCTTTTGCTATACCTGTAAGATGTTGTAATTGCAGTCAATCATATCTAAGAAGCATGCTTTTTACACACCACCTGCACCCCATCTGCATTCGTGGCATATTTTGAGGGGGAGCTGCATTTCAAGGGGAGTTTGTGTCTATGTCTTTTTAGAGTGCATTTAGTCTCACTTGATGAGTCCAATTGTCAACAAGGGGGAGAAATTTTGGAGTTTAGGGAACATTTTTTTAGCTTTCACTGGGATTTATTTCAGGGGGAGCTCCTTGTTGGTAATTATGAGATTTGCACTTGTTTTTGAGTCTTTATTTTTGGTTAACCATAATGACCATTTTTCTTGCTTCTGTTTGGCGTTTGGTTATTAGGGTTAAACTTTTATTTTCTTTCTTCTATTTTCTTTTGTCTTTGTTTTCCTGTTTCCACACACTACTAGAAAACACCCACTGTAGCTACGCCAGAATTAGGGTCTAGACACGCTTTATTTCATCTCTATGTCAATATAGACACGCTTTCATAAAGCGTGTTAGAAGCGTCTTCGTACGTACCGCGTCAGATCTTGTAGAGATGAATTATTTATGCGTTGCTATGAGAGAAAGAGACAATCTATAAACACGTTATTTGCATATCTATAAAGTTAGATACAATTTAATAGACACATGTATAAACGTCTGTAGTGATGTAGTTACGTAGTATTGTGACATTTCATTCACGTTAATAAATGTAGATCAATTTATAGATACATATACAAATTATGTCTAATAATATAGATGCGTTTTATAAGGACGCCTTATTGCGCAGTAATAAGTATAGAGACGAATTTGTAGAGCGCGGAACGTGATGTGGCAGATGATGTGGCACGTGACGTGGCAGATGATGTGGAAGATGACGTGGCAGCTGGTTTGGCAAATTACGTGGAAGATGATGTGGCGATTGACGTGGCACGTGACTTGGCGGATGATATGGCAGGTGACACGTTTTGTATTAACACGACAATGCGTGTTTACAAATGTAGAAACAATATCATAGATACATTATAATTACGCGTCTACGGATATAGACATGTTTAGTAGTTACATCACATTGTGTATTAAGAATTATAAAGACGGTTTATAGATACATATATTTTCATGTGTACTAATATATAATGATTTTTTATTTACATACATAATTGTAATATATATTTATATTTTATTATCAGATAATGTTTTATAATAAATGATCTATTGGAAATAATTGACCAACAATTATTTTCTTCACCAAAAATATGGACCAATCAGAATACATAGACTACACATTGAAGTCAATCATTATTGCATTCCCTTGATTAGTATCAAGCCAATAAGGAAAAGTTGCTAACAATTTCATTTCATTTGACAACTCTGTATCATAACCTTGAATCTTTGTAATACATATGCATAAATATTGAAAGAAAGCAATGCACATCGTGGCAAATACAAATTTGGTACATGTATTTGCACGGGATGGCATTATTCATGCAAAAGCTTCTCCAAATTGAACATATGGTTAACTCTTGTTCAACAAAACTTCAGCATTATGGTCACCAGGAGTGTTGGCTCATCATTTTAGTGTGAATCTTTTCCCTGTAAACCACATGGCTTTAGGTTCTTGTACATAGCAAATTTCTCCTTTAGCTGCACTCGAGAAATCACAAATTGTACCATAGAAATAATTGGCACAGAATCATCTATGACCTGAAAAAGTCTTAATATGTGTTAGTATATAACCCATGCCATAAATCATATGTAGGGGAATGCAAAGTGGAAGTCAAAATGAAGTATCTTTCAGATATTAACATATTTTAGGGGAAAAGAAACATTGAATTTGCAGGTGTACTAATAGCAGCAACATCAACTATCTTACCTAGCAAATAACCATAAATTGAACTGGAGCTTCAGGACAGGATGAAATGCAGCAAAGAAACTTATACATATGAGTGTTTTAGAGAATGAGTTTATCAAAAAACTGTAGTGAGGCCTAACAAATGAGGGGTGATAAATAAACATAATCTGATGAAGTTATATGGACAAATTTCAATTATTCAAGCACAACAGAGAAAGTAAGCTAATAACATAATATAAGTAACTTGGTGATCAACATGAAATTAAATGGCAGGAAGCCAAGAATGGTAAAGAAAAAACTAACCATTGAAACATTAGTCCTCTTGTCCACACCTTTTCATGAACTGTGCCAAGTGCATGGTATACTGTATGTAGGTCAATGGCCATAATATGAAACCAAAAAAGTGAGCAAAGCAGATTTTCTATTTGGATAATAATTTGCAAATAAATGATATGATGAGTACTTTGAACCAACTAGTGCAATAATTAAGTTATTGTGAACAAGACTATTGCCTTGATAAAGAAACATAGAAATAGTGACTATCACACAAATATTTCTAAATTTATTTAACTAACAAATATAAACTATGCTTCATTGTCCATTCTGCTGGTCTCCATTGTAATTTTCTTCACCTGCAATGGGGCATGAGGTTAGATGAATACCACAATTTGAAGATATTACAGAATTGAAGGTTTATTCTTTAGAAAAAATCTTACATGTGAACGAGCCAAGGTATAGTATAGCTAATAGCATCTACTAGTTTACGAATCTCAAAAATAGGTCTAGGTATAATCTCATCTCCTTTATTTCTAACATCAATGTTTTCAAGACCTTCAACATAAACCCCAACGTATTCCTTTCCAAGCATGGTTCCTCCAATCTCTCGTTTGCAATCAGTTGTCACCAACCACGCTTTGGCCACAATTCTTCCTTTGTTTCTTAGGGAAATAAGATAGATTGGAGAACGACTCTACCATTTTGCAAAACAAGAAGGTAAGAGTTTTGTAATTTAAATAATTTAATTACAAAAGAAACAAGAAGAATAGAAGCATACCGAATCAGATTGGCTCAAACTAGGGGCGTTAACTCTTCGAGTCCTCTAGAATAAACATAACTATATTATTCAAATACATCATCAGTAAAATAAATTAAGCCAATATAGATTAACATTGCAATGTTAGTCTAGACATACCATGTTGTCAATATGGGATCTTGGGAAATATTTGTGGCTGCATTAACATAGTTACCTTCATGAACAGAACTATGAATTTGTTCCTCCTGTAGTAAACAAGAGCCAAACAAGGAACATAACACATGACTTATAAGCATGTTCAAATGTTGGGAATTAATTACATATTACTGTGAGATTTAGTTTGCATGATGTACCACATACCATTGCAACCACATGGTCAGTAGGTAAAGACGTACGGTCTTCGGTGGATGTATCATGCTGCAATGTATAATAACCATATTACATAATCCATTAGTATAAACTTTAATAGTAATGATGTAGATGAGTACATATGACAGAAAGTAGGTGATCTATTACCTGCACTTCATTTGTCGGAGAGTGCACATACCAATTGTCTGTGCGCAGGGCTATCATCAGTATGACTTTCTAGTTCTACAAGTTCATCCTTGAAAAAATACAAGTAAGAGAAGGAGGGCTTACTTGGATCTCGCTGCTATCATGAGAAAAAAATATCTAGTTGCCATTCTGAAAAGAAACAAAATGCTTGCTTCATCATCATGTAGATTGGCTACCATTTCTTTATGAAATCCTCTTCAGGCAACTTTTTATCATGAAACCAAGCCAGGTGCTTCATGAAACACCCATCGCGTTCATCTTATTCTCCATTCATTTAGTTATCTTGGTACCTCTTTCTTCCGCAGTTGAGTGACAAAAGTAGACCTTGGGATACTCGAACTTCACTCCAGTACTTATCATCATAGTACCCTCGTGCTTTTAACTCCTTAGCAACTATCCCCATTGAAGACCTCATAAATCTTGCGCTGACAGCTTACCATTGTCATTGGTGCTTTTTTCTAATTCCTCATATGATGCATTCTATAGAAATAAACATAGTGTGAGGTCAAAAATGGTAAACAGAAATTCAGACTCGCACATAAATGCTTAGGATCAGAAAATGTACCATTAGTGCATCCACTTTGTGAGTAGTGAATCTGCCATTCTTGTTCTTAGTGAGCAGCCTCCTATTCAAGCCTATTAATCTTCCTTTTATGGTTAACTTCCTGCACAACATACAAAGTGCGGCTCATTATAGATCTGAATTAGATGAATGTGAATACAAGAGTAACACTTGGGATGAATATATCCCACCATCTCTTTTTAAGCCTAGCATGGTCTTTTTGTCCCAAATGTGTGTGTAGTTTTCTGTTCTTTTGCGATCCTAGAGTTTAATCACACATACTTCTGCAAATAAAGAGTGATGAAGTGATGTTACACTCGTTACTTTCATCATGCATATAAATGATAAATAAAAGGGTGGTACCTTATGTGGTTCTCGGCACCAAAATCCAACAAGGGCTTTCCATTGAAGTTCATTCACTTTGCTTGGTTTCCCATTTATGATTTCATCTAGAGATCTCTTCACGGTTGTAATATTGTTCTTCAACTTTGATTTGTAGGATCGCCACCTATTGTTTAACAGTCCTTAGCACCCAGTCCCTTGTAAGATTTAGCGTTTGGCGGGGGAACTGAAAGTTTTCCTATAAAAAGTAGAGGTAGTTGTTACTAGATGGATGGAATGAGGTACTTTTGATTTGAACTAGCTAGGAACATTAATTTTACCTCCACATCTTTGATTATCTATTGCTTGTGAGTATTGAACATAGCATTGTCCCATCTTTCAATGTGTAAAGGCGCTAATGATGGTTTTTTTTGCTATCTGTCTAAGGTATTGTCCAAGAATAGAGGCTGACCTTTCATTTGGGACACCATTTTCATCAGTCCTACAATACCCTTTCCTCCTTGTAAATCCACTAAATTTGAAACCTCTGAACTCCCTTAAAACTTGTCTGACCTCTCCATTTGGCCCTACCTATAGGAAATAGATTATGTTGACACTGAATTTGGATATGCAATTAAAACATGAAACTAACATATTATATTTATTGGGGTTCGCGGATGTTGGCTTGGGAGCCGCGCTAATAAGCCATTAACATCAGGAGGACTTTGCAAGTCTTCATCGTTGCCATGCTCTGGTAAGTTGGAGTGGCCATTCTCACACTCCGCTAAGTTATCCTGTCCATTCTCAATAGGTTCCTGCCTCCTCTTCTTGTTGGAGCTTCAAGTTCCTTAACCGTCGAAGTGGTCTTACCATGATTTGATCTGAAGTTACAAAGATTTAAGTCATCAAGTTATTGTGACTGCTATCAGCATTCAACTACCTCTAAAACACAGATTCAAATTTCATGATCAATTCACCCAACGCCACCTCTAAAAACACAGATTCAAATTTCAATCAGCACAATGCGCAGAATGATCTTCAAGATGGCAAAAACCCAAAACAGCTGTAGCTAACCTTTTATATCATACCTAACAAACATTCACACAGTAGTGACCCCAACCAGAGAGACATTTGAACTCGAACACTTTTACTCAAAATCAAATTAGAATAAAGCTAAACGTGAAGCATATCCGTAATCTAAACAGATTCAGGACATACAACACTCGAATCAGAACCCCTGATCAAATACTAGATTCAACAACTTCAAATTGGAACACAAATCAGTCAATCAACAGATAGCCCAGAGGATTTTGCAACAGAACAGAATACCAGTCTGATTCCTCCAAATATTCGGAACAGATGCAAACACAGATTTGGCTAATGTACCCAGCAAGGGATACTCAGCTTCTACAAACTCTCAGCAGTACAACACATATGGTTTCATGAAGATTACATGTCGAAGGTATTAAATTGTTGGAACCCTAATTCAATGTCATATCTGAACTCATGGCGACGATAAGCAGTAAATCGATAAGCAAGCCGGAGATTGGGACGAAGGCATGGCAATACCTGGAGCGGAGATGGTGACGACGAGAACTTGAGGATGCTGGTGAGCAGGTGCGGCCCTGCGGTTGCCAGCTCCCGGGCGGTAAAAGGAGAGGTAAAAGGAGAATTGGATGTATAGCAGGAGAGGTAAAAGGAGAATGTGCGGTTGCCGTGCGGTTGCGAGGTTTCCGGGTGTTGAATAAGGCAAGGATTTCGGTACTGTATTCGTTACTAGCGCAAAATACAATTGCATGTACAAAAATATCAAGAAGTTAGCAGTAGCATAGATGGATGTTAGCGCTGGTTGGTAAGATGGCAACCCAGGTTCGATCCCTGGAGTCACCATATTTTTAGTTTGTTTTTAAATATGTTTCTATCCTTCAATACAATTTTAAAATCAAGTATTTCATCTTAACAAACATTACTCAAATTTTGT